>AP025057.1:18424877-18648061 GCA_036186865.1 Eustoma russellianum
TATGTGATTCACCTAAGGCTAAGTTGATACTTCCAAAGGAAGTGGTTAGAAATGTCAACAAGATTTTTGATCCTACGAAGGTATCTAAATCTTCCAAGCCTAAAAGCACACAATTACATCATACACGTACTCGTTTCTTTTTTAACAAAAAGGGTCATGTGTTAAGTGTTTGTAGAGCTAAGAAAAGCTCTAAGTATTATTGGAGGACAGAGGCATGAGAACTAACTAAAATGGACCCAACAACAAAAGGGTACCTTTGGATAGAAATTTGTCTTTTGTAGGAGCTTGGAATCCATGGAGATGGGAAAGTAGAAGAAATCAAATAGCTCATGAATTTTGAATGTTCAATCCATATAGCCAAAAAAGAGCGCTTCCCTATCAAGTTCAAGATCAAAGATGGTGCAGAAATTCATTTTGATAATAGAAAAAGCTAGACCCTTAGAGTTGGACGAGTTGATAAACTTTCTAACTATCATTTTAGTCCCATAATATGTATTGAAGGGACTTGAGCTAAAATTTGATATGTGTTATCTATTGGGGTGATAATAATACTTAAATTTTTTTTAAAATAATAAGATATTTGAAAAAAGAAAGAAAATGTTTTGATTTTTGAAAAGAAACAAATGTTTATCTTACAATGTTTTATTGTCAAAAATCATATGCCAAGTTTTTGGAATTTGTCTACCTCATGTAATAGATGACCTAGATATGTTGGTTACAAAGTTTCTATGAACATTTGAAAGTATCAACCTATTAAAACATTTACGAACCATGATGGCAAATGTGATACTTATCAATTGACTAAAGCATTGATAAGTAAGGATTTAAGTTTGGTTTTAAAAGTACATTCTCTAGACTCTATAAATGGTTCATTTTTTCTTGATAGGAGCATTATGCATACTTATGGTATTAAATGGTTTCTTTACAACTTGATTGACTTATGTGCTTACTTGAGTATTTGAAACTAGTTGATTCCATTTTTACGTTGACATGTTTCTTGGTAGGAATTATAGTATATGATTATGAGTCCCTAAAAATCTTGAGAATGAAAATGCCCATAAGATTAATGTATCAAGAGAAATAGAATTTGGAAGTTTGAAGAAAATACCAGGTTATTTGTTAGATGAAAGGACGCTTTTCACCATGTCTTGGTATATAAATTGTTAAACAAAATTGGATAGAAGTTAGTAAAATATATGCCTAGAGATTAGTTCCTCTTGAGGTTTCTCTGTCCAAACATTTTTAAGTGAGAAACATAAATGTTGATTGATCATTAATGTGGTCTAATTAAGAAATTGTCTTGATATGACTTTCTAAGAGGCATGAAATGATAGAATCTCTGCTCTAAAATATTTTATGACATTTAGATGTAAAGTTTCACAAGTTGCACCAAAGAGGGTTTAGAGAGACTTGAAATTTAATGAATGATGAACATGTCAATTAAGAGCATGTAGTTGAACAAGTCTTGCAATAACTTGAATATTTCACTTTAGGAGGCATTCGATGTAGAACTTGAGGTTTCAAATGTTTAGATGATAAATGTTATTTGAATGTTCATGAGGATCAAAAGCAAAGGAGAAACCTCTATGCTATATGAATCTTTTCAAGTTTAGAAAATTCAAAACACATGGAATTTGATAGATCATCTAATCTTTAGCTTGAAGAAGGAGGAATAATAAAATCAAACTATACTTATTGGAACACCGTGCAAGCTAACAATATTCTCCATATATAGATTCACTAACTTGTCAAGAGACGATTCACTTGAGATGGGTAGGAAATGTGCAGACTTGGTTAAACGATCCACAATGACCCAAATCATGTCGTATCCACTTCTTGTCTTTGGTGACCATCTATAAAATCCATCATGACAGGTTCCCATTTCCATTCCAGGATTTCCAATGGCATCAACAATCCACCAGGCCATTGGTGTTCTGCCTTGACTTGTTGACAAACTAAACACCTCTCTATAAACTCCGCAATATGTCTTTTCATCCCGGACCACCAATAATATTGTTTGAGGTCTCTGTGCATCTTGGTACTACCAGGATGTATTGACAGCCTTGAGCTGTGAGCTTCTTGCAAAATTTCCCTTCTAAGTTCATCAACATCAGGTACACACAATCTTCCTCTGAACCATAGGCTCCCGTCCTCTTTGATCTGAAATACTTCAACCTGATCATGTTTCATCCTTTCCATTATCTCACTTAGGGTCATCATTCTTCTGAGCCTCTTTTACCCGGTCAATCAAAACCGGTGTGATGGTCAATGCTATCAAAACGTTCACCGTGGACTCCACCAAATACAAACCAAATTCCTCTATTTCTCTGTCCGGTGGTGACTTCCGTGCACGGCTGGATTTCCTGCTTAAAGAGTCCGCTACTTTTTTAGCCTTTCCCGGGTGGTAATGATTTGTTAAATCGTAATCTTTCAGCAATTCCAACCATCTCCGTTGCCTTATGTTTAATTCTTTCTGAGAGAATAAATACTTTAAACTCTTATGATCCGTGAATACCGTGCACTTTTCTCCATATAAATAATGCCGCCAGATCTTCAAGGCGAACACAACTGCGGCGAGTTCAAGATCGTGTGTCGGATAGTTTTGCTCATAAGGCTTTAGCTGTCTTGAGGCATATGCTATGACTCGTTCCTTTTGCATCAAAACACAACCTAAAAACAAGGTATTAGACTAAACTTAATTGGTATACAAAATCATAACCTTATGCTATGGTTTACATACCTAAACCATTTTTCGATGCATCTCTATAAATCACAAACCCATCAGTTCCGGAGGGTTGAGCCAATACTGGAGCTGTGGTTAATCTCTTCTTAAGCTCCATGAAGCTTTGTTCACATTCCGCCGTCCACTCAAACTTAGACTTCTTTTGAGTAAGGCGACTGAGAGGCACTGGTATCCCTGAGATTCCCTCGACAAACTTCCTATAATACCCCGCTAGACCCAAGAAATATCGCACTTTGGTGACATTAGTAAGTCTAGCTCATTCAGTGATAGCTTCCACCTTCTTCGGATCTACAGCAATCCCCTCCTCTGATATCACGTGACCCAGAAAAGCCACACTGCTTAGCCAAAACTCACACTTGCTAAACTTAGCTTATAGTTGTTTCTGCCTCAAAATGCCTAGAACGGTTCTCAGCTGCTCAGCGTGAGTTTGCTCGTCCGGAGAGTATACCAGAATGTCATCTATGAATACCACTACAAACTTATCCAACTATTCCCGAAAGACGGTATTCATAAGATCCATAAAGGCTACAGGGGCATTAGTCAAACCAAATGGCATCACTAAGAACTCATAGTGGCCATATCTCGTGCGAAAGGCTGTCTTTTCAATGTCCTCAGCCTTCACTCGTAGCTGGTGGTATCCTGATTTGAGATCAATTTTAGAGAAGATCTTGGCGCCCTTGAGCTGGTCAAAAAATCATCAATTCGTGGAAGGGGGTACTTATTCTTGATGGTAATTTTATTCAACTCTCGATAGTCGATACAAAGTCTCATGCTACCATCTTTCTTCTTCACAAACAAAACAGGTGCTCCCCAAAGTGGTACACTAGGGCGAATAAACTTCTTGTCTAATAATTCCTGAAGTTGTTCTTTCAGCTCTCTCAATTCTGCCGGAGCCATTCTATGAGGGGCTTTAGAGATGGGTTTGGCTCCCGGAATCAAATTTATCTCGAACTCGACTTCTCTCGGAGGTGGCACTCCTGGCAATTCCTCCGGGAACACATCAAGAAACTCATTAACCACTGGAATTTGTTCAATAGATGGTACTTCCTGAGTAACATCCATCGCATACACTAGGAATCCCTTGGCGCATTTCCTTAAGGCTTTGTAAGATTGAGCAACCGACATATACACCTTTTTAGGAACTTTCTTTCGTTCCGCATCTCCTTGAAACATTACCTCTTCCATCTTAGCACTCTTGACTGTCACTTGCTTCAGTCGACAATCAATGTTGGCATGATACTTGGCCAACCAGTCCATCCTAATATAACGTCAAAGTCATACATCTGAATAGGGATCAGTGTGGCAGAGAACGTTTGTCCGTCAAACTCTAACTCAAATCCCGGTACTGCTGATACGAAACCATAATTTGATCTCCAGCCGCTTGAACTCGGTACGGAGTTTCTAACCACTCAGGCAGATTACCAAGGTGTTTAGTGAATCTCTTTGCTACAAAAGAGTGGCTTGCGCCGCTATCGAAAAGCACGTTGGCAGGTATCTTATTTACTAAAACCGCACCTAAGACCATATCAAGTTTTACACAGAGAGTTAAACATGTACAGGCTTAATTCACTCAAAGTTCAAACTTAATTTAAATTGTACCTGCTACCACATCAGTGGCTTCCTGTATGTCGGTATCGGTCATGACATGGACACGGGCATTTGTTCTCGGCTTTGCCCTAGGCTGCTGGACCGCTTCACCTAGAGCGTTTTTCTTCATCTCGGGACAATCTCTAATCATATGGCCCACCTGTCCACAACTGTAACACGCTCCATCCAACTTTCTACATTCTCTAACATGGCTCCTGTTGCAATGTGGGCAAATTCCCACAGCTGGCGGGGCTACTGGATTCAGCACTGGAGGTCTCAGATAATTCCCAACTGGACCCCTCTTCGGAATCTTGACCCAATGTCCGGGTCTACCACCAACTCTAACCTCCTCTCTTGCCCTCTTGCTTCTATCTGACGACCCCTCACTAGCTGCTTGTGCTGCCACCCTGTGAAAGTCACTCTCGACGCGAAAACATGCATCCAACATGTCCTCGTAAGTTTTCATTCCCGCGTTCACTATTGTCGACTGTATCCTTGAGTCCAAACCTCTTTTGAACTTCGTCATCTTAAGACGATTATCAGACATAATCACAGGGGCAAACTTACCCAAAGCGTGAAAACGATCCGCATACTCCGACACCGTCATCCTTCCCTGTTCCAATCTGTCAAACGCCATTATCTTGTCCAATATCACAGTCTCTGGCACGTAGTACTTCAGGAAAACATCACAAAACTGTGCCCATGAGATAGGTGGGGTCATTCTCAACACCATTCCGGCCCACCATTCGCCAGCTTTGCCACATAGAAGGGGTGTGGCCACATCTACCTTTATCTCTTCAGGCACTTGCACTAACCGGAAATATTTCTCCACCTCAACCAACCAGTGCTGAGCCTCCTCAGGATCAGTACATCCTCCAAACTCCAGAACTCTCATCTTCCTCATCTCTCCGTAGAAGAACCGGATATTATATTGCGGTGGTGGAGGGGGCGGAGGCTGCTGCTGTTGAGCAAACCCTTGTGCGATCACCGTTAGTGCATCAATGAGCACCTGGGGTAAAATCACTTGTGGTGGCTGGTTCTCCTGCCCGTTGCAAAAGTTTCCTATGTTATCTCTTCTTGGAGGCATTTTCTCTGAAAGGTCAACGTTCCATTAGCAATCAGTTGATACAAGATGTTACTGAAAGCTTGAATGCGTAAGAATGGGTGGGGTATGAAATAAAAATATTAATACGAAATTAGATGATAAACACGCTCGCACACACCAAACCCTGATCATACTTAAACTCTAGAGAAATCAGCACTTATATCTAAGGATCAAACTTAAGGAAAAATCACATCTTAAATTGATAAAGAATCATGAACCTAAGTTTCCAAGATAGATCTTAAGCACAGGCTCTGATACCACCTGTAGCGCTCCGGCCCGATACTCGACATCGGTACCAGTGCACCCGCCGTAGTCTACTACGAGGACTACGAAGCGTCAAAGCGGATCAAGCGCACATCATCTATGACGTAAGAAAATCAGCAGAAACGTCGCTAAATTTAAAACTTCACTAACGTCAATGTAACCAAAGGAAATACAGCAAAAATAAAAGGTGTTCGACTAACTGTCTAACATATCCTCCAATACAACATAACAAACATCAAGTCTTCCAACTTAAAAGAGAATGAAAAAAAATCTATCTATTTCAATGACCATCATCCCAGTGAGCCCACTCGCGACCGTCTTCTACAAATATCATTTCGTACTCTGGCTCACCTGAAAAGAAAATGAAGTATCTGTTCTTAGCGAAAACATCGCCAGCAAGTAACCCTTCTATACACCTTATGGGAGCACACACGACGAGTCACCAGTGTATAAGTCATTGCCCAAAATAAGGTGCTCGAGTTAGCAAGTAGCATCTTTATAACAATTCATAAGTACAAAGAACTCACATAAATGATACTCGAATACGGGAACAAACAAGCAACTAAAATAAAATACTGTATAAACAAAACATTTATGGATGTTATCCTTGGCATGTCAAGTCTTATGCTTCATAAGACATGGTGCATGTATGCTTTTAAAACCACATACAGAACCCGTGCATATGACTTCTTTCGTAAATATGTTATGCATGTCATTTCACAAAACTATTCATATTCTTCGCGTAGCAGAACTTTATACCCTGTGGGTGATAAGTCCACAGTAAATAGAACTTTATACCCTATGCTAAAAGGTCCACGACCCCATCACATATAACTTTATACCCCATGCTAAAAGGTCCACGACCCAACTACATATATCTTATATCCGTGCTGATAGGTCCACGACCCCATAAAATACTTTATACCCTGCTGTTGATTCACAGGTCACGCATTTATACCCTACTTTCGAAGGCATGACTTTTATATCCTACGATTAACCAGCAGCCATAGTTTGCTTTTCGAAAACTTTAATCTTCTCTTGTAAACAAATGCTCTTTCGCAAAGAAATTCTCATGTTAAAATGCAAAGTGTTCATATCATGATGCAGGATGCTCATGCAACTTCATATCAAACATGTAACATACACACACATCTTACATATCAAGTACATGATCTTGTATCTCAGACAATCTACGCTGGTACCTTTTTAAGTCCGTTCGTATCACCAACTCACTTGGGATCCAATCTTATCCTTACTTAATCACACTTAACCTCTATTCCTCAGATACACGTCAAATACCCTTGTATTTTATGATCAACGGAAGAGAATAAAGTTATCACACATACATGGGGCGCCTAATGGATAAAAAAGACTTCCAGTACCCTTAGAACGCCTACTTGAGGCACCTAAAGTGACATAAGGCGCCTATACTAGGCGTTCGAAGTGTTTTGGAATGTGCTGGTATACATCGAACGCCTACATGAAGCGCCTTATGTGACATCGAACGCCTTTGGAGGTGTTCGAAGTGTTGTGGAATGTGCTGTGACACATCAAACGCCTACATGAAGCGCCTAATGTAGGTGGTCGAAGTGTTCTGGAATGCACTGGGACACATTAAACGCCTACTTTAGGCGCCTAATGTGACATAAAACGCCTAAAGTAGGTGTTCGAAGTGTTCTTGCGGTTCCAGAACGGCAATTTTCTGCAGTAACTTCCCCCTATCATCTTCCTCCTTCATCCCTTTCATGCTAACACTTCAAATTCAACCTTACCACCTGAATCTATCATGCACAACACACAACAACAGCATTTAAACCTTACATCTATCAGTTTGCATCAACCTTAAGCCTTCTAATATTCATATCTTCGGATGTATCATCAACCTTCTACCCCATGTCCAACTTACATCACACATCATCTAAACCTTCGAATCTTCCTCAAATAATCTAAGGCAACCTTTAGAAAACATGACAATTATCACAAAACAATATTTACAACAAAGACAACACTTTAAGGGCATTTTCATCAACAATAAAGCACAACAAGAATACTTTCATATTTAGGCCCAAAGAACATGACTTTACTCACACAAACAACAACAAGTACATATAATAGAGCATGTAACATAAACAAATCAAGATTACTAATGTGTGATCCAAATTTTCTCTTTATAAGAGCATAGGGCCTGTTGTATCAAAATTTGCGTAAAGCGTATAGAAAGATTACTTGTCTTGAAATCTAGATAAGTTTACGAGTGTATAGTAGAATTTCAGGACGGATTGGACCTAGGTTATCCTTCTTCTTCTTCTTCTTCTTCCTTTCTTCTTCTTCCTCTCCTTTCTTCTCCCAGACGGTTCCTTCCTCTCCCCTTTGTGTTGTAACCTACGGCTGGCTAATGGGGAGTTATACAAATGTTGTGTAACTCCCCCACATGTAGTTGGGGGGCAATTTTGACATTTTGGCCAAATTCCTTCAATTTCCACTTTTGTCTATTTTCCCCCTATATTTTATTTAACTAAACTTCATAACCTATACATTTAATGAAATTACATTTTAAGTTGTTCTCTAATTATTAAAAACCAGACTTGATAATTACGGGGTATGACACCTATTGCGTCGCCAACAAGAAATTTCTTAAACTTTGTGTAGTTATTCATGGAAAATATGATAGAAGCAGTCACTAAATCACATAATGTCCTTCTTATCGCAACTTTATCTACTCTATGTTAAAGAAATCGGATATAGCAATGGATGAAAAGGATGTTGACAAGAATTCTTATAAAGATTGTTATGATAATACTAACATCAAACAAGTCCTCAAGGCTAGAAAAGAGAAAGTACAGGTTCCAAAAGAAACATTTACCCCTTCCTAATTAAGTTTTAGTTTATCACTTATTTTGTATTAAACTTGTACTTTAAAAACTTGCATGATCATGTGATTTATTTTCATCTTCTTTGTATGATCTTTTTATTTTTCCTTATTATCCTTAAAAAAAAGGAAGAAAAATATCTGGATATATGGAGCATATGATAAAGAGTGTATATATAAGGCATGTGTATATATAAGGTGCTATGTATTTGAAGGTTAATAGGTATGAGCGAAAATGAGTTTGAGATATGTGTTGCTAGTATATTTGAGATATGTATATGTTGCAAATATGAGTATAACATATGTTGAGGGAGAGCATGAATATTTTGAACAAGAGAAAATGTAATATTTTTTTTGCTTTGTCTTAGGAAATTTTGATGATTACAAAAGGGAGAGAATACGCATGTTGGCTCATTGGTATATTTGTATATGTGGCTTGCTATATGGCTCATGTATGTAGCTTGTGTATGGAGATTGATATGCGGTGTATGGGACAAAATGGTATATGCTTAGGCTTGCTTACTTGGATAAGCGCTTATGTTTGTGTTTGAACATGCTCTTGGATTTGATGAATAATTGTGTAGAAATGATGGTTTGGGTATGCTTGCTTGATGGATATGCATGTGATAGACATGATATGTTTGCTTGCTTGATGGATATGCATGCTTGCTTGATGTGCTTATTTGATATGATATGGTGAAGCTTGACTTGCTATATGCTTGGATGTATGAAGATTAGCCTGCTTGCTTGCTTCATGTAAAAATGAAAATTTTGGCATATATGTTGAATAACTAGTGTAAATTGGAATATGCCATGATGTATATGTTGCACTTACAAATTGGTGCATGGTTTGATAAGGGGAAAGTTTGAAAAGTTTTTCATCACATCAATTGGGTTTGAGAGAATTATCTATTGAGGGGGGATTGAAATATGTTTTCATGTTCATATATTGAGGGGGAGCTTCAAAAAGCATTGAAGTAAATTTGAATCATTTTTATGTATTTAGGGGTCGCTTAAATGCATTGACAAAGGGGGAGAGATAAAAATTTTGAAATCTTTAGCTATCTCAAATATAGTCTTCAAACAAAAAAATCTTCCAAAAGCATTGGCTTTGAAATCATCAAAAAGCGGGAGATTGTTGGAAAATGAATTGTTTTGATGAATTTAAAAGATGTTTGAAAATGAGCTGAAAAGATATTTCATCATTTGGAATTGGAACAAAATGAGAAAAACGTATTGTGAGAAATAGATCTCTCACATAGGGGGAGATTGTTGGAATATGAATGTTTTGATCAATCTTAAAAGATGTTTGAAAAAGGATTGGAAGGTCATTTTATACTTGGAAATAAGAAAGCAACATCATACCCTTTCATACATCTCTAACAGAGATCTATGTATACATCATACCTTGACATAGATCGGTCGATGTACATCATACCCTCACATAGATCGGTCGATGTCATCCTGATTCAAATTGAAACCACACTGTCCAACATCATAGCCTCGTATAGATCGATCGATGTACATCATACCCTTACATAGATCGATCGATGTACATCATACCCTCACATAGATCGATCATTGTACATGATACCGTCACATAGATCGATCGATGTCATCTTGATTCAAATTGAAACCACACTGTCCAACATCATACCCTCACATAGTTCAATCGGTGCACATCATACCCTCACATAGATCGATCAATGTCATCCAGAATTCAAATTTTTATGACCGTTGGAACAAAATCCAATGGAGATTCATGGTGTTTTCCCTTTCCAATCTTACTCAAATTTTTTGTGGACTTAACATTAAACATGCTTCCTTGACTATTATATTCATGTCTAAGATTCTCTAGGGTGGCTTTGGAGGATCATATCAATTCATAGAGTGGCTAAAGGCTAATTTCAAATAGCCAAGACTTGGGATTGACTTGAAGACATGGGGGAGGCTCCAAAAACGTGGTGAACACCTCCTATAAATAGAAGAAGCTCAGATGAGGCATTCATACACTTTCACCATCATCAAACTTCATTCTTCATTGTTGTAAATTTATCTCATTTGTGTAAAAGTGCTTAAAGCTTGTTAAGCCTTTATCTGTTCTTCATTGTTGTATATTAAGAGATTTTAAGTCTAACACAAGAGGAACCATAACTATTTGATCTCTTGTTGGTGATTAGACTAATGAGAAAGTGTAAACCCCACTACTTCCTTAAACCCACTGTGAGAAAGTTCTTTGAGAGAACTTTGTTGAAGTTGTGAGGTCGTAAGAACTTGTTCTTGCTTAGAACTGAGGTTGTTGTAGTTGCACAAAGATGTTTTGTGCAAGAAGTTGTTGTGGTTGCTTACACTAAGTTATTAGTGTAAGTATTGCTGTGGTTGTTCTTATTAAGTATAGTAAGAAGAGTAGTTGTTGAAAATCAACTTTGGAAACAAAGTGGTAGTGGAGTAAAATCATTTACGATTTGAACCACTCTATATCCGGCGTACTCATTCATTGTCTCTCATCTCCCGTTCTTGCTTTGATTTTGAATTCCATTTGAGTTGGAGAAAGCCAAAAAAAAGAATACTCCGCAAAATTGCCTAACACTCTATTCACCTCCCCTCTAGAGTGTTTGTTACGGATCTAACACCTAGGTGGAGCTTGTTTGGCACTTTTGATTGGTGGAAGATAAGCCACATATTATTGGTGACATTAAAGAAGGCAAGACACACATGGAAATATGTCAAAATATGATAGGAGCAGCCACTAAATCACATAATGTCCTTCTTATCGCAACTTCACCTACTGTATGTTAAAGAAATCGGATATAGCAATGGATGAAAATGATGTTGACAAGAATTCTTATAAAGATTGTTATGATAATACTAACATCAAACAAGTCCTCAAGGCTAGAAAAGAGAAAGTACAGGTTCCAAAAGAAACATTTACCCCTTCCTAATTAAGTTTTAGTTTATCACTTATTTTGTATTAAACTTGTACTTTAAAAACTTTCATGATCATGTGATTTCTTTTCATCTCCATTGTATGATCTTTTTATTTTGCCTTATTATTCTTAAAAAAAGGGAAGAAAAATATATGGATATATAGAGCATATGATAAAGAGTGTATATATAAGGCATGTGTATATATAAGGTGCTATGTATTTGAAGGTTAATAGGTATGAGCGAAAATGAGTTTGGGATATGTGTTGCTAGTATATTTGAGATATGTATATGTTACAAACATGAGTATAACATATGTTGAGGGAGAGCATGAATACATTGAACAAGAGGAAACGTAATATTTTTTACTTTGTCTTAGGAAATTTTGATGATTACAAAAGGGGGAGAATACGCATGTTGGCTCATTGGTATACTTGTATATGTGGCTTGCTATATGGCTCATGTATGTAGCTTGTGTATGGAGATTGATATGCGGTATATGGGACAAAATGGTATATGCTTAGGCTTGCTTACTTAGATAAGCGCTTATGTTTGTGTTTGAACATGCTCTTGGATTTGATGGATGATTGTGTAGAAATGATGGTTTGGGTATGCTTGCTTGATGGATATGCATGTGATAGGCATGATATGTTTGCTTGCTTGATGGATATGCATGCTTGCTTGATGTGCTTATTTCATATGATATGGTGAAGCTTGACTTGCTATGTGCTTGGATGCATGAAGATTAGCATGCTTGCTTGCTTCATGTAAAAATGAAAATTTTGGCATATATGTTGAATAACTAGTGTAAATAGGAATATGCCATGATGTATATGTTGCACTTACAAATTGGTGCATGGTTTGATTAAGGGGGAGGTTTGAAAAGTTTTTCATCACATCTATTGGTTTTGAGAGAATTATCTATTGAGGGGGGATTGAAATATGTTTTCATGTTCATATATTGAGGGGGAGCTTCAAAAAGCATTGAAGTAAATTTGAATCATTTTTTATGTATTTAGGGGGTCGCTTAAATGCATTGACAAAGGGGAAAAGATAAAAATTTTGAAGTCTTTAGCTATCTCAAATATAGTCTTCAAACAAAAACATCTTCCAAAAGCCTTGGCTTTGAAATCATCAAAAAGCGGGAGATTGTTGGAAAATGAATTGTTTTGATGAATTTAAAAGATGTTTGAAAATGAGCTAAAAAGATATTTCATCATTTGGAATTGGAACAAAATGAGAAAAACGTATTGTGAGAAATAGATCTCTCACATAGGGGGAGATTGTTGGAATATGAATGTTTTGATCAATCTTAAAAGATGTTTGAAAAAGGATTGGAAGGTCATTTTATACTTGGAAATAAGAAAGCAACATCATACCCTTTCATACATCTCTAACAGAGATCTATGTATACATCATACCTTGACATAGATCGGTCGATGTACATCATACCCTCACATAGATCGGTCGATGTCATCCTGATTCAAATTGAAACCACACTGTCCAACATCATAGCCTCGTATAGATCGATCGATGTACATCATACCCTTACATAGATCGATCGATGTACATCATACCCTCACATAGATCGATCATTGTACATGATACCGTCACGTAGATCGATCGATGTCATCTTGATTCAAATTGAAACCACACTGTCCAACATCATACCCTCACATAGTTCAATCGGTGCACATCATACCCTCACATAGATCGATCAATGTCATCCAGAATTCAAATTTTTATGACCGTTGGAACAAAATCCAATGGAGATTCATGGTGTTTTCCCTTTCCAATCTTACTCAAATTTTTTGTGGACTTAACATTAAACATGCTTCCTTGACTATTATATTCATGTCTAAGATTCTCTAGGGTGGCTTTGGAGGATCATATCAATTCATAGAGTGGCTAAAGGCTAATTTCAAATAGCCAAGACTTGGGATTGACTTGAAGACATGGGGGAGGCTCCAAAAACGTGGTGAACACCTCCTATAAATAGAAGAAGCTCAGATGAGGCATTCATACACTTTCACCATCACCAAACTTCATTCTTCATTGTTGTAAATTTATCTCATTTGTGTAAAAGTGCTTAAAGCTTGTTAAGCCTTTATCTGTTCTTCATTGTTGTATATTAAGAGATTTTAAGTCTAACACAAGAGGAACCATAACTATTTGATCTCTTGTTGGTGATTAGACTAATGAGAAAGTGTAAACCCCACTACTTCCTTAAACCCACTGTGAGAAAGTTCTTTGAGAGAACTTTGTTGAAGTTGTGAGGTCGTAAGAACTTGTTCTTGCTTAGAACTGAGGTTGTTGTAGTTGCACAAAGATGTTTTGTGCAAGAAGTTGTTGTGGTTGCTTACACTAAGTTATTAGTGTAAGTATTGCTGTGGTTGTTCTTATTAAGTATAGTAAGAAGAGTAGTTGTTGAAAATCAACTTTGGAAACAAAGTGGTAGTGGAGTAAAATCATTTACGATTTGAACCACTCTATATCCGGCGTACTCATTCATTGTCTCTCATCTCCCGTTCTTGCTTTGATTTTGAATTCCATTTGAGTTGGAGAAAGCCAAAAAGAAGAATACTCCGCAAAATTGCCTAACACTCTATTCACCTCCCCTCTAGAGTGTTTGTTACGGATCTAACACCTAGGTGGAGCTTGTTTGGCACTTTTGATTGGTGGAAGATAAGCCACATATTATTGGTGACATTAAAGAAGGCAAGACACACATGGAAATATGTCAAAATATGATAGGAGCAGCCACTAAATCACATAATGTCCTTCTTATCGCAACTTCACCTACTGTATGTTAAAGAAATCGGATATAGCAATGGATGAAAATGATGTTGACAAGAATTCTTATAAAGATTGTTATGATAATACTAACATCAAACAAGTCCTCAAGGCTAGAAAAGAGAAAGTACAGGTTCCAAAAGAAACATTTACCCCTTCCTAATTAAGTTTTAGTTTATCACTTATTTTGTATTAAACTTGTACTTTAAAAACTTTCATGATCATGTGATTTCTTTTCATCTCCATTGTATGATCTTTTTATTTTGCCTTATTATCCTTAAAAAAAGGGAAGAAAAATATATGGATATATAGAGCATATGATAAAGAGTGTATATATAAGGCATGTGTATATATAAGGTGCTATGTATTTGAAGGTTAATAGGTATGAGCGAAAATGAGTTTGGGATATGTGTTGCTAGTATATTTGAGATATGTATATGTTACAAACATGAGTATAACATATGTTGAGGGAGAGCATGAATACATTGAACAAGAGGAAACGTAATATTTTTTACTTTGTCTTAGGAAATTTTGATGATTACAAAAGGGGGAGAATACGCATGTTGGCTCATTGGTATACTTGTATATGTGGCTTGCTATATGGCTCATGTATGTAGCTTGTGTATGGAGATTGATATGCGGTATATGGGACAAAATGGTATATGCTTAGGCTTGCTTACTTGGATAAGCGCTTATGTTTGTGTTTGAACATGCTCTTGGATTTGATGGATGATTGTGTAGAAATGATGGTTTGGGTATGCTTGCTTGATGGATATGCATGTGATAGGCATGATATGTTTGCTTGCTTGATGGATATGCATGCTTGCTTGATGTGCTTATTTCATATGATATGGTGAAGCTTGACTTGCTATGTGCTTGGATGCATGAAGATTAGCATGCTTGCTTGCTTCATGTAAAAATGAAAATTTTGGCATATATGTTGAATAACTAGTGTAAATAGGAATATGCCATGATGTATATGTTGCACTTACAAATTGGTGCATGGTTTGATTAAGGGGGAGGTTTGAAAAGTTTTTCATCACATCTATTGGTTTTGAGAGAATTATCTATTGAGGGGGGATTGAAATATGTTTTCATGTTCATATATTGAGGGGGAGCTTCAAAAAGCATTGAAGTAAATTTGAATCATTTTTTATGTATTTAGGGGGTCGCCTAAATGCATTGACAAAGGGGAAAAGATAAAAATTTTGAAGTCTTTAGCTATCTCAAATATAGTCTTCAAACAAAAACATCTTCCAAAAGCCTTGGCTTTGAAATCATCAAAAAGCGGGAGATTGTTGGAAAATGAATTGTTTTGATGAATTTAAAAGATGTTTGAAAATGAGCTAAAAAGATATTTCATCATTTGGAATTGGAACAAAATGAGAAAAACGTATTGTGAGAAATAGATCTCTCACATAGGGGGAGATTGTTGGAATATGAATGTTTTGATCAATCTTAAAAGATGTTTGAAAAAGGATTGGAAGGTCATTTTATACTTGGAAATAAGAAAGCAACATCATACCCTTTCATACATCTCTAACAGAGATCTATGTATACATCATACCTTGACATAGATCGGTCGATGTACATCATACCCTCACATAGATCGGTCGATGTCATCCTGATTCAAATTGAAACCACACTGTCCAACATCATAGCCTCGTATAGATCGATCGATGTACATCATACCCTTACATAGATCGATCGATGTACATCATACCCTCACATAGATCGATCATTGTACATGATACCGTCACGTAGATCGATCGATGTCATCTTGATTCAAATTGAAACCACACTGTCCAACATCATACCCTCACATAGTTCAATCGGTGCACATCATACCCTCACATAGATCGATCAATGTCATCCAGAATTCAAATTTTTATGACCGTTGGAACAAAATCCAATGGAGATTCATGGTGTTTTCCCTTTCCAATCTTACTCGAATTTTTTGTGGACTTAACATTAAACATGCTTCCTTGACTATTATATTCATGTCTAAGATTCTCTAGGGTGGCTTTGGAGGATCATATCAATTCATAGAGTGGCTAAAGGCTAATTTCAAATAGCCAAGACTTGGGATTGACTTGAAGACATGGGGGAGGCTCCAAAAACGTGGTGAACACCTCCTATAAATAGAAGAAGCTCAGATGAGGCATTCATACACTTTCACCATCACCAAACTTCATTCTTCATTGTTGTAAATTTATCTCATTTGTGTAAAAGTGCTTAAAGCTTGTTAAGCCTTTATCTGTTCTTCATTGTTGTATATTAAGAGATTTTAAGTCTAACACAAGAGGAACCATAACTATTTGATCTCTTGTTGGTGATTAGACTAATGAGAAAGTGTAAACCCCACTACTTCCTTAAACCCACTGTGAGAAAGTTCTTTGAGAGAACTTTGTTGAAGTTGTGAGGTCGTAAGAACTTGTTCTTGCTTAGAACTGAGGTTGTTGTAGTTGCACAAAGATGTTTTGTGCAAGAAGTTGTTGTGGTTGCTTACACTAAGTTATTAGTGTAAGTATTGCTGTGGTTGTTCTTATTAAGTATAGTAAGAAGAGTAGTTGTTGAAAATCAACTTTGGAAACAAAGTGGTAGTGGAGTAAAATCATTTACGATTTGAACCACTCTATATCCGGCGTACTCATTCATTGTCTCTCATCTCCCGTTCTTGCTTTGATTTTGAATTCCGTTTGAGTTGGAGAAAGCCAAAAAGAAGAATACTCCGCAAAATTGCCTAACACTCTATTCACCTCCCCTCTAGAGTGTTTGTTACGGATCTAACACCTAGGTGGAGCTTGTTTGGCACTTTTGATTGGTGGAAGATAAGCCACATATTATTGGTGACATTAAAGAAGGCAAGACACACATGGAAATATGTCAAAATATGATAGGAGCAGCCACTAAATCACATAATGTCCTTCTTATCGCAACTTCACCTACTGTATGTTAAAGAAATCGGATATAGCAATGGATGAAAATGATGTTGACAAGAATTCTTATAAAGATTGTTATGATAATACTAACATCAAACAAGTCCTCAAGGCTAGAAAAGAGAAAGTACAGGTTCCAAAAGAAACATTTACCCCTTCCTAATTAAGTTTTAGTTTATCACTTATTTTGTATTAAACTTGTACTTTAAAAACTTTCATGATCATGTGATTTCTTTTCATCTCCATTGTATGATCTTTTTATTTTGCCTTATTATCCTTAAAAAAAGGGAAGAAAAATATATGGATATATAGAGCATATGATAAAGAGTGTATATATAAGGCATGTGTATATATAAGGTGCTATGTATTTGAAGGTTAATAGGTATGAGCGAAAATGAGTTTGGGATATGTGTTGCTAGTATATTTGAGATATGTATATGTTACAAACATGAGTATAACATATGTTGAGGGAGAGCATGAATACATTGAACAAGAGGAAACGTAATATTTTTTACTTTGTCTTAGGAAATTTTGATGATTACAAAAGGGGGAGAATACGCATGTTGGCTCATTGGTATACTTGTATATGTGGCTTGCTATATGGCTCATGTATGTAGCTTGTGTATGGAGATTGATATGCGGTATATGGGACAAAATGGTATATGCTTAGGCTTGCTTACTTGGATAAGCGCTTATGTTTGTGTTTGAACATGCTCTTGGATTTGATGGATGATTGTGTAGAAATGATGGTTTGGGTATGCTTGCTTGATGGATATGCATGTGATAGGCATGATATGTTTGCTTGCTTGATGGATATGCATGCTTGCTTGATGTGCTTATTTCATATGATATGGTGAAGCTTGACTTGCTATGTGCTTGGATGCATGAAGATTAGCATGCTTGCTTGCTTCATGTAAAAATGAAAATTTTGGCATATATGTTGAATAACTAGTGTAAATAGGAATATGCCATGATGTATATGTTGCACTTACAAATTGGTGCATGGTTTGATTAAGGGGGAGGTTTGAAAAGTTTTTCATCACATCTATTGGTTTTGAGAGAATTATCTATTGAGGGGGGATTGAAATATGTTTTCATGTTCATATATTGAGGGGGAGCTTCAAAAAGCATTGAAGTAAATTTGAATCATTTTTTATGTATTTAGGGGGTCGCTTAAATGCATTGACAAAGGGGAAAAGATAAAAATTTTGAAGTCTTTAGCTATCTCAAATATAGTCTTCAAACAAAAACATCTTCCAAAAGCCTTGGCTTTGAAATCATCAAAAAGCGGGAGATTGTTGGAAAATGAATTGTTTTGATGAATTTAAAAGATGTTTGAAAATGAGCTAAAAAGATATTTCATCATTTGGAATTGGAACAAAATGAGAAAAACGTATTGTGAGAAATAGATCTCTCACATAGGGGGAGATTGTTGGAATATGAATGTTTTGATCAATCTTAAAAGATGTTTGAAAAAGGATCGGAAGGTCATTTTATACTTGGAAATAAGAAAGCAACATCATACCCTTTCATACATCTCTAACAGAGATCTATGTATACATCATACCTTGACATAGATCGGTCGATGTACATCATACCCTCACATAGATCGGTCGATGTCATCCTGATTCAAATTGAAACCACACTGTCCAACATCATAGCCTCGTATAGATCGATCGATGTACATCATACCCTTACATAGATCGATCGATGTACATCATACCCTCACATAGATCGATCATTGTACATGATACCGTCACATAGATCGATTGATGTCATCTTGATTCAAATTGAAACCACACTGTGCAACATCATACCATCATATAGTTCAATCGGTGCACATCATACCCTCACATAGATCGATCAATGTCATCCAGAATTCAAATTTTTATGACCGTTGGAACAAAATCCAATGGAGATTCATGGTGTTTTCCCTTTCCAATCTTACTCAAATTTTTTGTGGACTTAACATTAAACATGCTTCCTTGACTATTATATTCATGTCTAAGATTCTCTAGGGTGGCTTTGGAGGATCATATCAATTCATAGAGTGGCTAAAGGCTAATTTCAAATAGCCAAGACTTGGGATTGACTTGAAGACATGGGGGAGGCTCCAAAAACGTGGTGAACACCTCCTATAAATAGAAGAAGCTCAGATGAGGCATTCATACACTTTCACCATCATCAAACTTCATTCTTCATTGTTGTAAATTTATCTCATTTGTGTAAAAGTGCTTAAAGCTTGTTAAGCCTTTATCTGTTCTTCATTGTTATATATTAAGAGATTTTAAGTCTAACACAAGAGGAACCATAACTATTTGATCTCTTGTTGGTGATTAGACTAATGAGAAAGTGTAAACCCCACTACTTCCTTAAACCCACTGTGAGAAAGTTCTTTGAGAGAACTTTGTTGAAGTTGTGAGGTCGTAAGAACTTGTTCTTGCTTAGAACTGAGGTTGTTGTAGTTGCACAAAGATGTTTTGTGCAAGAAGTTGTTGTGGTTGCTTACACTAAGTTATTAGTGTAAGTATTGCTGTGGTTGTTCTTATTAAGTATAGTAAGAAGAGTAGTTGTTGAAAATCAACTTTGGAAACAAAGTGGTAGTGGAGTAAAATCATTTACGATTTGAACCACTCTATATCCGGCGTACTCATTCATTGTCTCTCATCTCCCGTTCTTGCTTTGATTTTGAATTCCATTTGAGTTGGAGAAAGCCAAAAAGAAGAATACTCCGCAAAATTGCCTAACACTCTATTCACCTCCCCTCTAGAGTGTTTGTTACGGATCTAACACCTAGGTGGAGCTTGTTTGACACTTTTGATTGGTGGAAGATAAGCCACATATTATTGGTGACATTAAAGAAGGCAAGACACACATGGAAATATGTCAAAATATGATAGGAGCAGCCACTAAATCACATAATGTCCTTCTTATCGCAACTTCACCTACTGTATGTTAAAGAAATCGGATATAGCAATGGATGAAAATGATGTTGACAAGAATTCTTATAAAGATTGTTATGATAATACTAACATCAAACAAGTCCTCAAGGCTAGAAAAGAGAAAGTACAGGTTCCAAAAGAAACATTTACCCCTTCCTAATTAAGTTTTAGTTTATCGCTTATTTTGTATTAAACTTGTACTTTAAAAACTTTCATGATCATGTGATTTCTTTTCATCTCCATTGTATGATCTTTTTATTTTGCCTTATTATCCTTAAAAAAGGGAAGAAAAATATATGGATATATAGAGCATATGATAAAGAGTGTATATATAAGGCATGTGTATATATAAGGTGCTATGTATTTGAAGGTTAATAGGTATGAGCGAAAATGAGTTTGGGATATGTGTTGCTAGTATATTTGAGATATGTATATGTTACAAACATGAGTATAACATATGTTGAGGGAGAGCATGAATACATTGAACAAGAGGAAACGTAATATTTTTTACTTTGTCTTAGGAAATTTTGATGATTACAAAAGGGGGAGAATACGCATGTTGGCTCATTGGTATACTTGTATATGTGGCTTGCTATATGGCTCATGTATGTAGCTTGTGTATGGAGATTGATATGCGGTATATGGGACAAAATGGTATATGCTTAGGCTTGCTTACTTGGATAAGCGCTTATGTTTGTGTTTGAACATGCTCTTGGATTTGATGGATGATTGTGTAGAAATGATGGTTTGGGTATGCTTGCTTGATGGATATGCATGTGATAGGCATGATATGTTTGCTTGCTTGATGGATATGCATGCTTGCTTGATGTGCTTATTTCATATGATATGGTGAAGCTTGACTTGCTATGTGCTTGGATGCATGAAGATTAGCATGCTTGCTTGCTTCATGTAAAAATGAAAATTTTGGCATATATGTTGAATAACTAGTGTAAATAGGAATATGCCATGATGTATATGTTGCACTTACAAATTGGTGCATGGTTTGATTAAGGGGGAGGTTTGAAAAGTTTTTCATCACATCTATTGGTTTTGAGAGAATTATCTATTGAGGGGGGATTGAAATATGTTTTCATGTTCATATATTGAGGGGGAGCTTCAAAAAGCATTGAAGTAAATTTGAATCATTTTTTATGTATTTAGGGGGTCGCTTAAATGCATTGACAAAGGGGAAAAGATAAAAATTTTGAAGTCTTTAGCTATCTCAAATATAGTCTTCAAACAAAAACATCTTCCAAAAGCCTTGGCTTTGAAATCATCAAAAAGCGGGAGATTGTTGGAAAATGAATTGTTTTGATGAATTTAAAAGATGTTTGAAAATGAGCTAAAAAGATATTTCATCATTTGGAATTGGAACAAAATGAGAAAAACGTATTGTGAGAAATAGATCTCTCACATAGGGGGAGATTGTTGGAATATGAATGTTTTGATCAATCTTAAAAGATGTTTGAAAAAGGATTGGAAGGTCATTTTATACTTGGAAATAAGAAAGCAACATCATACCCTTTCATACATCTCTAACAGAGATCTATGTATACATCATACCTTGACATAGATCGGTCGATGTACATCATACCCTCACATAGATCGGTCGATGTCATCCTGATTCAAATTGAAACCACACTGTCCAACATCATAGCCTCGTATAGATCGATCGATGTACATCATACCCTTACATAGATCGATCGATGTACATCATACCCTCACATAGATCGATCATTGTACATGATACCGTCACATAGATCAATCGATGTCATCTTGATTCAAATTGAAACCACACTGTCCAACATCATGCCCTCACATAGTTCAATCGGTGCACATCATACCCTCACATAGATCGATCAATGTCATCCAGAATTCAAATTTTTATGACCGTTGGAACAAAATCCAATGGAGATTCATGGTGTTTTCCCTTTCCAATCTTACTCAAATTTTTTGTGGACTTAACATTAAACATGCTTCCTTGACTATTATATTCATGTCTAAGATTCTCTAGGGTGGCTTTGGAGGATCATATCAATTCATAGAGTGGCTAAATGCTAATTTCAAATAGCCAAGACTTGGGATTGACTTGAAGACATGGGGGAGGCTCCAAAAACGTGGTGAACACCTCCTATAAATAGAAGAAGCTCAGATGAGGCATTCATACACTTTCACCATCATCAAACTTCATTCTTCATTGTTGTAAATTTATCTCATTTGTGTAAAAGTGCTTAAAGCTTGTTAAGCCTTTATCTGTTCTTCATTGTTGTATATTAAGAGATTTTAAGTCTAACACAAGAGGAACCATAACTATTTGATCTCTTGTTGGTGATTAGACTAATGAGAAAGTGTAAACCCCACTACTTCCTTAAACCCACTGTGAGAAAGTTCTTTGAGAGAACTTTGTTGAAGTTGTGAGGTCGTAAGAACTTGTTCTTGCTTAGAACTGAGGTTGTTGTAGTTGCACAAAGATGTTTTGTGCAAGAAGTTGTTGTGGTTGCTTACACTAAGTTATTAGTGTAAGTATTGCTGTGGTTGTTCTTATTAAGTATAGTAAGAAGAGTAGTTGTTGAAAATCAACTTTGGAAACAAAGTGGTAGTGGAGTAAAATCATTTACGATTTGAACCACTCTATATCCGGCGTACTCATTCATTGTCTCTCATCTCCCGTTCTTGCTTTGATTTTGAATTCCATTTGAGTTGGAGAAAGCCAAAAAGAAGAATACTCCGCAAAATTGCCTAACACTCTATTCACCTCCCCTTTAGAGTGTTTGTTACGGATCTAACACCTAGGTGGAGCTTGTTTGGCACTTTTGATTGGTGGAAGATAAGCCACATATTATTGGTGACATTAAAGAAGGCAAGACACACATGGAAATATATCAAAATATGATAGGAGCAGCCACGAAATCACATAATGTCCTTCTTATCGCAACTTCACCTACTGTATGTTAAAGAAATCGGATATAGCAATGGATGAAAATGATGTTGACAAGAATTCTTATAAAGATTGTTATGATAATACTAACATCAAACAAGTCCTCAAGGCTAGAAAAGAGAAAGTACAGGTTCCAAAAGAAACATTTACCCCTTCCTAATTAAGTTTTAGTTTATCACTTATTTTGTATTAAACTTGTACTTTAAAAACTTTCATGATCATGTGATTTCTTTTCATCTCCATTGTATGATCTTTTTATTTTGCCTTATTATCCTTAAAAAAAGGGAAGAAAAATATATGGATATATAGAGCATATGATAAAGAGTGTATATATAAGGCATGTGTATATATAAGGTGCTATGTATTTGAAGGTTAATAGGTATGAGCGAAAATGAGTTTGGGATATGTGTTGCTAGTATATTTGAGATATGTATATGTTACAAACATGAGTATAACATATGTTGAGGGAGAGCATGAATACATTGAACAAGAGGAAACGTAATATTTTTTACTTTGTCTTAGGAAATTTTGATGATTACAAAAGGGGGAGAATACGCATGTTGGCTCATTGGTATACTTGTATATGTGGCTTGCTATATGGCTCATGTATGTAGCTTGTGTATGGAGATTGATATGCGGTATATGGGACAAAATGGTATATGCTTAGGCTTGCTTACTTGGATAAGCGCTTATGTTTGTGTTTGAACATGCTCTTGGATTTGATGGATGATTGTGTAGAAATGATGGTTTGGGTATGCTTGCTTGATGGATATGCATGTGATAGGCATGATATGTTTGCTTGCTTGATGGATATGCATGCTTGCTTGATGTGCTTATTTGATATGATATGGTGAAGCTTGACTTGCTATGTGCTTGGATGCATGAAGATTAGCATGCTTGCTTGCTTCATGTAAAAATGAAAATTTTGGCATATATGTTGAATAACTAGTGTAAATAGGAATATGCCATGATGTATATGTTGCACTTACAAATTGGTGCATGGTTTGATTAAGGGGGAGGTTTGAAAAGTTTTTCACCACATCTATTGGTTTTGAGAGAATTATCTATTGAGGGGGGATTGAAATATGTTTTCATGTTCATATATTGAGGGGGAGCTTCAAAAAGCATTGAAGTAAATTTGAATCATTTTTTATGTATTTAGGGGGTCGCTTAAATGCATTGACAAAGGGGAAAAGATAAAAATTTTGAAGTCTTTAGCTATCTCAAATATAGTCTTCAAACAAAAACATCTTCCAAAAGCATTGGCTTTGAAATCATCAAAAAGCGGGAGATTGTTGGAAAATGAATTGTTTTGATGAATTTAAAAGATGTTTGAAAATGAGCTAAAAAGATATTTCATCATTTGGAATTGGAACAAAATGAGAAAAACGTATTGTGAGAAATAGATCTCTCACATAGGGGGAGATTGTTGGAATATGAATGTTTTGATCAATCTTAAAAGATGTTTGAAAAAGGATTGGAAGGTCATTTTATACTTGGAAATAAGAAAGCAACATCATACCCTTTCATACATCTCTAACAGAGATCTATGTATACATCATACCTTGACATAGATCGGTCGATGTACATCATACCCTCACATAGATCGGTCGATGTCATCCTGATTCAAATTGAAACCACACTGTCCAACATCATAGCCTCGTATAGATCGATCGATGTACATCATACCCTTACATAGATCGATCGATGTACATCATACCCTCACATAGATCGATCATTGTACATGATACTGTCACATAGATCGATCGATGTCATCTTGATTCAAATTGAAACCACACTGTCCAACATCATACCCTCACATAGTTCAATCGGTGCACATCATACCCTCACATAGATCGATCAATGTCATCCAGAATTCAAATTTTTATGACCGTTGGAACAAAATCCAATGGAGATTCATGGTGTTTTCCCTTTCCAATCTTACTCAAATTTTTTGTGGACTTAACATTAAACATGCTTCCTTGACTATTATATTCATGTCTAAGATTCTCTAGGGTGGCTTTGGAGGATCATATCAATTCATAGAGTGGCTAAAGGCTAATTTCAAATAGCCAAGACTTGGGATTGACTTGAAGACATGGGGGAGGCTCCAAAAACATGGTGAACACCTCCTATAAATAGAAGAAGCTCAGATGAGGCATTCATACACTTTTACCATCATCAAACTTCATTCTTCATTGTTGTAAATTTCTCTCATTTGTGTAAAAGTGCTTAAAGCTTGTTAAGCCTTTATCTGTTCTTCATTGTTGTATATTAAGAGATTGTAAGTCTAACTCAAGAGGAACTATAACTATTTGATCTCTTGCTGGTGATTAGACTAATGAGAAAGTGTAAACCCCACTACTTCCTTAAACCCACTGTGAGAAAGTTCTTTGAGAGAACTTTGTTGAAGTTGTGAGGTCGTAAGAAGTTGTTCTTGCTTAGAGCTGAGGTTGTTGTAGTTGCACAAAGTTGTTGTGGTTGCTTGCACTAAGTTATTAGTGTAAGTATTGCTGTGGTTGTTCTTATTAAGTATAGTAAGAAGAGTAGTTGTTGAAAATCAAGTTTGGCAACAAAGTGGTAGTGGAGTAGAATCATTTACGATTTGAACCACTCTATATCCGGCGTACTCATTCATTGTCTCTCATCTTCCGTTCTTGCTATGATTTTGAATTCCATTTGAGTTGGAGAAAGCCAAAAAGAAGAAAACTCCGCAAAATTGCCTAACACTCTATTCACCTCCCCTCTAGAGTGTTTGTTACGGATCTAACACCTAGGTGGAGCTTGTTTGGCACTTTTGATTGGTGGAAGATAAGCCACATATGATTGGTGACATTAAAGAAGGCAAGACACACATGGAAATATGTCAAAATCAAACAAGTGCTGAAGTTTCAGCATATGTCTAATGCTGGCCGATATTTGGCCTTAATTGTCTTCAAATTTTCTTCCATAATTGAGGGGTAATCACATCTTGATTGATTGATAATTAACATGTGTAAATTTGAGCATGTGTTTCAGATTTTTAAGCTAAATATCCAGCTCATTTTATGAAGTGCCAAGGTGGAAAATGATGATCTATCATGAAGTGACAACTAGGCGAAGACACGTCGTTCGTCCAATCTTATTTCGCCAAGTAAGCAAGAGTGTGTCACCATATTATACAAGGCAATCTTCCAATGCATTCAAGGCAAATTTTTCAAGGGGAGAGGTCAGCCTAGGCGTCCACACCATCTATACAAGGAGGCAAAGTGATTCAAGACAAAGCCAAGCCAAAGTTCATATTCTATCAAGATCAAGCAAGATTATCCTCTTCTTCTCTTATTCTTTTCTCTTGCTCTTAGCCTCAATCCTATCATTCTTATCTTCCATATACTATATAGAATTTGTTTATACCATGCACATATTGTTGAGAAAAAGGGGTTTGAGTGATTCACAAAAATGCATGATTTAAATAACGTGTGCTAAAGAAATGCATGACACATTTTATGACTTGACACGTTTTTGCGACAAACCTGCTTATATACTTTATATATAATGTTGCCGTACTAACAAGCCATGAAGCTTTAAAGCTTACATCAAATGGCAAACATTTGTTGTGTTTGAACAATTTTCAAGTGCCACCATTAATGAACTAAACTAGTTCATTAAGTGAAGTACTTGGTTAAATAAACTAAGTAGTTCATTAAATGGAGAAATATTTGGAGAAGGCAGAAAAGCAACAAACATGGAAATGAAAAAGGCACTGTACACATATCTTCCAACGTACTACCGACACGTTATATATTTTACGAACGTACATTAACGTCACACCACTATACTTACCTCATATTTATGAATATATTCAGGTCTTATATCATATGATAAAAGTCATGGTGATGACAAAATTATTACGACACGTTACAAGGTTTTAAACCAAAACTTGTCGTATCGGGTGATTACCGAAACTTCACCAACGTGTCACGTACTTGCCATATATAGATGGACAGCCCCTACACTTCAAAAATGTCCAGAAATTTCGTGGCCTACATGGTATATTCATCGATAAAATCATTCTACGTTGGCACACACAAACCACCCCCAATTAAGGCCAAATTGTGGAGATTTCAATTTCATTCTTTTATGTCACATGTGGCGCCATTTGTCTCAGCCATTAAGTGCTGAATATTCAAATTATTTTATGTATATTATGTATGACATAATATATATGACATGTGCAAAAAGTTTGAATTTAATCGGAGAAAAATCGCGTAATCGACAAAAGTCAAAAATTCAGTTTTCTATGAACACAACACATGGAACGTTTTTGGCATGACATGTAATATGTATCTAGACACTTTTTACATATTCAAGACATATTAAAGTGTTCTAGAATATTCAAATTAGAGATGATTGGAATATGTCATATATGTGTAATTATTGTGCAATATTTGACAAAGTTGACAAAAGTGCAATTCAGCACATGTACAATCCATATCACACGCCACTTCAGCCATGATGGAGCTTAGGTGGAGCTTATTTGACACTTATTTGGCACTTTAATTGGTGAAAAATAAGCCACACATGATTGGTGACATTGAAGAGGGCAATACACAAGGAAACAATTCAAAATACAACACATGCTGAAATTTCAGCACATGTTCCTTGTTATGGACGAATTTAACATGTGTTTGTCTTCAATTGTCTTCCAAAATTGAAGGGGGATTAATGTGTGATTGTTTGGTAACCTTTTGACTACTAATTGGCACATGTTTTATGAGTTTTAATCAGATTTTTACAGCACACTAAATGATGACAAGTTGGACCAATTATCAAGTGACAAGTAAGCAAGGTCAAGTCATCCATCCAATCAAGTTGTGCCAAGTAAGCAAGATGGTGTCACATCTACACAAGACATTCTTCCAAGGACATAAAAGAGAATTCTCAATGTGAAGAAAAGCCCTAGGTGGCAGCCATGTTGTCATAAAAAGAAGAGAAGAGAGCCAAACAAAAGCAAGACAAGTCTCATAATTTTCAAGTGCAAAAGGAGTCTTCTACTTTCTTCTTCCACATTTCTTTCTTCTTCTTCTCTTTCAAGCCTATTGTTCTTATATTCAAATATATTGAATAGGCTTTGTTTAGACCACCATACACGCTCATTTTTGTAAAAGGTTGATCAAGGTGTGATCAATCCTTTATTCGTTCGGTGGTGGTGTTCGTGAAAGGTGTGATTGCTTGTATCGTTTGTAAAGGGTTAGAGTTAGTGTGTAACTCTAGCAACGCCTTGTGGCAAGATGTTATTTTGTGATTAGTGATAACCGAGGAAGGTGTCCTCGAAGACTGGAGTAGGTTGTGTTAACCGAACGAGTATAAAATTCTTGGTGTTATTACTTTCAGCACTTTACTTTAGTTTCCAGCAGTTTGCGTCGTTTTCAATGCAATAGTAAAAATATCAACGAATTTTAAAAATCGTAAAATTTTCTAGAAACATAGCCACACCTCTTGTGTTTCATTTGGCGCAAGTTTCGATCCATTTGGATAATTATAAGTCGATCAAACGTTAATAGTCCTGAGACTAGTGCAATCTGATTTTCACACTTGCAAAGGTTGAGAACTTGAACGTGTTTCACCTACTTCCCAAAGGAATTTTTCAAAACTGTTTCAACCCATTAAAATACACATCTTAAGGGGTTTGTCATTAAATGTTCAGATAATTTGGAGTCACGGATTAATCAGAATAAAATTTTCAAATCAAAGTACTGTTTCTGCCATATTTGCGCAATCTAACCACAAATGATATTTCAAAGGGATAAAGGTTGAATTTTGATCTGAAAATTTTAGGAACTACTCAGAACATCTGAGAATAAAATCTCTCCAAATTTCAGAATTTTTGAAGGCCTGTAACCTAGTTTTCCAAACGTTGAAAAACAGGGCCTGAAAACAAAAACTGTTTTTAAAAGTTGGGTTTTTGGATCAAAACATTTTAAAAACCAAATTTTCCGCATTCACTATTCAATCCCCCTTCTAGTGGTGCCTTGCAGGTCCTACAAGTGGTATCAGAGTGCAGGCACACTCACGACAAGGAGATCCAACGATCTCAGTGAGATGGCAACCTCTAGCTACAAAACCGTGCAAGAAGGAATGTCAACCGTAAGTCCTCCTCTTTTTGATGGTGAGTCCTTTATCCAATAGAAACTTAGAATGAAACTCTTTCTTATGGCTATTGATATTGATTTGTGGTCTATTATAGAAGATGATCCATTTGTTCCATCTATGTTATCTACTGTTGATGGTGTCACACTAGAGGTTATAAAAACGAAACAAGAATACACTAGTGATGATAAAAAGAAGTTGAGTTTGAATGCTAAAGCCATGCAACTACTTTTAAATGGGCTAAGCAAAAGTGAATCGAGTTACATATCTAATTACTCTAGTGCTCAAGAGATGTGGAAAATTCTTGAGATGAAACATGAAGGGACTAGCCAATTAAAGGAGTCTAAGATTAATATGCTTATGTCCACACTTGAGTCTTTCAAATTATTGCCAAGTGAGTCTATTGTTGACATGGATTTACGATTGACTAACATCTATAATTCTCTTTAGTCTCTTGGCAAAGCCTTTTCTACACAGGAAAAGATTCAAAAGGTGTTAAGGAGTCTCCAATCCGAATGGGATTCAAAAGTCACTGCAATCGAAGAAAGTAAGGATACTAAATCAATAAAAATAGAGGAATTGATCGGATCATTAAAGGTATATGAAAACAAACTCACTTTAAGAAATTCTGAATCTATTTCTAAAAATGATAAGGCTATAGCATTTAAATCAAATGAATATGTCTCTACCTCTTATGATCGTGTAGATGATAGTGACATAGATTCCAATGATGAAGATTTAATCACGATGGCTAAAAGATTAAGCAATATCTTGAGAAAATCGATTAAAAATAAACATAAGCCTACTTCATCTAAGGATCATAGAAATAAAAATAATGAAGACGTAAAGTGCTATGAATGCGGGAAACTTGGACACATGTCATATGACTGCCCGAACAAGGACAAACAAACGAACAAATACCTTGACCAGGATCGGATCAAAACTAGACTCGTCTGAGAACCTAAACAAAGGAGAAGAGCCTTTGAAGCCTCCACTTGGAGTGATTCATCCGACTCTGAGGCTGACGATACGGAAGAACAAGCGGCACAAGTATGCTTTACATCTAAGGCATCAAATGAGGTATCTTCTGACTCTAATTCTGATTCTGAATATTCTTATGATGACTTATTTAGTCAATATTTAGAGTTGCATAAGTTCTCAAAGACTCTTGCAAAAGAAGAGAAACGATTAATTGAAGACAAGAAGTTGTTAGAATCCTTTAACACGAACCTTGTTTCTCAATTAAACGATTCAAAAGAAGAGTCGTCTTGCGTCATAAATGCATTAAAATTAGAGATCTCATCATTAACGACACGAAATGATGAAATGAAATCCGAGATTTCAAACTTGAAATCAAGGAATAAAGATCTAGAAGAAATGGCAAAACAATTTGACACGGGTACAAACATGTTAGATCACATCATCTCTTCACAAAAGCATGATAGCGACAAAACCGGATTAGGATACGTTGAAAAAAACGAGACATTAAATAAATCAACAAAATTCATTCCGGCTAAGAAAATAGATGCGTCTAAGACATATGTGGCGCCTAAGAAGACGCCTAGATCCCCCCTATGTCATCTCATCGTGCTTCATCTTCATATCATACGAGATATAATTTTGCGCCATACAAATACGAAAAGAAACCATTAATGCATAGATGCCCCCTATGTTATCTCATCGTGCTTCATCTTCATATCATACGAGATATAATTTTGCACTGTACAAATACGAAAAGAAACAATTAATGCATACAAACGTTCATTTACTGAAAATGCATCTAGATCACGCCCCGTACATGCAAACCGAAATGCTTATCAAAAACAAAGATCATATTATGTGCATGATGGGATTCTCGGCCAAAGGCCAAATAGATTTGCCCCTAACATATATTATATTGTGTCTTCATCTCTTCTCTCACCTTTTGGAAGACCTAGAAAGGTCACCCAAATTTGGGTACCAAAAAGGACATTTGCAAAGGGTTGAATAAGTAACCCTTAAGAACGAAATTGAAATGCATTTTTTAATTGTTACTTCTTCCTTACATGCTCTTTTGATTTTATTTCCAAAATAAAGGGGTAGAAAATGCATGATTTAAGGGGAGTGAGAGTGACTGATTGCAAAAATCAAAGGGGAGAGAATTCAAAATTCGAAATTTAAATTTGTGCACGATTGGAGGGGGAGCGACTAAATTTAAATCATGAACTTAGGTTATTTTGTAAATTATCAAAACGGAGAGATTGTAGAGAAAAAGGGATTTGAGTGATTGACAAAAATGCATGATTTAAATAACGTGTGCTAAAGAAATGCATGACATATTTTATGACTTGACACGTTTTTGCGACAAACATGCCTTATATACTTTATATATAATGTTGTCGTACTAACAAGCCATGAAGCTTTAAAGCTTACATCAAATGGCAAACATTTGTTGTGTTTGAACAATTTTCAAGTGCCACCATTAATGAACTAAACTAGTTCATTAAGTGAAGTACTTAGTTAAATAAACTACCGACACGTTATATATATTCAGATTTTTTTAAAAGGCACTATGCACATATATTACAACATACTACCGACACGTTATATATTTTACGAACGTACTTTAATGTCACACTACTATACTTACCTCATATTTATGAGTATATTCAGGTCTTATATCATATGATAAAAGTCATGGTGATGACAAAATTATTACGACACGTTACAAGGTTGTAAACCAAAAAATGTCGTATCGAGTGACTACCGAAACTTCGCCAACGTATCACGTACTTGCCATATATAGATGGCCAGTCCCTACACTTCAAAAATGGCCAGAAATTTCGTGGCCTACATGGTATATTCATCGATAAAATCATTCCATGTTGGCACACACAAAGGGGCCCCAATTAAGGCCAAATTGTGGAGATTTAAATTTCATTCTTTTATGTCACATGTGGCGCCATTTGTCTCAGCCATTAAGAGCTGAATATTCAAATTATTTTATGTATATTATGTGTGATATAATATATATGACATGTGCAAAAAGTTTGAATTTAATCAGAGAAAAATCGCGTATCGACAAAAGTCAAAAATTAAGTTTTCTACGAACACAACACATGGAACGTTTTTGGCATGACATGTAACATGTATCTAAAAACTTTTTACATATTCAAGACATATTAAAGTGTTCTAGAATATTCAAATTAGGGACGATTGGAATATATCATATATGTGTAATTATTGTGCAATATTTGACAAAGTTGACAAAAGTGCAATTCAGCACATGTACAATCTATATCACACGCCACTTCAGCCATGATGGAGCTTAGGTGGAGCTTATTTGACACTTATTTGGCACTTTAATTGTTGGAAAATAAGCCACACATGATTGGTGACATTGAAGAGGGCAATACATAAGGAAACAATTCAAAATACAACACATGCTGAAATTTCAGCACATGTTCCTTGTTATGGACGAATTTAGCATGTGTTTGTCTTCAATTGTCTTCCAAAATTGAAGGGGGGTCAATGTGTGATTGTTTGGTAACCTTTTGACTACTAATTGACACATGTTTTATGAGTTTTAATCAGATTTTTACAGCACACTAAATGATGACAAGTTGGACCAATCATCAAGTGACAAGTAAGCAAGGTCAAGTCATCCATCCAATCAGGTTGTGCCAAGTAAGCAAGATGGTGTCATATCTACACAAGACATTCTTCCAAGGACATAAAAGAGAATTCTCAATGTGAAGAAAAGCCCTAGGTGGCGGCCATGTTGTCATAAAAAGAAGAGAAGAGAGCCAAACAAAAGCAAGACAAGTCTCATACTTTTCAAGTGCAAAAGGAGTCTTCTACTTTCTTCTTCCACATTTCTTTCTTCTTCTTCTCTTTCAAGCCTATTGTTCTTATATTCAAATATATTGAATAGGCTTTGTATAGACCACCATACACGCTCATTTTTGTAAAAGGTTGATCAAGATGTGATCAATCCTTCATTCGTTCGGTGGTGGTGTTCGTGAAAGGTGTGATTGCTTGTATCGTTTGTAAAGGGTTGGAGTTAGTGTGTAACTCCAGCAACGCTTTGCGGCAAGGTGTTATTTTGTGATTAGTGATAACCGAGGAAGGTGTCCTCGAAGACTGGAGTAGGTTGTGTTAACCGAACCAGTATAAAATTCTTGGTGTTATTACTTTCAGCACTTTAGTTTAGTTTCCAGCAGTTTACGTCGTTTTCATTGCAATAGTAAAAATATCAACGAATTTTAAAAATCGTAAAATTTTCTAGAAACATAGCCACACCTCTTGTGTTTCATTTGGCGCAAGTTTCGATCCATTTGGATACTTATAAGTCGATCAAACGTTAATAGTTCTGAGACTAGTGCAATCTGATTTTCAGACTTGCAAAGGTTGAGAACTTGAACGTGTTTGACCTACTTCCCAAAGGAATTTTTCAAAACTGTTTCAACCCATTAAAATACACATCTTAAGGGGTTTGTCATTAAATTTTCAGATCATTTGGAGTCACGTATTAATCGGAATAAAATTTTCAAATCAAAGTACTGTTTCTGGCAGATTTGCGCGATCTAACCACAAACGATTTTTCAAAGGGATAAATGTTGAATTTTGATCTGAAAATTTTAGGAGCTACTCAGAACATCTGAGAATAACATCTCTCCAAATTTAAGAATTTTTGAAGGCCTGTAACCTAGTTTTCCAAACGTTGTGAAACAGGGCCTGAAAACAGAAATTGTTTTTAGAAGTTGGGTTTTTTGATCAAAACATTTTAAAAACCAAATTTTCCACACCCACTATTCAATCCCCCTTCTAGTGGTGCCTTGTAGGTCCTACACACATGTTCATCTCTTGTACAAGGTTGATCAAGGTGTGATCAATCATTTGTTCGGTGGTGTTCGTGTTGTTGTTTTTGTCAGTTTGCTGTAAAAGGATGGAGTTTTTGTTTAACTCCAGTCACCCTTGTGTCAAGGGTTATATGTGTTTAGTGAATACCGATGAAGGTGTCCTCGAAGACTGGGGTAGGTCGATTTGATCGAACCAGTATAAAAATCTTGGTGTTATTTACTTTCAGCACTTTTACTTTCAGTCTCAGTTTTCTGCATCGTTTTCGTAATCACAGGAAAAATAGCAAATGTTTTCCAAAAATCACCAAATTTTGCAGAAACATAGCCACATGTCTTCGCTTTCATTTGGGACAAGTTTCATTACATTTGGATAAGTATAAGTCACTCAAACGTTCATAATTCTGAGACTAGTGCAATCTGGTTCTCAGATGCAAAGGTTGAGAACATCAACGTGGTTGACATACTTACCAAAAGAATTTTGAAAAACTGTTTCAAACTATTAAATTAAACATTCTAAGGGTCATACTATAAAATTTTCAGGTCATTTAGAGTTGTCAATTAGTAGGAATAAATTTTTCATTTTGAAGTACAGTTTATGACAGATTGATGCAATCTGAATAACATCATTTTTCCAAGGGGTTAGACTTTGAATTTTATTCTGAAATTTTTGTGAGGCCTTCATAACATCTGAGAGCACATTGTCACCAAATTTTACACTTTTTAGAAGTCTAGAACCTGGTCATCTAGTTAATCTAAATCAGGATCTGAAAATAGAATCTGTTTTCAGAATTGAGTTATTGAGTTTAAAAAGTTTTAAAACCGATTTTTGCGCACTCACTATTCAACTTCTCCTTCTAGTGGTGCTATACAGATCCTACAATGTGTTGACATAGTACCTACATAAGTGGCAGTACATCAAAAAAAAAAGTACACAATAGAAGAATAAGATTTTCTCGCTAACTATTTTTTCCCCTTGTGCAAGAGATAATTCACAAAGTTCATAAGTTGAGGTGAACTTATAACGTTCAATTAAGATATTGAGAGCATGAAATATGCAACATCATCTCTATCATTAATGGAGCAAAGTATATCAGGTTTCCTTAAAGTATTCCTATAGGAAATTTTTTTTGCTAATATTTTGATCATTCACATTTTTAAATGCACAACATAATAGCATTTCTGGCGAAAAACTCAAGTGAACTAGACAAAAACAAACAGTAATCTAGTCTTTTCATTATCTAATCATCTTTCATTTTTTCAATTGAAGAACATAGGGTTCTAAGGATAGTATGTCTTGAAGGGCTAATGACCTTTGGAATAACAAATGAAATCAATTAGGACAAGCAATAAAGAATATTTTGCACTTAATGAAAATTGAAAGATTTTAAAGTTATGTGGAAAATGGCTTCCTAATCGAAAGGCTTTTATTTTATCCACAAGAATATTTCCAATAACCAAGGATTATGTGATTTCAAAGAGAGTTTTTATGAAAGCGATTATTTAAAATGATTTCATTTTTGTAAAAATATTAAGTTTCAAATCACTTCAATAGAATTAGATGCTCAAATGTTTTATGAAGTATGCGCATGTAGCTATTGCAAGAACTAGAAAGGGTTTGAACCGTCAACTAAAAAGAGTATCTATCTAAGTGATTTGAGATTTTTAGAAGGTGCGGGTATCAATGACGAAGTTCTTTACAAAGAGGGAGGGATTTAGTATCCCAGAAAAGAACTTTCGAAAGCAGGGATAAAAGATGCGCCTCCAATGTTGACAAAGAGAACATAAAAAAAATTGTTGGAATATGAAGTGTTTTGATGAAGTAAAAAGATGTTTAAAAAAAGATAAAATGGTATTTTATACTTTGGAAATGAAACAAAAGGAAAAAACACAATGTGAGAATAGATCTCTCACATAGATCGATCTATGTATACTTTAGTCTCTAAAATGATACATATATCGATCAATGTAAGGATGGTACTAAACTGAAAACTCATTATAAGCCATTAATATCTGACATAGATCGATCGATGTATACTTCAGTCTCTAAATCTGGGACATCGATCAATAGATATATGTAAGATTCAAAACTAAAACCATAATGTAAGACATCGATCTCTCATCCCTCTCAACATAGACCGATCGATGTTACTTCAGTCTCTAAAAGTAAGTAAGACATAGATCGATCAATGTATCCCAGAATTCAAAATTTTATAGTCGTTGAAACAAAATCCAAGAAAGATTTAAGATGCTTTCTCTCTCCAATCTTAACCAAATCGACAGTGGACTTTCTTCCAATATCTATAATGCTTCCTTGACTATTATAAACATGCCTAAGTTATTTTATGGTGGCTATGGAGCATCAAATCCAATTATAGGGCGGTTGAAGACTAATTGGACACTTTCAATGCATATATTGAAGATAAAGACTATGGAAACTGTAAAACGTGACTCAGACCCTCTATATATTGAAGAAGCTTAGATCAGGCATATATATACTCTCATGCTCTTCAAGCTTCATCCCTAATTATTATAAAAAACTCTCACAGGTGTAAAAGTGCTTAAAGTTTATTAAGCTCTTGTTGCTTTGTTTCATTGTTGTATTGTGAGAGTGATAGAATAACATAAGAGAAACTAAGCATATTTGATCTCTTTCTTGTGCTCTAAAATCATTTGAAAATTAAATTTCATTACTTTCCCAAAACCCATTTGGTGAAAGTTCTTTGTTAGAACTTTATTGAAGTTGTGAAGAAGCAAGAATTGTTTATTGCTTATAGCTGTTATTGATGTTGCACAAGTTGTTTGTGCCATAAGTTGCTGATGCTATAGTTGTTGCTTTCATTAGTTATTAATATAAATGTTTCTATTGTTCTTATTTCTTATTGAAGGTAATAAGAAAAGTTACTGTTGAAAAAATCCACTTCGGAAACAAAGTGGTAGTTGAGTAGAATCGAATAGATTCGAAGTACTCTATATCGTGTGTTTTCATCCACTATTTCTCACCTCTTTCTTTTTTACTTTGGACACATTTGAGTTGGTTTGAGCAAAATCGAGAAAAACTAGAAAAAATAGTCTAACACTCTATTTATCCCCATCTAGAGTGATTGGCACACACCTAACAAAAGTTTTGTTAGAGAAATTGGAAATAAATTGAAATGGACCAAGTTGCAAATGGTGGTTAGCAACATACTTTGAGCTGTATTATAATTAGTTTTCATTAGTGACAAGTAAAAACTAATAAACTCTTGATTATCTATGTAACGAGTAGATGATTTTAGGGTTGGAATCACTCAATTACGATGCCGGGTGAATGAGAAATTAATGCTCAAAGTAGGGATAAAATTATTTGAAAGTCGGTTGCTTAACCGTAATTCAAATTTGAAAATATGTTACTTAACTGTAATTCAAATTCGAAATTAGTTACTTAACCGTAATTAAAAAATTCGGTTACTTAACCGTAATTCAAATTTGAAAAGCGGTTATCTGTTATCTGATTTAACGGTGGCAATCTGATCCAACGACTGTGGTTAAACTGTCAATTAACCACCCTAATTAATTTTTTCTCCTATAAATAGTGGTCTAGCTGACCTCTCTGGTCACTCACTCAAAATCTGATTTCTCCTCCTCTCCTCCTCTACATACACGTGCTCTTCTCCTCTCTTTTCCTTCTATATTTGCATCAAGTCCGAGAAGTTTAGGGTATCTTACAGGTTCGTAGAGTTCATGCGCTGTAGTACCGCTCGTCTGAACTGACTTCCATTGTATCTTATGAGATGGTTGCTCCATATGGTTGGACATAGTATACCGGAGCAATACGTCTTAAGGACAGAGTCCTGGATTCACCTAGGATATCTGCTTAGTTGAGCTGTGAAGGTTATTGCCAAGCTGAGCTCTGCTTTGTGCTAAACCTAGCTGACAGGGAAATCGCAGCACTGTTGTTGTGCAGTGTTGTTGTGCTGAGCTCTGCTGTTTGGCTGAGGACATTCATTGTTCAACCACTTCTTCCGTGCAGCACTGATGCTGTGTTGAGCTCTGCTTTTTGGCTGAGGACATTCATTGTTCTACAACATTGCCGTGCTGAGCTCTGCTCGGCAGAAGAGGTTGAAAGCACAACTGTTGGTTGTTGTGCTGAGGTACCGAGGTCGGCAGGTCGGTGATCAGTCTAGAACACAAATACGATTCCACCAACTGGACTGATCTGATCAGTCTGACTTTAGTTCTGCTCAGATGGAAGGCTGATAGCATAGAACTACTGTTTTGAAGTGCTGTTCAGTTCAGGTCGGCAGGTCGGCTGACTGTTCAGGACGAAAACTCAATTAAGCTATCTGAACTGTCTTGACTCTCCAGATCAGTCCAGCCTACCCTGAGCTCGAGAAGTCAGCCATTACTGTACAGAAGTCAATTTTGTTTGACTTGAATCATTCCTAACAATTCTTAAGACGTACTCGTTTTGATTCTATATTGATTCCTGTTTGTTTCTGATCTTACAGAAACTAGATGGAGAACGCGAACTCAAGCACTGTCCAAGGCGCAGACATACACATCGCTGCTCCAATGGCACCAAATGCTAGGGTGCCGATGCATGCTCCTCCTACTTAGGGTCCTGCGGTGGCCCAATTGGAGAAACTAGAGAAGTTCAGTAGGAGCTTCTTCAAACGCTGGCAGCAAAAGATGTTGTTCTTCTTAGATGCCATGGGGTTGGCTAACTTTCGAGGACCCACCTGTGGTGGATCCAGTGGAGGACCAAAGCCCGAATATGCGGGACAAACTTTCTGCTGAAGCATGTAACTTCAACAATTATGTTTGTTTGAGCCTTATTCTGAGTTTTTTGGACAACTCTTTGTATGCCTTGTACTGCACGCACGAAACCGCAAAGTCTTTGTGGCAGGCTTTAGAAAAGAAATACCGTATGGAAGATGCCGACACTAAGAAATTTATTGTCGGCAAATTCCTGGATTTAAGATGTCTAATTCTCGGACTAATGTTTCTCAAGTTGAGGAACTTCATACGTTAATAGCCGAGATGGAAGAGGCGGGCATGTTGCTCAGTGAATCTTTTGTCGTGGCTGCAGTGATTGAGAAACTAACTCTTTCGTGGAGGGAATTCAGAAGCTATCTCAAGCACAAAAGAAAGGCGATGACATTAGAAGATCTGATTGTCCGATTCCGCATAGAGGAAAACTCGCAGATCTGAAAGAAAGCCACAGTCAACTGCTGGTCAGGCCAAGGCCCATATTGCAGAGGCCAAAAAAAGGAGAGCCAACTCGAGGTGAACAAGAAAGGCAAACAGATCACCAAGAAGTTCACCGGGAAATGTTACAACTGTGGCATTCAGGGGCATGTCAGCAACGAGTGCAGAAACCCAAGAAGAAGCAGACCAAGACAAAGACGAACATCGTTATTGCCATGGACGATCTGAACCTTTGTGCGGTGGTCTCAGAGTGCAACACTGTAAGAAACATGCGTGAATGGTGGCTTGATACTGGTGCCACGAGACATGTCCGCTCCAGTAGAGAGATGTTCACGGAGTACCAGCCCGGGAACAACGAGCAACTTTACATGGGGAACTTTGCCTCAGGGAAGCATTTGACTCTGCAAAATGTGCTGCACGTTCCTGACATTCGGAAGAATTTAGTATTTGGATCTCCTCTAGTCATGCATGGTTTTAGACTGGTGTTAGAATCCAATAAAGTTATTCTTTCGAAAAATGGCATGTATTTGGGGAAGGGGTACTTGTCGAATAGGATGTTTAAATTGAATGTCATCACTATTGTACCCAAAAGAGATTTGTCGGCAGAGGCTAATAATAATGCTTCCTCTTCTGCTTACATTCTTGATTCTTCTTGTTTATGGCATTTTTGTTTGAGACATGTTAATTAAAAGTCAATACAACGAATGGTTAATCTTGACTTGTTGCCCAAATTAAATTTTGATAATGAAAAATGCCAAATATGTGTTGAAGTGAAGATGGCAAAGGCACTATTTCCTTCAATAGAAAGGAACACTGAATATTGATTTAATTCATACCGATGTGTGTGATTTAAAATTTGTCCAAACAATAGGTGGTAAAAAGTATTTCTTAACTTTTATCGACGATTGCACACGATACTTTTATGTCTATTTGCTAAGTAGCAAAGACGAGGCCCTTGATGCTTTCAAGGACTATAAAAATGAAGTTGAGAATCAACTTAGAAAACGAATTAAAGCAATTCGTAGTGATAAAGGTGACGAATATGATACACTGTTTAATGAATTCTGTTCAGAACATGGCGTTATTCATCAAACAACTGCACCATATTTACAGCAATCAAATGGTATTGCTAAATGCAAAAACCATACTCTAAAATGATGATGATGCTATGTTGATAAGTTTGAGTTTACCTCAGAACTTGTGGGAGGAAGCAATTCTCTCAGCAAACATCATTTGAAATGGAATTCCATCTAAGAAGATGGATGAAATCCCCTACGAGCTTTGGAAAGGCCACAAGCCTAGTTACAAATACTTGAAAGTGTGGAAGTGTCTGGCAAAGGTTGTTGTACCTAAACCAAGACAAGTTAAAAATCGGGCCTAAAGTGGTTGACTGCATATTTATAGGATATGCGACTAACAATAGTGCATATCGGTTCTTGGTGCGCAAATCGGATATTCCTGACATACATGAAAACGTTGTCATGAAGTCAAGGAATGCAATATTCTTCGAAGATGTCTTTCCAAGGAAAGACAAATCAAGAAGAAACAAGAACTGGTAAGCGAATGCGTGAGACGACTCCTCAAGGAAATGAGGAGCTTCGTTAAAGCAAGCGTGCGAGAATGCCAGCTTTGTTTGGACCAGATTTTCTAACTTGTATGGTAGAAAATGAGCCAATGAACTTTTTCGATCAATGTCAACTCCATAAGCTCTATTTTGGAAAGGAGCAATTAACAATGAGATAGACTCGATTCTTCAAAATCACACTTGGGAGTTGGTTGACCTTCCACCTTGAAGTAAACCACTTGGTTGCAAGTGGATTTTCAAGAAGAAACTGAAAGAAGATGGGTCTATTGAAAAGTATAAAGCCAGGTTGGTAGCTAAAGGCTATCGACAAAAGGAAGGCTTTGACTTTTTTGACATCTATTCACCAGTAACTAGGATCACTTCTAAAAGGGTGCTAGTTGCTATTTCTGCAGTCTATAACTTGGAAATCCATCAGATGGATGTGAAGGCTGCTTTTCTGAATGGTGATTTGGATGAAGAAATTTATATGGAACAACCCAAAGGATTTGTGGTTCCAAGACAAGAGCTGAAAGTCTATAGACTCGTTAAGTCGCTATACGGACTTAAGCAAGCGCCTAAACAGTGGCACTTGAAATTTGATCAAGCTATGTTAGCTAATGGTTTCAAGGTCAATGAGTGTGACAACTGTGTCTACATTAAGAACACACAGAATGCATATGTGATAGTATGTCTCTATGTAGACGACATGCTGATCATGGAGAGTACTTGGGACATCATCTTAAACACAAAGAAGATGTTGAAGAGGAACTTTTACATAAAGGATATGGGATTTGCTAACGTTATTCTAGGAATTAAAATTTCTAGGATAACCGAGGGACTTGTTTTGTCACAAGCTCACTATATTGAATTTGTTCTAAGACATTTAATATGCTTGATGTGAAACCCGTGAAAACCCCACTCAAATTAAGTGTACACTTAAGGAAGAAACGAGGCGAGCCAGTAGCTCAATTGGAGTACTCGCAAGTAATCGGAAGTCTGATGTACATAACGAATTGTATAAGGACAGACATAGCATGTTCAGTAAACAAGTTGAGCAGGCTTACCCGTAATCCAAGTGAGGAACATTGGAATGCTCTGAATAGAGTAATGAGATACTTGAAATATACAATGAATCTTAGATTACATTACTCATGATATCCAACAGTATTCGAAGGCTATTGTGATGCCAACTAGATATCTGGCAGTAAAGATTCTAAGTCCACCAGTGGATATTTATTCACGGTTGGTGGAGGTGCTGTGTTGTGGAAATCCATGAAGCAAACGTGCATAACTCGTTCCACTATGGAAGCAGAGTTTATAACACTTGATAAAGCCAGGGAAGAAGCTAAATGGCTTCAGAATTTCTTGAAAGATGTGACCTACTGGCCTAAGCCAATTGCTCCTATCAGCATACACTGTGATAGTCAGTCCGCTATAGGACGAGCTCAAAGCAACATCTATAATGGTAAGTCTCGACACATGCGTCGGAGGCACAATACCATTAAGCAGTTGATCTCTAGTGGAGTGATTTCTATTGATTATATAAAATCAAAGGAGAATCTTACGGATCCGTTTACAAAAGGCTTGCCTAGAGATCGGATGTCAATTTTGACAAACGGAATGGGACTAAAACCTATAATGCATAAACCTTTGTAATCGTAACCTAACCTTGTTGACTGGAGATCCCAGAATCTTAGTTCAATGGGACAACTAAGTTATGGAGTTCAGTGAGAACTTACCCATTCTGTTATATAAAAGTGTTGTCTGTAGAGGAATGAGGGTAAGCTGAGGCTTTTAATGGTTCATATATCTTGATATGTTAGTGGGTCTTGCAGAATACTCTTGATAGGAAACACCTATGTAAGTGTCAAGTGTGGCCGCTTCTATGAGAATTTTGTAAGACCAAAGTTCTCTAACACACTTTCTGAAACCAGGAGGTTAATGGCTAAAACGAACACGATCATGAGAACCAAAAAAGGTGTTAAAGGAAATGTTGTGTGAGTACTATTGTCTAGTAGGTTCACACTAAAAGCCGGTTAGTTCAAGACATTAAGTTCACTAATTAGCGAGTGGATCCGATAGTATATCACAAAGAAAGGTTCAAAGCCAGAAGCTACATCTTCTGATGCAACATTTTCTTGTCTGACTTCTTGGTAGAGTCTGCATAAACACTTGCATTAACTCCCATTCATGTGGGGGATTGTTGGAGAAATTGGAAATAAATTAAAATGGGCCAAGTTGCAAACTGTGGTTAGAAACATACTTTGGGCTGTGTTATAATTAGTTTTCATTAATGATAAGTGAAAACTAATAAACTCCTGATTATCTACGTAATGAGTAGATGATTTTAGGATTAGAATCACTCAATTACGATACCGGGTGAATGAGAAATTAATACTCAAAGTAGGGATAAAATAATTTGAAAGTCGGTTGCTTAACCATAATTCAAATTTAAAAATCTGTTACTTAACAGTAATTGAAATTAAATTTTCAGTTACTTAATCGTAATTCAAAAATTCAGTTACTTAATCGTAATTCAAATTTGAAAAGCGGTTATCGGTTATCTGATCTAACAGTGGCAGTCTGATCCGACGGCTGTGAATAAACTGTCAATTAACCACCCTAATCAATTTTTCTCCTATAAATAGTGGCCTAGTTGACCTCTCTGATCACTCACTCAAAATCTGATTTTCTCCTTCTCTCCTCCTCTACATACATGTGCTCTTCTCCTCCCTTCTCCTTCTATATTTGCATCAAGTCCGAGAAGTTCAGGGCATCTTACAGGTTTGTAGAGTTCATGTAGGATCTGCAAGGCACCACTAGAAGGGGGGGGGGTTGAATAGATGGTGCGGAAAGTGTGGTTTTTAAAATTTGTTTGAACCTAAACAATTCAACTTCTGAAAACAGATTCTGTTTTCAAAGCCAGTTTTAAAACCAGGTTAGAGGTCTCCAAAAATTCTGAAATTATGAGAGAACTTAGCCTCAGATGTTATGAGGGTCCCCTAAAAATTTCAAATTAAAATTCAACCTTTAACCCCTTCAAAAACCGTTGGTAAACAGATTGCTCGAATCTGCCAGAAACGGTAGACGGTTTTGAAAAATTTATTCCTATTTGTGTGTATGTCCAAATGCTATAACAATTTGACCACTAACTCCTTATATACTATATTTAATTGGGTTGAAACAGTTTTGCAAAATTCTTTTGGGAAGTAGGTCAACTCCAATCAAAGTCTCAACCTTTGCAAGTCTGAAAATCAGACTGCACTAGTCTCAGAACTTTTTATGTTTGATCGACTTATACTTATCCAAAACGGTTGAAACTTGTGCCAAATTAACCCTAGAACGTGTGAGTATATTTCTGGAAATTTTTGTGATTTTTGAAAATTGTTTACTATTTTTTTCGAATGCGAACAAGAAGCGTAAACTGTGCAATAACTGAAAAGTAAATGCTGAAAGTAAATTGCACCAAGATTTTTATACTGGTTCGGTTATAAATAACCTACTCCAGTCTTCAAGGAACACCTTCCTTGGTTCACACTAATCACACACACACAACACACCTTACCACAGGGTTGATATAGTTACACCTAACTCCAACCCTTTACAAACCTTGTACGGTGAATACAATTTGTACGAACACCACCACCTCGCAAGAATGAAGATTGCTCACACCTTGATCAATCTTTTACAAAGATATGGAATATGTGATGGTGTATATCAAGCCTATTCAAGATTGAAAGATATGAATACAATAGGCTTACAAGAAGAAAGAAAGAAAGAGAATGTAGAAGGAGAAGAGCTAGGCTTTTTGATCACTTTGATTTGCAATACTTGTGCTTGTTTTGTTTGCTCTCTTCTTTCCATTTTATGCCATGTAGCCGTCCCCTTGTAGGTGCCTCCCCCTCTTGAAAATTATCTTCTAAGTCCTTGGGAGAATGTAAGACATCATTGTGACATGGTATTGCTTACTTGGCATCTTCTTATTGGATGATCATTTAGGCTTCGCTTACTTGGCACCTTCTTATTGGTTCAATGTTGTCATCATTGATGACTTGGAAAAATCTGAGAATTACACTTAAACATGTGCCAAAATCATCACAAAATAATTTCCATAAACCATAAGATATATCACATAAATTGCAAGACAAAAATCCCTTCCTTGCTAAGATAAAAATCGGCCATTATGTGACATTGCCATGCTGAATTTTCAGCATGTGACACATGGGGATAAAGTTCAAAATATTACCATTTTTCTTTGATTTTTCTTTATGAAATGAATCACCAATTGATGGTAAATATTCCTATCACATGAGAAATGAACTTGGACACAATTTTGCTCATAAATTCGGCCACCACAAGTTACACACATGCTGAAAAATTTTCAGCATGTGTGATATATAAAATATCACACTTTATTAATTTAAATAATTTTCAAATTGCTTCCATTTCTTCTCCCAATCAATCACATAATTTGAGATGATGAAATATACCATTTAATGTGCCAAAATCGGCCAGCTTGTTTAGCATGCTGAAATTTTCAGCATGTGATATAAGAGAGACAAATTTTGAATTCTTACCATTTGTAGCTTCTCTCTTTAATTCACCAACATTGTATGATTGATCCTTGACCAATCAATATGCCAACAAGGCTCCAAATAAGCTCCATCTCAGCTGTAGGTAGCGTTGGATATGTATGTGCATGTGCTGAAATTTATTTTTGCTAACTTTGTAAAATAATACACATTTAATAATACACACATGTTGTATTTCAATCAGGCCTTAATTTAATTTTCTAGAACACTTTAAGATGTATAACATATGTAAAAAGTGTCTAGATACGTGTCACATGATGTACTAAAAATGTTCCATGTGTTGTGTGCGTAGAAAACCGAATTTTCGATATTTATCGATTACCCGATTTTTCTCTAATTTAAATTCTAAATTTTGCGCATGTTATATATATTATGTTATACATAATATATATATACTTTAAATCTCATCACTTGGCTGGTCTAAAGTGGTACCATTCACATGTGACAAAATTAAACTTGGAATCTTCACATTTTGGCCTTAATGTGGGGTGATTTATGTGTGCCAACGTGGAAAGTATTTTTGGCTGAATTTTTTATGTAACCCACGAAAGTTTTATGGAATTTTGAAGTATAGGGGCTGGCCATTTATTTATGGCAAGTACGTGACACGTTGGCGAAGTTTTGGTATTCGTCCGATACGACAATTTTCGGTTTAGAACCTTTTATCGTGTCGTATTTGATTTGTCATCACCATATCTTATATCATATTATATAAGACCTGAATATACTCATAAATATGAGTTAAGTATAGTGGTGTGACGTTGACGTACGTACGTAAAATATATAACGTGTCGGTAGTACGTTGGAATACATGTGTATGTGCCTTTTTTCAAAAAATCTGAAAATATATGTAATATATATGTATATAGGCGTGTATAATTAAGAGGGGAGGAGGAGAAAACTTGCCTTCCTTAGCCTTGTTGCCTTTGTGCCTTTTCCAAATGTGGCTTCCTTTAATGAACTACTTAGTTTAATAAACTAAGTACTTCACTTAATGAACTAGTTTAGTTCATTAATGGTGGCACCTGAAAATAGTATAAACACAACAAACGTTTGCCATATGATGTAAGCTTTAACGCTTCATGGCTCGTTAGTCCGGCAACATTATATATAAGCTAAATAAGGCAAGTAATAGCAAAGTATCATGCATGCATGTACACGTTTGTATATATATCATGCATTTAAGTCACTTATTTTGAAATCACTCAAACCCCCTTTTCTCTACAGTCTCCCCCTTTTGATGATTTTCAAAATAACTTATGCACATGATTTAAATGCTATCGCTCCCCCTTGAAACATGAACAAATTTGAAATTTGAATTTCGAATTTCAAATCCGGCTCCCCCTTGATTTGTGCAATTAGTATCAATTAGTCTCTCTCTCCCCCTTAAATCATGCTTTTCTCTCCCCCTTTATTTTGGAAAGTAAATCAAAAGATTCCTGTCAATAAGGAAAGAGAATCAAATCACGTCAAATCAAATCATATCAACGGGAATCATGCCTAATTTAGAACGAAGAGATTCATACGTGGCTTGATTTAAGGCTTTTGTAAAGATATCCGCTACTTGTGCTTCTGTGCGTACGTGATCTATGACAATATCACCATTGTTTATGTGATCACGAAGAAAGTGATAGCGTACTTCTATATGCTTAACCTTAGAATGTAACACGGGGTTCTTAGACAAATTTATGGCACTCATACTATCACAATATATAGGAATTTTATTTACGGTAATTCAAAAGTCCGAAAGTTGTTGTTTTATCCACAACAACTGTGTGCAACAAAGGCTAACTGCCATGTACTCGGCCTCAGTAGTGGACAAAGCAACACTTGCTTGCTTTTTGGAAAACCAGGAAATGAGTGAATTTCCTATAAATTGGCAAGTTCCGCTCGTGCTTTTTCTATCTATTTTGCAGCCACCATAATCTGCATCAGTGTAAGCATGTAAGTTAAATATAGAATCCTTATCGTACCAAATTCCTAAGGTGGGCGTGTGCTTAATATAACGGAATATTCTTTTTACCGCATTATAGTGAGACACCTTAGGTTGACTTTGAAATCGTGCGCACATGCATACACTAAGCATAATATCAGGCCTACTAGCAGTTAAATATAGCAAAGAACCTATCATAGATCGATATAAGCCATTATCAACGTCTTTACCATGTTCGTCTTTGTCTAATTTAGTAGTGACACTCATAGGGGTGGGGGATGGTTTCAAATTTTCAAAGTTAAACTTTTTAATCATGTCATTTACATATTTTGCTTGACTTATGTGAATCCCTTTACTCGTTTGCTTAATCTGCAAGCCAAGAAAAATAATTTAGTTCACCAACCATAGACATTTCAAATTCAGATTTCATGCAATTTTCAAAATCTTCAACAAGTCTATGTGAGGTAGAACTGAAAATAATGTCATCAACATAGATTTGGATAATAAGTAAATCTGATTTATCTTGTTTCAAAAATAGTGTACTATCTATAGTACCTCGTTTAAAATTATTTTCTATAAAGAAAGTAGCAAAACGATCATACCATGCTCTCGGTGCTTGTTTTAGGCCGTATAGTGCTTTCTGTAGTTTGTACACGTGATCGGGATGTTTCAAATCTTCAAAACCGGGTGGTTGCTTCACGTATACTTCTTCTTGTATAAATCCGTTTAGGAATGCACTTTTTACGTCCATTTGATATAATCTGAAATCTTTCATGCAAGCAATAGCAAGTAATAGTCGTATAGCTTCTAAACGCGCTACGGGTACAAATGTTTCATCGTAGTCAATTCCTTCTTCTTGATTATAGCCTTGTGCTACAAGTCTCGCTTTATTTCTAACAACCTTTCCTTCTTCATTCATTTTATTCCTAAACACCCACTTTGTGCCTATTATAGTCTTGTCTTGTGGTCGTGGCACTAAATCCCATACATCGTTTCTAACAAATTGATTAAGTTCATCATGCATGGCATCAATCCAAGAAGAATCACTCAAAGCATCATGCACATTTTTGGGTTCAATTTCAGAAATCATAGCATGAAATTCATTTATTTCGTCCAATGTAATTCTTCTACGTGGTCGCGCACCGTGAGTGAGGTCGCCTATGATGAGATCATGTGGGTGATCTCTATGCCATCTTGGTTGATTATTTTCTATGTTATCATGCATTTCTATGTGATTATGCATTTCTAGTGTGTCATTCATATCATGTATATCAAAAGAACCATCATCTTCATTCAACACGGGTTTCAATTCAAAGTCATCGTCATATTCCTTATCTTTATCAATCTCACCAAATTCATTGAATTTCACATGAATAGATTCCATGATTTGTCTAGTGAGAGGATCATAACATCTATATGCCTTTGAATTTATAGAATATCCAACAAAAATGCACTCAATTGATTTGGATTCAAATTTATCTAAATTATCTTTTGTATTCAAGACAAAACATTTGCATCCAAACACATGAAAATAGTCAATCTTAGGCATGCGATCATTCAATATCTCATAAGGCGTCTTGTTTATTTTCTTTCTTATAGATAGGCGATTTACAATATAGCATGCACAATTTACAGCTTCCGCCCACAGAAATCTAGGTAATTTATTTTCGCATAACATAGTCCTAGCAATTTCTTGTAATGTACGATTCTTTCTTTCTACTACTCCATTTAATTGTGGAGTTATAGGTGGCGAAAACTCATGCTTGATTCCCTTTTCTTCGCAAAATGAAATCATATCTTTGTTTTTAAACTCACCGCCTCTATCACTTCTTATCTTTTTCACACTTACACCGTATTGATTTTCAAGTTGTCTAATTAATTTTGCAATCTCAATAACACTATCATCCTTATGTGCAAGAAATAAAGTTCAAGTATAACGGGAAAAATCATCAACAATCACACATGCATAGTGGCGCCCACCAAGGCTAGTAGTGCGACTTGGACCAAACAAATCAATATGTAATAGTTCTAAGACTCTAGTCGTGCTTATTTCATTTTTAGGCTTAAGTGACTCACATGTTTGTTTTCCTTTTATGCAAGATTCACACAACTGAAAGTTGTCTAAATCAAGCTTGGGCAGTCCTCGTACTAGGTTCTTTCGTTGAAGTTTATCTAGTGTGGAGATACCAATATGTCCTAAACGTCTATGCCACAAATTCACATTAGGTTCATTTGACATAAAGCACTTAACTCTAGCGTCTACCACATCATCCATAGAAAGCGTGAAAATGTTTCCTTCTCGTTTTCCTTTTAAAACGGTTTCTCCATTTTTATTTATTATATTGCAATAAGGGTGGGTGAAACACACATTAAAACCATTGTCAACAAATTGAGAGATGCTAAGAAGATTGTAAGATAAGTTGCTTACCAAAAAGACGTTGGAGATTTGGAGAGTATTTGGATCTCCAATCGTACCTTTTCCGATGATCTTGCCTTCGTTGTTGTCTCCAAAGGTCACGGATCCGCCTTTTGTGACCTTCTTTAGTTTGGTGAACAGGCTCAGGTCACCTGTCATGTGTCTCGAGCATCCACTGTCAAGGAACCACTTAATAGATGTATCTTTCGATGTGTGGGCTCCCTGCAATGTGCAAAGATGATTTAGGTAGCCTTTTAATTTTGGGTCCTTTCGAGTTAGTTAATCACCTCTTGGTAAAAGTACCTTTCGGTACCCATACTTGGGTGATCCTTCTCGGTCTATCAAATGGCAAGAATGTAGATGAAGGTGCGATATAGTAGACATGTGGTGCATGCACTTTGGGCCTTTGCCCAATGACTCCTCTATACTCACTAAATGAAGGACGTTTTTGATATGTCCTTGTGTGTGTGCATAGTGCGTGGATGATATGAATTTTGTGTATGTATTGTTCTTTTCTTTTCATATCTATATGGTACAAAGTTATATTTCACATGATATGAAGAAGAAGTGGGGCGTAATGAGGAAAGGGGCGGCTTTTGCGTCATCTTAGACGCCACTTGAGGCTTAGGGGTGTCTACTTTCTTAGACACCACAAACTTGGTTGGTTTGGTTGATACTTCATTTGTATCAACGTATCCCAAACCAGTTTTGTCGCTGTCGTGCTTTTGTGACAATATAATGCGATGCAGCATGTTGGACCCCGTATCAAACTGTTTCATCATTTTCTCTAAATCGGAATTCCTTGATTTCAAATTTGAAATCTCGGAATTTCATTTCATTATTTTGAGTGGTTAACGATGAAATCTCTGTCTTTATTGCAGTAATGACACATGATGACTCTTTCTTTGAATCGCTTAATTGAGCGACAAGATTCTCGTTGGAAGATTCTAACAGTTTCTTGTCTTCAATTAATCGCTTCTTTTCCTTAGCAAGAGTCTTAGTGAATTTATGCAATTTTAAATACTGACTAAAAAGATCATCATAAGAAGGTTCAGAGTCAGAGTCAGAATCAGATGATACCTCATTAGATGCTTTGGATGCAAAGCATACTTGTGCAGTCTCCTCTTCGGTCTCAGTTTCAGAATCAGATGAATCACTCCAGGTGGAGGCCTTTAGAGCACGTTTCCTTTGTTTGGGTTCTGAGACGAGTCTATTTTTGTTCCGCTCCTTGTCAGGATATTTATTTGTTTGTTTTTCTTTATTGGGGCAGTCATATGATAAGTGTCCGAGTTTGCCACATTCATAACATTTAACGTCTTTATCATTTGACTTGTTTTTATTTCTCTTGGTTGTAGTACCCTTGTTTTTGTTTCTAAATGACCTTCTCATAAATTTTCTTAAGCCTTTAGCTAATAGAATTAGGTCATCGTTATCCGTTTCAGAATCACTATCATCTACGTGATCGGAGGGAGGGGAGACGTATTCATTTGATTTAAAAGAAATAGCTTTACCTTGTTTAGATGACTCCGATTTCCGTATGGTGAGTTTATTTTCATAAACTTTAAGTGATCCGATTAATTCTTCTATCTTTATTGACTTAGTTTCCTTGCTTTCTTCTATAGCGGTCACTTTAGGATCCCATTCGGATGGAAGGCTTCGTAGGACTTTCTGTACCTTTTCCTGCGTGGTAAAAGCTTTACCAAGAGACTCAAGAGAGTTGTAAATGTTAGTCAAACGAAGATCCATATCAACAATAGACTCATTAGGCAATAATTTAAACGACTCAAGTGTGGACATAAGCATGTTTATTTTTGACTCTTTTACTTGACTCGTGCCTTCATGTTTCATTTCTAGTATCCTCCACATTTCTTGTGCACTCGAACAGTTTGACACATAACTAGACTCACTTTTACTCAATCCATTTAGAAGCAATTGCATAGCCCTAGCATTCATACTAAGTTTCTTTTTATCATCACTCGTATATTCTTGTCTAGTTTTAACAACTTCTAATGTGACTGCGTCTACGGTGGATACCTTAGATGGGACATAAGGACCATCTTCAATTATTGACCAAATATCTATATCTATAGCCATAAGAAAAAGCTTCATTCTAAGTTTCCACTGAATAAACGACTCACCGTCAAAAAGTGGAGGCCTTTGGCTAGACATACCTTCTTGCTCGGTTTTGAGATTTGTGGTTGCCATCTCACTGAATCGTTGGATTCCTTGAAGTGAGTGTTCCTGCTCTCTGATACCACTTGTAGGATCTGCAAGGCACCACTAGAAGAGGGGGGGGGGGGTTGAATAGATGGTGCGGAAAGTGTGGTTTTTAAAATTTGTTTGAACCTAAACAATTCAACTTCTGAAAACAGATTCTGTTTTCAGAGCCAGTTTTAAAACGTTTTTAAAACCAGGTTAGAGGTCTCCAAAAATTCCGAAATTTTGAGATAACTTAGCCTCAGATGTTATGAGGGTCCCCTAAAAATTTCAAATTAAAATTCAACCTTTAACCCCTTCAAAAACCATTGGTAAACAGATTGCTCGAATCTGCCAGAAACGGTAGACGGTTTTGAAAAATTTATTCCTATTTGTGTGTATGTCCAAATGCTCTGAAAATTTGACCACTAACTCCTTATATACTATATTTAATTGGGTTGAAACAGTTTTACAAAATTCGTTTGGGAAGTAGGTCAACTCCAATCAAAGTCGCAACCTTTGCAAGTCTGAAAATCAGACTGCACTAGTCTCAGAACTTTTGATGTTTGGTCGACTTATACTTATCCAAAAAGGTTGAAACTTGTGCCAAATTAACCCTAGAACGTGTGAGTATATTTCAGAAAATTTTTGTGATTTTTGAAAATCGTTTACTATTTTTTTCGAATGCGAACAAGAAGCGTAAATTGTGCAGTAACTGAAAAGTAAATGCTGAAAGTAAATTGCACCAAGATTTTTATACTGGTTCGGTTATAAACAACCTACTCCAGTCTTCAAGGAACACCTTTCTTGGTTCACACTGTTATGCCCCGCACCCTCTGTAGGATAATCAAAAGGCAAAAAAAAAAGAATTAAACGGAGTTTAATGATAGTCAACGGAAATAAATTAGGCATTAAGTATGAGGATTAATTAGAAATTAATGAGAGGATTGAATATTAGAATTAAATTGTGTTTAATTTTAGAAGTAACTAATTAAGGTTTATCCTTTAAGATAAATAAGATAAAAGATATAATTTAGAATCATCAAATCTTACCCTAAATCCCTATTTAACTGACAACGTCAGTTTTCTTTCTCCCATTCACAGACGTCGACTTTCCTTCCTCCCTAAGCCCTAGCCGTTTCCCAGAGGTGTAGGAGAGGAAGACATCCTCAGGTTTTGATCCAAACTCCGTCCGTTCTTCAATCCGTCTTCGAGTAATCAAAGGCAAGTAACTTTCTTATAAGTCCCTACGATTTGTGAATGGAAAACTGGCCTATTTTGATATCAAATTGGATCACCATGCAGTAGTTTGGTTTTTGATTGCTTGTATATGATTTATGTGTTTAGGTGTTGTTGATTTGGCCAATGTATATGAAAAAGCATTTGTTGATATTGTTGATTACGTGAAATCCTGCAAATCCCTACCCCTGCATCCCTTCTTGGTGTGGTTTCATAGTTGTGAAGGGTTTGAGAGGAAAGACGAGATTTTTGGGGATTGAGAGAGTCGGATAATTGCGTTCTAGGCTTGAATCGTTGTGTGGTATTGCGTATAAGTGTTTGAACCTATAGTTTAAGCATGGATGATAGCAGGGATTAGGCTTGGATTGAATGGATCGATGTTTGGATTTGTTGGTGTTTTTGGTTCTGCAGTGGTTGCAGAAAACGCAGAGGAAATTTGGAGGAACCGCAGACATCGATCGATCGATGTCAGAGATCGATGTCCCCAGTTGGACATCGATCGATCGATGTAGTGGTTGCTGAGAGATCGATGTCCTCAGTCGGACATCGATCGATCGATGTAAGTGAGGCTGAGAGATCGATGTCCCCAGTTGGACATCGATCGATCGAAGTGGAGGGTTCGATGTCCCCAGTTGGACATCGATCGATCGAAGCGAGAGAATGAAGTCCATCAAGTTTGTGGAAAAATAGAGGAAGAAAGAGGGAAGCTTGGGGAATCTTTGGGTGATTTTAGAGACTTCTTAAGACCGGTTTAAAGGTAGTTTAAGTCTCGGGAACATGGCTTAGGATGGTGAATCAATTGGGAGAGTTCGAAAGGGGTGTTTGAATCGGGATTGCAGGGCACAAAAGACTGTAACGTAAACCGGGATGGAAATATAAGCCGGGGCGCGTTACAGGGTATAAAGTTGTTTGTAATGCTAATCGGGATGGAAATATAAGCCGAGGTGCATTACAGGGTATAAAGTTGGCTGTAACGTAAACCGGGATGGAAATATAAGCCGGGGCGCGTTACAGGGTATAAAGTTATGTGAAGTGACCGGACATTGTGACATGCATTGCACTGTTTTAAAAGAGAAAGTGTTCATGCATATGTGAATGTGTAGTGTAGTGCATATTTTGACATGCATCACGAGAGTCAAGGTGGTATGAGTGTGAGTGGTATCTGATTGCCAATGAATTGTTATTTGCGTGCAAATTGCTGTACTTGCTCTATTACGTTATTCGCTTATATATTTGGAAACTTCCAAGACATGTGCCCCACAATTTCCTTGAATTATATATTACTCATGTCTTGCCATGTGTTGATCCCGTATGTCTTATAAGCGAGTTACTTGCTAGCGTTTTTCGCTAAGGATACTGCCTTTGCCTTTGTAGATGAACCTAGTTACGACATAATTTTCATTGAGGACGACGGCGAGTGGGCAGAATGGGATGTTTAGACCTTGTGGAATGGATTGATTAGATAGTTTTCTGTCATTTTTATTTCTTGATTCATTTGGAATTTTAGATGGCTACGATTATACACAGTTCTTTTGGTATTCACATTGTCGGTTGACGTACTGTATTGATGATTTAGATTACCGAGATATGTTTCCGCGCTTATTTCTCTTACGTCATCGATGATGTGTATTCGAGAGATGAGACGTTTTGTAGTCTTCTCAGTAAGCTACGACGGGTGTACCGATTCGGATTCCGCTGTTCCGGTCGGGGCGCTACAGGTGGTATCAGAGCCTAGGCTTCAGATCTACCTCGAAGACCTAGGTTATGACATGTAGAGTCTTAAGTTATGATTTTCACCCTAAGTCGATCTTTAGGTCTAAGTATGTGATTCTATATGTAAGTTTAATTGGGATGGGTGTGTGCGAGCGCGATAGAAGTTAAACAATAAATGTTACTTTATTTAGCGTACAAATTCCATCTTCTATAACGCATATGGGCCTTCAGTACTTACTTTTGGAATTGCTGAATGCTAATAAGCGTTGATTTTGCAGAAAATGCCTCCCAGGAGAGATAACCAAGGAAACGGTGGTAATGGGAACGAGAACCCTCCACCACCACCACCAGTGTTAGTACCCAGGCACTGATAGACGCTATCACAGTGATAGCGCAAAGTGTTGCTCAACAGCAGCAACCACCCCTCCTCTACCACCTCTTTGGCGGGACATAAGGTATTACACTAGGGAGATGCGAAGCGTGCATGTCCCAACCTTTGAAGGGACCACTTTGAGGATACGGCCTCATCGCACGCCGTGCTTCTCCAGGCCCGGATGTTAGAAAATAACTTATGATTTTGCCCCTAAGACACAACCTTAGACCTAAGTGATGATTTGAACTTAAGGCGATGATCATGAACATAGGCACTGACCTCAGTTATAAGTGATGATTCTGAACATAAGTTACAATCTTAGACATAAGTAACGACCTTAATTACGAGTTTAGGCATAAGTACGGAATTAGTAATAAGTGTTGATTTTGTACAAATTATGATTTGGAAATAAGACGCGATCTTAGAAGTAAGAATGATGATGCCAAGAACGATCCTAGAGATAAGTTATGATCCTAAATTATAGGGGGCCAACGGTTTTAGAGACACATATATCTAGAAGTAAGGTTGATCACAACTCTCTAAGCCGCGATCTTAGCAACCCTAGTTGAACATTATATAATTGATTCGAATGAATTATGATGTTAATCAGAACATTCTAGTACAAACCTTAGATCGATATTACCGGGTCAGGCAGTAACTCGGGCTACCTTACCATAATTGCAACATAGTACTTGACACCACTAGGGTAAATTAGAGAAGGTCCATATTCTTACCTGGACGGTATTATCATAGTAGACTTAGGATTAAGTTGGGACCATAGCTACTAAGAAATGAATAGCAATAGTGGAGTAAATACTAAGGGATGATTTATATTAGCAGGATAGAAATTAAGCAACGGTTTATGAGCATCATGATCAGTAGAGTTAGTGAAAGATACTGTCAACAGAGTTTATAGTTTACAGTTAAGATGCTAATTTTAGAATTACCAACATATGCCGATCATATTAGTCTTATTAGCGATATTGATCGGCAGTGACATACGAAACCCTACTATAGGATACACATTGGAACGATAAAGCGTCACAAAATCTTTAGTTAAGCGATGAACCCCTAGAAACATAGAGTTACTTGGCTTGAGTCGAGTAGGCTTGAAGTTGCAAGGAAGCAAGCTTGAACAAGTAATAATTACGGTTCAGGTGAGACTAACTGAATTAGAATTAGCGGTTAAAATAACCCAGTAAAAAGTGCGATGGCTTAGTGTGGCGCACAGAAGTCCGGTAAATGAGAATACCTTAAGACGAATAATATTGAGTTTCCATGCTAGGATTGGAGTGTCTCAGCTAAAGATGTTATCATGAGTAGACGAACATTAGACCTATAAGATACGGTACTTAGAAAGATTTATTCCTGACCGTAAGAGTGGATTATAGAAATTATACGAAGTATGGATAAATATGTTTCAAGCGGTTAAATATTTATACATGAGCACATACACCAAGATATACCCTATATTTCAAAGATTTTTCAATTTTTCTAAGTATTTTAACTAGCTTTCTTATTTATAGCCTGCTACCTTAACCATGTTATATCTTCTTCCGTATTCGTATTCCAACCTGATGGAATTTCAACTACTATTGACAAGCTCTGAAAAGTAGATACATTTTAAAATGTTGTGGATTTGAAAAAAACAATATGTCTATATATTTCTGATATTATTTTCCAAATTTTCGTTTAACTATGTTTATTTTGTTAAAATGATGGGAGTTGTTGATTATCGATATCGCAAGCATTTTATTCTTGGAATTATCACTTGCTTGCTACGAAGTTACCTAATATTTTGCGAGACAAAAAGTAGTTGCAAAACATACATTCTTTTTGAAAGAGATATACCACTTCCAGATTATTTTATAAAACTTTATGTCGTTGAGTTTCAAATGGTTTTAAGGAGGTCCTACCTGAAACACTCTTGAGAGTAGGATATACTCATACATATTCTTTTCTTCCTTGTTTGAGACATTCTTGCGAACAAGTTAGTCTTTCTTTTTATAAGAGGTCATGTGAATCAACATCTGCAAAGACAATTTTTTTTAATACTTTAGCTCGCATGTTTACAAAAAAAAATAAATTTAGAGATACTGTATAACTAATTGAAGCTATATTTTGAATTATAGCCACTTAAACTGCATTTTATTTAAAAAAAAAAAAGCATGTCCATACATATAGTTCGTATACTAGGCTTATGATGGTATCTCTGAGAGATTAAGAGCATGATCATAGAGCTAGTTGGTAAGTATATAAGAATTACTTTTGAAGACTTAGTTGCGTTAAGGAGGGGTAACGGTTACCGTATTGGCATACACAAAGGAGGTTAGTATGGTTGAGTATTTAAGTGATAAATCATATGGGATAAGTTTATGAACTGGGGATCGTAGATTGCGATGAGCTGGGTGATACACGTCAAGTGGGTTAGTAGAAGATTGTAAGCACTCATTAGCGAGGACTAAGGATTGAATCGCATAAGGGCTAGAGCACCTTGAGAGAAGTAGTATCGACTAAATTAAATCGTACTAGAGTACATCGTATTTCGGAAAAAAAAATAGATATACATATGGCTTCAGGGATGAATCTGGTGAGCAGAGTGTAAGTTAAAGATTGGGCTACACTTAAGAACTGACTTTAGAGGGTTGTTCATGATAACCAATATAAGTTCGATATAGACCGACGATTAAGTCATGAAGCGTGTATATTGACGTTACCCTTAAGGTTGATTCGAGGACTATACAAGAATAGGTTACGATCTATCAGGCAGAGGACAATAGATTTAAAGAGTACATGGTGTGCTTACACACTGAATGAGTTGAGAACTTAGTCCTGTACCGAGGAAGTGAAATGGGTACCATATCGGAATACGCAAAGGATACTAATTTCGGTCATGACCTAAGTAAATAATTTATGAAGGACTATACTAAGTCATTAATTTCACAACGCACAAGTTTCGAGGACGAAACTTTTTGTAAGGGGGGTGGAATGTTATGCCCCGCACCCTCCGTAGGATAATCAAAAGGCAAAAAAAAAGAATTAAACGGAGTTTAATGATAGTCAACGGAAATAAATTGGGCATTAAGTATGAGGATTAATTAGAAATTAATGAGAGGATTGAATATTAGAATTAAATTGTGTTTAATTTTAGAAGTAACTAATTAAGGTCTATCCTTTAAGATAAATAAGATAAAAGATATAATTTAGAAACATCAAATCTTACCATAAATCCCTATTTAACTGACAACGTCAGTTTTCTTTCTCCCATTCACAGACGTCGACTTTCCTTCCTCCCTAAGCCCTAGCCGTTTCCCAGAGGTGTAGGAGAGGAAGACATCTTCAGGTTTTGATCCAAACTCCGTCCGTTCTTCAATCCGTCTTCGAGTAATCAAAGGCAAGTAACTTTCTTATAAGTTCCTACGATTTGTAAATGGAAAACTGGCCTATTTTGATATCAAATTGGATCACCATGCAGTAGTTTGGTTTGTGATTGCTTGTATATGATTTATGTGTTTAGGTGTTGTTGATTTGGCCAATGTATATGAAAAAGCATTTGTTGATATTGTTGATTACGTGAAATCCTGCAAATCCCTACCCCTGCATCCCTTCTTGGTGTGGTTTCATAGTTGTGAAGGGTTTGAGAGGAAAGACGAGATTTTTGGGGATTGAGAGAGTCGGATAATTGCGTTCTAGGCTTGAATCGTTGTGTGGTATTGCGTATAAGTGTTTGAACCTATAGTTTAAGCATGGATGATAGCAGGGATTAGGCTTGGATTGAATGGATCGATGTTTGGATTTGTTGGTGTTTTTGGTTCTGCAGTGGTTGCAGAAAACGCAGAGGAAATTTGGAGGAACCGCAGACATCGATCGATCGATGTCAAAGATCGATGTCCCCAGTTGGACATCGATCGATCGATGTAGTGGTTGCTGAGAGATCGATGTCCTCAGTCGGACATCGATCGATCGATGTAAGTGAGGCTGAGAGATCGATGTCCCCAGTTGGACATCGATCGATCGAAGTGGAGGGTTCGATGTCCCCAGTTGGACATCGATCGATCGAAGCGAGGGAATGAAGTCCATCAAGTTTGTGGAAAAATAGAGGAAGAAAGAGGGAAGCTCGGGGAATCTTTGGGTGATTTTAGAGACTTCTTAAGACCGGATTAAAGGTAGTTTAAGTCTCGGGAACATGGCTTAGGATGGTGAATGAATTTGGAGAGTTCGAAAGGGGTTTTTGAATCGCATTTCAACGAGTATGACTTAGGAGGGTTAGGGGATGAACGTACGAGGTGTTGAGAGCTCAGTGAAGGATGGTTAGGGATACTTGCCTCAGGTTATGAACCTTAGGATCATGACTAAGTGTGGACGCGATAGACAAAGTCTAAGCTATGATGTGTAAGTTAGTGAGAGCTTGTGTGTTGCTTATACGTGCGCATGTGTACATGAATGACTTATATGAATGTGAATTGCATACGAGAATGAGAAATGAGAATGAAATGAGGAGTCTTGCATCATGGCACGTGCATTTGCATATTGATTTGAAAAGAAAGGTGCTTCGGCACAGATTTGCGAAGGTGACCTACAATGTTAACCAGGATGGAAATTTAAGCCGGGGTGCATTGCAGGGCACAAAAGACTGTAACGTAAACCGGGATGGAAATATAAGCCAGGGCGCGTTACAGGGTATAAAGTTGTTTGTAATGCTAATCGGGATGGAAATATAAGCCGAGGTGCATTACAGGGTATAAAGTTGGCTGTAACGTAAACCGGGATGGAAATATAAGCCGGGGCGCGTTACAGGGTATAAAGTTATGTGAAGTGACCGGACATTGTGACATGCATTGCACTGTTTTAAAAGAGAAAGTGTCCATGCATATGTGAATGTGTAGTGTAGTGCATATTTTGACATGCATCACGAGAGTCAAGGTGGTATGAGTGTGAGTGGTATCTGATTGCCAATGAATTGTTATTTGCGTGCAAATTGCTGTACTTGCTCTATTACGTTATTCGCTTATATATTTGGAAACTTCCAAGACATGTGCCCCACAATTCCCTTGAATTATATATTACTCATGTCTTGCCATGTGTTGATCCCGTATGTCTTATAAGCGAGTTACTTGCTAGCGTTTTTCGCTAAGGATACTGCCTTTGCCTTTGCAGATGAACCTAGTTACGACATGATTTTCATTGAGGACGACGGCGAGTGGGCAGAGTGGGATGTTTAGACCTTGTGGAATGGATTGATTAGATAGTTTTCTGTCATTTTTATTTCTTGATTCATTTGGAATTTTAGATGGCTACGATTATACACAGTTCTTTTGGTATTCACATTGTCGGTTGACGTACTGTATTGATGATTTAGATTACCGAGATATGTTTCCGCGCTTATTTCTCTTACGTCATCGATGATGTGTATTCGAGAGATGAGACGTCTTGTAGTCTTCTCAGTAAGCTACGACGGGTGTACTGATTCGGATTCCGCTGTCCGGGTCGGGGCGCTACACACACTAATCACACACACAACACACCTTACCACAGGGTTGATAGAGTTACACCTAACTCCAACCCTTTACAAACCTTGTATGGTGAATACAATTTGCACGAACACCACCACCTCGCAAGAATAAAGATTGATCACACCTTGATCAATCTTTACAAAGATATGGAATATGTGGTGGTCTATATGAAGCCTATTCAAGATTGAAAGATATGAATACAATAGGCTTACAAGAAGAAACAAAGAAAGAGAATGTAGAAGGAGAAGAGCTAGGCTTTTTGATCACTTTGATTTGCAATACTTGTGCTTGTTTTGTTTGCTCTCTTCATTCCTTTTTATGCCATGTAGCCGTCCCCTTGTAGGTGCCTCCCCCTCTTGAAAATTATCTTCTAAGTCCTTGGGAGAATGTAAGACATCATTGTGACATGGTCTTGCTTACTTGGCATCTTCTTATTGGATGATCATTTAGGCTTCGCTTACTTGGCACCTTCTTATTGGTTCAATATTGTCATCATTGATGACTTGGAAAAATCTGAGAATTACACTAAAACATGTGCCAAAATCATCACAAAATAATTTCCATAAACCATAAGATATATCACATAAATTGCAAGACAAAAATCCCTTCCTTGCTAAGATAAAAATCGGCCATTATGTGACATTGCCATGCTGAATTTTCAGCATGTGACACATGGGGATAAATTTCAAAATATTACCATTTTTCTTTGATTTTTCTTTATGAAATGAATCACCAATAGATGGTAAATATTCCTATCACATGAGAAATGAACTTGGACACAATTCTGCTCATAAATTCGGCCATCACAAGTTACACACATGCTGAAAAATTTTCAGCATGTGTGATATATAAAATATCACACTTTATTAATTTAAATAATTTTCAAATTGCTTCCATTTCTTCTCTCAATCAATCACATAATTTGAGATGATGAAATATACCATTTAATGTGCCAAAATCGGCCAGCTTGTTTAGCATGCTGAAATTTTCAACATGTGATATAAGAGAGACAAATTTTGAATTCTTACCATTTGTAGCTTCTCTCTTTAATTCACCAACATTGTATGATTGATCTTTGACCAATCAATATGCCAACAAGGCTCCAAATAAGCTCCATCTCAGCTGTAGGTGGCGTTGGATATGTATGTGCATGTGCTGAAATTTATTTTTGCTAACTTTGTAAAATAATACACATTTAATAATACACACATGTTATATTCCAATCAGCCCTTAATTTAATTTTCTAGAACACTTTAAGATGTATAACATATGTAAAAAGTGTCTAGATACGTGTCACATGATGTACCAAAAACGTTCCATGTGTTGTGTGCGTAGAAAACCGAATTTTCGATATTTATCGATTACCCGATTTTTCTCTAATTTAAATTCTAAATTTTGCGCATGTTATATATATTATGTTATACATAATATATATATACTTTAAATCTCATCACTTGGCTGGTCTAAAGTGGTACCATTCACATGTGACAAAATTAAACTTGGAATCTTCACATTTTGGCCTTAATGTGGGGTGATTTGTGTGTGCCAACGTGGAAAGTATTTTTGGCTGAATTTTTTATGTAACCCACGAAAGTTTTATGGAATTTTGAAGTATAGGGGCTGGCCATTTATTTATGGCAAGTACGTGACACGTTGGCGAAGTTTCGGTATTCGTCCGATACGATAATTTTCGGTTTAGAATCTTTTATCGTGTCGTATTTGATTTGTCATCACCATATCTTATATCATATGATATAAGACCTGAATATACTCATAAATATGAGTTAAGTATAGTGGTGTGACATTAACGTACGTACGTAAAATATATAACGTGTCAGTAGTACGTTGGAATACATGTGTATTTGCCTTTTTTCAAAAAATCTGAAAATATATGTAATATATATGTATATAGGCGTGTATAATTAAGAGGGGAGGAGGAGAAAACTTTCCTTCCTTAGCCTTGTTGCCTTTGTGCCTTTTCCAAATGTGGCTTCCTTTAATGAACTACTTAGTTTAATAAACTAAGTACTTCACTTAATGAACTAGTTTAGTTCATTAATGGTGGCACCTGAAAATAGTATAAACACAACAAATGTTTGCCATATGATGTAAGCTTTAACGCTTCATGGCTCGTTAGTCCGGCAACATTATATATAAGCTAAATAAGGCAAGTAATAGCAAAGTATCATGCATACATGTACACGTTTGTATATATATCATGCATTTAAGTCACTTATTTTGAAATCACTCAAACCCCCTTTTCTCTACAGTTCATACGCTGTAGTGCTGCTCGTCTGAACTGACTTCCGTTGTATCCTGAGAGACGATTGCTCCATCCGGTTGGGCATAGTATACCGGAGAAATACGTCTTAAGGACAGAGTCTTGGACTCACCTCGGATATCTGCTCAGTTGAGCTGTGAGATTATTGCCTAGCCGGGCTCTACTTTGTGCTGAGCCCAGCTGACGGGGAAATCACAGTACTGTTGTTGTACAGTGTTGCTATGCTGGGCTCTGCTGTGTGTTGAGCTATGATGTTTGGCTGAAGACATTCGTTGTTCTACAGCATTGCCGTGTTGAGCTCTATTCGGCTGAAGCAGTTGAAAGCACATCTGTTTGTTGTTGTGCTGAGGTGCCGAGGTCAGTAGTTTGGTGATCATCCCAGAACGCAAATACAATTGCACTGACTGGACTGGTCAGATCTATCTGACTTTAGTTCAGCTCGGCTGGAAGGTTGATAGCACAGAAACACTGTTTTGAAGTGCTATTCAGTTCAGGTCGGCAGGTCGGTTGACTGTTCAGGACGCAAACTCAATTGCGCTATCTGAACTGTCTTGACTCAGCAGATCAGTCCAGCCTACCCTAAGCTCGGTAGGTCGGCCATTACTGTACGCAAGTCATTTTTGTCTGACTTGAATTATTTCCAACAAAGTTTCATATCCTAGGTTTATGTATCTTTTGATTCAAAAATGTGGTTTAAGATTTCAAAGTTTCAAGATTATCGCATCAAACATGAGTGCAAAAACAAGAATGATTGGTTTTCCCACCTCGCATGAGAATCTTGGTTTTAATAAAAAGGAGTTTTTAGGGGAATTAAGTTGATTTCTTTGAAGGAACAGTTCTCAATAGCAATTGAAGGCCATTGTTAAAGAATTCACAAATTGAGATGAGAGATTCTAATTTTCTACTTATTTTTTAAACTTTGGTGATGATTGAGTTGGTGGATAGAATATGAATGGTTATGATTTGGAGGTGGAATTGTTGTGAATGATGCATATGGACATTTTAATTATTGGAGAGTAGTGTTGAATAATGTGTTTATGGTCATGATGGATGTGTGGTTGAGGTATTAGGTTTGATTGCTTTGAGTTTGAGCTACAATTTATGCAAAAAATGAGTTCATGTAGTCTGGTTCATCATTAGAGGTGCACTACCAGAACATGGAGATCGTCCTTATAGGCGACTTGGTGCTAAAAGCTTACTTGGATTTAAAGATCGACCTATACTCCTAGAGATCGATATCTTACCTCCAGAGATGTTTTACACCTATGATTTTTCTAAGGTTTATAATGATCTCTAAGCCGTGTCATGGTCCAATACGGCACCAAAACTTGTGACAGTGTATCTATGACTATGAACTCTATTTGATGGGACGGGATCTTTTGCCTCTTTTTTTTCTCATCTCACTGTTCACCACGCGACACATGGCAGCAGGGAGGGGTGGTGAAGTTAGATGTGGATAACCCTCATCTAGCCTCACCACCCCTCTCTGCTGCCACGTGTCGCGCAGTGAGGAGTGCAGTGAGACTTTTGCGGCGAGAGGATCCTAACCTCTGTTTGACATAATTCTTAACTCCTTCCGTAAGGTTGAACAACTTGGGATATTGCATGTAGACCTATGCTAGATAGTTGGTAGGACCAATGTGCTATGATTCAGAAACTATGCTAGGGTCTACAATGAGCTATGCAACTCGGAGATTCAAATTGTTTTAGAATCCTAATTTTGAGGTCTACAGCTAAAAAGGTTAAGTTTTATTTTCTTAAGTTTATGAATGTAGGACGAAGCCAATCTTAAAATGTTAGTATAAGTTTAGTTAACTAAGTGATAGGGTTCATGTTGTTAAATTATATAACATCAAGCATGCCAATAACGTGTTTTAAATCTTAAATGTTGTGTTTAATTTATAAATGTATTTTTTTTTATTTTTTTTATTTTTTATTTTTTTTCGAAAGGAGATTTTATTAATGCAAACCCTCGCTTATTGCGGAGGAAAACCTTATTACATCAAAAGAAAATATGGTGATAGTAGCAGTATAGGATTATCAACATCCAGACTATATATGATATGCCGCATTAAAACCTTGCCAAGTAAAACCACCCTTGTGGATAAAATCTTGGCGAAGGAAAAAAGCGTACATATTTATATAAATGGACTGTTGATAGGTGCTACAGTGCAAAAAAGAATATAGAAATCGGAAAGTACGTAGGCGTAACAAAGCAAAAATCCGTGTGATCATGTACTCCTGATGAGTTGCCCTTCGTCCGGCAGAGATTGCGTCAGTGGCCAGGAAAGTAGGTGCAATCCATGTCCAATGCAAAAGTAGTAAAACCGCAATCCGCAGATGGAACATTTGAAGTAGTAGATGTGGAAGGCAAAAGAACTCCACACGACAATGTTGTAGCCCATAAGGAGGCAGTAGCATTGTTAACTCCGTCCATGTGTCATGAAAACATAAGAGTGTGTTAAACATATAAAAAAGACGCAAGAGAAGGCACTCAAAGAAGTGAATGCAACTCATACCAAATCTGCCTGTACTCATCCAAGTACAGGCAGAGAAAAGAAATGAAAACCAATCCATATGGAAGATGAGTGACGTAGCAGTGTAATTATTGCAAATATATGAAACCGTCCAAGTATCGATTAGACATGTAAGTGTGGGTAGTAGGAATAATAGAAATAAGCAGATAGCAGAAACTGTGGAGACGTGGATCTCACCAAGTCTGCCTGTACCCGTCAGAGTACAGGCAGCGATACTGTCAGAATGCCAATCCTTGCGGAAGACTTGATAGTATTGAGACTCACCCGATGATAGAAACATCAAATCAGCACGCGATGTTTGCCATGAATCATATAAAATAAACATTATGTCAGGTTTTGTCAGATAACATACAATGTCATAAAGTAGCAAGGTAAACATACCGAGCCTGCCTGTACTCAAAAGAATACAGGCAGAAGATACTGTAGTGTGCCAATCCATATGGAAGACCAGAAGCTCAATGAGTACGTATGTTTGCTGACGTGAGGTCCAAAGTGACTGAAGCGCGTACCAAGGGCGGTAGACTATCGTTATCAAAATAGCATGTGCCCGGGGATGTCATTGCGTATTGGGCCAGGTAGTGAGCCGCCATATTGGCCTCTCGATATATATGTGTGATTTCCAACCGATTAAGATTAACCAATATTTGTAATAGCCGGAGGTGAAAGTTTCCATAGACAGTCTGCGGCTGACGTAGGCGCTGCAACATTTGCGCACAGTCAGTATCTATGACGAGTGTGCGATATAATGGAAGAAAATAGAGTAAGCCAAATAGAGTAGTCTGAATTTCGGCCATCAAAGGTGTGCATGGAGGCAAGCGAAAGGATAACGCATGGACACACGTGCCAGCATGATCCCGCATGATAACTCCGCCTGCAGCATAGCGTCGGCCAACTGCTGCATCCACATTAAGCTTAAATCTGCCTGATGGCGGAGTTAGCCATCTTACCACCTTAATACGGGGAGGTTGAACATATGGAATCCATGAAAGAGAGAGAGGTGGCCCTGCTGCTAGCTTTGAGCCGTATAATGTGTGAAGCCACATGTTAATGTCAAAATGGATTGTGGCCCGAAGTGCCGATATAGAAAAAGATGTCCTGTCCCCATACACTAGATTAGCATAAATGCGCCAGATATTTTGCACCATGATAGCCGGAACCACAATTTTCAATACTCCAAATAGTGAAGAATAGGAGGAACGGTACCACCATGATAAAAGATACTGACGCAGATTTAGAGTTGTGGGGGAGATGGCCTGCAACTCTGTCGCAAAGAAATTCCACAGTAGTCGAATTGGGTGACAATATAGGAATACGTGATCAACCGTTGCTGAATGCTGTCTACAAAATAGGTATTGTGTTGGACGTGCGGTAGAATAACGGCCAATATAATCTTCAAATGGCAGAGCCGAGTGAAATATACGCCAAAGTAGTATTTTTGTGGATGGCGAATGGTGTTTAAACCAAATAAACTTAGCCGAAAGTAATGTAGGCGTGGATGTCCTACAAATGTCATAGGCCGATTTGAGTGTAAATTCGCCCAAGGGTGTTGGATTCCATGTAAGATGAGAACCGATGGCGGTCGTTTGCGAAATACAAGTGTCATGAATACGACAGATGAGTTTCCACACCGGTGAATCCGAGAGTCTTGGCTGATAATCCCCTCGCCGCCCGTATTTGACATGCATATACCGACTCCATAAGGTATCATGCTTTTGATATAACAACCAAATCCTACAGTGGTATGCCTGTTGAAGCATGTTAAGATCACGAAGTCCTAAGCCTCTTTCCTCTATTGGAAAAGTTATCTTCGACCATGCAACCCAATGATGACGTTTTCACCAATAAAAAGAAGCCATCTTTCTATGTATCATTTTAATGACAGACTTTGGTAGACCTCCTGCTGCAAGAATATGAAGAGGGAGTGCAGAAAGTACTGACCGTAACAAAACTAAACGACCTGCAGATGAAAGGAGACGTGAATGCCAACCCTGTAATCGCTCATCTATATGACGTAGTAGAGTAGAACAGAATCGGGAACGATTGATCCCTCTGTGGAGATAAGAACCAAGATATCGAAAAGGGAGAGAAGAGAGCCGCATGCCCAATATTTCTTGGAAAGAGAGGCACCGACGAGGGGGAATGTGTGCCGAGGGGATTAGGCTGCTTTTTTGAAAGTTGACCTTTTGACCCGAAGAAGTTTCATACTCAGTTAAGAACGTGTAAAAGCGCCTTAAATTGCGCTGTGTTCCCTGCAGAAAGATAAGGAGGTCATCCGCGTACGCCAAGTGTGTTATTGCAAAAGGAATATGGCCTAAACGAAATGGCAGTATATGTCCCGCAGCAACCAAAGAGTTTAAGCCTCTGCTAAATCCTTCCGATGTTAAAATAAATAACAGTGGAGATAACGGATCACCCTGTTTGACACCTCTGCCTGGACGGAACGTAGACAATGGCTCTCCATTTATCAATACCGACAATGTAGTAGCACGGAGATGATTAATGATAATCCGAATGAAAAAATCCGAAAAACCAAACTGACGCAACAGTCGCTCTAAATAATCCCAACTGACCCGATCAAAGGCTTTCATCATATCTAACATCAGGCATAATTGAGACCCACCTCTATCCAACATATGGACCATTTCTCGTGCCAATAGAACTTGAGTTGAAATGTCATGTCCCGGGAGGAAACCTGTCTGTTCTGGAGAGATCAATTTCGGGAGTAGCATCCCTAAACGTGTGGCAACAATACGGTTGCAAATTTTACTCAGAAAGTTTGTAAGACAAATAGGCCGAAAATCACTGAACGTCGTAGGAGATTGAGTCTTGGGTATCAAAGTAATTAAGGCACTAGCCATAACAGTCGGCTGTGGGACTCCAAGAAAAAACTCCTGCACTGCTTTAACAACATCAGAGTGTATGACAGACCAACATGAACGATAGAAACTACCGTGAAACCCATCTGGTCCTACGGCGCTCTGAGGGTCCAAGTGCCACACGGCCTCCTTCACCTCCGTCTCCATAGGAAGCTGCGTCAGCATGGCATTTTCAGATTCTGTTACCAATCGAGGGATGTTAGAAAGTATAGAAGAGTGATTTTGTGTTGATGCTGGAGCAAATAAATCCCTATAGAAAGAGACTGCAGCGGCCATAATCTCAGCTGTGTCCGTCAAAATATCGCCCGCTGCATTACGAATTTTCTGAATGCACAAATTTGTTCTCTTCCCCTTGACAATGGAATGAAAGTATTGCGTGTTAGCATCGCCTTCCTTAAGCCATTTTATCCGGGATTTTTGTTTCCAATATTGTAATTCATAATTCGATGCTTGCAAATATTCTGCCTTGGATCTATTATACTCCTCCCTTGTCTCCGCGGTCGGATGTGCATCCTAGGCTGACTCGGCATGATTAAGCTGAGCCTCTGCCTGCTTCAGATTATTGAAAATATTTCCAAAGATGTCCTTATTCCACCGCTGGATATCTCTTTTGAATGAAAACAGTTTTTTATAGAAGCCATGCATGCCACCAGTAGTAGGATATGATAACCAAGCCTGCTTCATATAAGAATGAAAGTCGGAGTGATGGAGCCAGGCTTCCAAAAACCAAAAGGAGCGTCTGCTAGTTGAAACACCATGTCTACCCAGTAATAATAAAGGCATGTGGTCCGATGTGACCCTTGGTAAATGCGATAACTGTATATCATGAAACCCATCCTGGAAAGCTGAATTTATGAAAACCCAGTCCAAGCGACGACGTATCCGTCTAAGCCCTCTGCCACCTGCCCAAGTAAATCTAGAACCGTGATGCGGAGGCGTCATTAAGGAACATGTTTCAATACACTCATTAAAGTCTTGTAATGCTGCGAGAGATGGGGTGGAATGTCCGCTATGGTCCTCGATGGGTCCAAAAGTATTAAAATCACCTCACACCACCCAGGGCAATTGAGATGAGTCAGCAAGTTCACATAATGATTGCCAGAGTGGGCGACGCTGAATAGAGGTATGCTTTGTATATACAACAGATAAAACAAATGTCCATTGCAGTGAGAATGACTGCATAGTAAAATGTACCACTTGATCATGATCCTGAGTAGCAACCAAACGAAATTCAGTGTCACGCCAAAAAAACCAAATACGTTCCGAATGTGAAGCATAATAATGTGAAAAACCAAGCCGTAAGGCAAACCATCTATTTGTGAAGCTTCATGCATGGGTTCAATTAATGCAAGTAAATGTAAACGGTGTTCGTGAATCATTTGTTTCAATCTAGGTACCGAGGAACGCATGCCTCGGACGTTCCATACTAATGCATTCATTGAGTAAGAGAGGAGGTACTTCCCTGTATGATGTGCGATGCACTACGCGTCAAGATAGTGGATGGCGGAAGAGGAGGTAAGTCCTTGCGTGTTCTGCGTTTTCTACGTGGGACAACTGGTATGAATTCAGTCTCAGCAGACTGCTCATCCAAGCGTGATATTAATATACCTTCATCCGGTGACGGGGGTATAAGCTGCATTCGTCGTGCCACATCTGCTGGGACAGTAGGTATATCCTCGACATGATCCTCAAGCGGCAAATCTGTATCTGATGAATGACCCGTTTCAACAGGGTTTATATCTGATGGGATATGATGATCTGCAGCATCACAAAACTCTTCAACCAACTGGCCGGGTATTGTATCCGACTGAGGTGGTGCCGCCATATCCTGTTGGTCGTCATGAGAAGAATTTTCAGCTATTACATCAGGGTGTGACGGAGGAGGGTCAGTCATTTTCTTTTTGATCAGGGTCCAACGTTGCTGTGCTGGACGAGCCGGCTGTGGGGGAGGCGGAAGCGGGGGAGGAGGCGGTGGTGGAGGAGCATTTCCGGTTTCCTTAGGCGGACATGCAGCTGTTGCATGACCTAATCTGCGGCAGGAAGTGAAGAATAAAGGTAGATCCTCATAGACGATCGATTGTAAGATCAGTCTGCCCTTTGCCTGCAAATATATTTTCTGTGGCAAATCCTGCGATACATCAACCTCAACACAGACACGAGCCACTGATGGGCGCAGGCCATCAGTAGTCGCAACATCCAGTTTCAATGGTGTTCCAATCGGCCGAAGCACTTCAAATAGGGCCGCACGGTGGTGCAGATGAATCGGTAATGATGGCAGTGCAACCCAAACTGGGACAATAGGAACGTCAGCGCTTGGATCGAAATCCACAGTCCACTTTGTAATCCTCATATGACATCCAGAGATATGACAAGAACGACGATAAAAGCATCGCAAATAATCCGCTTCATTGCGGAAATTCAAAAGGATATGAGATTGATCAATCAGTGTAATACGCAAATCCTGATGGAATCCAATTTTCTCAAAAACCTCACGTATAATTTTGAGAGGTGGCCGGCCATACCAGAAAGTTCCAACCGAAGAATACCTGTAAGGCTCAGCCAGTGCATCAATTTCAGCATCAAGAAAAGAGATCATGAGGATTCCTTTATACCGAGAGACCGTTTTCGGCGTAATGTCGATATTGCTTGAAGTGCCAGCGCCGGCGACAACCGCAGCAAAACTCGGTGTGGTTGTCATAATGAGAGCGACGTAATCGGAGATGGACCGGAAAAATTCAAACTTTGGATGCAAATGCAGCAATCGAAGATGAGGAGAGGGAGATAATGTGGAATCGGGGAGAGCAAGTAGAAGGAGGTTGTGCCGGCAACGGCGGCGGCTAGCGCCGCCGGGTGCGCTTTCGCCAGGGGATCGCTGGAGCATTTTCTCTTTTAATTTATAAATGTATATGTGTGATTATGTTCTTATAAAGTTAAGCATGGACCAGTATATGAACCCACCAAAAAAAGGATGTTCTCATCTTTGGATGCAAGATAATTTGAAGTAAGAAGAGGGTCGTATCAACCTCTTGTGGAAGCGGGCTTAGCTTACTTATGATGTTGGCTAATAATGTAGCAAAAGACTCCTCACATAATAAGTATATAACAAAATTGGCTCCTTATGGTATAATATGGGACAAATATGCAGAAAATGATATGTAAGTAGAATAAAGCATTGGGCCTCTTCCGTAACATGTGAATACTAGAATAATGCATGTAAATAAGAAATGATGAACGTGTGACAGAATGAGAGAAAGTATGAATGTACCAACGAATGATAGGTAAGAAAGAAAAAAAATGAATGTATTATATGGAATACACTTATTATGATGTTAATGTGATGGAATGACATAAAATTGCATGTGTTAAGAACAGGGAGGTAAAAGTAGAAATAATGAAGACATTTAGAAGGTTTTTATCCAGTACTTACTCTGCACACATGAGCTCACAGTTTATATATTTTCATGTGAGGACCATATTGAGACCGCACAGAATTGACAATATGAAAATGATTTTATGCTCTTTATTTCTTTAGGACGCTCTATGAGAAGATGTTGATGTTTTGTGGTATTATGAGATATATTTGGGATGTTGTATGCAAAGATATTTGATTAGATTTGATATGTAGATTTTGTTAAGAAAATGGAAACACGAACAACAAACAGAGAGAACGAATTTGATGACTTGAGGCGTGTATAAACACTATCCGTAAGGAATATTTGTCCCCACTAGATGCTGCAGGATTATAGGCAAACTTCCTCCTAGGATACAACAGCCAAACAATCTCTTATCCTCAGCAAATAGAATAGAAATTCAATGAACTTTCAAAAACAAGAATGGTTTTGAGTAGGAAGTAGAGTTTAGGATGCAAGGACTAACTTGAGGTCAAGATGTATTGAAAATGGGTTGCAATAGCCTTTTTATAGGCTCTTGAACTTCATTTCAGATGTTCATAGCCGTTGCGTGGTGATTGGATATATCTCTTAGTGCATAAGTTGCAATTCTAGGTGAAAAGTCACTTCTGTTGGCACATCGACCGATCGATGTATTAATCGATGTGACATCGATCGATCAACGTCATCGATCGATTTCTCACAGTAGCTTCTAACTTTTCATCCAAACCACTTCGATCGATCTATGTATCGATCGAAGTCACATCGATCGATCTATGTGATCGATCTATGTTGGACATAAAGTTTTAACTTTGCACTCAGGGTACATCGATCGATCGATGTGGTCGATCTATGTGACATCGATCGATTGATGTCATCGATCTATGTCTGGCAGAATACTCAACTTCATTTTTAAGCCACATGGATCGATCCAACTGAGACATGGTTCGATCCATGTCATGAGTCAAGCTATTCTTGCTTATTTTAACACCAATCCACCTTCATTCTTCATCCCATTGCCTTTACAAACTATTATAACAATCCCCCACTTAGTTTGTAAAGCAATTTATGACATTTCATGCATTTGAGAAGTATCTTTCGATTTGAACCTCTTATTAGTATAATACTTCAAAGTTCTAACGAAATCTTGATAGCTAAATAGCCTTGAATCAGATTCCTATGTGATAGAACCGGAAATATTATACACATGAATCCACACTCTCCTTAGAAGTCCATCTTAAACTGCACTTTATGGCTTTGTGCTTCCCCTAGTATTTATGAACATTTCAAGATCATTGCTTGTTGAAGCGGCACCACTTCCTACGTTCATATAGGTGAAGATTAAGCTATTCCTCTTAATCCTTCATGAATAGTGCTTTAACATTCACCCTCCTTTAACACTAACATTCCAATTCTTAAAAGATCAATGCAGTGCGGTTTGATTCTTTAAAGATCAATCTTAGTCTTTAATACCTCACTTTGTGACTTATTGTTACCCATTGAACCTTTGACTAGTGGTATGCTAGGAAAAGTTGGGTTTCTATCACAAGTGAACTTATCCCATACGTCTCAATCCCATCCCTAAAGATGTACTTTGTACCAAGTCTTTTGAAAGACTCTTTGTCAACAGATCCGCTAGGTTATTGCAGGATCTGACGTATGCAATGGCTATTACACCATCCGTAATTAATTGCCTTACATAATCATGCCTAAGGCTGACATGTCTAGATTTCCTGTTATAGATTTTACTATAAGCTCTAGACATCGTTGCTTGGCTATCACAGTGTAAGAAAATAACTGGCATCGGTTGTGGCCACAACTCTATATCCAATGATAAATTTCTTAGCCATTCCGCTTCCTTACCTGCTGAGTCCAATGCTACGAATTCGGATTCTATTATCGAATGAGTTATGCATGTCTGTTTCTTTGAAGCCTAAGAAACAGCACCACCACCCAATGTAAATACCCAACCCATAGTGGATTTGTTATCACCAACACTAGTTATCCAACTAGCATCAGTATAATCTTCCAACACGGCTGGAAAACTATTATAGTACAATCCGTAATTCATTGTCCTTTTAAAGTACCCAAGTACTCGCCCGAGTGCCTTCCAATGGTCCATACTAGGATTACTAGTATGCCTTGATAATTTACACACCGCAAAGGCAATATCCGGTCTAGTGTAATATGTAGCATACATCAAACTACCAATTGCACTAGCATATTCTAGTTGTGCTGCCGCTCTACCGGTATGTCCAGTCAATTAGTATGAGGCATCAAATGGTGTGTTTGCTTCTTTGATCTCCAAGTGATTGAATTTATTCAACACTTTGTTTATGTAATGAGATTGACAAAGAGAAAAACCTCCACTATATTTGGACACCTTTATCCCTAAGATAGTATCTACCTTACCTAAATCTTTCATTTGGAATTGTGAAGTTAAATACTTCATAGTTTGATTTACTCCTTCCATATTAGTGCCAATAATTAGCATGTTATCCACGTACAAACAAATAATGACACCATATTTGTCTGTAAACTTGGAATATACACACTTATCAGCACTATTATGCCGAAAACTATTCTTCAAAATGGTAGTGTCAAACTTTTCATGCCATTGTTTCGGTGCTTGTTCAATCCATGCAATGACCTTATTAATTTGCACATTTTGTGCTCATTTCCCAGAAGAACAAAACCTTTCGGTTGTTCTATATAGACTTCCTCGTCTAAATCACCATTGAGAAATGCAGTCTTAATATCCATTTGATGAATAAACATGTTATTTATGGATGCTAATGCTATCAACACTCTAATGGATGTTATAATCTCGCAACCGGAGCATAAGTATTGAAATAGTCTATCCCTTCGATTTGTCTAAAACCTTTTGCAACCAATCTAGCCTTGAAAGTTTGAATTGAACCATATATTTTCTTCTAAATACACATTTACATCCAATTGATTTGGAACTCGGAGGCAAATCAGTGAGAATCCACGTATTATTAGACAATAACGAGTTCATCTCATCATCAATCGCTTCCTTCCAAAATGATGCATCTCGCGATTGCATCGCCTCCTTAAAGGATTTAGGATCATCTTCTACACTTAATACAATAGGTATTTGATTAAATACCATTGTCCTATTACCTTCAACTAAGAAAGTAATAGATTGTGAAGAAATAAAATCCAGACGTAAATGGTTTTCCTTTCTAGCACGTTGACTTCTCCTAACCTCAATTGGAGAATTTGGATTTTGATCAACACTAGAAAGATCGTTATAAAAATCTCCAACTATCGCTTCATTCAAATTTCCACTTGTTGAATCTTGATTTGAATATGTTCTTAAGAATTTATCCTCAAGAAATTCAACATCCCTAGATTCAACAACCACATTGGATTCTATGTCTAGAATCCTATATGCTTTAGAGTTTTCAGCATATCCAATAAAGACACCTTTAAGAGCTCTTGGCTCCAACTTAGTCCTCTTCAGATCCGGAACTCTATAATAGGCTAGACTACCTTAAACTCTAAGATAACTTAGATTTGGTCTTCGCTTCTTCCATATTTCATATGGAGAAACCTTAAACTTCTTAGAAGGAATTCTATTATGAATATGACAAGCCGTCAACAAGGCTTATTCCCATAAATTCTTTGGCAAACCAGAGTTTATTAACATTGCATTTAGCATGTCAACTAAACTTCTATTCTTTCTTTCAGCCAAACCATTTTGTTGAGGTGTGTATGGTGCACTTTCTGGTGTATGATACCATTCTCCTCACAGAATTGGTTAAATTCAAGAGGGAAGTATTCACCACCACGATCACTTCTTAGAACTTCGATTTTCAATCCCGATTGATTTTCAACTTCCATTTTATAAACCTTGAACATGTCAAATGCTTCATCTTTTATGTCTTAGCAAATATACATATGTATATCTGGAAGCATCATCAATGAAAGTAATGAAATATCGATTTCCACCTCGTGTCAAAACACCGTTCAATTCGTAAATATCCGAATGAACAAGTTCTAAGAGTTACAGTTTTCCGTTCTACTTTCGGAAATGGTTTCTTTGTCATTTTAGCTTGGATGCATATCTCACATGTTCTTTCATTTTCATCTTTGTAAGAAATTAAAGCATGCTTAGACATGAACTTAATAGTAGCACTAATAACATGAGCAAGTCTATCATGCTACAATGAAAAAGAAGAATCAACAGAGTAAACACAAGCTGCAGAATTTTTATTTATGCTCAACTTAAGCATCCCGTCGCAAGAATAACCCTTTCCGACAAAGACACCATTCTTGGATATTATAATTTTGTCCCCCTCCATTATAATCTTGAACCCATTTTTAAAGGCTAAGTTTGCATAAACGAGATTCTTAGAAATCTCAAATACATGTAGAACATTGACTAATAACAACTTCTTTCCAGAAGTAAAGTCTAACTCTACACTACCTTTTTCCAAGACTTTTGTGGTGCTGAGGTTTCCCATTTGAACTTGCTAGCTCTTATCCACAACATGGTAGGTCTTGAATAGATCCTTGTTGTTGCATACATTCACCGTTGCACCTGCATCGAACCACCAATCACTTGTGATTTCGTTCGTAGCCATATGCAGCTCAGTTACCATACCAACATGCAATCCGGAGACCATTGCAACCAATTGATCAGTTTCAATGTCTATCATATTAGCATTATTGGTATGTTGGGAACTACCACACTGTTTTTGTTTCTTCCGAAACCAACAATCCTTCTTGAGATGTTCTTTTTTGCCACAATTATAACATCTCTTTCCTTTCTTGGAACTATCCGCTTTGTCTGCGGGTTCAGACGAATCAGAGTTCTTCCTCTTGTTTCTACTCCAGCTCCCTGTTTTTCCTTTGACATAATGCACTCTTGGTGCATCATGAGAGACATGTCTCTTTATAAGACTTCTAGTCTCTTCTTCAATTCGCAAATGCTTTTGAAGTTGCTCAAGAGAAAAGGATTCAGTTGAGTGCAGCAATATCTTCCAGTAGTCATTCCAACTAGGAGGAAGCTTAGCAATTATTCCTCCTACTTGTAATGACTCCGAAACTTCCACACCCAACTCCTTGAGTTTGGAAACAATGACCTGCAATTCGTGCACTTGGTCCATAATAGAAAAATTTTCTATCATCTTAAAATTAAAATATTTCATCACCTGGAATTTGTCTGCACCTTGTTTCTCATTGTTGTATTTGAACTCAAAGGCGTTCCATATCTCCTCCAGTGATATTGTTGCCATAAACAGATCATAAATGCGATCTGACAGGTTGTTGAGGATGTGTCCCCGGTATAGGACTTCATCCTCTTGCTCTTCTTCTAGGTGGCCTTCACCGCCTCATCATCATCCTCCTGTGGAGTTGGCAATTCTTTCAAATTTGGGTCTAGGCAATATCCAATTTGCAATGCGGTGAGTGAGAACATCATCTTGTCCTTCCACCGCAGAAAGTTGGTGCCATCAAAGCGGTCTAACCCCATGCTCTCTTGATTCAGGAACGTCTTTGAATCCATCTTTCAAATATTCCTTACAATTGTTAAAAGAATGGAAACAAGAACAACAAACAGAGAGAACGAATTTGATGACTTGAGGCGTGTATAAACACTATCTGTAAGGAATATTTTCCCCCACTAGATGCTGCAGGGTTATAGGCAAACTTCCTCCTAGGATACAACAGCCAAACAATCTCTTATCCTCAGCAAATATGATAGAAATTCAATGAACTTTCAAAAACAATAGTGGTTTTGAGTAGGAAGTAGAGTTTAGGATGCAAGGACTAACTTGAGATCAAGATGTCTTTAAAATAGGCTGCAATAGCCTTTTTATAGGCTCTTGAACTTCATTTCAAACGTTCATAGCCGTTGCATGGTGATTGGATATGTCCCTTGGTGCATAAGCTGCAATTCTAGGTGAAAAGTCACTTCTGTTGGCACATCGACCGATCGATGTATCGATCAATGTGACATCGATCGATGTATCACAATAGCATCTAACTTTTCATCCAAACCATTTCGATCGATCTATGTATCGATCGAATTCACATCGATCGATCTATCTTGGATAGAAAGTTTTAACTTTGCACTCAGTGTACATCGATCGATCAATGTGATCGATCTATGTGACATCGATCGATAGATGTCATCGATCTATGTCCGGCAGAATACTCAACTTTATTTTCAAGCCACACAGATCGATCCAACGGAGACATAGATCGATCCATGTCATGAGTCAAGCTATTCTTGTTTATTTAAACACAAATCCACCTTCATTCTTCGTCCCATTGCCTTTACAAACTATTATAACAGATTTTAATTTATATGATTCTGTCGACGTTATTGCACATACTAGGTGATGATCTTAAACTATCCAGGGATGAAATGTGCTAGAAGCTTTGTTAATATTATTTATTTTATACTGTACTTGGAGATATGGTTAAATATATTATGAGGGCATTGATGTACAGAGATTTGTAGAGATGTCGAACTTTGAGTTGTTTATGGAAATTGTCTATTTAGGTTTTAATTTATACGTTGTCTAACTTTTTTATGCACGTCATGAGACTGAATAGCTTTAGACAAACAGTAGATACAATAGAGAAAGGGTAAACTTTATCGTTTACGACCATGTGCTCATATGTAATTTACCGCAAAAAGATTGTCTTTTATGTTATACAACTCTTACCACCACAACAAAAAGAATTTCATTTACCGACGAAAACTTCACCGACGAACCGCAGTTCGTCGGTGTCGCGTCGGTACTTTGCGACGCATTTGCGATACACTAATTTTCGTCGTTAATTGCGACGAAAATACGATGAAAAGCATTGTCGCTAGCAGAAAAGTAGTCAGATTAATACGTTCGTCGGTGTTTTGTCGGTGGTGCGTCGCTATTCTGTGTGTTTTATTCGTCACTATGTAGTTTGTAGCCTTACGTCGCTATATCGTAGCTATTTTGTCGCTAAAATTCCAGAATAATGATAAAATAAATTCGTCGGTGAGTAGGTTCTTGGCGTTGTGTATCGTCGGTTTTTTTGTCGATGAAACCCGCGTGTCGCAAACGTTTTGTTTTACTTTTCGTTCATATTCCGATTTATCATTGTGTCGTCGCAGATTCGTCGAGGATTAAACACGTGTATTAATTAAGGAAAAAGAAAGCAGTGATTGGAAAAAAAATTTATTAATTTAATAATAAAAATTTACATTATGAAACGAAAAATTAAAAAAAGAAATCTAAAAGAGAGACGCAGAGGGGCCGTTCACTCTTCGTCATCGGAAGAAAGAGTGGCTGCCACATTATCTGCGAACTCTCTGAGGAGGCGCTTCAGTTTGGAATATCTGAATTTCAACTTCCGCAGCCTTCTAGTCATGCTGTGCAGTTGTCTCGACTGCTGTTGCATGTTTGCTATCAGCATACGGTAGTCGATATCCTGTTCCAGCGTTTGTTCTTGAGCATCCTCTCGCGGTAGTAGGCCATACACAGATACGGAACCCTTCCGCTCAACCGATGGTGGTTGGGGAGGAGACCCTTGTGGCGGGGCACTGTTTGCCCCTCCACCACGCCTTGGGGTTCTTCTAAAACGACGCGGCATATTTTGATGTTTTATAACTTTGTATGTGTGTATATATATGTGCGGATGTTTGGGGTATAAATAGGTAATTTTAGCAACGGTATAGCGACGAACTTGCGACGCATTCTTCGACCGTTAACCAAGATGGGAATATGTGCGGGTGTGACGCTTCGTGCGAATTAGCGACGAATTAGCCACGAAATTTGTGCGGGCGGGACGGTTTGTTCGAGTTAGCGACACACTTAGCGACGAATTAGCGACGTAAACACGTTCTAATTAATTGTAACTGTTGGGAACTGAAAGGACACTGCGGAATAGCGACGCCTTAGCGACGCATTAGCAACGCAACATGAAATAGGTGTGAAGATAATATCGTAATATCGTACGTTGTAACCGTTGGGAACTGAACGGAATAGCGACGCACTAGCGACGCCGTAGCGACGAAACGCATCAATGGGGTGAAATAACGTCGTGCGTCGCTAGGGCGTCGGTAAAGCGTCGCTAATTTCCAATAAATTCGCGCATAATTAGTTCTCGTCGTTGTATTAAGTTTCGCGGATAATATGTTCTCGTCTCGTCGTTGTATTAAGTTTCGTCGATATGTTTAGTAGGTTCTCGTCTTTGTATTAAGTTTCGTCGGTATATAGTTGATGTTTAGTCGGTCAATTAGTCGTCTCAAATTTTTCTGAGCCACATTTCGTTTGTATTTTAGCGTCGTCAAAATTCGTAAGAGATTAAACACATGTTTAAATTAAGAAAACGAAACCGATGATTAGAAAAATAAAACTTCATTAATATAAAATTATAAATTACAAAATATACTAGGACAATAATGGAAAAACTAATCTAAATGAATAACGGAGAGGAGCCATTCACTGTTCGTCATCCGAACAAAGAGTAGCAACACTCTCTGCGCACGCCTTCAGGAGGCGTCTTAGCTGTGCAGCTTTGGATTTAATCCGCATCTGCCTTGTGTCCAGGTATTGGAGACGCTCATCCTGGTACATAATATGCTCCCTCAGGTCATCCACTGTTTTCCACAGTTCTTGTATTTCTTTATGGAGATCGCCAATTTGGCGATCCCGACGTGGCCCAAAAAGACTGGGTTCAGAGGACTCAGCCTGTGGGGGTGATTCTTGTGGTGGAGGAACCGCTGAAGAAGAGGGTTGTTGAATAGGCCGTCTTGCCGCTGAATGGCAACTACCACGTCGCGCTTGCGCTTTAGTACGAACCATATTTGGGTCTTTTTTTATGATTATAAAGGAGGTTGTTTTCTATGTAGTTGGGGTCACGGTCCATCCTGTTTATATAGGGAATTCAGCGATGACATAGCGACGAAAAAGCGACGTACATGCATCGAAAGTGTAAAAGTCGGGCTATGCCGAATAGCGACGACGTAGCGACGAACTCAGCGACGAAACACATCGTATGCGTCGCTGTGCGTCGCTAAGTCGTCGGTGTTTGTGTTTGTTTCCGAGATTTGTGTTTCTTGGTCGTCGCTAAGTCGTCGCGTAGTCGTCGGTATTTGTGTTTGTTTGTTGCCGGGATTCGTGTCTCATGGTCGTCGCTTATCGTCGCTATATCGTCGCTAATACGTCGGTAATATAGCACGCTGAAAACCATAAAACGCAGCTTTCTTCTTCCACTCTTCTCCCATTCTTCTCCCATTTCAAACACAAAAATCATATCTTTTCTACGAAAATATAGAAGGAAGAAATCTTATTGTGTGAAATTTTGATGTTTTCCACCACCGAGAAAAGATAGATGTTGTTATTTTGAAGGTATAGCGAGAAAATAGATCCGAGGAGGAGCGATAGATCCTCCTCGGGTGGAAGAAGAGAAGCATATTCTGGGAGCTTCCGTATTGGAAGAGCAATATGATCCGACACAACTTGGATGTCATACACATTGAGAAGAACGTGTTTGACAACATTTTCAATACGGTGCTGAATGTGCCTGGAAAAACGAAAGACAATTTGAAGGCACGACTTGATATGCGCGACCTGAATATGCGACCGGAGTTGCATCCCGTTGGCACATCCTACATGCCGAAGTCCTCTTACACGCTGAATGCGGAGCAGGTCAGTGCGTTGTTAGCGTGGCTGGGGACGGCTAGATTTCCTGACGGCCATGTTTCGAACCTGTCTAAGAACATCGACGTGAATAAACGCGGTTTGCATGGGATGAAGAGCCACGACTGTCACGTGTTCATGCAACGGTTGATGCCCGCATTCCGCGAGCTGCTTCCAACCAATGTATGGGAAGCACTTACCGAGATGAATCTCTTCTTCAGATGTCTTACATCCATGAGACTCAGGGCGGATGATATGTCAAGGCTGGAGGGCGAAATCCCATTGATCATTTGCAAGCTGGAAACTGTATTCCCTCCGGCCTTATTTGATTCAATGGAACACCTGCCAGTTCATCTACCACACGAGGCACGCGTTGGTGGTCCTGTTCAGTACAGGTGGATGTATTCGTTCGAGAGGTACTCTTATTTATTACGTGCTGTTCTTATGTGTTTAAGCGCAAGCATTTGAACAGATATTCCCTATATGAACAGATATCTCAGGCATTTGAAGCTGAACATCAAGAACAAGGCGAAAGTCGAGGCCTCGATGTGCAATGCCTACCTGACGGAGGAAGCCTCGACCTTCGTGTCTCATTACTTCGATCCAGATGTCCCGTCGAGGTGCAGAGATGTTCCCCGGAACGACGACGGCATTTCCAGATCCGGTGTCCTCCCGATATTCACACATCCGATCAGATTTCACGGACAGGGAAAGGAAATGATATTGGGGGACAGCGAGCTGAAGATTGCTCATTCTTATGTTCTGCGCAACTGCCGTCAAGTCGACCGTTTCCAGAGGTATAAACGATATCCAATTTTAATTTGTAAATACCTTGCGCTACTATATCTATTATACTACAAAGATATACAGGGTACTCATTTGTAATTTGCTTCAGCTTGTTCGTTGATTTATTGCAACACCGTTCACCGGGTATATCGAGCGATGCAATAAACAATGAGTTAGATGCCAAATTTGCTGATTGGTTCAGGTGGCATGTAAGTTTACATATTTGCCGGTTACGTGTACGTCATGTGATACGCATTTATTGTCCCGCTAATGTATACTTACTTGTCGTTTTACAGGCGAGCAAAGGTCATCTGGCTGACGATGAGTACGGTTACATTCTGACACCAGTAGCCGAGGGTCCATTGAACAGAGTCACGCGCCACGATATGTGTTTTGTCAACGGTTATAGATTCCACACAGTCTCCCATGATAGCCGAAAATCTTCGGAGAACAGCGGAGTGTGTGTCAAACGGTATGACAATAGCCCGGACGAGGATGACTTCTACGGCTACCTTACTGACATCATCGAGCTCGAATATCCCGCATTTCCTATAAAGCGGGTGGTGTTATTCAAATGCGAATGGTACGATCCAACTCGGGAAGGTTATCGCGCTGGCACAAAGGTTCATGACCGATATAAGTTGGTAGACATACACCAAGGGCGACGGTACAGAAAGTACGATCCATTCGTTTTGGCTAGTCAAGCGTCCCAGGTGTACTATCTATCGTATCCAACAACGAGGATGAATGCGAGCTCAAAAGACTGGCGAGCCGTGTGCAAAGTGAAATCGAGCAAGTTTGATGTCAGTATACAGCCAGGTTCAGATGGCACGGATGCCGCATTTCAAGAAGAAAACCCGCCCGTTCTGGATACGACACATGTTGAACTGCACAACCTCCCTCTAAATGACCCCAACGGCGGTTTCATCGAAATTCATCTCAACATACAACCGCCTGACAATATTGAAGATGTAGGCGAAGACGAATACGAGGATGAAGAGGACGACGAGCATGTAGATGAAGATGAAAATGAAGATGAAAATGAGGATGAAAATGAAGATGCGTATGAGGATGCGGATGACAATGAAGATTGAGGTTAGTCACAATTTCTTATGTACCTCATTAGGCGAAAGTGTGTATATGTTGATGTACTTATACACATGTATATACATAATGTGTGTCGGTAAGTACTTTATATTTTCTATTATTTTTTTTCCATACTGATGGCACCGACAAGTTACCGACGAAACCAGTCGTCGCAAATTTGAAATAATGACGACACAGGCAATAGCGACGACACAGTAATAGCGACGGACTGTCGTCGCTAGTGCGTCGCAAAATTTTTGACTAAAAGCTGAAATCCCCCTTCTTCTTCCCCATTTCTGCGTTTCCCTCCTTTCCCCCTTCCCCAAATTTTCAACGAAATTCCTTCGCCTCCTCCCCCATCTTCTCCGGCGAATACAGCAGAGGCTCCCGTCGCCTCCTCCCCCCATCTTCTCCGGCGAATACAGTATAGGCTATTTAGGAGGTTAGTGCGTTTGTTTTTATTATTTTATTTGTTTTTATAGGATCTATTTTGTTTGTGGATTGTGCCGCTTGTTTTCGTTGTTGTTATATACTTGAGAGCAGTTTGGGAGGAGAGATTGTGCTGGGGTGGAGGGATTCGGGCTGGGTGGGGCGGTGTGGGGCTGGATGGCGGAGGGGATGGCGGAGGGAATGGCGGAGGGGAAGTGGTGTAGCTTGGGTGTTGGAGGGGATGGCGGAGGGCATGGGTGGCTGTGGGGTGGGTGGGGCTGGGTGGCTGTGCGTGGGGTCCGGTGGGGTGTGGCTATGCGTGGGGCTGGGTGGCTGTGGGTGGAGGCCGGGTGGGGCGGGGTGGCTATGCGTGGGGCTGGGTGGCTGTGGGTGGGGTCCGGGTGGGGCGGGTTCGGCTGGATGGGGCGGGGGTGGGGCGGAGGTGGGGCGGTTTATATATGTATTATATATATATATATGTATTATATATATATATATATATATATATATATATATATATTCGGCCATTAAGTAATTTTTGGCTTAATTGACTTTAATTTTATCAATAGTATGTTTCAATAGTTAAGATATAATATGTGATGAAATATGTATAATATATATGTTAAGATATGAAAATGAATAAGTTTTGGATATTACATACTATTTTGCCTTGCATGTACCGAAAAAGGGCTGTTGGTGACTAGGGTGCGTATGCACCAAAATTGTTGTTAAGGTTGAATTAGTAGAAATGTGGTGTGCTTGGCCAATGAATGATGCATGTACAAACTGTTTTGTAAGAGGTTTGCATATGATTTTCGGTATGATACTAGTTCAAGATGTTTACTAAGCTCGAGAGCTGGACATACATTTGTCTTTGGAGAGGACATTAAGGCCGGAAAACCTCCGATAAACGAATAGGTCATGCCGAAATTTTCAAAATTATTAATATCTTGCATTAAATGTATGCAAACACTTGTCATTTTTGGACATCTTATTTGTCTGGCCAACCGGTGTCCTAAACTCGTTGAATGTGCCTTTTAAATTTTTCACCCTTGCAGATCTAATGGCTAGTGAGGGTTTTCCGACTCGATCTACACATGACATGTCAGGAGAGTTTGATAGGTTCCTCTCTCAGCATGAGCAGCTTGGGTCGGTTTCGACCGCAGCTCTTGCTGCGGACGCAGACCTTTTAGGGTCTGCCGAGAGGTCCGCACCCCCCCGATCTACGCCGCCAACCACACCCACCGGTTCAGTACCTCATCCGGCGTCTGATGCCGCATCGGACGAGGGTGTCATACAAGGGCGTCGTGCCCTCCCTTGGTCATATGATACCCATACGTAAGTAATAATTTATTTTTTTTAACACGTTTTCAAATATATTTCACGCGTTATTTTTTCTTAACAACTTCACCTCTTTCAGGTTTGCAGCGGACTCGGGCCAGATTTCCGGTTGCATCACTCGGTCCTTCCACCTGAGGCAGGACCCAACTGGATACCGCTGGTCCGGTGTCACCATGCAGACACGTAGATTCTATTGGGATGAGTTTCAGGTATTCGAATTTGGTGAATTTCACTTTTTGATACGTAATCGATCATTACTTTTCTAACCACGTTTTTACTTTTCCTCCGTATAATAATTGCAGAAGGCGTACAGCTGGCCAGCTGACATCGCACACGACGTGGAGCAGGCCTGGCGGCATAGGACCGCCACACGCTACAGGGACTTCATCAACTTGCACAAGATCAAGTGGGAGCGTGACCCCAATTATGCCAGGCCTGCCTACATATCCGAGGCCACCTGGGCAGGGTGGATAGCAGGTTGGATGGACCCTGCTACCCAAGCCCGCAGCGTCCGAACGCGGCGAACCGGCGCAGCGGCAATGTACAGGGCCCAGCACCTGCCACACACTCAGGTGGGTCGGTTTCCCCCGCCACCACGATGCGTTCTATGGTAAGTATTTTAATATTGGATTATTTAGATTCATTGATTTCATTGAATTATTTAGATTCATTGACTTAAGTGGATTATTTACATTCATTGACTTAAGTGGATTATTTCTATTCATTGATTTCTTATGTTGCGCTGTTGTTTTTTTGGTATTCGTATATGGTTAATTTAAGTAGTATATGTGTTCATTTGCCTTTTTCTTTTTATTTTTGCTTTGACTTGGGAGAGGCCTTTAAGGCTGGGATACCTCCAATAAACGAATAGGTCATGCCGAAATTTTTAAAATTATGGATTTCACTAACATATTTTATTTCATTCTTTCAGTAGGAGGAGACGGGGGAGTGGCCAGCCTCCTATGATCTCTTCTACAAGACGCATCGGAAGAAAGCCTCCGACGGAACGGAGGACTGGATCACGGTGAAGGCGCGCGACATCAGTGTAAGTAGACTACGATATCATTTGTTTTTTCCTTAGTTTGTTTTATTGCTAAACCCTAAACCCTAACAATTCTTATTCTCATTTCAGGACAAGTACAACAGACTACTCGCACTTAGGGGAGAAGAGGCCGACAAGAACCGCGCTTATTGGGATGCGGTCCGGACCGTCGGCCCTCAGAATAAGAAGAAGAGGGAGGTGTACGAGGTCGGATCAGCAGCGCCGCGATTCTTTCCCGAAGTTCTGCATGCAGGTGCTTCCTCTGAGGCCAGCACCTCCGCGCCTTCTACGGCCCAGAGTGTCTTTCGCGCCTGGAATCAGAGCATGCGGCGCTGCAGCATGAGGTGGAGACCATCAGGGCGCAGCATGAGGAGAGCGTACGAGCACTGCGGTCGAATCTGACTCAGACCTAGCAGGAGCTGCAGCAGTCGCTTCAGCAGGCGATTCAGCAGGTGGTTGAGCATACGCAGCAGCAGACGATGCAGGTGCAGCAGCAGACGAACCAGCAAATCTCGCAGCTATCGCATCTCATCATCTCTATGATTTCCAGCTCCTCGCAGCCTCAGCCTCCCCCTGATGGTCACTCTTCTCCGCATGATCCCCCTCCATCTTCCTCTGCATAGTATTTCATTTTTTGATTTTTCGTACAGTCTATTTCGTTTATTGTATTGAGATATTCTTTGTACTTTTATATTTTATATGACATTTATACGGATTCTATTTCGTTTGTGTTGTTTACGAACTTCAATACGCAAGTACTGTATTTCGGTATAACATTCGTACAAATGATTTAATATACAAAATATTTTTATTATTATAAAAATTAAATAATAATAAAAACTATTTAATTAATAATATATTGTATTATTTATAAATTAAAAATATTTAATATTTAATATTAAATTAATATTAAATATTAAATTATAAAATAGCGACGAACCTGCGAAGAAAACGAAATGTCGCAGACCGGAAATAAAAAAATCAAAAATTTAAAAATAGCGACGAAAAAATACACCGACGAAACTTTGCGACGAAATAATATGTCGCAGAAAGGAAATAAAAAAATAAAAAATTATAAAATAGCGACGAAAACATACACCGACGAAACAACGACGGCAGTAACTGGTCGCAGAACTGACAGTTTTTCGTCGCAATTGTGCGACGCAACACCGACGAAATTTTTCCGTCCCAATATAGCGACGCTTCACCGACGAAATTCACTTTGCGACAAGCCGTATCGCGACCAACTTTTTTCGTCGCTATTTCGTCGCTAAATGTCTGTAACGACGACATAGCGACGACTTTTGTCTGTCGCTATATGTCTTTTTTTTGTGGTGCACTATGTTTACCGTAAAAGTAAGAGCACTCATATAATTCTACTTGTAATGCATTACAACTAGAGGGAGGAACCGCCAGTTCCTGAAATCTGGAACCGGAACCGACCAGTTTCACTGGTTCTTTGAACAGCTGGTTCCTGGTTTTGGACCGTCGATTTTCGGTTTTGACACGGTTTATTTGGGTCCATTTTAAGTTATATTCTTGTTCTAACACGGTTCTTTTCTATGATTTTAATTATATAAATATAAGGTTAGAAATGAAAAAAAAAAACAGAAAATTAAGAGGGGAAAAGAGGGGGCGGAGGGCTTGAGTAAATTAAAAATGAAATATCATTTATGACCAATTTGGCTACGTGTATATAGCGTAGTAGTGTTACTTACATACGCTAATGAATCAAAGCCTACCTAGTTCTTTTAAACATAACGTATCTTAGTTGTCTTCTACAAGTTCGAGGTGTTTACTACGAATACAGTGTAGAAAGTATCCACATTTGTTTCTGGGTCTCCACCAATTAATATTGAACACCATAATAGTTATAATGCATCACATAATATTGATCATGTCCATTAAATTCTTTTCGGAAAAATTCAGTGAACAAATGTGTAATTACAAAGGACAAAGTTGTTGTTTCGGAGGAACAGGGACCAGAACAATATGACTGTTGTTTTTCATTTTGCAAGAAGATAAGAAGTTATATTTGGTGGTGATGTGAAAGAAATGGTTTAGTTTTTATTAGTAATTATATGTGTAACACTTAAAAGTTATAAATAAAAAGGGGGAAAAGGACATTCATAGCTGCTGGAAGAAAGGTCTTTCTTAGAGAAAAAGGAAAAGAAAGAAAATAGCCGTTGGTTAAAGGCTATTTTAAAAAAATTTAATTGGTAAATAATAAATATTATGTGTAAAATAGTTAAAACAGCATCTTTGTAAATATAGTACATGTATAATATAGTATATATTAAAATGGCTAAACTACAAAAATACATAAGTCTAATTATATATAAATATTTATAGAAACAAATGGATGGAGGGGAGAGATATTGTAATAAATGGATGGAGGGGAGGAAGAAAATGTTGGAATATGAATTATTTTGATAAAGTTAAAAGATGTTCTAAAAGAGTTAAAAATGTTTTCATACTTTGTAACTAAAACAAAATGAGAAAAACACACTGTGAAACATAGATCCCTCACATGAATCGATCGATGTATACATCAATTTCTCAAGAAGAGACATCGATCGATCTATGTTGTGATTATCCTAGGTTGGAACCTTACTGTCCAACATCGATCTCTCAGTTTGGACACATCGATTGCTCGAAGTGATATCAGTCTCTAAAGTTAGAGACATCGATCGATCAATGTGATTAAGGTTCAAAGTTGAAACCTTACAGTGAGACATCGATCTCTCAATAATGAGACATGATCGATCGATGTATACATCAGTCTCTCAAAGAAGAGACATCGATCGATCGATGTATGTATGTAAGGTGCAAAATTGAAACATTACTGGAAGATAGCGATATCTCAATAATGAGACATCAATTGATCGATGTATGTAAGGTGCAAAACTGAAACCTTACTGGAAAACATCGGTCTCTCAATAATGAGACTCGATCGGTCGATGTATGAAAGGTGCAAAACTGGAACCTTACTGGAAGACATCGATCTCTCAATATAGAGACATCGATTGATCGATGTCATCCATGATTCAAAATTTTATGACCGTTGGAGCAAAATCCAAGGGAAATTTAAAGTGTTGTCTCTCTCCAATTTTGCTCAAATTTCTTGTTGACTTTTCTCTGACATCAATCATGCTTCATTCACTATTGTATGCATGTCTAAGATATTCTATGGTGGCTTTGGAGGATCAAATCCAACTATAGAGTGACTAAAGATTATTTGGCTAGTGTCAAAACCTGTGGTTGAGTTGAAGACTTGAGGGACGCAGCACAAACGTGGCTCACTCCTCTATAAATTGAAGAAGTTCAGATGAGGCTTAAAAACACCTTCATTCTCCTCAAGTTTCATTTTTAATTGTTGTAAAAAGCTTTCATTTGTGCAAAAGTGCTTAAGGCATGTTAAGCTCTTATTACTTGTTCTATATTATTGTAAATTGTGAGAGTCCGAGTCTAACACAAGAGAAACAATACATATTTGATCTCTTGCTTGGGTTTAGACTAGCTACTGTGTGAATGTTCTTTGATAGGACTTTGTTGAAGTTGTGAGGAAGGAAGGACTTGTTCTTGCTTATAGTTGGTGTTGTTGTTGCACAAAGTGGTTTTGTGTAAGAAGTTGTTGTTGTTGTTGCTTACACTAAGTTGTTAGTGTAAGTATTGCTGCTGTTATTCTTATTGAAAGTAATAAGAAGAGTTGATGTTGAAAATCCACTTTGGAAACAAAGTGGTTGTGGAGTAGAATCATTTAAGATTCGAACCACTCTATATCATGTGTATTCATTCATTATCTTTCATCTCTTTCATTATTGATTTGGAAAGCATTTGAGTTGGAGTGAGCCAAAACTAGAAAATTCTGCAAAATCACTCAAAACTCTATTCATCCCCTCTAGAGTTATTGTCACGGACCTAACAGTTGGTGTAAGAGCCTAACCTTGATTGCTAAGCAAATTTTCTCAACTAGCAAGGTTAAAGATCATGGCAGTGACAACCTCTTCATCTTACATCTCAACTTCCTAACCAACCATATTCTCAGTCTCAAACGCCAAATCTCCTATGTTTGATTCTCAAAACTATTCTCTGTGGAAATTTCGAATGATAAATCATTTGAAAGGTTGCAGATTTGACATATGGAGAGCTGTTGTCATATAAATCAAAATTCCTACGGTTACCAACTCAAAAGGAGAAGACATGTTCAAAGATGATAATGATTACACTGGTGAAGAAAAGATATATTTTTAGTGAATATTATTTCCGATTCAAGTTTTATTTGTATTCAACTACACCCATGAGAAGAATATAGGTTAAATAGACGAATATTAAATTTTGTCTAAAGAATGATTACTTTATGGTAAAAGTTTCTTTGTAAGGCACTGTAGGATCAACACAATAGATATGCAGACAATCTATCTTGTACTCCTCCAGAAGACATTATATCTTGTAAATAAAAATAATATTTACAAGTTGTGTACATAAAAGTTTCCGTGAAGGATAGCTACAAAACATTCCGATCAATATTAATGCAAGATATATACAACAACAACAATAACAACATTACCGCATTGTCTTAGAGGCTCTTGCCTATACTGGGGTAATGAGGGTCAGATGTATACAACCATACTCATATGTTAGAAACACATAGAGGTTGTTTTCCGATGACCCATAATGAAAATCGCATCAAGCTGTATCGATCAACTGCTACTTCACAATATAAGAAGCGCATCCAATTTAGTGAGTCATTTTGCTTTATTCCATCATATTCCAAAATAAGAAAGGTGTATCCTTGACTCCATTGGAAATGAAAATATTAATACAAGATATATACTAATCATAAAAGATCGAAACACGCGTCCAAACTCATATATTTAAGATAATACCTGATGAGACCTGAGTTGCTCACCAGGTGGATCAGAGATGACCCGAGTTGTGTGCCGTTAATCTTCCGTCCAAATCTTTCAACGGGACCTGAGTAGGAAGAAGAACGTTAGAGATCCCAGGGTGCTGCCCCGGAAAAACCCTCCGACGCTTAAGTCAGTTATGGGTGTTTTGAGTAGGCATTTTATGCTGGAATAGAAGGTTTAGACAAAACATGTAAAAGATCTCATTGAGTTTGAGTTTTTGTGCTTTGGCTGAGATGGAGTTATGGAAGAATACTCCAGAGGTCCTCTAATATTCGGATCCCCTCCCTCGTCTGGATAGAGGAGTATTTATACTGGAGATTGTGGAGGTCTGACCTCTTGCCTGATTGATGAGATGGTGATGTGGCTGAGATGGCGGCCTAGTCCATTGCAGAGCTCAGTGTGATGGGACTAAAGCCTGAGACTGTAGCTGTTGCGTAGGTCGGCTTGTAATGATGTCCTTGTCCTGAATCAATCATCGCTTGACATCTGGAAAGTATTCTGCAGAGCCGCTTAGTGGGTCCCAGAAGACGGTAGAGAATATCTTCTTTTGATCTTATCCGATAATGTTTAGCGTGGCAGAACCAATATGCAGCCGAAGCCATGATGAATTATTCTGCCGAGGTTGACTATAAGTAATGGATATGACTTTGCCGAGCCGAGATGCAATATGCTGAGATACCATATGAGGCTTTAGGTAGGCATGAGATGGCTGAGCAGAAGTGTATTCCTACCAAGCTGAAGCTTGCTTCTGAGGTGAAAACTTTAACAGATTCTTTAATAAGGAAGCGAATACTTGTAGATGAGAAGTATAGCCGAAGTGCAGCTTGGCCGAGCAGCGATGTATTTGTGCCGAACTGCAAGAGTTGAACCCTTTATGCACAAGTTCTGCTGTTGACCGTCGTTGACTAACAGATGTTTATCTTTGGCTCATCATTTGCCCCCAGATTAGTTTGGCCGAGCTGACCTGAGATGGCAGGCTAATCGACTCAGAGAATTTAATGAGTTGTCCTCTCAGTTATGACGTGTCAGCCTCTGATTGGGCTGCTATGTGTAGGATCTGCAAGGCACCACTAGAAGGGGGGTTGAATAGGTGGTACGGAAAGTGTGGTTTTTAAAATTTGTTTAAAACTAAACAACTCAACTTCTGAAAACAGATTCTGTTTTCAGGATCAGTTTTAAAACGTTTTTAAAACCAGGTTATAGGTCTCCAAAAATTCTGAAATTTTGAGAGAACTTAGCCTCAGATGTTATGAGGGTCCCCTAAAAATTTCAAATTAAAATACAACCTTTAACCCCTTCAAAAATCGTTGGTGATCAGATTGCGCGAATCTGCCAGAAACGGTAGATGGTTTTGAAAAATTTATTCCTATTTGTGTGTAAGTCCAAATGCTCTGAAACTTTAACCACTAACTCCTTATATACTATATTTAAGTGGGTTGAAACAGTTTAGCAAAATTCTTTTGGGAAGTAGGTCAATTACAATCAAAGTCTCAACCTTTGCAAGTCTGAAAATCAGACTGCACTAGTCTCAGAACTTTTGATGTTTGATCAACTTATACTTATCCAAAAAGGTTGAAACTTGTGCCAAATTAACCCTAGAACGTGTGGCTATGTTTCTGGAAATTTTCATGACTTTTGAAAGTCGTTTACTATTTTTACAAACGCAAACAAAAAGAGTAAACCGTGCAGTAACATAAATTAAATGCTGAAAGTAAATGGCACCAAGAATTTTATACTGGTTCGGTTATAAACGACCTACTCCAGTCTTCAAGAAACACCTTCCTTGGTTCACACAACTCACACACATGCAATACACCTTACCACAGGGTTGATGGAGTTACACACCAACTCTAACCCTTTACAAACCTTGTACGATGAATACAATTCGCACGAACACCACCACCTCGCAAGAATGAAGATTGATCAAACCTTGATCAATCTTTTACAAAGATATAGAATATGTGGTGGTCTATAACAAGCCTATTCAAGATTGAAAATATGAATGCAATAGGCTTTCAAGAAGAAGAAAGAAAGAGAGTGTAGAAGAAGAGAGGCTAGGCGTTTTGATCACTTGATTTTGCAATGCTTGTGCTTGTCTTGTTTTTGCTCATCTTCTTTCCTTTTAAGCCTTGCAGCCGTCCCCCCTTGGTATCCTTCCCCTCTTGAAAATTATCTTCTAAGTCCTTGGGAGAATGTAAGACATCATTGTGACATGGTCTTGCTTACTTGTCACCTTCCCATTGGATGATCATTTAAGCTTTGCTTACTTGGCACTTCATGATAGGTTGGATGTTGTCATCATTGATGACTTGGAAAAATCTGAATATATCACTCAAAACATGTGCCAAAATCAACAAAGAATAATTTCCATAATATACAATATTGTCACATAAATTTTGCAAGACAAAATTCCTCCTTACCAAGGTAAAAAATCCGCCAAGATGGGTGATTACCATGCTGAAATTTCAGCATGTGATACATGGCTCTTCAATTCAAAATATTTCTATTTCTCTTGATTTTTCTTTTTAAAATAAATCATTAATTGATAGCAAATATCCTTATCAAATTGGAAATGAATTTGGACACCCTTATGACCTTACATTCGGCCAAGACATATCACACACATGCTGAAAAATTTCAGCATGTGTGATATATAAAATATCACTCTTTATGACTTTGAAAAATATTCAAATTGCTTCCATTTCTTCTTCCAATCAATCACATAATTCAAGATGATAAAATATTCTCATTAAACTACAAAAATCGGCCAGCCTATTTCAACATGCTGAAATTTTCAGCATGTGCTTTAAATGTAACAAAGTTTGAAACCTTACCATTTGTAGCTCCTTTCTTTAATTCACCAACATTGTATGATTGATTCTTGACCAATCAATATGCCAACAAGGCTCCACATAAGCTCCATCTCAGCTGTAGGGGCGTTGGATAATGTATATGCATGTGCTGAAATTTATTTTTGCTAACTTTGTAAAATAGTGCACATTTAATAATACACACATGTTATATTCCAATCAGCCCTTAATTTAATTTTCTAGAACACTTTAAGATGTATGACATATGTAAAAAGTGTCTAGATACGTGTCGTATGATGTGCCAAAAATATTCCATGTGTTGTGTACGCAGAAAACCAAATTTTCGATGTTTATCGATTACCCGATTTTCTCCAATTAAATTCCAACTTTTTGCACATGTTATATATGTTATGTCACACATAATATATATAATATATAATTTAAATCTCAGCACTTGGCTGGTCTAAAGTGGCGCCATTAACATGTGACAAAATTAAAATTGGAATATTCACATTTTGGCCTTAATGTGGGGTGATTTGTGTGTGCCAACATGGAAAGAATTTTTGGCTGAAAATATCACCCTAGGCACGAAATTTTTGATTATTTTTGAAGTATAGGGGCTGGCCATTTATTTATGGCAAGTACGTGACACGTTGGTGAAGTTTCGGTATTCGCCCAATACGACAATTTTCGGTTTAGAACCTTTTAACGTGTCGTATTTAATTTGTCATCGCCATGACTTATATCATATGATATAAGAACTGAATATACTCATAAATATGAGTTAAGTATAGTGGTGTGACGTTAACGTACGTACGTAAAATATATAACGTGTCGGTAGTACGTTAGAATACATGTGTATGTGCCTTTTTCAAAAAATATGAAAATATATGTATTAATATATGTATATGGCGTGTATAATGAATGAGGGGAGGAGGAGAAGACTTTCCTTCTTTAGCCTTGTTGCCTTTGTGCATTTTCCAAATGTAGCTTCCTTTAATGAACTACTTAGTTTAATTAACTAAGTACTTCACTTAATGAACTAGTTTAGTTCATTAATGGTGGCACCTGAAAATAGTATAAACACAACAAATGTTTGCCATATGATGTAAGCTTTAACGCTTCATGGCTCGTTAGTACGGCAACATTATATATGAGCTAAATAAGGCAAGTAATAAGCAATGTATCATGTATACATGTATATCATGCACACGTTTTACGTCATTCATTTAAATCACATATTTTGAAATCATTCAAACCCCTTTTTCTCTACACTATGCACATTTACTGTTTGCGCAGAGCACGAGGCGTCAGTTACGCACCTTTTTGTATTCGGCGGTTACAGAGATCGAGGACAATAATATCAAAGTGACCCTTGGGCTGCCGAGATGAAATCCTATAAATAGGGCCTTCCACGGTCATTTGAAACCTTTATTTACTCCTGCCTTCTGCTCTTGCGTCTTGCTTTTTCCTCCGGCATCCCTTTCAGACTCCGGTAAGTCAGACTTTGTTCAGCCTCTCTCCGGTATTCTTCTTCATTTTCCTCGAGTTTTCTGTAAGTCTTCTTCTTAAATTCTTCATTATGTCTTCTTCTTCCCGCGATTCTCAAAATCTCTCTGAGGGTGCCTCTTACGCCGCCAGTGATGGAGAGAACTCCGACTCTCCATCTCTGTTCGTTAGATCAGCCTCTGCTGATGGTCTTCCCATCAGCAACTTACATCGGACCACTGGTGACACTGCTCAGTCAAGCAGATCTATCACCGTGGTCAGCTCTTCGCCGGAGCAAGAAAGGATTGCTACTGCTCCGGCATCTGTAAATCCCCCGGCCCCACTAAGGGGCCTATCTCTGTTTTCGGGGGTCATTGAGAGAGGTCTGCTCTCTCTCCTTGTCCAAGAGTCTTTTTCCTGTAGAGATAAGGGGGTTTGAGTGATTTCAAAATAAGTGACTTAAATGTATATATATATATATATAAACGTGTACAAACATATAGAAACGTGTACATGTATGCATGATATCTTGCCATTACTTGCCTTATTTAGCTTATATATTATGTTGCCGTACTAACGAGCCATGAAGCATTAAAGCTTACATCATATGTCAAACATTTGTTGTGTTTACACTATTTTCAGGTGCCACCATTAATGAACTAAACTAGTTCATTAAGTGAAGTACTTAGTTTAATAAACTAAGTAGTTCATTAAAGGAAGCCACATTTGGAAAAGGCACAAAGGCAACAAGGCTAAGGAAGGAAAATTTTCTCCTCCTCCCTATCTTAATTATACACGCAATATACATATATATTACACCTATTTTCAGATTTTTTTAAATAAAGGCACATACACATGTATTCCAACGTACTACCGACACGTTATATATTTTACGTACGTACGTTAACGTCACACCACTATACTTAACTCATACTTATGAGTATATTCAGGTCTTATATCATGTGATATAAGATATGGTGATGACAAATTAAATACGACACGATAAAAGGTTCAAAACCGAAATTTGTCGTATCAGGCGAATACCGAAACTTCGCCAACGTGTCACGTACTTGCCATAAATAAATGGCCAGCCCCTATACTTTAAAAATCATCATAAATTTCGTGCCATACATGATATTTTCAGCCAAAAATACTTTCCGTGTTGGTACACACAAATTACTCCACATTAAGGCCAAAATGTGAAGATTCCAAGTTTAATTTTGTCACATGCTAATGGTACCACTTTAAACCAGCCAAGTGCTGAGATTTAAAGTATATATTATATATATTATGTATAACATAATATATATAACATGTGCAAAAGATGGAATTTAAATTAGAGAAAAATCGGGTAATCGATAAATATCGAAAATTCGGTTTTCTACGCACACAACACATGGAACGTTTTTGGTACATCATGTGACACGTATCTAGACACTTTTTACATATGATATACATCTTAAAGTGTTCTAAAAAATTAAATTAAGGGCTGATTGGAATATTACATGTGTGTATTATTAAATGTGCACTATTTTACAAAGTTAGCAAAAATAAATTTCAGCACATGTATACATATCATCTAACGCCCCTACAGCTGATTTGGAGCACATGTGGAGCTTTGTTGGCATCTTGATTGGTCAAAGATCAATCTTACAATGTTGGTAAATTGAAGAGAGAAGCTACAAATGGTAAGAATTCAAGGTATATCTCTCTTATGTCACATGCTGAAAATTTCAGCATACTACACACAAGCTGGCCGATTTTTAGCTCTTAAATGTGACATATTTTGTCATCCTTTATTAGGTGATTGATTAGAAGAAGATATGGAAAGGTTTTGAATATTATTTAAATAAATAAATGGTGATATTTTACATATCACACATGCTGAAAATTTTTCAGCATGTGTACAAGTTGTATGGCCAAATTTGAAAGCTTAATTGTGTCCAAGTTCATTTCTTAGTTGGTAGCAATACTTACCATAAATTGTTGATTCATTTTTATGATGAAAAATCAAAGAATATTTGGTATTATTTTGAAAGAAAAGGAAGGATGCACATGCTGAAAATTCAGCATGGCAAGATTGCTAAGATGGCCGATTTTATGCATGGTTAGGAAAGATTTTTTATCTTGCAATTTATGTGATGTATCTCTTGATTTATGGAAGGTATTATGTGATGATTTTTGGCACATGGTTGAATGTAATTAACAGATTTTTTTCCATGTCATCATGATGACAACGTTGAGCCAATAAGGAGGTGCCAAGTAAGCGAAGACTAAATGATCATCCAATAAGAAGATGCCAAGTAAGCAAGGCCTTGTCACAATGATGTCTTACACTCTCTCAAGGACTTAAAAGATAATTTTCAAGAGAGGAAGGCAACCAAGGGGGGACGGCCTGCAGCATTAAAAAGGAAAAGAAGAGAGCAAACAAAACAACAACAAGCATTGCAAATCAAAGTGATCAAAAAGCCTAGCTCTTCTTCTCCTACACCTTCTTTCTTTCTCTCTTCTGTTAAAGCCTATTGTTTTCATATCTTTCAATCTTGAATAGGCTTGAGATAAACCACCATTCATATATCTTTGTAAAAGATTGATCAAGGTGTGATCAATCTTCATTCTAGCAAGGTGGTGGTGTTCGTGCGAATTATACTTACAATACAAGGTTTGTAAAGGGTTGGAGTTAGGTGTAACTCTATCAACCCTGTGGTAAGGTGTACTGCGTGTGTGTGATTAGTGTGAACCAAGGAAGGTGTTCCTTGAAGATTGGAGTAGGTTGTTTATAACCAAACCAGTATAAAATTCCTGGTGCCATTTACTTTCTGCATTTACTTTTCAGTTACTGCACTGATTACCCTTCTTGTTCACATTCGTAAAAATAGTTAACGAATTTCAAAAATCACGAAAATTTCCAGAAATATACTCTCACGTTCTAGGGTTAATTTGGCAAAAGTTTTAACCCTTTTGGACAAGTATAAGTCAATCAAACATCAAAAGTTCTGAGACTAGTGCAGTCTGATTTTCAGACTTGCAAAGGTTGAGACTTTTATTGTAGTTGACCTACTTCCCAAAAGAATTTTCCAAAACTGTTTCAACCATTTAAATATAGTATATAAGGAGTTAGTGGTCAAATTTTCAGAGCATTTGGACATTCACACAAATAGGAATTAATTTTTCAAAACCATCTACCGTTTCTGGCAGATTTGCACAATCTGCTTACCAACGGTTTTTGAAGGGGTTACAGGTTGAATTTTAATTTGAAATTTTTAGGGGACCCTCACAACATCTGAGGCTAAGTTCTCTCAAAATTTCATAATTTTTGGAGACCTCTAACCTGGTTTTAAAAACGTTTTAAAACAGGTCCTGAAAACAGAATCTGTTTTCAGAACTTGAATTGTTCAAGTTTAAAGAAATTTTAAAAACCACACTTTCTGCACCATCTATTCAACCCCCCCCCCTTCTAGTGGTGCCTTGCAGATCCTACATTTCCACCCTGTCCGAGGCCGACCTGGACAGGATCTGTAAATTTCATAAGATTGATCGAAATCGGTTCGGCCCAATCCTTCCCTTGCCTGGTCAGACTGCTTATGATCCCCCTAGGGATTATGAAGCAGTCTGCGAGGATTATTTTAAATCAGAATTTAATCTTCCTATTCCTGAGCCTCTTGTCTGTATTATGCGGGCTTATGGTCTCAGACTTCCTCAAATCCAACCTAATGGTTTGAAACTTATTCTTTGCTATCTTCTCTTCCTCAGAATAGCTGAGTTCCCTTTCAATGTCACTGTTTTTAGAGCCCTTTTTGCTTATCGGACCACGCATAGCTGGTCAGCAAGCGAGCGTCTAACACAAATTTTCCCTTTGCCATCAATATTCCTACTTCCAACAAGAGATGGAAAAGGAGATTTTTCTACGTTAAGAAAGCTGAGCTGCCGAGCGGAAGTATCTAGAAGTCTGGCAGAGCTGACAACATGAGGCCGGGCCCAGAATACTGCGATGAGACAGACAGAATACGAAGTTTCCCCATAGTCATCGATTGGCAAAAGGTGGACTATGAAATTTGGATGGCAGCCGACCTGAGCCACTCAGCTGTGGGCCAAAATTACTTGCCACTCTCACCCGATAACTTAACCATTGTCCGAGGTCGGTCTTGTTGCACTTTCCTTTCAAAACTTTTCTTTCTTTCAGTATTTAACCGTCTTATCCTCAATGCAGGTGCAATGGCTAGACCTTCTACTCATTCCAGCAGATTAGCCGAGGCAGCAGCCAGGAAGAAAGCACGCAAAGAAAGAAGGGTATCTGCTCTTGGTTCTGCTAAGGGAGCCTCTTCTTCAGCTCTGCCCCCAATTCCTGCTGTTGCTGTTGAACCCGTGCAGGCAGCCTGAACAAGGTAACAAACTTTTTCCAACCTCAAAAATTTCCAAGTGTTGAGATTTGTCTCTGACTTGATCTGTTCTGTTTCTTGCAGCTCTGCCAATTGAAATTATTGATGACGAGCCTGAGGCCGAGATCCAGCCTCAGGCTTTTGCTGAATCAGAGATTTCAGTAAAAACTGATGAAGGCTCAAGTCTTCGCCCCAGAAAGAGACAAAGGGGCGAAGGTTCCTGCAGCCGAGATCTAGGACCGTCTCAGCCTTCGGAGATGGCTGCTGTTGAACCGGTTGAGGAGACCCTGCCTCAACCGACTAAATCTCACAACCCAATTCTTATTGGGTTTTCAGAGGGCGATTTGGCTGTGGATCCAGCCATCGCCAGAAAATTGAATAAAGTAGCTGTCCTGCCTCTGGACCATCAAAAATTCAGAGCAGCTGCTTGGGAGGACTTGAAGAACGTCCTTCACTCAAACATTGCTCTGGTAAGCAAAATTTTCCTAAGTGTTTGTTTGCTTTTCATCACTTTATTTAGTTTTCTAACTTTGCTCTCTGGCAGGTCCGAGCCCAAGAGTTGGAGGCCTTGGCCCGTAGTGTAGAGTTTTTTGAAGAGCTTCAAGCTAAGTCCAAAGAGCTTGAAGAGGCTAATCAAGAAAAGGCCGAGCTGACTCAACAAGTCACTTCTCTTCGGGCGGATGTCTCTCAGCTCCAGTAAAAGGCTGAGGATGTTGAGATGAAGTTGACCACCTCCAACTCAAAAGTGGACGAGTTGGAACATAAGGTGGCTGACTTGGAGCTGACCTCCACTCAATCTCTGACTAAGATTGAGGTCTTGAAGAAGGATAAGACTGAGTTGATGCAAAAGAGCAATGCTTATGAAGAGCAACTGGACCAACTGCGTCAACAACTGGCTGATGCTGAGGTGAAGGCCATTGCTGAGTTCAGGAAGTGTAAACTTTTTGAAGAAAACATGATCCTTCTGCAGAGCTCAGCCATGGAGGTCGACCGGAAGGAGGCCATTGACATCTGCTCAGAGGTGCATCCTGAGTTAAAAGAGAATCCCCGTTTGGCTGAGATCTACAATTCAACTGCTTCTCAAGAGTTTGACACTCAGTTCCAGCAATTCTTGGACGGGGCCGACTTGAGAGAAGAGGAAGACTAGACTTAGGATTTTTCTTGTAATTTTGCTGAGTAGATGTCAAATGTACTTCAAAGTTCTTATCAATGAAATCTTCCAAGTCCTTTGCAATTTGCAAATCTTTCTTCTGCTCTGCTTTTGCATTTCAGCTTTTCTGCTAAGTCTTTGCTTTCCAAACTTATTGTTGCCGAGATCATATGTCGGCCTCAGCAATCTTAATCAGTTTAACTGAAAATAAGCTAAGTTATCAAGCTTTAAAATACTGAATAAACCTGTTATTCTGCCGAGCCGAGGCAATATCTGTTCAAGAATGAATTCTGCTTGAGACAATAATCTGAACTGTCTTAGCCGAGATCCTATCTGAATAATGCTTAATAATAGCCTAAGTCTTTAATCAAAAATGGCCGAAGTATGTTGGCTGAGATGAAATCTTTCGGCCCAAGCTTTCCTTGTAACGACCGAGATAATTGCGTTCAGCAATTTAGAAATGAATTTTTGTAGAGGTGATCTGGTCTCTATGATCTGTTCTACAAAAACTTTCTCGGATTCTTCCAAGTTTTGATTGATGAATAATAGAACCGAGCTGGTCTCCACGGTCTGCCCTATATTTTCAGCTCAGCAAACTTTAATCTGAGCTTTCACAAAGCTGATCTGGTCTCCAGGATCTGCTCTGCTAAATATTTCTTGGATTCTTCCAAGTATTAAGACGAAAGAGTTGTTTCTCTTCATAGGACTGATCTGGTCTGCCCCATATTATATGGCCCAAGTTTTTTTTCTTGTAATAGCCGAGGTGGTTATGTTCAATAAATTTGAACTGAACCATTGTAGAGCTGATCTGATCTCCAGGATCTGCTCTGCTTAATCTTTCTTGGATTCTTTCAAGTTTTGACGAATGTCATTCTTATAGGACGTGTCTGGTCTCAAGGATCTATCCCATATTATATTCTTCTGCTCAGCCATTTTTATTATGAGCTTTCTCAAAGCTGATCTGGTCTCTAGGATCCGTTTTGCTAGATATGTCTTGGATTTTTTCAAGTTTTGATTGTTGAGTCGTTTCTCTTCATAGGACTGACTTGGACTCCAGGGTCTGTCCCCTATTATATGGCCCAAGTTCTTCTTGTAATGGTCGAGGTGAAAACAGATTTGGGGTCCAAGGCCTGTCCTACTGAGTTATGAAACTTGTTATTTTTAGTAGATATCCCCTTAGTTGAGCCCCCGCATGGGAGGACATTTAGTCTGACCTGTGTCATGGTTGGAAAGATACCATATCACTTTCTTGACCTGCTGAGCCATAAGAAAGAAGTCACCAAGATGGGGAAGCTTGTGTCCCTAGCCACTCTGGGAATTCTAGGGCAAAAATTGGCTAAGCGCGAATCCTGTCGACTCCAATTCTGTTACAACTCGTAGAGTGAGTGTCAGGGAAGCACAGAACTTCTCGCCTAGTCTGGATGAATCTTTCCGTATGAACCAGCCAGGAAGAAAATGAATATGCCCCCAACCCGAGATGAATAACCGTTTGACCGAGCTGACCTGAACCGAACATTGCCGAACAGAAAAGCCGAGCAGAGCTCGTTGATTGATATGATGAGAGTTTAAGTCTTATAATACAAAGCAATGCTTAATATATTGACCCTTCTCTTGAACATATCAAATTTGTAATAACAAAATTGTATTCCTTTCACGTTTGAGTACATGAGAAGTTTGAATACATATTTGAAAGATGATGCCTGATTCTTTCGTGGGCCTATGCTTTTAGATTAGTCGTATACTTTCAGAAACCCGCAATTTTTGCCCATCCGAATCTGAATCTTCCTCTTCGGGTGACCTGTGTCGTTGCTCAGGTCGGCAGCCTTCTTTCGGAGGAAGCCTGCCAAAGTTGAGTCTGTTGTGCAGCCTTGACCTCATATTATAGAACTATTGTAGGTGGCCGAGATCAATGAGATGCCCGATCTCCTGGTCGAGTTGCCTACAGTCTTCTGTATCATGCCCATTATCATGATGATATAGGCAATATAGTTGATGGTTCCGTTAATGGAGTGGTCCTGTGAGGGGCTGAGGTTCTCTTGCTAGACCCTTTTTCCTCATGTGCGAAAGAATATAGGCCTTTGAAGCAAGCAGTGAGTTCCTTTCTTTTCCTCGGCCTCCCAACCGAACTTTAATAGAGCGTCTATTCTGTAGCAAAGCTCCACTTTTCTGTTGATTACTAAATCTTTTCTCCGAACGTCTAGCCTCAGCCAAAAATTCACTCTGGCGACTGGGATGATAATCAGGCCGAGTTGGAGAATACTCCAAGTGTTCTTCTTGTGGGTAAGAGTTACTGGGGTGGAACCTATTGGGTTCCGCTACGGAAGCTTTCCTCTTCATCTCTTTCACCACAGCTTGGAAAACACCAGGATTTTGAGCCACATAACGTATGGCTCGCATATGTTCTTCATATGTGAAGGCGATAGTAGGAGTTGAGGATTCTCCTGATTCCAAGGAACATTGTTCCGTTCGTTGTTGAAGAAGTTGACATCTTTTGGATGTCTTAGGTTGCTTGAACCCCTTCCCATTCTTTTTATCCATCTTTCCCATAGTAAAAGGGTAGGATATATATTAAGAAAGCCTTGAAAAGCTGTTTTAAGGTGTGAAGGCTTGCAAATGCCCTCCTTCTAGCACCAAATGATGAGACCAGGATCGCTCACCGGGTGGATCAGAGATGACCCGAGTTGTGTGCCGTTAACCTTTCGTCCAAATCTTTCAACGGGACCTGAGAAGGAAGAGAAACGTTAGAGGTCCCAGGGCGCTGCCCCGGGAAAACCCTCCGACGCTTAATTCAGTTATGGGTGTTTTGAGTAGGCAATTTATGCTGGAATACAAAGTTTAGACAAAACTATCAAAGTTCTCATTGAGTTTATGAGTTTTTGTGCTTTGGCCGAGATGGAGTTATGGAAGAATGCTCCAGAAGTTCACCCAAAATTCGGATCCCCTCCCCCGTCTAGATAGAGGAGTATTTATACTGGAGATTATGGAGGTCTGACCTCTTGCCTGATTGATGAGATGGTGATGTGGCTGAGATGGCGGCCTAGTCCATTGCAGAGCTCAGTGTGATGGGACTAAAGCCTGAGACTGTAGCTGTTGCGTAGGTCGGCTTGTAATGATGTCCTTGTCCTGAATCAATCATCGCTTCACATCTGGAAAGTATTCTGCAGAGCCGCTTAGTGGGTCCCAGAAGACGGTAGAGAATATCTTCTTTTGATCTTATCCGATAATGTTTAGCGTGGCAGAACCAATATACAGCTGAGGCCGAGATGAATTATTCTGCCGAGGTTGACTGTAAGTAATGGATATGACTTTGCCGAGCCGAGATGCAATATGCTGAGATACCATATGAGGCTTCATTCTAATCATTCCTGATCTGACTTGGTCATGTTGAGCAAGTGCCGACCTGACTCAGATACGCGGCGGAGCTGACCAGGATTTATAGTTGAGATTGCCTTAGCTGTTTTAACAAACTCGCTTTAAGTAGGCATGAGATGGCTGAGCAGAAGTGCATTCCTGCCAAGCTGAAGCTTGCTTCAGAGGTGAAAACCTTAACAGATTCTTTAATAAGGAAGCGAATACTTGTAGATGAGAAGTATAGCCGAAGTGCAGCTTGGCCGAGCAGCGACGTATTTGTGCCGAACTGCAAGAGTTGAACCCTTTATGCACAAGTTCTGCCGTTGACCGTCGTTGACTAACAGATGTTTATTTTTGGCTCATCAATGCCCTTACTTGAAGTCTGCAAACTATAAATGCCCAAAGTGGAAAATATCTACTCCTAACGTGGAAATTATTTAGTCATGAAAAATTTGGTCCTAAAAGAGTAATCATCATGAATAGGCTTGTAAATGAACTGAGCCATTCGGTATGTTCGGTTCGAGCTCGGCTCGGCTAAAGGGTTAATGAACTGAGTTTGAACCACTTTTTTATTTTCGAACTCGGTAAGTTACACTGTTCATTTAAGGTATTCGGCTCGTTAATGTTGTTCGTGGGTTAAATGAACGGAGCTTGAATAATTAAATATGTTCGTTTAATTAAACGAGTAAACTCGGCTTATGCATTAAGTTAAATGAACCGAGCTTGAACAACGCGATGTTCGGTTCGTTCGGCTCGTTTACAGCCCTAATCGTGTTTGGTGCACTTGTAAAAAAAAGACAATTAGTACAAAATATCAACATCACAGTGAATGTCACAAAATATTATGATTTTCTTCCGCGAAGAATTGGGATTCTACTAGGGAGGACGTCTCAAGAACAGTCATGGGTTGAAGGGTGTGCATGTGCATGCCTTAAGATTAATAGACAAATTAGTTTTGAGTATTTTAATAAAAATTCATGTGCAGAATGCATGTCCTAAAACAAAAAGTGTTTGTTTATGTAGTTATAAAAATAACAACCGTATATTTGGTTTCTTGCTTTTATTTTTTTCCACGACATAATTACTTTTTGATGAAGAGAACATGATTTGACAACACAACCTTTTTCTTTCTCACGTGCCACAGCAATTTTCTATTTTAATTTTCAAAATTTTTTTAGGTGCGAATGATACATATGTACCAAATGTTGCTGTATTGGTAGCAAAAATCGTTTTATGTCTTTTTATTTCTTTTTGAGTGGTGAATACAATCCTAAAGTAAGTTTTAGCATTTCCTACTAGTTTTATCACCCCATAATACAAAACTCCATATTCATGGTCCTTGTTAAAGTCAATATTTTTACAATGATGATGGTTTATTAATGTAGAGTAATTTCAAAGATTAGTTACTTTCAATCTCTCACCAGAAACTAGCCTTTATTAGAATGATTACTGTTATCAAAATTGAATCTGAAAATATATTTGTACTTGTAATGTTTGTTATTTTATCTAGAATCCTTTTATTGAAAGTACTAATGGTATTGTTAGAATTCTGTAGGTACTTTAAATTAATTGAGATCAAGTTACAAAATTTCTTTTATTTTCTGGAATTATTTTTCAACTAGTCACTAGGTTTTAAGTGAGAAGAATAACATAATAAAAGATAAACCTAAGCAAGACGTTTTAAAGCATATTTGCATTTATAGCATATATTTTATTCTGAATTTGATTTGTACTTTGAAGTATCATGCATGGATTTATTTGCGAATTTTGCTCTATTTCTAAACAGTCCTTCAGTTTGTGCTGGCGTTTTCAACTTCCAACCACATGGTTGGTTTAATTTGCTTGAGACAGCATTCAATCGGTAGTATTCAATTTCTATTGGCCACAAAATCTTATAGAAATTATTGAGCAACGTCTCAGTTGTTTTATTGACCATATAAACATCAGTTTTCTTGAATTAGGTGGCTGTTTTATCACAAAAAGAGGAATAAAGTTGCTGGAATATTACTTCAGAGAAGAAAGAGAAGCAGAAGCAAAATTGAAGTGGTTATGTATGAGAGAGAAGATTCAACATTTGAATCATTATGCAACCGCTTCATGTTGGTTTCTATGGGACTTTAAGCAAGTTTGGCACCTAGAAATCCTGTATGTTCAAGTAGTTCAAGAGTGTACTTCCTCTGGTTGATCAACATCCCCCTTGTGACCTAGCTACTTCTATACCTAAGAAGCACCTAAGGTCACCTAAATCCTTGATTTTGAACTCTGAGTGTAGTTGAGACTTAATTTGTTGAATGGGTGCAAGATTAGAGCAAGCCAGGATAATGTCATCTACATAAACCAATAGAATTAACATGTAGCTGGGAGTTTTCTTCAGAAAAAGGGTATAATCATTTTTAGGCTGAACAAAACCAGTGGCTAGCAGGAACTGAGTAAGTTTGGAATTCCACTCCATACTAGCTTGTTTAAGTATATATAGAGATTTTCTCAGCCTACAAACCATATTAGAATCATAAAGTTCAACGCCAGGAGGTGGTATCATATGAATTTCTCTATGGAGATCTCCATGAAGAAATGCATTATTCACATCCAATTGATGCAGAAGCCAACCTTTACTATCTGCCAAGGCTGAGATGACTCTTATTGTGGTCACCTTTGCCACAGGGAAAAAAGTATCTTGGTAATCAACTCCATATTGTTGAGTATATATATTTGTGCTACTAGCCTTGCCTTATACCTTTCTATAGTCCCATCACACTTATACTTGATTTTATACATCCATCTACAGCCAATAGGCTTCTTCCCAACTGGTAGAGGGACAACATCCCGGGCCTGATTGGCTTCCAACGCTGTAATCCCAGTATGCATTGCCTCTTGCCATGCTGAAGAGCTGGTTGCCTCTAAATAAGGAGAAGGTTCTGTATACAAACTTGTATTTAATACATAGACTTTATAAGCAGGTGCTACAGAAGTAAGAGAATAACTATTGGTCAGGGGGTGAGGTGTGGTGTGTGAGGATGCCAAGGACTGAGAATGATTACAGTAATAGTCTTGTAAATGTGCTGGGGGTTTTCTTGTGCGTGTAGACCTGGGTGTTGAAGGTAGAAGTAAGCATCTGCCGATAGAGGAAATTGGCTGAGAAGTAGAACATGGTGAAGGCAAAGGGTGAGATTGTGTTTGAGAGGGACTTGGAGAGGGTTCTATGGTTTCAGTATTATCAATTTTGGAACCATAAGGCTGTAATTCAGGAAGAATGACATGATGGGGATGTTATTGAGAAGATTGAGGTGAAGATGAGTCATGGTATGACACAGCTGGTGTTTCAAAGGATTGATGAGATGAATGACTTGTATTGTTATTAAAAGGGAAACTGCACTCTTGGAATTCAACATCCCTGGAGATAAGTATATCTTTGGTTTCTAGGTCCTGTAACACATATCCTTTAGTTGTATGAGACATACCAAGGAACACACATTTCTTGGACCTGGGTGAAAATTTGGATTTATGAGGGCTGTTGTCCAATGCAAAGGCTAGACAATCAAATACTTTCAGGTTATGATAAATTGGGGGCTTTTTGTAAAGCATTATGGTTGGTGAGGGACTGATATTGATCAAATACACTGCATGCTATATACAGAAGCCCCATTATCTAGTAGGTACTGTGCCATGAAGTTTAAGAGCTCGAGCAACACACAGAATGTGCTGCTGTTTTCTTTCAACAAGGCCATTCTGTTGTGGAGTATACACACAAGAAGTTTGATATATAATTCCTTTAGAAGCATAAAACAAGGGCATTTTAAATTCCAATCCATTATCAGATCGAATCACCTTGACATTCACATCAAACTAAACGGTAACAAAAAGTGCAAAAACTTTGCCGAATAGATTTGGTCTCAGATTTATGTTTCAAGAGATAAATCCAACAAAATCTAATGTAATCATCAACAATAGTAAGAAAGAAACATTCATTTAACATAGTAGGGTGTGTATATGGACCCTAAATATCTACATGAATCAGTGAAAAGGGAGAAGAAGTTGTAGACATTGAAATAGGGAATGGATTTCTTTTCTGATTAACAAGTGGACATATGCTACAAGGTACGGGGATCTTTGAGTAAGAAACAACAGGATCTAGTTTATGAACTTCCTTGGCTCTTGAATGAGACATATGTCCAAATCTGGAGTGCCATAATGAACAGTTCATGTCTGAGGCAATATGAGGATTTGAAGAAACTGAATTAGCTGAATATGAAATGAAACTTGTTGTAGCTATCATGTGTGGCTTATCTGCAGTAATCAACTTGCATAGTCCTTGGCTTGCCCTAGCTGAACCAATCGTCATCATGCTCTTCTGTTCATATAGGACACAAAAGTCATCATAGAATATTACATTGACTTTATTGGTTCTGGCCAGTTTACTGAGGGAGATTAGGTTGAAAGAAAAAGAAGGTATATAGAAGACATTTGTGATAACATGATGAGGGGCAAGTGTTACAGTGCCAATATGGGTAAGATCTATAAGACTACCATTAGGCAACTTGACTTTTAACTTTGATGCAATGTGGTTTGAATCAAAGAGACTGAGAGAACAGGAAATGTGGTCAGTGGCACCTGAATCTAAAACACATATATTAAAACCCTTGTTTGGCACATTACTTGTCATCTTACCATTGGTGCGTTACTGTTGAGCAGACATTACAACATGCTCCCCGTCTCTAGGGTCCACAGGACCAAACTTCTCTTTCTGTCCTCTCAATTAGTGCTCTTGTAACATATGCATCAGTTGAGCATATTGGTTTGCTGTCAAAGTTGGAGCAACTTGCTGAATAGACACTTGATGTCCCATCTCAGCAAGATCAAAACATCTATCTTCATTGCCCAGACGTCCCAATTCAGGTTGCTCTTCAGAAATATCTCCATATCCTACACAATTGACATGTCCTCTAGGTTTATATCCAAGAGAATAACCATGCAACTTATAACATCTTTCAATTGTATGACCTTTGACTCCACAATGAGTGCACATAGGGCGTTTTTTGTTGTATGTTCCATATCTATGGGCATTAACTGCCCCCTTCTGTAACCACTGAAAATTCCATGAGGCCTAAAATTCCCAGAGATTTGCACTGACTTCTGAGGACTACTACTCAAAGCACTCTGACCACTCATCATAGGACGTGGTCCTCCAACACTTAACACTGCAGAGGGGTTGTTACTGAAACTGTGCTGACTACCATACGTAACCTTTCTCTCAAACTTCACAGCCATGGCAGACGCTGAGTTCACATCAGGCAATGGACTCATAAGCAATATCTGAGATTTAACCGCCTCATACTCCTCAGACAGTCCTTTCAAGAACTTAATGACAAAATCATTCTCAACAAACTTAGTCACTTGATTAGAAATGTTACAAACACACCTTCCACAATCACAAGAAGGGGTAGATTTTAACATAGTTAACTCTTCCCACACTATTTTCAATTTTGTGTAATAGTCTGTGACAGGCATGCTTTCTTTCTTAATACTATAAAACACTTCTTGTAAATCAGATAATCTAAACACATCTACATTGCATTACCTGAGTTCCAAATCCTTCCAAATGTCTTTTGCGTCATCTATTCACATAACACTTTTTGAAATTGAAGGAGTTACAGAATTAATGATCCAAGATACCACCATATTATTAGCCTTTGTCCATGTTGAGAATCTTCGATCATCGTCCTCAGGCCTTCTTACTGTTCCATCCACAAGTCCTAATTTGTTCTTTGATTCCAAAGCACACCTGATTGTTCTGCTCCAAGCATGGTAATTATGCAAATCAAGAAGAGATTGTGCAATCACAAGGGATGGATTGTCACTTGGATGAAAGTACAAAGGATCCTTAAACGGATCAACGGGTGCAACATTTGCAGAGGTCGAAGCCATAACGTAAATGATTGGGCAAACAAATCTTTGAGTGAATTGATTCGTATGATGTATATGATTATACTCAATACCGCTTTGATACTATGTCAAATTTCTTTAAAACACACATGAACTGCGAGAAATATGTGATGATCGAACAAGCAAATCAAAAATTTAGAGAATTAGAAGAGCAAAATGAGATTCAGTTGGATTAATTCTACATAATGGAGTTGCAACGCGTTTATGTACAAAAGGGAACCAATAACTAACAGTGTAAATTTACAAGAACACCCCTTATTCCTTAACTACTCCTACTACAACTAAAAGGACTTTCTTGTCATTTCACCCTTTTAATTATCTTTGCACCTTTGTCTTGATCGCGCTTTTCTTCCTCAATTGACGCTATGATCCATCTTTCTTCCTCTGGTCTGCAACTCATCAGTTCACATGGTTTGAGGGTTCCATCTTGGTTAATCTTGTTGAGTCAGCCTCTTGATTGTATCAGGCTTGCTTCCATAAGATGCAGGACTCATATGATGAGTGTTTGTTATAAAGCTCAATGTGCTCGACGATATTACCCCTTCTTCAACCTTAAATTTTCCACCTGCTTGTGCCTTCTTCTCTTTCACAACATCATCTTCAACAACATCATCCACAATTTGAGAACCCAAACAAAAGAATACCCAAAGAGATAGCCTCAATCAACTCTAAAACCCTCAAAGTCATAATCCTCCACTTCAAGTTAGAATACGGAGTCGAAGATAAAAATGCCACTTTTCACAACTTATGCCGATACATGTTTCTATCGAAGAGCATCTTGACGCCAAACATATGTGATCAAATGCAAGAGCATCTTGACGCCATGCAGAAAATGGTGTCAAAAGAACTACCTGTTGGAAAATTGCAGGGAATATTGGCAAAACAAAAATATAGAACAACCGAGACGTGACGGATTGTCACTGTCCTTAAAGCAATTTTGCCTATACCGAAGAGCAAGGCATACTTCTAGAAAATGTTTCCCAGGATATAACGGCTTACTTCCTTTCTATTGCTCTTAGAGAGAAAGTATTGAACTTGTTTAGTAGAAGAGAATGATAGTGAAAGATAGAAGAAGAATGCTGCAGAATTTTTCACAAGAATTGAAGAGTTTTTCAAGCGTTTTTCATATATGTGTTGAAGATAGCAAAGCCTACTATTTATAGGCTTTGAGTTCACAAACTACAAGTTCAAAAGACCCTTTTTTCTGCAGATTTTCCCCCTTGGATCGGTTATGGACGTTCAATATGAAAGGAGATGTCATTTGGTGCAAGCGTTGCATCTTTTATGAACAGTCGGGACACTTTAGGCGCCTTGTGTCACTTCGAACGCCTACATTAGGCGCTTCATGTGACATTGAACGCCTATACAAGGCATTCAAAGTGACATCGAATGCCTATACAAGGCGTTCGAAGTGTTCTGGAAATGTTCCAGAACACTTCGAACGCCTACATTAGGCGCTTCAAGTGTTCTAGATATATTCCAGAACACTTCGAATGCCTACATTAGGCGCTTCAAGTGTCCTGAAATGTTCCAGAACACTTAGAACGCATACATTAGGCGCTTAAAGTGTTTGGAACGCTTCCATTTCCTTCCATTGTTCATAAAACACTCCAAACTTCATCCAATCTCCTATCAATAGGCCACATAACACTATACAAGGTTGGATCACAAGATTTAAAGTACTTTTAAGTACTTTTTCAACAATTCCCCACATGATCCAAGCTTGTATAGTTTCAAACGAACGAACATAAACCAATCTTTTCACTATCAAACGAAGATAATGACACATAACGAAGCAGTGACAAACGTCTTGAACTGGCCGGTAGTACAATTTGTAGTTATATAAACGGAAATAGAGTGACAACCGTCTTGAATCACATATTTCACTACTGTTTATATGAACACACAAATGACATGTCATTATCTAACTTCTTACAAGTTCGCGGTGTGGTGCATTAAAGGCCCTGCACCCAATCCCAGGTTTCATAAGTGCTCTAGAGAGTTTTCCAGGCTCTCATAGGAAGCGACCCCACTTCCACACTTATATAGGTGATATTCATCAAGTGTGTACTGCAACACACCACCATCTTTGATGGCTATGATTTGTCCATTAAGAGTTTTACATCTTACCCTCAAACATGCAGTGAGTACTATCCTTGAACATCAACATATGAAGGGACATGTGTGATAGTACTTAACAGAACTCTTCTATGACGTGTTTTTACCACATTGAACTCCGTTTGTATGATCTCTACTAATAGTGAGTTGGGTTCCTGTCATAGAGAGTTCACATCAAATGGAATTAGTTCCATTCCTCTTGATGTTTTCTGAATCATCTAACGATTAAAACTTTTGGTTAAGGGGTCTGCAAGATTCAACTCAGTCCTTACGTACTCCAAGTTGACCACCCCACAACTAATCAAATCACGCAAAATATTGTGCCTCAAACGGATGTGCTGGCTCTTCCCATTGTATATTTTATTCTTTGCTCGAGCAATCGCTGCCTGTAAGTCACAATGAATAAACACAGAAGGCATAGGTTTAGTCCATAAAGGAATATCAACAAGTAAATTCCTTAACCATTCCGCTTCTGTACATGCTAGTTCTAAAGCAACAAATTCTGACATCATTGTTGATTTAGCTTTACAAGTTTGTTTAGAAGATTTTCACAAAATAGCACCACCATCTAAAGTAAAAACATAACCACTAGTGGAGTTTATTTCATCATTATCTGTTACTCAATTGGCATCACAATAACCTTCTAAAACAGCAGGGCATCCAATAAAAGTAAGTCCTAAATCCATAGTTTCTCTTAGATATCTCAACAATCGTTTCAAAGCATCCCAATGCTCGTTACTAGGATTATGAGTATATCTTGCCAACCTATTTACAGAATATGCAATATCTGGCCTAGTGCGATTCATGAGGTACATGACACTACCAATGATCCTAGCATATTCACATTGAGAAACACCGTCCTTCTTATTCTTTTCTAATCTTGTAGACAAATCATATATAGTGCTTATAGGTTTAACATCAAAGTGATTAAATTTTTTCAAAATCTTTTCAACATGGTGAGATTGGGAGAGCATATACTCCCCACATTTCTCTACTAATCTAAGACCAAGTATTAAATCTGCTTTACCCATGTATTTCATTTCAAAAACAGAAGACAAGAAAGATTTAGTACCATTCACAACCTCGATGTTTGTTCCAAAAATCAACAAATCATCCACATAAAAACAAATGATCACACAATCGAGATTATTAAACTTGCTTTAAATGCATCTATCACTTTCATTTACAACATATCCATTAGCCAATATGGCATTGTCAAACTTCTCATGCCATTGCTTAGGTGATTGTTTTAAACCATACAAAAATTTCTTTAATCTGCAAACCTTATGTTCTTGGCCCTTAGCTATCATTCCTTCCGGTTGTTTCATATAAATTTCTTCTTTTAAATATCCATTTAAAAATACTGTTTTAACATCCATTTGATGTACAACTAATTTATAAATGGAGGCAAATGCTACTAACACCCTAATAGCAACCAGGGAATATGTGTCAAAGATATCTATTCCTTCTTGTTGTGTCAAACCTTTAGCAACAAGCGTAGCCTTAAACTTATCAATTGTCCCATCAGCCTTTATTTTGTTTCTAAAGACCCATTTGCAACTGATAGGTCTGCAGCCCCTAGGCAAATCAACAAGTTCCCAAGTATTGTTGCTAAGGATGGATTCTAATTCGCTATTGATTGCCTGCTTCCAGAACTTAGAATCTATGGATTTAATTGCTTGTTGATAAGTTTTTGGATCATCTTCCAAAATAAAGACAGTAGCAAAATCATATCCGAATGATTTTTCTACTCTTTTCCTTTACTTCTCCTAGGTTAGTTATTATCATTTTGTACAACTTTACTAGACTCACCCTCTTCATATCCTGAATTAAGTGTTACTTCTTTCTTCAAAGGAAAAATATGCTTAAAGAATTCTCCATTCTTGGACTCAATAATTGAACCATCATCTAAAGACAAGAATCTGTAAGCAGCACTATTTTGAGCATAACCAATAAAAGCACAGTCGTTGGTTTTCAAGCCTATCTTACTCCTTTTGAAATCTAGAATTCAAACCTTTGCTAAGCACCCCCACACTTTAAAGTAATCTAAGTTGGGAGCATAGCCTTTCCAGAGTTCATATGGAGTCTTATTGCTTTTCTTATGTGGGATCCTGTTCAAGATATGACATGCTGATAAGATTGCTTCCCCCACAAATTGTTAGGCAAGCCAGAACTTATAAGCATATCATTCATCATATCTTTAAGAGTTCTTTTTTCCTTTCAGCAACTCCGTTGGATTGAGGGGTGTAAGACGATGTAAATTCGCGAATAATACCGTTGTCCTCACAAAAATTTTGTAAAGACAATATATTATACTCACCACCTCTATCTGTTCTCAACCTTTTGATTTTCCTGTCTAACTGATTTTCAACTTCGATTTTATATTTAGTGAACATCTTTTTAGCCTCATCTTTGTGAACCAACAGATATACTATAGTGTATTTAGAAAAATCATCTATGAACGTGATGTAATAATTCTTACCGCCTTTACTTGTGTAGCCTCTAAAGTCACCCAGATCACTGTGTATGAGTTCCAACTTATCAGTTGTTCTTTCAACAAATTTAAATGACTTCTTATGATATTTTGCTTCTACACAAAATTCACATTTTCCAAAGTCATCTTCGCGTGCATAGGATATTAAGTTAGTAAACTTTAATCTTTTTAGGGCGTCTTTATTAACGTGACCTAATCTTGCATGCCAAATATCAAAAGAATCAAGAATATAAGCAGAACTAGATGCATTCTTATTATTTATAATACAAACAACATCTAATACAAGTAAACCTCCCGAGCAGAACCCTTTCCCAACAAACTCCCCATTCCTAGAAAGTACTAGCTTATTAGATTCAAGAACAAGTTTGATATCCGCCTTGTTCAGTATTACTCCGGAGATCAAATTCTTACGCATTGCAGGAACGTGCAGCACATTGCTTAACTCCAGCTTTTTGCCTGAAGTCAACTTGAGAAGCACCTTTCCTTTTCCAAGTACTTGGATACCATGTGCATCTCCCAAGAAGAATTGCTCGCCAACACCTATTTCTTGATAATCAAAAAATAGATCCTTGCTGGTAACAATGTGCCTGGTAGCACCAGTGTCTACCACCCATTCCGAAGCACCACTGACAAGGTTAACCTCAGATAAGACGACTACAGCGATGACTTCCTTGTTCACCTTTGAAGATTCTACCAGATGTGCTTGATTACTTGGTTGGCTTTTCTGTTGGTTGCACTTGGCTGCTTTGTGTCCAAGCTTTCCGCACACCTAGCAGGCTCCTTTCATCTTCTTTTATCCTTGTTCCTGCATGAAAGTCTTACATTTGCCATGGTTAGCTTGGCATCATCATGCTTTCCTCTGTTCTTGTATTTGTTCCAAGAAGATGGAAGCTTCTCTAGCAAGGAGGCTGCTTGAAAGGTTTCGTCAACTTTGATGCCTTCTTGCTCCAGATTATCCACCAATTGTTGATATTGGTGAATTTGATCATTGATTGGTATGTGGTCCACCATTTGAAATTTCAGAAACTCGCTGACCACATATTTTCTTTTGCCAAAATCTTCAGAACCATAGTTGTTCTGAAATGCTGTTCATATCTCCTTTGCTGACGAGAATTCGACATAAATGTCAAATAGAGAATTTGGGAGGAAGTGCAAGATGTGTCCTCTACAAGTTGTATTGTCAGCATCATATTTGATACTTTCAGTTTCATCCCTTGGCTTTTCTTTGATTAGCACATATGACACTGAGAGCATCTCAAGGAAGAAAAAGACTTTGGCCGCTCATCGCTTGAAGAACTTGCCATCGAATGGCTCCGCTTTTGACATGTCGGGAACTGATGCTTGTCTAGTTGCCATATTCAATCAAAATTGCTTTAAGATTGTTGAAAAATTACAGAGAATATTGGCAACACAAAAATACAAAATAGCCGAGACGTGAGGGATTGTCACTGTCTTTAAAGCAATTTTTCCTATACCAAAGAGCAAGGTATACTTCTAGCAAATGCTTCCCAGGATATAACGGCTTGCTTCCTTTTTATTGCTCTTAGAGAGAAAGTATTGAACTTGTTTATTAGAAGAGAATGATAGTGAAGGATAAAAGAAGAATGCTGCAGAATTTTTCACAAGAATAGAAGAGTTTTTCAAGTGTTTTTCATATATGTGTTGAAGATAGAAAAGCCTACTATTTATAGGCTTTGAGTTCACAAACTACAAGTTCAAAAGACCCTTTTTCTGCAGATTTTTCACCCTTGGATCGGTTATGTCACTTCGAACGCCTACATTAGGGCTTCATGTGACATCGAACGCCTATACAAGGCGTTCGAAGTGTCCTGGAAATGTTCCAGAACACTTCGAACGCCTACATTTCCAGAACACTTCGATTGCCTACATTAGATGCTTCAAGTGTTCTGGAAATATTCCAGAACACTTTGAACGCCTACATTAGATGCTTCAAGAGTCCTGAAATGTTTCAGAACACTTAGAACGCATACATTAGGCGCTTAAAGTGTTTGGAACGCCCTCATTTCTTTTCATTGTTCATAAAACACTCAAAAACTTATCCAATCTCCTATCAATAGGCCACATAACACTATACAAGGTTGGATCACAAGATTTAAAGTACTTTTAAATACTTTTCCAACAGTACCAAGGCTGCCACGAATGCCAGGGAGGAATAGTGCCATCGAAGGAGCAAGATCTCAAACCTAGTAATTCGTAAAATTCCAAGTCCTGGCTTGCCAGAGCCCGAATATTCTCTCGCCAAGATTCTCTGTCTAATTCCATCGGTCAAGCGGGTAAGAATATTTCAACAGCGATTTTTTGTAGCGGGTACTAAGGATTTCTCTGGGAACTAAAAAAGGCCCATGTTCTAATGGTTAGTTCTGAAATATTTGCAATAGTCTTTTGTGTCCCAGGTGATTTTGATTCTGACCTGGGAAACTAGTTGGACAGGAAAATTTTAGGTATGAGGCGCTGCAATAGTGTTTTGGTTATGGCACAATACCTGGGACTAAGGTGGCATTAATTCAAGTGTGTTTCAACTTTCACGACTTATTAGAAGCTCATGATTATACCAGGGAGATCTTTTCGAAGTTGGGCTTACCCTTCTTACACAAAATATACAGTCTTTAATTACAAAGAACATTGAAAATCGCATGAGTGAAGCATTCAAGCGGTTAGCTATTCATCATCATCCGTACCCAGTATATCCCAACGACAGCAAAAGTTATCGTTAGAGTCTGGAAAGGATAAGTGGTAGGCAGACAATACCTCTATCCCAAGAGATAGAGAGTCTGCTTGCAGTGAGACCTCCGGCTCCATATGTACCTGTATAAATACATAATAATAGAGATATGATGTGCTAATGTGTTAGTGAAGACATTCAGGTTATAAAAAGAAGATGCTTTCAATCATGTGGATCGTACACCACGTATTGCGCTTTTCATGCAGGTCCCTTTGAACGTATGATACAAAAGGTTGAATTTCTATCATGAATAGATAAAGTCTTGATTGCTTTTTCAATTTGTTTTTGATGTTCTACGCAATTAGTGAGGGGACATTTTTTTAAGACCGAAGGTCAGCCCAACCATGCCAAGATATTGTTGGAAGAAATTTTGAAAATGGGTTTGTCCAAAGTTGGTGAGCAACATACTTTGAGCTTAATTATGATTAGTGTCCTTTAATCAAAAATAGAAACTAATTAGTCCTAAATTATCTACATAATGAGTAGATGATTTTAGGCTTTCGAATCATTCAATTTCGATACTGGGTGAATGAGAAATTAATGCTCAAAGTAAGAGTAAAAATTTGTTCCAAATTGGAAAATTAGTGATGTGGCTTCATGAGAAGAAGACACATCACCTTTTTATAAATATACAACATTAGCCAATTGAATGAAAAATGCCACCAAATATAGTGTTAGGAGAGGCACTTTAGATGTGCCCTAAATGTAGAGAAAAAGGGGGTTTGAGTGATTTCAAAATATATGATTTAAATGAGCTTAAAAACGTGCATAAGATAAATGTGCATGATATATTGCATGTTACTTGTCTTATATAGTTCATATATAATGTTGCCGTACTAACGAGCCATGAAGCTTTAAAGCTTACATCAAATGGCAAACATTTGTTGTGTTTATACTATTTTCAGGTGCCACCATTAATGAACTAAACTAGTTCATTAAGTGAAGTACTTAGTTAATTAAACTAAGTAGTTCATTAAAGGAAGCTACATTTGGAAAAAGGCACAAAGGCAACAAGACTAAGAAAGGAAAGTCTCCTCCTCCTCTCTTCATCAATATACACGGCCATATACATATATAAATATATATTTTCAAACTTTTTGAAAAAGGCACATACACATGTATTCCAACGTACTACCAACACGTTATATATTTTACGTACGTACGTTAACGTCACACCATCATACTTAACTCATATTTATGAGTATATTTAGGTCTTATATCATATGATATAAGTCATGGTGATGACAAATTAAATACGACACGGTCAAAAAGTTTTAAACCAAAAATTGTCGTATCGGGCGAATACCGAAACTTCGCCAACGTGTCACGTACTGCCATAAATAGATGGCCAGCCCCTATACATCAAAAATCACTATTATTTTCGTGCATATGATGATATTTTCAGTCATAAAATCATTCCATGTTGGCACACACAAGTCACCCCACATTAAGGCCAAATTGTGGAGATTCCAATTTTAATTTTGTCACATGTTAATGGCGCCACTTTAGACCAGCCAAGTGCTGAGAATTAAAGTTTATATTATATATATTATGTGTAACATAATATATATAACATGTGCAAAAAGTTGGAATTCAATTAGAGAAAATCGGGGTAATAGATAAACATCGAAATATTCGGTTTTCTACGTACACAACTCATGGAACAATTTTTGGCACATCATACGACACATATCTAGACACTTTTTACATATGTCATACATCTTAATGTGTTCTAGAAAATTAAAATTAAGGGCTGATTGGAATATAACATGGTGTGTATTATTAAATGTGCACTATTTACAAAGTTTGCAAAAATAAAATTATTCAGCACATGCAATACATGTTTAGACACGCCCTATACAGCTGAGATGGAGGCATATGTGGAGCCTGTTGGCATATTGATTGGTCAAGAATCATATCATACAATGTTGGTGGATTTAAAGAAAGAAGCTACAAAAGGTAATGTTTCAAATTTATCTCATTTGAAACACATGCTGAAAATTTCAGCATGTATAGTTATAGCTGGCCGATTTTTGGGATTTATGAGCATATAATTGGTGTCTTGAAACATGTGGTAAATTGGAAGAAGAAATGGAAGTAATTTGAATGAAATACAAAGCCATAAAGTGTGATATCTTGAATACCACACATGCTGAAATTTTTTAGCATTGTGGAAGAACCTTGGCCGAATTCTAGGCCTTATTATTGTCCAAATTTCATTTCCAATTGATAGAATATTTGCTATATTGGTGATTTATTTTAAAAGAAAAATCAATGAAAATTTGGAAGTATTTGAATTTTATCACCATGTATCACATGCTGAAATTTCAGCATGTCAAGTGCACTTATGGCCGATTTTTGTAACCTTGTGTGGAGAAATACTATCTTGCTTGATTTAGATGATAATCTTATGAATTATGGCAACTAATTTATGTTGATTTTGGCACATGTTTGTAGTGGAATTTTCAGATTTTTCAAGTCATCAAATGATGACAACATTCAACCAATCATGAAGTGCCAAGTAAGCAAAGGTTAAATGATCATCCAATGAGAAGGTGCCAAGTAAGCAAGATCATGTCACAATGATGCCACACATTCTCCCAAGGACTTAGAAGACAATTTTCAAGAGGGGAGAGCACTAAGGGGGGGACGGCCATGTTGCTTAAAAGGAAAGGAGATGAGCAAAAACAAAAGACAAGAACAAGCATTGCAAATTCAAGGATAAAAAACGCCTAGCACTCCTTTCTTCTACACTCTCTTTCTTTCTTCTTTCTTGAAAGCCTATTGTACTTATATTCTTATTCTTGAATATGCTTATCTTAGACCACCACACATTCTATATCTTTGTAAAAGATTGATCAAGGAGTGATCAATCTTCATTCTTGCAAGGTGGTGGTATTCGTGCGAATTGTATTCATCGTACAAGGTTTGTAAAGGGTTGGAGTTGGTGTGTAACTCTATCAACCCTGTGGTAAGGTGTATTTGCGTGTGTGACTAGTGTGAACCGAGGAAGGTGTTCCTCGAAGACTGAAGTAGGTTGTTTATAACCGAACCAGTATAAAATTCTCGGTGTCATTTACTTTCTGCACTTATATTCTGTTTCAGCACTGTTTACTCTTTTGTTTACGTTTGTATAAATAGTAAACGATTTTCAAAAATTACGAAAATTTTCAGAAACATAGCCACACGTCTTAGGGTTAATTTGGCACAAGTTTCAACCCTTTTGGATAAGTATAAGTCAATCAAACATCCAAAGTTCTGAGACTAGTGCAGTCTGATTTTCAGGCTTGCAAATGTTGAGACTTTGAGTGTATTTGACTAACTTCCCGAAAGAATTTTTTAAAACTGTTTTAAACCATTTAAAAAAAATATATAGGGGTAGTGGTTAAAATTTCAGAGAAATTGGAGTTAAGAACAGATAGGAATAAAATTTTCAAAACAGTCTACTGTTTCTGGCAGATTCGCGCAATCTGACCACCAACAATTTTTGAAGGGGTTTAAAGGTGAATTTAAATCTGAAAATTTTTAGGAGACACTCATAACATCTGAGGCTAAGTTCTCTCAAAATTTTAGAATTTGAAGACCTACAACCTAGTTTTAAAAACGTTTTAAAACTGGTCCTGAAAACAGAATCTGTTTCAGAAGTTGAGTTTTTGTTTTAACAATTTTAAAAACCACACTTTCCGCACCAACTATTCAACCCCCCCCCCTTCTAGTGGTGCCTTGCAGATCCTACACTAAAGGCAGAGAATTTTTGACAGGTGGGAAGACGCAGATGGCTTGCCACACACGCGTGCGCACCGTCGTCGCCCGCCCGTCTTGTCCGGCCGGCCCGGCATGGCTCGGGACTCGCCCACCAGTTCTTATCATTTTGGACAAACTTTCTATTAAATTTTTCCAGAAAATTATTTACCTTATCCGTACGGTTATGATTTAATCCTACGATCTAATGCCTCAGATTAAACTGAACTAGCTCCAAGTTGACTGATCCTAACAGTCGTGGGTTACTGCGTGATCGTGGGGGTTACTGGCCAATCGGAGGCGGTTGTGGGTTGCGTGGTGATCGTAGGGGGTTACTGGCCGATCGGTGCGGTCTTGGGTTGCCGTAACCCTCCAAGATTTCTCTCTATAAATGAAGGCAGTGCTCTGCTTGTGAGAAACATAGAAATTTTCTTCCCTTCTACTGCTGTATACGACCATTCTGCATACACTACGTGCTGCATTCTGCATATACTGCTGCTACATTTCATCAATCCGAGAAGTCAGAAACATTTGTCATGTTTATGGAGTTCTTACTAGTAGTGGCAGTCATTCGAACTGTTGCCGTTGTATCCTGGAGAGTGTTTGTAATTTTTGTTGGGCACAGTATACCGGAGCAATTCGTCTTAAGAACAGAGTTCTGGACTCGCCTCGGTTTGCATGTTGAGCTCTTCTCTGTGTTGAGCTCTTCTCTATGCTTGAGCTCTTCTCTCTGTGCTGAGCTCTTCCCTGTGCTGATCTCCGCTCTTCTTCCTTGTGCTGAGCTCTGCTTTGTGTTGCGCCCTGCTGTTGGCTGAGGACATTCATTGTTCTGCAGCTCTACCGTGATCGGTTGGATCGCTTACATAGCACACACTGTACTGTATAGAATGTCAGTTTCGTTCTTTAATCTGTACAGAATATGAGTTGAGGTGACTAACATTCTTAAGACGAAGTCACTCAGTTCTGTACCAGTTTATTTACAGTATTCTGTTTGTATACTCACAACGTTTGTTCTGACTTCTTGTTTTACATTTGTCAGAAACTGAGATAAGATGGAAAACGAAAGTTCCAACTCGTTCAATGCTGGTGGCATGTGGGTTCTCAGGACCAGAACATTGCTGTTTCGGTTGCACCTACTATTGTTGCGCCTGTTCCTGCTCCTGTCCCTACAGTTGGACAGGTTAAGAAGCCAAAAAAGTTTGTAGGCAGTTTCTTCAAACGCTGGCAGCAAAAGATATTGTTTTTCTTGACACAAATGCGTGTGGCTAAAATGCTGACTGAGAATCCTCCGGAGGTGGTTCCAGTTGAAGATCAGAAATCTGAATATGCGAAAAAGTTATATGGCTGAAGCATAGAGTTATAGTAATTATGTTTGCTTGAGTCGTATTTTAAGTTTTTTAGAGGCATTCGTTGTATGGACTGTATTGTACCTTAAAAACTGCAAGTCACTGTAGATGGCCTTAGATAAGAAGTACCCACACGGAGGATGCCGTACAAAAGAGTTTGTCGTTGGCAAATTTCTTGATTTTAAAATGTTAAACTCCAAGACTGTTGTTTATCAGATTGAGGGATTGCAGATGTTGGTGGCCGAAATGGAAGAAGAGGACATATAGCTCAGTGAATCCTTCATAGTGGCGGCTGTGATTGAGAAACTACATCTTTTGTAGAGGGAATTTAGAAGCTATCTCAAAAACAAGCGAAAGGAGATGGCTTTGGAGATCTGATTCTTCGACTCCATATAGAGGAGGACAACCACAAAATCCACAAGTAAGCCAAGTTCGAGTTTTGGTCATGCAAAGGCTCATGTCGTAGAGGCGACGAAAAAGAAAAAGGGAAATCCTGTTGGAGTGAACTCTAAAGGCAAGAAAGTTGCCAAAAAGTTCATTGGAAAATGTTATAACTGTGGGATTTCAGGGGCACCACAGTGTTGGCTGCCGTAGCCCAAGAAAAGGCAGGAAAAAGCAAAACAACAACCTTGTCAATCAGATGGATGATCTGGATTTGTGTGCTATTGTTTCTGAGTGCAACGCAGTAGGAAATCCTCGTGAATGGTGGGTGGACACTGGAGCCGCTCGACACGTCCTGCGCCAATAGGGCGATGTTCAGATACTACTCTCCGGCAAAGAATTATGAAAAGCTTGTGCATGTAGAACTCTGATGGCTCAGAGATTGAAGGTTCGGGGAAATGTGATTATGAAAATAACTTCAGTAAAGGAATTGACTCTGCGAGATGTACTACAAACGTTTCTGACATCCGCAAGAACTTAATTTCTAGAGCTTACTAGTCAGTCATGGTTTTAGACTAGTATTTGATTGTAATAAATTATTCTGAGTAAGAATGGAGTATTTCTAGGGAAGGGGGTACGTGACCGTTAACATGTTCAAACTTAGTGTGATAACTGTTGTACCCAAGAAGAAACTTTGCCCGAAGAGCTAATAAGAATTGAGTCTTATATGCTTCTACTTCTGCTTATATGCTTGAGTCTTCTTGTTTATGACATTTTTGTTTGGGACATGTTAATTACAAGTCAATACAAAGAATGGTTAATCTTGACTTATTACCCAAACTGAACATTAGTAAAGGAAAATGCCAAGTCTGAAGTCTGTGTTGAAGCAAAAATGACAAAGATGCCATTTCCTTCATTTAAAGAAGAAACACTGAAGTGTTAGATTTAATTCATACCGGAGTGTGTGATTTAAATTTGTGTAAACAATAAGTGGTAAAAAGTATTTCGTAACTTTATCGATGATAGCACAACGGTACTGTTATGTCTATTTGATAAGTAGCAAAGATGATGCCCTTGATCCTTTCAAGGACTATAAAAATGAAGTTGAGAATCAACTTAGCAAACGAATTAAAGCAATTCATAGTGATAGAGGTGGCAAATCGAAACACTTTTTAATGAATTGTTGTTCAAAAACATGACATTATTCATCAAAACGACTGCACCATATTCACCTCAATCGAATGGTATTGCTGAACGCAAAAACCGTACTCTAAAAGATGATGAATGCTATGTTGATAAGTTCGGGTTTACCTCAGAACTTGTGGGGGAAGCAATTCTCTCAGCCAACGTCATTTTAAATAGAATTCCACTAAGATGGATGAAACCCCATACGAGCTTTGGAAAGGCCATAAGCCTAGTTACAAATACTTGAAAGTGTGGGGTGTCTGGCGAAGGTTGCTACCCAAACCAAGACAAGTTAGAATTGGGCCTAAAACAATTGATTGCATATTCATAGGATATGCAACTAACAGTAGTGCATATCGATTCTTGGTGCACAAGTCGGACATTCCTGACATACATGAGAATGTTCATGGAATCAAGAAATGCAGTGTTCTTTGAAGATGTCTTTCCAAAGAAAGACAAAACACGAAGAAACAAGCACTAGTAAGCGAGTGCGTGAGACGACCCTCAAGAAATTGAGGAACCGTCAAAGCAAACGAGCCAGAATACCAACATCTTTTGGACCAGATTTTCTAACATACTTGGTAGAAAACGATCCAAGAACCTTTTCTGAGGCGATGTCAACTCCAGAAGCTCCCTTCTGGAAAGAGGCAGTAAATAGTGAGATAGAATCGATTCTTCAAAATCACACTTGGGAGCTGGTTGATCTTCCACCAGGAAGTAAACCACTCGGATGCAAGTGGATCTTTAAGAAAAGCTGAAAGAGGATGGGTCTATTGACAAATACAAGGCCCGGTTGGTAGCTAAAGGCTATCGACAAAAGGAAGGCTTTGACTTTTTTGATACCTACTCACCGGTAACTAGGATCACTTCAATAAGATGCTAGTTGCTATCGCTGCAGTCTACGACTTAGAAATCATCAGATGGATGTGAAGACTGCCTTCCTGAACGGTGAGTTAGAAGAAGAAATTTATATGGAGCAACCTGAAGGGTTTGCTGTACCAGGCAAGAGAAAAGGTGTGTAAACTTGTCAAGTCTTTGTACGGACTTAAACAAGCACCCAAACAGTGGCATTTGAAGTTTGATGAGGCAATGTTGTTAAATGGCTTCAGGATCAACGAGTGTGACAAGTGTGTGTACATCAAGAACACACCAGACGCCTATGTGATAGTATGTCTATATGTAGACGACATGCTCATCATGGGTAGTCGTGACATCATCTTGAATACCAAGAAGATGTTAACACGAAATTTTGATATAAAGATATGAGGGTTGCAAATATTATTCTAAGGATTAAAATTTCTCGGATAACTGAAGGCATGTATGTCGGAAACTCTTTATATTGAATCTGTTCTCAAATGATTCAATATGTTTGATACAAAACCAATAAAGACCCCACTAGATTTAAGTGTACACTTAAGAAAGAACCGAGGTGAATCTGTAGCTCATTGAAAGTATTCACAGGTAATTGGAAGTCTGATGTACATAACAAACTGTACAAGACTATACATAGCTTGTTTAGTAAACAAATTGAGCAAGTTTACCAGTAATTCAAGTGAAGATCATTGGAAAGCTCTAAATAGAGTGATGAGGTACCTGAAGTACACAATGAACCTTGGATTACACTAAACAAGATATCCAGCAGTATTGGAAGGATACTGTGATGTAATTGGATATCAGATAGCAAGTACTCTAAGTCCACCAGTGGATAACTATTCACTGTTGGTGGTGATGCTGTGTCATGGAAGTCCATAAAACAAATGTGCATAACTCGGTCAACTATGGAAGTTGCGTTTATAGCACTAGATAAAACTGGAGAAGAGGTTGAATGGCATCGAAATTTCCTAGAAGATGTTCCATGTTGGCCTAAGCCAATCGCTCCTATCATCATACACTGTGATAGTCAGTATGCTATAGAACGAGCATAAAGCAGCATCTACAATGGTAAGTCATGACATATACATCGGAGACATAATACCATTAAGCAATTGATCTTTAATGGCTTGATTTCCATTGATTATATAAAATCAAAGGGAGTATCTTACGGATCCGCTTACAAAAGGCTTGCCTAGAGATCAGATGTCCAGATTGACAAACGGAATGGGACTTGAGCCTGCTACGCAAGAATCTTTGTAATGGTAACCCAACCTTGTTGACTGGAGATCCCAGAATCTTGGTTCAATGGGACAACTAAGTTATGAAGTTTCAGTTTAGCACTTACTCATTTTGTTACATAAAAGTGTTGTCTGTAATGAATATTTAGGGTGAGCTAAAGCTTTTAATGATGTCTTATACCTTGATACATCGAGTGGAGTATGTCAGAATGCTCCTAATAGGAATCACCTATGTAAGTATGAAGTGGGGTCGCTTCTATGAGAATTCTATGAGGCAAGAAATCTCTAAAACACTTTCTGAAACCAGGTTGTTCATGGCCAAAATGAACATAACCATGAGAACCAATGGGTGTGTTAAAGAAAATGTTGTGTGACTATTGTTGTCTAGGTTCACAGCAAAGGCTGACTAGTTCAAGACATCAAGTCACTAATTAGCCGAGTGAATCCGATGGTACTTCACTACAAAAGGCTCAAAGCAAGAAGCTACCTCTTCTGATGCAACATTTCCTTGTCTGACATCTCTTTAGAGTCTGCATCTGCATTTACATTATTTTCATTCATGTGGGGGATTGTTGGAAGAATTTTTGAAAATGGGTTTGTCCAAATTTGTGAGCACATACTTTGAGGTTAATTATGATTAGTGTCCGTTCATAAAAAATGGAAACTAATTAGTCTTAAATTATATACGTAAAGAGTAGATGATTTTAGACTCTTGAATCACTCAATTTCGATACCGGGTAAATAAGAAATTAATGCTCAAATAGGAGTAAAAATTGGTTGCAAATTGGAAAATTTGTGACGTGGCTTCATGAGAAAGAAGAGACATCATATTTTTACAACTATACCACATTGGCCAATTGAAGGAAAAATGCCACCAAATATAGTTGTTAGGAGAGGTACTTTAGATGTGCCCTAAGGGCAAGAGAATTTTTGACCAGAGCAAAGACACAGATGGCTGCCACAGACGCGCACGCACGCGCCACTGTCGCACGCCTGTCCGGCCGGCTCAGCTCAGCTTGGTTCAGGCTCAGGCTCATGGTTGGCCGTCCGGTTCTTATCTTTTGGGACAAACTTTCTTTTAAATTTTTTCAGAAAATAATTTACCTAGGTGATCGTGGGGGTTATTGGCCGATCAGTGCGGTCATGGGTTGCCGTAACATCCAAGATTTCCCTCTATAAATGAAGGCAGTGCTCTGCTTCTGAGAAAACACTGAAAATTTTCTTCCCTTCTCCTGCTGCATACGACCATTCTGCATACACTACTGCTGCATTCTGCATATAATGCTGCTACATTTCATCAATCCGACAAGTAAGAACATTGTCAGGTTCGTGAAGTTCTTAAGTAGTAGTGCCACTTGTTCGAACTGTAAGCCATTGTGTCCTAGGAGATGTTTGCAATTTCCAGTTGGGCACAGTATACCGGAGCAATTCGTCTTCAGGACAGAGTCTTGGATCGCCTCAGTTTGCATGATGAGATCTTCTTTGTGCTGAGCTCTGCTCTTCCCTGTGCTAAACTCTGCTCTTCCTTGTGCTGAGCTCTGCTTTGTGCTGAGCCCTGCTGTTTGGTTGAGGACATTCATTGTTCTGCAGCTCTACCGTGGTCGGCTGAAGTGGCTTACACGAGCACACAACACTGCACTGTACAAAATGTCAGTTTCATTCTTTAATCTGTATAGAATATGAGTTGAGGTGAGTAACAAATCTCACCCAACAGATGCATGACTTTCAAAGAGAACAATATTCTGGAAAAAAGCTTGGACAATAACTTCTTGACTCCTGGGTTTCGATCGGAACCAATAATCACATTTGATCAATATATACATATATATACATACATATATATGTATATATTCATGCTTCACATCCATTCGGGCTTCTATTCATTCAGACATTGACATATGGAGTAAAACTATTCATGGCTCAAAACTTGCAAGAGGAATAACTTCACAGCCTTCATGAATTCCAACAATTCGATCACCACGGCCGCAAGTGGTGCGTTGGGTTCTGGTAGGCTGAAGCTTAATGTAGATGCGGCGGTAGGCAGGCATTATACGGCCGAAGGGGCTATTTGCGTGATCATGCGGGTATCTGTGCGGGTGCAATATCTTTTTGCTTGGCGCCATGTACACCGGTCGTTGTAGAAATACAGTCGGCAGTTTTTGGTTTACTGTATTTCCTTCCACTTTATCGTTCTATTATGCTTGAAACAGATTGTGCACAGCTGGTATCACGTTTACGTCAACCACGGACGTTTTCGGGAAATTATCATCTCAGGTTAGTACAAGCACTGCTCGACCTACATCGACTAGAATTCGATCATGTTTACAGAGAAGCAAACATGCCGGCTCACTATCTTGCTCAGCACGCAATGTTGGTACTTCAGACTGCCTACTTCTCGCGCCATAATCTCCCATCATTAGTTCGTGCTTCCATATCATTGGATCTCTCGTCTGTTAGTTTACGCTTTCCTTTAGCATTTAAAGTCTTCCAAATGGATTGGCATTCATTTACTGCAACTGCATGTCCCCTAGAGGAGCAGGCAGACTCAGTATGTTTTGCATTCTCTCGTCTATTAGTTTACACTTTCCTTGCGCATTTAAAGTCTTCCACATGGATTGGCATTCATTTACTGCTACTGCCTGTTCCCTGGAGGGAGCAGGCAGGCTCGGTATGCTTTGCATTCTCTCCGGTGTCCTTCTCTTTACCATGTCTAGTTTATCTGATTGACTTCGCCTTTTCTTTCACATGTGCATGAATGAGGAGTTTTGGCATGGGCCCTTCTATCTATTACACGGATGACAACATGCTTGCTGCGAGGATGGTGATTCAACGTTTCGTCGAGCCATATCTTAGGGGCGGTCTTGATATGGCTCTATTCACTGTTAATTTGGGTTGTTTTTTGGATTGTATTTTAATTACGTTGTACACCAGCGCCTATCACTTCTCCAATCATATAAATATGTACGCTTTTTCCTTCGCCAAGGTTTTATCCACAAGGGTGGTTTTACTTGGCAAGGTTTTAATGCGGCATATCATATATGTGTCGGAAAGTGATAATCATCACACTTTTTGTTTTCGCATTTCTTTAACGTTTTTCCCTGTAATAAGGTTTTCCTCCGCCATAAGTGAGGCTTCATTCTTAATAAAATCGCTTTCATAATATATATATATATATGTATATTTTTTTTTTTTTTTGGCGAAAGAGTTATTTTATTAAGCCTCACTTATGGTGGAGGGAAACCTTAGTACAATATTTGAGCGAATGAATGATAATAGTACAATGCACTAATAATTGCTAATCTCCAATCATATATGATATGCCGCATTAAAACCTTGCCAAGTAAAACCACCCTTGTGGATAAAACCTTGGCGAAGGAAAAAGCGTACATATTTATATGAAAGGAGTGAGCTTTTACATAGGTTAATGTAAGATGCGCGCCGCTTGCTGAGTGTGTGATGCTTGCTGAGATCCGTAGTTGAACATTGTATACTGTGATTGCAGTTTTGTTGAGAAGGTATTTCCTCCAGCAGAGTTGTAGCCATAGAGTCATGCATAGAAACAGGAATCCATTAGTATTGTGAAGAATATAGTTAATGGCATTTGGTGGACATGCATATAAGTAAAACACATTACCCAGGTTACCCATATCATGGGATATGGGTAACGGGAAATTGGAATATGTCAATGATGCACCCATGGAAAAAGACAGTATATAGCAGGCAGTAAAGCATACCCATGTTGCCCATATCGTGTGATATGGGCAACTAATTCGAATGTTAGCCATGTTCATGTCTAAGATGAGGGATGGTCTCCGTCAAGTAACTTGCTCGAACCATTGATGGCAAAGATGCAACCGAGGGGAAGATAGTAAGTTGTTGATGAAACTGTCCGTATTGTGCTAGATAATGCGCAGGTTCATTGGCTTCACGAGGTGTGTGTGTGAGTGTAGCCCTGGTGGATCTGAGTATCTCCCGGAACATTGTGGCAAGACCATGATTGTGCTGCTGTGTTGTTGAAACTACCCCATATGCATCCACTTCAACATCAATTGAGTCCCATTGTGTTGCAAAATATAGGAAGCTAAAATAAGCTGCTTGTAGTTCCGCTACTGCAGGTGTAGATAGAGGTAAGTGAAAAGAAATCGCCATAACAAATGTGCCCGAGCTGTCTCTCAATATTGCTCCTGCTGCCGCAGAGAATCTACCATGTGCTGCATCCGTATTTAATTTCATTCTGCCCGGAGGAGGATGGCTCCATCTGACTATGATGTAACGAGAAGGGCGAAGCTTTGGTGACAAACCAAGAGTAATTAAAGATTGATCTGCTATTGCATATTTCTTTCCACTTTGCGCTGATGCCCAGTCATATAAAGCTCTTCTGATACGTTCACCCAGTGCTGCTTGTCTCCATGTTCCATCTCCAAAGATAATAGATGTGTATGCTTTCCATATCTCCCATACAATGATAGATGGAGCCACAATGCGGAACAAGCCCTTTAGTGTCTTACCTTTTGTTGAAATCCACCAATGCAATAAATGTTGTTGGATACTTGAAGCAATGTTTGTAGGACCATCCAAGTGATTCGCATACATGTTCCATAGCTCAACAATTTCCGGACAATGCAAGAATATATGATGGAGAGTTATGTGCGATTTAAGACAGAAAGGGCATTGCGAAGGGTGGATATCGAGAAACCTCTGTAAAATTTCTGGGACAGGAAGTGCACCTTTATACAGTCGCCAGAGAAATAGGCGGACCTGAGGAGGAATGCTTTTATGCCAGATAAAGCTATATGACATTCGATGGTTTCTTGTAAGTCTAACCTGTTCATACGCAGCACGAATGGTACGACGATCATGATCAAGATGTTCAATGCAGAATGTGTGTATACGACAAAGATAATGATGTCGCGTCTCCAGTCATATATGATATGCCGCATTAAAACCTTGCCAAGTAAAACCACCCTTGTGGATAAAACCTTGGCGAAGAAAAAAGCGTACATATTTATATGACGGGTCATTTCGCGTAGCGTATATGTGAATGAATACAAGTATGACTTCCTGATAGCAAAAATGTCACTAATGAGCCACGTACTATGTCCCGTAGCCGATGTTGGTGCAAGTCCATGATTGATTGACACAACTCCAAGTGAACCATGTACCTCAGAAGAAATAAAGGATGCAGTTAGGAGAAAAACAGTGAAATTATAAGAGAATTGCGTTGATGAAACCTAGAACACACCGAGGTCGCCTTGGCTCATACAGAACCAAGACGACGACCTTTGTTGAAAGCCACTGGGTAATGCCGTAATGGTGCGCTTGTTGATTGTTGCAGACCGCCGCCTTTGTTTCCATCGTCCATATGTGGTAGTGATATTCCTCATGCAATCGATAACACACATGCAAAACAAAAGTCCATGGTATTGTGATGGTTTTGAGCAAGACCATTCATGTAGTATATGCAGTATTAAGTACCCATGTATAGTTTGAGAACGCACCAGGGTTGCCTGTGAGGATTGACCTCCCAGGCAACAACAAAGTGACTTTGCCAACCTCTTTCTTTTCCATAGCCCATACGTGGTAATGGTATTCCTCATGCAGTACATGACGCACATGCAAAACAGAAGTCCATGGTATTGTGATAGCATTGAGCAAGACCATGCGAGTAATATAAGAAATATTAAGTACACATGAATAGTGTGAGAACGCACCAGGGTTGCCTGTGAGGAATTACCTCCCAGGCAACAACAAAATGACTTTGCTAGCACCATGATGTGAGACATATGTAGTGTAGTATCAATGACGGAACGCAGGTAGAGCAACATCCATCTTTATCGCTCCACTTACTTCGCATGGCAGACTGTGCATGGTTGTAAACGTGCGATGACCGGATGTTGCGTAGCCATGGCGTGCTAGTGCATGTGCAGCTGTGTTAGCTTCTCTAGGGCAATACTGTAACGTGGATTGATTGAGTGTCAAGAAACGTTTTGCTAGTAGAATTTCATTCGCCAATGGACCTGTGTATCTGCTAATACCGGAGATTAGTTGAAGGATTGAGCGACAGTCTGTTTCAACTATTAGGTTGTCCCAGTGTGTTGCGTAATATATCAATGCAGTAGTCATTGTCATTAGCTCTGCACGAAATGGGCTTTGATTGGACAGTGCAAAACATACTGCTGAGATTAGTTGTCCGCGTTCATTTCGTAAGATTGCTCCCCCGGCTGACTGTAGGCGGCCAACCACAACATCAACATTTAGCTTCATTCTTCCAGATGGTGGTAATTCCCATTTAACGAGTCGCAGGCGTCTAGTCCGTATTGGTGGAGAGAAAGCCAAGGAAACTAGATGTGTGATTGAACTTGCAAATTTCTTACCATTCATTGCTGAGCACCTTGTGTATATTGTTGTACGAGCTCTGTTAAAAAGCTGTTGGTAATTAAATTGTTCCTCCCCAAATCTTATAGCTGTATATTCTTTCACACTGTCCAAGAAACCATTGAGGGCACCACGACATGCAATTGACCATTCATGGATATTTAATTAGATGTCCTCCACCAACGCATCAAGTGTGATTTTATAGTGCCATTTAGTGGCAATGGTCCCGAGAAAATTATGGCCATGTCAGTCCAGAGTGGTTTAATATTCGGGCAATGCAGGAAGATGTGGTCGCGGTCATCAGTATTGATGCGGCAGAACACGCATTGAGATGGGTTGATAGTTTGCCATTTTCGTAGATTTTCAATGAGTGTGAGAGATCTCGTCCATAACCTCCATAGAAAGATTCTGAGAGCTGGCTGTGATTGTGGCCACCAAATGTAACGTGATTCCTCAAATAAATTAGGTGATGCCGATATAATGGTGTAAGCCGATTTCAATGTTAATTGACCGTTGGAGTCAGGCATCCAGTGCAACCCATCTTGTGTGGTAATCACTTTGCTTTCCATAAAAGGATGTATTCTACAAAGTCTCTTCCATACCGGTGAATCATATATGTGTGAATAAATATGCGATCGGTTACCATATTTGTTTTTGCAATATTCTGACCACAATGTGTTGGAATGGAAGTATTTCCACCAAAGTTGGCAATCGTAAGCCTTTTGTAGATGTTCCAGATGTCTCAATCCCAATCCTCCTGATTCTTTAGCTTGACTAACTGAAGTCCAGGCTCTCCAATGATGACTATGCCCCCATAAGAAAGCTGTCATTTTCTTGTGCAAAGTCGTAATGACACTCTTTGGCAATGTGGAGCTAGCGATGATATGTGAGGGTATGGAGCTCAGCACATGTTTTATGAGCACTAATCTTCCAGCCATTGACAGTAATTTGGATGACCATGATGTAAGCTTTGCATCAAAATGGTTCAATAATGGCATACAGTATCTGCAGTATAAAACGATTCTTTGCCTGCAGATATATTTTTTTTTGGCAATTCTTGAGAAACATCGACTTCCACACAAACCCTAGCAATTGAAGGTCTTAATCCATCTGACGTGGCAACATCAAGTTTTAGGGGGGATCCAATCGGCCGAACTATCTCAAACAGTGCCTCTTTACGATGAAGATGAATAGGTAAACCAGGCAATGCTATCCAGACAGGGACAATAGGTACATCAGTGGTTGGATCAAAGTCCACTGTCCATTTTGTAATACGCATGTGGCATCCTGAGATATGCCATGATCGACGATAAAATCAACGCAAATAATCAGCCTCATTCTGGAATTTTAGCAGTATATGAGTTTGATCAATTAGGGTAATCCGGAGATCTTGATGAAACCCGATTTTCTCAAAAACTTGTCGTATGACCTTCAATGGAGGTCTCCCATACCAGAATGTACCCACCAAAGCATATTTGAAAGGTGCAGCAAGGGCAACAATTTCCGAATCCAAGAAGGAGATTAAAGGGATACCTTTGTATCGCGATACTGTCTTTGGTGAAATGTTGATCTTTTCTGCGGAGGAGGCGCCGGTGACAACCGCCGCAAATGATGGCGGCGGGATGTCCATATGCGTGCGCGATCGAATGAATGTAGGTGTGCAGAATCGATGACAGCGAAGGACCGGAGTGAACGATTAAGTCAGCGGCGTAAACTGGCGCGTGTGCAGTGGCGGCTAGAGCCGCCGGAGTGAGTGATCGCCGGAATTTCCGTTTTCGCCGGAGCCGTATATATGTGAATGAATATATGATATATATTATATATACATATATATATACACATATATATACACACACATATACACACACACACACACACACACACACACATATATATATATATATATATATATATATATATATATATATATAAACGATAGCTTTGCTGTCGTTGCAAAAAACCTTTAGGTCTAGCGGTTGAGTAGCATTTATCCCATTCCTGGGTCTCGAGTTCGATTCCCCTTCCCAATTTTTTTTAAAAAAGATAGCTTTGCTGTCGTTGGGATATATTAGGTTCGGATGATGATATATATATACATACACACATAGATATATGTATATACATATATACATGTGTGTGTATATATATGTATATGCTAAAAAAATAAAAAATAAAAAAAAATGTATGTGCATATATATATATGCATATATATTATGTATGTGCATATGTTTATGTATGTGTACATGTGAGGATGGCGGCGGCTCTAGCGATAGCAGCAACTTTGAGCCGTCATGAGGAAAGATCACGCCTTCGATCTCTTGCGCCTTCATCTTCATCACAGCTCCTGGTTAATCATTTGTATACTTGTTTCTTCACTGCTACTCGCAGATTCAATCTTCTAGACAAATTCAGCAATTGTTCCGACAATGTCGGACGTTCCATCGATCAAAAAAACATTCACGGAGGTGTTAGCCCCGACTTCACTGGAGACCGCTGCAACTATCCGCCCAATATCACGCTATAAAGGTATGCCGTCAATCTCATTCACAAAGGCTGAAGTTGATCGTTATTCAACACAATTCAAATATACATTGGTTGGTTCCTTCTGGCATAGCCGCCCCAATACGAAATAGTTAGCCGCTTGTATGGAACGTATAGGTTTTCAAACAACCCCAAAGCTCGGTTTATTGGATGATCAGCATGTTATTCTCACTTTCCATCACCAAGAAGATTATCACCGATGTTTTTTACGTAGATCTTGGTCGGTTAATGGCTATATAATGCGAGTGAAAAAATGGACGCCAGATTTTGATCTCAAAGTAGACAAACCAATTGTTCCAATATGGGTTTCCATAAGAGGCCTCTCATTATATTTACAAAAAAAAATCTGCTCTATTGGATATTGCTCACATGATCGGAATGCTGTTGAAAATGGATTCTGCAACTTCCAACGGTTTGAGACCATCGGTGGTTCGTCTATGTATCGAAGTTGACATAGCAAAAACTTTACCAAATAGAGTACATATTCAGGGGGGTGATCAAGAAATATATCCTACGGTAGAATATGAAAACGTCCCATTGTTCTGCACTTCTTGTCGAATACTGGGTCATGAATCCAAAAATTGTCTAATCACCGAGAAAGAAAATCAGGAAAATGAAAAGGAACCAACAGTTATCCCAAACAAAGTGAAGGACAAACCCAAACGATTGACCCTAAAGAAAAATCCTACCAGACAAGCTTGTATGCTTCAAGAAGAGGATGACAATGATCTAGAGTTGGAGAATCATATTGAACATAATATCATTGCAAATTCCCATCCCACATACTGAGACGCATGAAGAGAATACTGAACGGGATAGAATTATCAATCAACAAGACATATCAAAAGTTGGAGCTTCATTGGAACAAATACGTGAAGAAGAGGATGATGTATTAGATGCTACAGCCTCAGATTCTGAATTATTGGTACGAGATCCACATATTTTATCACATAATACTCAAATGCCAAATATAATCATTGGAGACCAGTAGGGAGAGAATCCTCAGAATCAAACTAATATGAGAGAAATACTTACAGATGAAGCGGATACATTGACAAATCGCCTACATATGGTAGAACCATCAGATAAATCCACGGATGATTTACTTCAAGCATTAGAGGATCCTAATCCTATAACGAGACGAAGGTGCTCAAAACAAGAGATGTTATACACATACTAACAAGCAACTGACAGGATGACTCGCTCTTCAAACTTATCCTCATCCTCTTCTCAATGAATTGTCTCATATAGAATGTGCGGAGAATTTCTACCTCTATGGTACGCATCCGCAAATTGGTAAAGTCCCATAAACAACAATTATTAGTCATTATTGAACAAAAAAAGACCCACAAAAATATTGTTAGATTTCAAAGACAATTACACTTCTCACATGCTGAAGTTATTAGTCGATAACGAATATGGATATTTTGGCATCGTGGTACCCTCCGAAGTCTTACTACAATCTATGATGAACAATGCTCACATTTCGAATTCCAGTTAGTAGGCTCAGATTTTAATTTTTGGTTCACTCCAGTATATGGGATGCACACTATCACTGATCGCCAGAGATTATGGTTTGCTTTACAGCAGCATCATAGCAACTACACAAAACCATGGTTAATAGGAGGTGATTTCAACACTTTCCTGACTGTTGCAGAGAATGATGGTCTTTCTTTTCCGTCGTTGTCTTTGTTGGAAGATTTCAATGATTGTGTCTCTGCTTGCTCATTAATAGACCTGCCATTCGATGGCCCTTTATATACTTGGACAAGTGGGCGTGGATTGGGAATTGTTAGAGGACGACTGGATCGTATGATATGCTCAGAATCATATAATCATTTTTCCCAATCTACGAGTCCGACATTTACCAAGATTAACTTCGGATCATGCTCCTTTGTTGTTGAGATCTTTACCATCTGATTTTAGGGGTCCAAAATCATTTCGCTTTCAGAATATGTGGGTGGAACATGCAGAATTTTATTCCTTTGTCAAAACTTCATGGGAGTCATATCCTACTATGGGCGGAATGCGATGCTTATATAACAAATTACATCAGCTGAAAAAGGATCTGCAGTATTGGAACAAAAGTGTGTTTGGGAATATCTTTGATCAAGTACATCACTTGGAACAAGAACTCCAATGATGTGAAGCATGTTTTGACGCAAATCCATAACCAGAAACACGTATGAAATACCATGCTACTCAAGCACAATACAAGCTTGCAAAGCGCAAGAGGCTCTTATTCTGGGCACAGAAAGCCAGACAGAATTGGTTAGCTGAAGGAGATGCCAATACATCGTTCTTTCACAACATTGTAAAAGACAGACATTCTCGCCAGACCATCACCAATATACGTGATTCAGAAGGTAATATCTGTGACACACAAACCAGTATACAACAAGCTGCAGTCAACTAGTATACAAGTCTATTTACAGCAGATCCCATATCATATGACAATGACATATTGGATAGCATCCCCACTGTAATTCTGATACTGAAAATCAATTTCTGGTTGCTTTGCCCACAAACACAGAGGTTAAAGAAGCATTTTTGACATTAGATCCTAACAGTGCACCTGGACCGGATGGGTACAATGGATATTTTTTCCGCAAGTGTTGGGATATTGTAAAAATAGATGTGCACAAGGCCATTCAGGAATTCTTCTTAGGCATTCCAACTCCGAGGGCGATGGGCAGTACATTAATAACGCTGCTTCCAATAATTTCGAATCCATGCTCATTCTCAGACTTTCGTCCAATAAGTCTAGAAAACTTTATATCCAAATTTGCCACACGGATAATTGCGACTATGATGCAACCAGTCTTGTAGAGAATTATTTCCATGGAGCAGGCAAGGTTTGTTAAAGGTAGAGACATAACCGATCAAATTGTTATGGCGCGTGAGACGTTAATTTGATGAACAACAAAGTCAGAGGTTCAAATACGATTATCAAGCTTGATATGATGAAAGCGTTTAACAGAGTTAATTGGATGTTTCTTACTACACTACTCTCACGATTTGGCTTCGCAGCAACATTTATCAAGCTCATATTCAACCATCTTAAAGGAACACACTTATCAGTTCTGGTTAATGGTGTCCATTCTTGTTTTTTTCAGCCGTCGAGGGGAGTAAAGCAAGGGGATCTATTGTCACCAATATTATTCATTTTGGCGGCAGAAGCGTTTTCAAAGGGGAATTAACAAATTGGTCGAACAAGGTGTGATTAGTTCCTTTAATATAGGCAGATCAAAATCAATTACTCATTTAGCTTTTGCATATGATCTCTTGGTGTTTCTAAATGGGGGATTAAGGAACTTACGGAAATTCAAAAATTTCTTGGTTTCGTACCAAATATCGTCGGGTCAAGCTGCAAATTTTTAGAAAAGCCATTTTGTTCCTGTGTCGTATCTATCGCAGAGACAGATAAGGCGGATGGAATCAGAACTACAAATGAAATCAACCTCTCTTCCGATAAAATATTTAGGAGTGCAACTACATAGAGGGAAGGAAAGAGCAGCACACTTCACAAATTTAATATCTTCGGTGCAAGAAAAACTTGCAATGTGGCAGAATAAATATCTCAATTATGCAGGACGGTTGATCTTAATTAAGCATGTCTTAGCGGCTATTCCATTACACATTCTGTCTGCTTGTATGCTGCCACAGAGTGTGATTCGAATGCTACATAGACTAATGAGTAAGTTTTTTTGGGGTTATAATGCGGACAGACTAAAGCACTCTTGGGTTTCTAGTGAGAAAATGTTTCGACCAACATTGGAAGGAGGTCTGGGACTACGGAAAATTGATGACCTCCGAGCGGTATATTCCTGCAGGCTTTGCTGGAGATATCAAAAGAATGAATCACTATGGAGTATATTCCTTCATTCAAGATATGCAAACCGCAATACTTATCAAATACGGATGACAGATTCTCCAGTTTTGAAATGCATATGCAGAATACACATGTTTTGTCAAGAAAATCTGTCTTTAGAACAATATACAATCAGCAAAGCTTACGATCAAGTCCGAACAGGGAATAATTGCCGGCTATCCTTTAAATTCATATGGCATAAGCACACTCCTCCTAACATCTGGGTATTCCTATGGAGACTATATCAGAATGCATTACCAATTCCAACTAATCTACAGCATTTCCTCTATGCTCATCCTAGCCAATGCCCTTTCTGTCTTGAAGCACAAGTAACAGTTGATCATATCTTTTTGGATTGCTCTGAAGTGGTGGAAATCTGGACTACCTAAAGAACTTATTTAGATGGACCTACAAATAATGTTGGAATATTACAGCAACAACTCATGCTTTGGTGGATGTCCACAAAAGGAAAAACAATTAAAGGTACATTGCGAATTGTTGCACCATCCTTCATCGTTTGGGAAATATGGAAATCGTATATTGCTATCATATTTGGGGATGGAAGATGGAGTCATAGATCAGTGATTGAAAACATTCGAAGATCATTGTATGATTGGACTTCAACTCAGATAGGTAAGAAATTCGCAGCTCAAGATCAGGACTTAATATTAAATGGTTTATCGCCTACAATTAAGCCTCCAAGAATTATGATTGTTAAATGGATGAATCCTCCTCCGGGTAGATTAAAACTTAATACTGATGCGGCTCATGGGTGACACTCGGCAGCAGGTGGGGCCATCTTGCGGGACAGTCATGGTAATTTTATGGGCACAGTCTCCTTCCACCTTCCGCTATCCACTCCAGCAATAGCTAAATTTCAAGCAGCCTACCTCTCTTATATATAATTTGCCACACATTAGAACGCAATTGACTTCGAGGTTGATGCGCAAGGAGTCATCTCTGATGTTCAACAGAGTAGATCTCAGCATGCTTTAATCTTTTGCACATTACTGGTATCAGCTTAATCAGAATTAACACACGTTCCACGGGAGGCTAACCAACCAGCTCATTTCTTAGCATAATACGGACAACTGCACCAGCATCTCACAGTTTTTCGATCCATAGCGCAGTTGCCACCACTAACTCGATCAAGTTATCAAACGGAATCTACTCCTCATATTAAACATGGACACAGCTTGTGATATTCTTAGTTGCTCATATCGCAAGATATGGGCAACCTGGGTACGTTTCAGAATCCCCCATATACTGCATGTCCTTTCTTGCATCCTGGTCTATCATCATGCGGCTTTAATAAATTTACGGTTGCTCATATCTCCGGATATGGGTGACATGGATAATTTATCTCATGATATAACATATTGCATACCCACTGCTCTTACTAGATTATTAAAATTCCATGTGTTTACTGACTCCCTTTATCTGCCGTGCATGGGAAATTGGCGAGAACAATCACCCTGGAGGAGGAACCTGTCAAATGTCCATCAAGGGCAGCAAGTCTCTTAGGCTTCGGATGATACAGACACACCAACACTATCTACTATGTACACATGCGTTTATTCCAATCGTATAAATATGTATGCTTTTTCCTTCGCCAAGGTTTTATCCACAAGGGTGGTTTTACTTGGCAAGGTTTTAATGCGGCATATCATATACGATTGGAGATTAGAAATTATTTGCTCATTATACTATCATTTCTCTTTCAATGATGAACTTTGTAATATGGTTTTCCTCCACCAAAAGTGAGGCTTAATAAAATATACCCTTCATTGCTCAAAAAAAATGTATGTGTATATGTATATGTATGTGTATGTGTATCTATATGCACATGTATATGTATATCAATATTTTTTTATGGAAGGAGTTCAGAGCCTCCCGCTTTTATTATGATGTCCTATCTTATGGCGGAGGAATACAGGTAAAAAATAAAAGTTCAAAGCTCAACAAAATGTGACTGCTTAAAGGTCGAAAGCTAGAGATCGCTAAATATCTAATGGGGCGGGGTAATTGCCACCTGAAACGGATATGATATGCCTCATTAAAACCTTGTCAAGCAAAACCACCCTTGTGGATAAAATCTTGTACAAAGAAAAAAGAGTACATATTTATCCGATTCAGGATAGCTAGTATACAATGAAAAAAAACCGCCCGAATTTTGATGGTGTTGAAATCGTCCGTTGGAGCAGAAGTGATCATGCACATCCACCGTCATACATGCAAAAAAAATGTAAAATGTGAGTAACAACAAATATGTAAGGAAAAACATGAAAAGTACCGAAATTCAAACCATACCCAGTCTGCCTGCATCTATTAGAATGCAGTCAGCGATTATGTGTAGGTGCCAATCCATATAGAAGACATAGATGTCAAACATATCGAAGATGGCAAGTGGTAATATCCAGTGAGACACAGCTGCGTACGAGAGATGGTAATGACGTCGGAGTGAAGGAACATGTGGAAGCATTGGCCAAGCCATGGTGAGCTAAGTAATGCACTGCTAAATTAGACTCCTGATATGTATGCTGAACTAATGTTTGAGTATGTCTGACCAGGAGATATAGCTTATGTAAATGATATGTGTGCGGCATAGGAGCCGAGTGATCAAGAGATGCCAATAGGTCCTGGCAATTTGTCTTTAAAATAAGATGCGGATAAGAAGGTAAGTAGCATACGAGACCCAAAAACGCCGCCTGTGTTTCTGCTGCAAACGATTTAGATAATGGTAACCGAAAAGATATGGCACTGATGCATGCGCTAGATGAATCACGTAAAATTGCGCCACCTGCAGCAAATTGCCTGCCCTCTGCCGCATCAGTGTTAAGCTTTAATCGTCCAGGTGGTGGGGACAGCCATCGCACTACTTGCATCAACTATGTATGCAATGGAAGTAGCAGTCCCAATTGGTGTAGCGATAAAGAACTTGAAGCCAACTTTGTACCGTCTATTGTTTTACGCCAAAGATAAACATCCGATCGAATTGCAGACATGAGAGGGATCACACTCCGAGCAGGGTCAATACCATATACAATAGATGTGTAGTAGCACTAAATATTAAAGACAATAATCCCGAGAACGATTATTTTCAAAACTCCCTTTACCGAATTCGAAGAAGATCGAAGCCACTGTGACATTAAATACTGCCACACTGGTAAGGGTGATGGAAATGTCGCATCTATACAGGAGGAATAAGGTACCCAAATAGGTCGAATACTTGGGCAGTGTATGAATAAATGTGACACTGTATCCGATGATTGCTTGCAAAAAGGGAAAATTGTTGGCTTTATCTGAAGAAAGCTGCACAAAAAGTCTTCTAATGATAGCGCCTTATGCGACAACCGCTTGAGAAAATTAATGATTGTTGGCCGCTGACGTTTATGCCATACAAACTAGGAGGAAAATAATTTGGGACAAGATTCCCAACAGAGTTCAAAAGCTGAGTGCAAAGAGAAAATACCAGAATGAGTGAGCTGCCAGATAAGTCTGTCACCATCCCAGACACAATACGCTATGCAGCAGGGGTGAACTCGGCAAATCAGCTTGCATGTTGTGGAGTCGTACAAGCACGGCATATAATTACCTCGGGTACCATATTTTTCCGTCATATATCTGCTCCACAGCGTTGTTTTCTGATGATAGTGCCACCATATTCGACAGCAATATGCCTCTTATAGTGTGTGTAAGTTTCGAATGTCTAGACTACCTTCATCCTTGGGACTTTGAATACGAGACCAGGAGACCCAATGTCACTTGCGTCCCCAATAAAACTTAGCCATTTTGCGATGTATAATATTCAAAACCGATTTTGGTAACATGCCAGCAACAATAACATGTAACGGTAACGACAGCTAAGACATAACGCAACAGAATTAATCTACTTGCTTGAGATAATAACTTATTTTGCCATTCATTTAGCCACGAATCTATATGCTGCAAAAGTGTAGTACAATGTTGTGCACGAATTATTCCCTTATGCGAAAAGGAACCCAAGTAGCGAAACGACAAAGATGTTGACTGCATTTCGAGAATAGTCTCAAATCGATGACGTCATCCCCCTGATTGAATGCGCTTCCTCTTCTAGACAATCTCCAGCAATTCACGGCGGTTCATCCATCTCGCTGCCCTTTCTCTTTGTCGGCGTCTGCCTCTACCTCGCATTTATTTTTTTATTGCCCAGAGCTACATATTCTTTGGTGCTACTTTGGTGCTTTATTAGATGTACCGTTGCCTGCAGGTGGGCGTTAGCGCTCGTATTTATTGCGGCTATGGTGTAGCACCTCTCCAACATTTTTGGGCGAGATGCGAATTGTTTTCCCAGTGTGCTTCTGTGGAATATTTGGAAACAATATGCATCCATCACATTTGACAATTCTACTTAGGCATTAGGGCAACTTATTCGCATGGTTCGCAGTGTTTTATTCTTGTGGGCTAAATCAATGTTAGGGAGAAAGATTGCTGCCAATATACCTTCTCTTATTCAGTCTGGTCTCTCACCACCACTTCGTTCGTGCCGCAGTCGGATTATCTGTTGGTCTCTTCCCCCTGTTGGTCGCTTGAAACTTAACACAAATGCAGCGGTTGGTCGGCATTTTGCCAGTGGTGGTGCCATTTTGCGTGATTCAGACAGCAGTTTTGCTCATGCGATTTCTTATCCTTTGTGGCATGATTTTCCAATACGCGTGGAAGCATAGGCTGCCTATTTGGCCATCATGTACTACATTTTTCGCTATGGTCCTTTACTTATTGAGTTTGATTGCTTGGAGTTTCTTCGTGATCTTGGTTCATCTTCGTTACACTTGCCCCTGATTTACGTCGACTCCAGATTTTACTGGCTGCTCAAAACTTACCTCTTGCTCACACGCCTCGCGAGATAAATATGCCGGCCCATCTTCTTGCCCAGTTGGCCCCTTTCCACTTAGAAATTTACAGCATATCATACGCTCCCCTCACTCACATAATCTATTAAAGGCTTTTTACTTATTGATATATCTTGAGTTTCATTACGTCATCCTAGCACTGATATGTATCATGGCTCACCTCTGCCTTGACTGAAGTTTTGATATATAATAATACATAGGCTGCGGCTCTTTGATCAAAAAATGTGTGTGTGTGCAGTAACAAGAGATTTTCGCTCTCGGCTGCTTCCTCTGGCGATCACGCGATTGCATCAGCCTCCATGTCGCAAGGCCAGCAGGCCCGGGCCACTCGCCCTTTCACCTCAGTTCTCACTGGTAAACCATCCGCAATCACTCCGAAGCATCTGCAGCGTTACAAAGGATGTCCATCGATCGTTTTTGTGGACAAAGAGGTTTCTGCTATGCTACTGCTGTTCCGACACACCCTCGTCAGATCCTTTTGGAATGGCCGCCCTGGAATGGCCGGTTGAAGAAATTGCTAGATAGAATTGGGTTTGCCGGGCAGGTAACGACCGGCCTTTTTGGACAAGACCCATGTATTGCTTCAGTTTGAACAGGAAGAAGACTACAATCGATGTTTTTGTCATCGATCATGGAATATTCTGGGCTATCATATGCGGATCACTAAATATATATGATTTCGATCCCCGTTATGATGCACAAATCATGCCCGCATGGCTGTCATTGCCAAAACTTCCTATATATCTGCACAACCAGCCGGCCTATTCGCTATTGCTTCAATGGTTGGAACCCTTATTCGGATGGATGTGGCTACACAACATATTCTCCGACCGTATGTTGCGTGGGTATGTGTTGAAATTGATGTTTTAAAGGATCTTCCACTGAAATTGCATATCCAAAGTATGGACCATCATCATTTTCAACCCGTTGTATATGAGGATGTCCCTCTATTTTGTGACAAATGTTGTATCTTGTGACACAAAAAGAATGACTGTGCTAAGGCGGTATTTCCGTCATCTGCTCCGGCTGTTGCTCCCTTACCTAATGATCTTCCAGGACCATCGAAACAATGGCGTAAGAAATCATAGGTTGATACTGCCAATGAGTTGAAGTAGGAAATGCCGCAGATGCATGGGCTGCCTATAGCCCACCCATTTTGCCTCCGTCAGATTTGGTTGATACTTCGTTGGTGTCAGTTGTTGTTGAGGACACCCAGCCATCACATTCTTAGAACTTAGAGGTGTTAGGCCGTTCTGCAGATGATTTAGTGACTGAGCAGCATGCTCACAATGGTGAGTCCCCTATTGTGCACTCAGTCTCGGATTTAGAGCTCTATATTGCGCCAGCCACGCATCTCGATCGTCTTGTAGCGCCGGATCTTCAGAAGGAATTTCTCCATGCCTCCACCAATTGGGCTCGCAGTGTGTAATGCTTCACAGGTCACACATCGGATGCCAAGCTTTTGCAGCAAATTTCTCAACTGCCCGATGACAATGATGATCACGGTTTTGTTTCTTGTATCTGTAAACATACTCGGTGGCTCCACAGTCAGATTCCACGTCCTCCACGACTGGTTATTACCTGTAGTGTTGCTCAGTCTTCAAGCTCCAGCCCCATCTTTCTCAATGAATATGCTTACTTAGAATATTCAGAGCTTAAAAACCTCATCGCCTCGTTTACGCTTGTTGGTTCAGCAGTTTTCTGTCCATTTTCTATTCTTCGTAGAGCCACAATAGCCTAGTATACATATGGAGCAAGCTCGGCTTCAACTTGGGTTTTCATCCATGATGTGTATATGTGATGGCCAAGCATGGTGCTTCTGGCTGGGACATGTCATGGAATTATTGGAGTCTACCGTGGCCACTCAGGTTACTCACTTACATTTCCATGTACTTTCAAAGAATCTTGTCTTTTGGCATTCATGTGTTTATGGTCGCTATACGGTGGTTGACCGAAGGGAGCATTGGGCGGATTTACAACGATATTGTGACCTCATTCGTGATCTATGGGTGTTATCGGGGGATTTTAATACTTTCTTGTCACTTTCGGATCATAAAGGGGCTGCAAGCCTTACACTATCTTAACTGAATGATTTTACTGTGATGGTAGACTACGGGGCTTGGCATATTGTGCCACACCTTGGCACACGGTTTACATGGCAAGGTGGTCAAGGATTACGCTGCGTTTGGAGACGATTGGACTGGGTATTCTGTAATGAGGCTTTCTATGATTTGTTTTCCAAGGTACGCTTGACACATCTCAGTCGCACAACATCTGATCATTGCCTTTTGCTACTCCAATGTGGCATGAATGCTTCGGTTGGGCCTCACCAATTTCGTTTTCTGACTGTCTCGACATCACATCCAGATTTTAACACATTTATGCGTGCGGCTTGGGAATCTTATTCCACCATTGGGGGCATCCGCGGTGTGTGCGCAAAACTTCGCATCTTTAAGAGGGATGTATCCCGGTGGAATAAGGAGGTTTTTGGTAATAATTTCCACCACCTTGAGCATACAAAACAGTAGGTCCATTCTTTGGAGGTGGAGTATGATCTCAACTTATCAGAGGTGAATAGAGTGGCATACTATGCATCACACGTTGAATTGCATAGAGCTTCGGCTCAAGAGATGGATTTTTGGAGACAAAAAGCTCGGTTTAAATGGCTTCGGGAGGGTAAGGCTAATACTTGGTTTTATCACTTCATAGTCAATGAAAAAAGACGTCGCCAAGGTATTTATCGCATAGAGGCTGACACTGGTGTAGCATGCGACACTCCGGATAGCATTAGCGCAGCCGCAGTGGATCACTTTACCAGGATGTTTACTAGACAGCCTATCGATGCTAGCACGGACTTCTTACAGTGCATACCACACATAGTGACGGAGTCAGATAATATATTTTTGACACAAATGCTGTCGGAAGAAGAGGTGAAGCAGCCGATTTGGGCACTAGATCCGCATATTCCGGCCAGCCCAGATGGCTATAATAAGTGGTTCTTTCGATCTTGTTGGGATGTGATACATTTGGATGTGTATAAGGCAGTGCAAGAATTTTTCTTGGGGTTTCTCCTTCCACGGGCGATGGCTCACTCAATGATCGTTCTTCTTCCGAAAGGGTCGGTTTAGCACTCATTCAGTGATTACCGACCCATTATATTATCTACCTTTATGAATAAGATCTAGACTCGCATTCTTGCTACTCGTCTGAGCGGTGTTCTCTTGCGGGTAATCTCTCCAGAGCAGGCTGGCTTTTAGAAAGGTCGTGGTATCTCGGAATAGGTGTTGCTTGGTAATGAGATGGCTCATTGGTTTGACAAGGGATCACGGCCGTGTAACGATTATCAAACTTGAGATGGCTAAAGAATTTGATCGAGTCAGTGGAAAGTTCCTCCGAGTGATCCTTCTCCGTTTTGGGTTTTCTCCATTTTTTATTTCATTTGTGCTCAACCATCTTGAAGGTAAGCATATTTCTATTTTAATTAATGGAATTCTCCTAGGGTTTTTTCGACCTACACGTGGTGTTAAGAAGGGGGATCCATTATCACCCCTCCTCTTTATCTTGGCTGCGGAATGCTTTAGTCGAGGGTTAAAACAGTTGGTTTCTCAGGCATATATCACCATTTTCTCTTTGGGGCGTACGTCGGTTGTCATTTCTCATTTATCATATGCTGATGATCTGATGGTATTTTTGGTTGCGAATCATTGTAATCTTTTGCGTTTTAAGCGATTCTTGACATCTTATGAAAGGATGTTGGGGCAGGTGGCTAATTGGCATAAGAGAACAGCGGTTTTCTCATCTCGAGTCTCTTCACAGCAGTGTCGGTCTTATACTCATTTGTTAGCCATGCGGCAGTCGCCGTTACCAATGAAATACTTGGGTTCCTATTTGCATAAGGGTATCACTCGGGTAGCTCACTGTCAGGATCTTCTACATAATGTTGATTCCCGATTAGGGGATGGCAGCAGAAGCTATTAGGAGCAGCTGGTCGACTTGTTCTTATCCACTCTGTCCTCTCTTCTATGCCGATTCATGTTATTGCCAGGACACGGCTGCCTCGGAGCGTCATATGTGCTCTTGAGCAGAGATTTTCTCGCTTTTTTTGGGGTCCAGGCCATCAGCATTGGGTCTCATGGTGCAGTATTTGTTATCCACTTCAGGAGGGAGGTCTGTCTATGCGAGACCTTCATGCGGTACATGATGCACATGCTTGTAAATTATAGTGGATGTATCAGACTGCTGATACTTTATGGGGTCAGTATATACGTTTTCGGTTTGGTGGTCGTGGGATTATCAGCCACGACTATATGATTCCATAGGCTGGCATCGGATTTGTAGTATTCACAGTACTTGTTCTCCACTGGTTAATATGGTAGACGGCGTCCGTATGTGGCCGACAACTACAGGGGCTTTCTCCCTTCGACATGCATATGACTTGATTCGACTGACGAAGTCCTCTCTTATGTCTCATACATATATAGCTATTCAGGTTTTCCTTTGGAAACTTTATCATGGTCCTTTACTTTTGCAGGATACACATGCAGTTTTTTGTAGTTCTACCTTCTATATGTCCATTATGTCGGCTGGCCTCTACCTCGACCAGTCATTGATTTTTTCATTGCCTGAGGTCCAGGTGGTTTGGGATTATTTTGATGCGCTATTGGACATTGGAGTATCTTCTTGTCTGGGATGGTGATATCATTTATTTGCTATCTGGTTTGTTGCTCCTCATTCTTTCTTGGGTGAGATGCATAAAATATATCCCAGCGTCCTGCTATGGAATATTTGGAAGATGTATGCTGCTATTGTGTTTGATGATGCAAGATGGTCGCAATGACTCATTATTCGGTCTATTCGGAGTGATCTATTTCTATGGGACAGGACTATGTCTGGATTTAAAATTGCGGCTTCAGTACTCTGACTTATTTAGTTGGGTCTTTCTCCTCCTCTCCGATCTTGTCGGATGCAGGTCATTCTTTGGTCACCTCCACCGTCGAGTCGTCTTTGCTTAACATTGATGCTGCTGTTGGTCGACACTCGGCTGGTGGAGGAGCTATTATACGTGATTCATATGGCATGTTTCTCCATGCTCTCTCTTACCCTTTGCGGCATGATTTTCCACTTCGTGTTGAGGCCCAAGCTGTTCTCCTGGCTCTCATCTATTACATACCATTATATGGCCATCTCATTGCTTGGAGTTGGTCACTGCTCTTGCTATATTAGACTCTTATGTTGCCCCAGATCTACATTGTCTTCGATCTCTCCTTGCTGCATCCTCCCTCCGCTTATGCCATGCCCCCAGAGAGACTAATCAGCCTTGCCATTTTCTGGCTCAAGCAGCTATGACATGTTCTACAGTTGAGCACTACCATTCACTTTCGTCGCTTCCATCACATATTTGAGGTTTTGTGCTTACGGATGCATCTCTAGCTTCATTTTTCCATGCTAGTACAGACATGAATCATGGGATTCATCCACCTTGATAGACGGATATCTGCTACTGGCCGACGCACACTATATCTTCATTCGCCAGTTTTATTACTTGTTACATTTTCTTTTGTACTGTATTGTATCACGTCATTTCAGCAGTATAAATATGTACTTTTTTTTCCTTCGCCCAAGGTTTGTCCACAATTAGTTTTACTTGGCAAGGTTTTAATGCGGCATATCATATACGGTTGAATGTTATGTTCTCTGCTACATTCCTTTCATATTGTATCATGATTTTCCTCCGCCATACGTGAGACTCTCTAATAAAGTTTTGATATTTTTGCCAAAAAAATATGTGTGTGTGCATGTATACATACATACATACATACATACATACATACATACATACATACATACATACATATATATATATATAACTATGTATAAATATATATGTATATATATATATGCATAAGTTTGTGTGTGTGTATATATCTGTATCCGCGTATACATACGTACATATGTAAGCGTGTGTAGAGTGTATAGAAGAAAGGCTGGATGGTTGATTAACACTTGAAGCGAAAGAAACTCCGGAAGTTCAATTTAGTCGAGCTCCAAATCTCTTACACTACAGTTTAAATCATTGAATGACACTCACAAGTCGGGTTCATGTTATAAACACTGGGTCATATCTCGGGAAATTAAATCATTGAATGACACTCACAAGTCGGGGTCATGTTATAAACACTGGGTCATATCTCGGGAAATTCTTTAATTTCACACTTATGTTGTACATTTCCAGCTCAACCCTTTGGCACCAACGGTTCCATTCAAGGAACAACCATGTTGAAACACGGTCATTGTTATACTTTTTTTTTTAATAACCAGATAGGCAAGTTTGTACCCTGGACTTTAGGGTAATTACATTATGGTTGCGTGCAGGTCGTTTGCACACCCTATTTGATTTGTCCGAGGAAGAATGGAATTATACAATCAAAACGAATTTAAGAGAAACATGGTTGATGTCGAAGTATGTCTGCATTCGAATGCGTGACGAAAACAAGGGTGGATCCGTCATAACCATATCCTCTATTAATGGGCTTGATCGTACATGATCACCTGGATCTCTTGTGTACTACTTCAAAAGCCGATTTGAACACAATGACACAAGTACTTCTCCTGATCCTTTTATTCCTTACTAATTTTGGTGAGGACATGTTCTATGTAAAATCAGATGTGTAGGTGATAGCTACTAAACTAGGATGCACAACATAAGGGTGAACTCAATAGCAGCTGGCCTCTTCAAATCTGAGGTAACTGAGTGCCTGTTTAAAAATGATTGGCTGAAAAATGTAGCTAAGAAAGCTATTCCTTCGAGATCTTTTGGCACCCCAGTGTTATAATCCTATTTTCAATTAAGGGTAAAAAGGTCAATTGAGCCTAATTAATTAGAAAACCTAATTTGATTAGGAAAATTTTCCCTAAACCCTAATCAAATTTCTATTTAAATCACGCTTAGGCTTCTCCCTTCCCTCACTAAAGCGTGTGCCACATATACAGAGAGAGGCAATGACGCTTTCTTGCTTCCAAACGCCGCCTCTTTTAGGGAGAAATACCACAACTCGATTACGCTCTTCAACGCGTATCCAGTACCAGGTAGGTGTCCCCTTAACATCCATTGAATGTAAAAACGATAATCTTTAATTTCTCTATGAAAACGAGATCGTGCGTTAGTATTTGTGATTGTATAGATGCTTGGTTGTTAGATTATATGTATATGTGATGAATTGTATTGTCCGTATATATGATCGTATATGTATATATATGTATGATGCTATTGTTGTATGAAAACTCGAAAAAGATTTGATTTTTGTTGTGCGTGTGAATACCGGAATCGTAGGAAGAAGTGTTTGCGCCGGCGGTGCGTGGCCGGTGGTGGTGGGCTATGACGACGTGCTGCCGGGTGGAGGAACAAGGGAGTTGAAGGGGGGCTGAGGGAGGGGCGGCGCGTGGCCGGTGGTGGTGGGCTATGACCACGTGCTGCCGGGTGGAGGAACAAGGGAGTTGAAAGGGGGCTGAGGGAGGGGCGGCGCTGGCCAAGGGGGCGGCTGAGAGGGTGTGCTGGAGAGGGGGGTGGGGCTGGTTAGGTGAGGGCGGCTGGGGTAGGGGGCTGTGCAGGGGTGGGCGGACTGGGGTGTGATGGGGGGTGATGTGCTGAGGCTGAGGGGTGAGGAGGGAGCGGGTGAGAGGAGCGGGGGGGATCGCACGAAAGAGAGGAAGTGGAATTGCAGGGAAAGTCTGATGAATTTCACGGAGAACTGAGGGCGCAGGAAGGTAGGGAAAAATAAAAAAAAAAGGAAAAAGAAAAAGAAAAGAGAAAAGAAAAAGAATAAAGAAAAAAAATAATAAAAGAAAAGGTAAAAGAAAAAGGAAATTGAATGGGGAGTGACGCAGCAAAGGAAAAGAAAAGAATAAAGAAAAGAAAAGGATAAAGAAGAAGAAAAGAGAAAGCAAATGAAGGATTCCGTGTATGATTTCTGTGCGTTCATGCATCACGACATTGCATATATGTGTGTTCTGTTCCGTTCCGTTCTGTTCTGGTAGGATATGCGAGACGTAAGTCGCATATCTGATATGTTCCGTTCCGTTCCGTTCTGTTAGGACCTGGGGTCATGCATTGCACGATTAGATGAATGTTCTGAGAAGGTAGGTTTATCATGCATCACGTATGTGACATTGCATTTCACGCTCATTCTGCATGATTATGTGATTGATTGTTTTAAGAAGTTATATGTTGTTTTAAGAAGATATGACCGTTATACGTTGTTTTAAGAAGTTCTAACCGTTATACGTATTTGTGAAAACGTGGACAGTCTATTTTCGTATTACAGTGCGTATATGTATTTCACTACTGTCCTAGCATGTATGATCTCACTGGGCCGATGCAGGCAGCGTACCTACTGAGTGACGTTTTTGTCGCTCACAGCGTTCGTTTTGTTTTCTTGCAGACCATTCAGGGTATGATTACTTATGGGTTGGAGAAGATTCAGAGTGGACTCAGTGGGACTCATAGAGACTGTTTGTGGATTGAGGATCAAGAAATAGAGAAGTTTATTTTATTTATTATTTCATTTGAGGACTTAGCGTAGGGAGTTCATTTTACGCACTTTACGATGTCGTTAGGGGATTTTTGACTTGATGTAGACTATATATGATTTTGGGGATTTTACTTTTGATTTAGGGTTATGAATTGATATATTTCGCTTCCGCAATCGAATACTCTGTCGTTTTGATAAGTGCAGGGATTCGTACAGACGCCTTGTATATCCCTTAGTGGAATACGGCAGGCGTATCGGTTCTGACCCTAGGGTTCGGGACGGAGCGCTACAGGTGGTATCAGAGACGAGGCTCTATATCTACTGCGGAAAACGTAGAACTAAGAAATGATCTTAGACTTAAGAGATGACTATAGACTTAAGTTTCGATCGTAGATGTAAGTTTCGATCGTAGATGTAAGTTTCATCTTAGACTAAGTACGATTCTAGACATAAGCTGTGATCTGAGACTAAGTTTGATTCTAGACGTAAGCTATGATCCGATACTAAGTTTGATCTTATAATAGGTTTGATTTAGACTAAGTGATGATCGGACTGGGGGCACGGTTGGTTTTTTTAATTTTTGTTTTTATTTGACTGTTTTCTGTTTCTTAAATTTATATATTTCCTGAAATGCCCTTGACAAAAAAATTGAAATTTCCTTGTCGTAGCAAACACGCCGTCGAGAAGAGAACGGTAAGAACGGCAAGGGGAACCACTCTGAGAATAGGGTCCCACCGCAGGTTGTGCTTCCCCAAGCCCTGACCTACGCACTACGGGTCACGGCCCAAGCTGTGGCGCAACAACATCAGCAGCCACAAGCTCCACCACCACTGCACTCGGACTTGAGATTCTTCTATAAGTGGATGCGGAGGAGTGGCGATGCAGCACAACTGACATCGCAGATTATTTGGATCAAATTTCAGAATGAGTTCAGGAGGTATTACGTGATGACAGTACGATCTTCACAGCATGGCTCTAGATCTACGGGCGGAAATGTAGAATTAGGCCATGATATTAGAAAATAGGTTACGATTTTGCCTCTAAGTTTCAATTTTTGACATAAGTGATGATTTGAACATAAGCGATGATCATGAGCATAGGTACTGATCTCAGTAACATAAGTTACGATCTTAGACATAAGTAACGATCTTGATTAAGAGTTGACTCTAGACATGAGTAATGATGTAGTAACAAGTGTTGATTATGTACTAGTTACGATTTGGAAATAAGACGTGATCTTAGACTTAAGAAATGATGATGCTAAGAACGATCCTAGAGATAAGTTATGATCTTAAACTTAAGAAGTCGATCGGTTCTGAAACACGTATACCTAGGATATCCCATACAATTCACCCTTATCTAAGGTTGATCATAACTCTCTAAGCTGTGATCTTAGTAACCCTAGTTGAATACTATATAATTGGTTTGAATGAATTACAATGTTAACTAGAATACCCTACTATAGACGTTAGTTGACATATTAATGGGTCAGACAGTAACTCGGGTTGCCTTACCATAACTACAACATGGCACTTAGTACCATTAGGGTAAAGTAAAGCGGGTCCACATCTCTACTTGTACGGTAACTTCAGAGCGGGCTTAGGTCTAAGTTGGGACCATAGCTGCTAAGAGATGAATTATAGTAGTATGATAAATACTAAGAGATGATTTATAGTTGAATAATGGAAACTAAATAGTGATTAGCGTTATAATCAGTAGAGTTTAGTTAATGATATTGTACAAAGGAATTTATAGTGTAGGGTTAAGATGTTGAATGTAGGGTAATCAAAATAGGTGGACGACATTAGTTTTATTAGAGGTATTGAACAATAGCGACATGCGAGAATCGACTATAGTATATACCTTGGAATACTATATCATTACAAATTGTGGGTTAAGTGCTGACATCGGAACATTTGGTTGAATCTAGTAGGCTTCAATTGAAATAGAGTAACCATAGACCAGTAGTGGTTGTTTGTTCGGGTGAGATTTAACTAGGATAATTAGCGGTTTAAATAACCAAGTAAAGAAATGCAGTGGATCAGTATGGCGCACGGAAGCATGGTAAATTAGAACAGCTTAAGTCAATAAATATTTAGTATGCCATACTAGGATTGGATAAATTAAGATAGGGATTTTATCATAGTAGGTGAGGGTTAAACTTATAAGAAACGATACATAGACGGATTGTTCTTTTGAAAATAAGGATGAATTATAGAAATTATACGAAATATTAGACTATTATTTCTTTAGCAGATAAATATTTTATAAGCACGTATACTGAGTTATACCTATATTTTACAGGGACTTCAAAAGACATTTTATTTTGAAAATACCTTGCTAAGTCACATTTCTTTATATAGGCTACTAAACTTTACGAGGCTAATTTTTTCTCTGTACTTGTAAATCAGTATTAAAAAAAATCAATTCTTTTGACGACTTTGAAAAGGGGAAAACTAAAAATAAATATTGATGTTCTTGCAAAAACAATGTGTTTATATATATTTCTTACGGAATATTTCAAATTTCTGTTTTTGTTACATCTATTTTTTGTCAAAATTAATTTAATTTGACGACTATCAATATCGCAAGCAGTGTAAACGTTTAAATGTTTTTGAAGTTATTTACCCGCTTGCGATGAACTTACTTAACTTTTGTGAAGCGGAAAGGAAAAAAAGGTAGCTTTCAAAATATATACCTGTTTTTGAAAGCGGAAGTTACCGTATTCAAATCGTTTCATAAAACCTTACATTATTAAGTTTTCAACTATTTTGACGTAATTTTACCAAAATGCCTTGCGAACAAGTTATATCAACGTTTTTAAAATGGTCATTTGAGATATCGTGTTACGAAAACAAATCTATGATACTTGAGTTTTGTATTCACAAAAATTAGAAGGTTCAGTATTTTAAAAAGTTAAAGCTATATTCAAAATTATAGCTACATAAGCTACTTTCCTTTTAACTTGAAGAAAGATATGTCCATACATATATTTCGTATACTAGGCTGTTGACGATATCTTAGAGAAATTAAGAGCATGATCATAGAGCTAGTTCGTAAGTATATAAGAACTGATTTTGAAGACTTGATTGTGTTAGGGAAGGGTAACGGTTACCGTAGTGGCACACAAAGGATGTTAATATGGTTAATTATCTAGGAGATGGATCGTATGTGATAAGTTTAAGAATCCGGCAGTGTAGATTGGAATAAGTTGAATGATACACGTCAAGTGGCATAAGTAGAAGTTTGCAAGCACTGATTATAGAGAATTAAGTAAGGATTGAACCCTATAAGGACTAGATCATCTTGTGAGATGCTAGTGACCGTAGACATAAGTGCGTTAGAGATTGACGACTGGGGCATGGAACCCCAGTAGGGTGACAATACCCTTAAGACTGATTGTGTAGTTATAAAAGGTTAGGTTATGATTATAATATGCGGAAAGAAATGAATTAAGAAGTGTAATGGTTGACATATCGGAATACGTAATGGATATTCAATAGTCATGACCTAGGTAAATGAATCAAGTAGAACTACACTAAGATATTGATTGCGTAATAGACAAGTTTCGAGGACGAAACTTTTTGTAAGGGGAGGAGAATGTTATAATCCTATTTTTAATTAAGGGTAAAAAGGTCAATTGGGCCTAATTAATTAGAAAACCTAATTTGATTAGGAAAATTTTCCTTAAACCCTAATCAAATTTCTATTTAAATCACGCTTAGGTTTCTCCCTTCCCTCACTAAAACGTGCGCCGCATATACAGAGAGACAATGACGCTTTCTTGCTTCCAAACGCCGCCTCTTTTAGGGAGAAATACCACCACTTGATTACGCTCTTCAACGCGTATCCAGTACCAGGTAGGTGCCCTCTTAACATCCGTTGAATGTAAAAACGATAATCTTTAATTTCTCTATGAAAACGAGATCGTGCGTTAGTATTTGTGATTGTATAGATTCTTGGTTGTTAGATTATATGTATATGTGATGAATTGTATTGTCCGTATATATGATCGTATATGTATACATATGTATGGTGCTATTTTCGTATGAAAACTCGAAAAAGATTTGATTTTTGTTGTGCGTGTGAATACCGGAATCGTAGGAAGAAGTGTTTGCGCCGGCAGTGCGTGGCCGGTGGTGGTGGGCTATGACCACGTGCTGCCGGGTGGAGGAACAAGGGAGTTGAAAGGGGGCTGAGGGAGGGGCGGCGCGTGGCCGGTGGTGGTGGGCTATGACCACGTGCTGCCGGGTGGAGGAACAAGAGAGTTGAAAGGGGGCTGAGGGAGGGGCGGCGCTGGCCAAGGGGGGCGGCTGAGAGGGTGTGCTGGAGAGGGGGGTGGGGCTGGTTAGGTGAGGGCGGCTGGGGTAGGGGGCTGTGCAGGGGTGGGCGGACTGGGTTGTGATGGGGGGTGATGTGCTGGGGCTGAGGGGTGAGGAGGGAGCGGGTGAGGGGAGCGGGGGGATCGCACGAAAGAGAGGAAGTGGAATTGCAGGGAAAGTCTGATGAATTTCACGGAGAAGAACTGAGGGCTCAGGAAGGTAGGGAAAAGGAAAAAAAGAAAAAGGAAAAAGAAAAAGAAAAGAGAAAAGAAAAAGAATAAAGAAAAAAATAATAAAAGAAAAGGTAAAAGAAAAAGGAAATTGAATGGGGAGTGACGCAGCAAAGGAAAAGAAAAGAATAAAGAAAAGAAAAGGATAAAGAAGAAGAAAAGAGAAAGCAAATGAAGGATTCCGTGTATGATTTCTGTGCATTCATGCATCACGACATTGCATATATGTGTGTTCTGTTCCGTTCCTTTCTGTTCTGGTAGGATATGCGAGACGTAAGTCGCATATCTGATATGTTCCGTTCCGTTCCGTTCTGTTAGGACCCGGGGTCATGCATTGCACGATTAGATGAATGTTCTGAGAAGATAGGTTTATCATGCATCACGTATGTGACATTGCATTTCACGCTCATTCTGCATGATTATGTGATTGATTGTTTTAAGAAGTTATATGTTGTTTTAAGAAGATATGACCGTTATACGTTGTTTTAAGAAGTTTTGACCGTTATACGTATTTGTGAAAACGTGGACAGTCTATTTTCGTATTACAGTACGTATATGTATTTCACTACTGTCCTAGCATGTATGATCTCACTGGGCCGATGCAGGCAGGGTACCTACTGAGTGACATTTTTGTCGCTCACACCGTTCGTTTTGTTTTCTTGCAGATGATTCAGGGTATGATTACTTATGGGTTGGAGAAGATTCAGAGAGGACTCAGTGGGACTCATAGAGACTGTTTGTGGATTGAGGATCAAGAAATAGAGAAGTTTATTTTATTTATTATTTCATTTGAGGACTTAGCGTAGGGAGTTCATTTTACGCACTTTACGATGTCGTTAGGGGATTTTGACTTGATGTAGACTATATATGATTTTGGGGATTTTACTTTTGATTTAGGGTTTTGAATTGATATATTTCGCTTCCGCAATCGAATACTCTGTCGTTTTGATAAGTGCAGGGATTCGTACAGACGCCTTATATATCCCTTAGTGGAATACGGCGGGCGTACCGGTTCTGACCCTAGGGTTCGGGACGGGGCGCTACACCCAGATCCGGCATTGACATCGCTTCTTCGTTACTTGATCCATGACTCCTCTAACTACGTATCAGGCAACTTCATAGTTGATTCAGGAACTAGCTTGTCTGGTGTCCCTATTTTCTCCTCCCTCTGAATCATAGCATATCCTCCTCATGTTCTTTCGCTTTTAATATAACATAAAGACGAGAATAATGTTGAATTCCGTATATTAGCTGTCGGGGTATCTAATTAGAAAGACATTGGAAGTCAGAATTTATTGCATGATCAGCAATGATCTAAACTGGAACACGATCAGAAAAATGATAGATAACATACAAGCTGATGATCGAGTAGCTAATAGATTCTGGTTAACAAATGACATAATGAATAATTGTCATTTGATCATAATGAATGTGTTTCCTTTATTATTATGTTCTTCATTAGTTGATGAATAAGTATTTGGATTTACTCATTTACTATTATAAAAATGAGTAAGAATTACGTTCTTCATTATTATGTTTGCTGTCAGCCTATTTATTGTTGTTGTTTCAAGTTTAATATTGAGATTTATGCCCAAAAGAGTAGAATGATTTTAATGAAGCCGGATCTTCACCAGATGGATCATAGATGATCCTTGTGGTATGGCGTCAGCTCTCTGTTAGGGTCCGTCTCTGCAACCTGAGAAGAAAAAGTAACGTTAGAGGCCCAAGGTCAATGCCCTGGGAAAACCCTCCGACGCTCAAGTCAGTTGTGGGCATTTTTGTGTATAGCTTATGCTGGAATCAAAGGTTGTAAAGAACCTGTTTAGAACTCTCTTTCAGAGAGGGTGGCTGTTTGTGTGGGTCGGCTGAGGCACGGTTTTGACCGAGCCGAGATGATGGGAGTCTTAGATGTTACTATTGTTGGACCGTGCTCTTGCAATAAACACCACTAGAGGGGGTGAATAGTTGTTAGCGGAAATTACACTACAACCCTTTGTAAAAGTCCCATTTGAAAACAAAATCTGAGACCACCTCAGATTCAGAATCCGTTTTTGAAAAATTCAAATCTAACTGTACACAACTCCAAAAATTATGAAACTTTTCAGAATTGAACTTCAATGTTTTTGCAAGATTCTGTCCAAAAATCAGACAAAAATAAGATAGTTGGCCCTTCAAACAAATAAAAAGATTCAGATGGTTAATCTGGACAGAATTGGACAGAATGTTGCTGATTTTACAATATGTGTTTCTCTTTGAATACTCAACCAAAAAGGTTGATCTTCATATCAAAACACTCCTTAGGATGTGTAGATGATGTTTCCAAAAGGCTCTGACCTTAAACAATTCTTGATAGAAAAAGAATTAAAGTTTTCTCAAAACTGGTCAGATTGCAGCCAGATTGGAGCAGTTATTTTGCAAAAGCTGAAATACTAACTTTCCCTTGCTCAAATCAAGTGATTCTTGTTGCAAATGAAAGTTAACAGTCTGAAGTATAACTCCACAAAAAATCACGAATTTGTAAAGTGTTTAGCTATTTTTTCGAATTATGAGAAGTTGTGTGAAAACTGCAGTAAAAACGGACAGAAAACAGAAATGAAGAAACAAGACAAGAACACCGAGGATTTATCCTGGTTTGGTCAATGTGACCTAATCCAGTCCCAAGGAACACCTTTCCTTGGATTTCACTATCAAATGAATCACCTTACAACAAGAACCAAGCTTGATTCTTGGGTTATACACCAACCCTATTCAAGACTTGGATAATCACCTTCTAAGCAACACTTAGTTGCAACACCTCTACCACCTATTGATGTAGCCTTATAAGAATGGCTAATCAATCTTACAAATGAAGCTCAAGAGGCTTTTAGCACAACAAAAACAACAAGAACACCTTTGCTACAAAGAATGAAACAATAACAACAAGAAGATGAAGATGAAAGCTAGACAATTCAACAAATGCTTGTGAGCTTCAAGTGTGTTTCATCTTCTTCACCATTGCCTCTATTTATAGTGTGAATTGAGCCTTGGAGATAAGACTTCCAATGTGTCACCATCTTCATCATCAAGTCCAAATGTCTTCTCATCATTGGTTGGCCTTTGTACACTTGGAAAAATGAGGCAACATAATTGGTCCACCTTGGCACAATGATGTTGGCCGAAATTTCCACCATGGATTGTCTCAAAAATGTGAAGATAATACCCAAAGATAATAGCCATAACAACTCCTTTATCTTCTCAACTTTTTGACACAAGAATAGGCATGTGAGACTTTGAAAGATTCAAACTCAAAACAGCCCCCACTTGAATGTAGTAGCCGTTGGCTACTTAGTCAACATTTCCAAAAAAAACTTTGATTTTCTTTTGTAAATCGTTGATAATAAAAGAAAGAATAATACCACCAAAATATCCTCAAATCTAAGAACAACAGTAGGGCATTTGAAGTCTTAAATTTGACTCAAAAAATCTGTCAAGAAAAGCCATATAGCCGTTGGCTATATTTAGAAAATTCCAAGTTGGAAATTTTGCCAACTAGCTCCTTTTTGGTTGGTCCACTTGTCTCCAACTCACAAAATGAATTCCACATCATATCCAACTGCATATGCACGTTTGTTCAACATATAAATATGTGTAGCAACTCAGTTTTTTGAAGAAGAAATCAATAGATAATAGTTGACAAGATTATGTCAACGTGTAACACCGAAATTCCCAATATTTCTTCTTATATGTCATGAACATTTCCACACGTTTGACACCTTTAATATCTTTGAATAATGATGATAAATGTTTTCTTATAACATATATAAGAGGGTCTTCAAGAAAAAATAGAATGTGACATCACAAATTGTCACATATCCAGCTATAGTCAATAATATCATCATGTGAGAGAAAGAGATAAAGAATCACCATATTATCTTCAAGTTAATAATAATTCTGCTCCATAATGAAGATAATAATATGCTCAAGTGATTCATTGACTGAAAATGCCAAAAATACCCTCGGGGTAAAATTACCAAAATACCTCTGGTATATGAAAACTCAAGAAATGACCCCGATGGTCACAAATGAATATTATAACACCTTTGCCTTGATAAATGGTATAAGCATAAGTCCTTGATATATAATCACCATATCATGTTCCTATAAAACTCAAAATACCAATTTTGCCCTTTTTGGTAAGTTGTAGAAACTTCCAAGGCATGTTAGTCACAATACATTTAAAATCATCAAAATCATATAAGATTCATATAATGAGCATGTATAAATCATATACCAATGAAAACAACCACTTTAACATATTTTAGAAAAATATTTCTAAAAACCCTAAACATTCTGTGAGACGTGGATCGATCCATGTGAGGGGCTGACGTACGTTGATTGATCCACGTGAGGAGCTGACGTACGTTGATCGATTCACGTGAGAGATTGACGTCTCACAGTAAGTTTTTGGTTCTTTCCAGTCCAACATCGATCGATCCATGTTAGGGGTTGATGTACATTGATCGATCCATGTCTCTCTGCCTGAGAGATCCACGTCATTTTTCTTCACTTTTTCATCCTTTAATCACTTATAACACCATATGTGACATTTCTAAGTATTAACCACTTAAAATCATGACTTTGAAAATTATCCAAACATATTTCTCAACATTCTCCCCTTTTGGATGATTTTCAAAATAACTTAACATGATTTTAATGTCACAACTCATAACCATTTGTTTAACATCATAAATCTTACCAATGGTTTTCAAACTTTGTTTTCAACAAAATTTTAAATAGTTATGCTCCCCCTCAACTTATAATCTCCCCCTTAACATATACTCAACTTATACCAATAGAAACTTATCATACCAAATTATGACTTACCAACTAAAATCATGTTCTTATTCCATCTCCCCCTTTATTTTGCAAATCATGCAAAAGATAGAACTATACAATGGTGTCGTAAGTCATCATACCTAACTTAGCCCGTAAGTTTTCAAATGTGGCTTGATCAAGGGGTTTGGTAAAGATATCAGTGATTTGGTGATCAGTTCTTATATGGTTTATGACTATATCCTCATTTTGAACATGATCTCGAAGAAAGTGGTATCGCACCTCAATGTGTTTGGCCATAGAATGAAGCACCGGATTCCGTGAAAGATTGATCGCACTTGTGCTATCGCCGAAAATTGGAATCTTATTCATTTTAATGCCAAAATCACTAAGTTGCTGCTTAAGCCAAAGTATTTGGGTAGCACATAAACTTAACGTAATATACTCGGCTTCAGTTGTAGAAAGAGCTACATTAGCTTGCTTTTTAGAAAACCAAGAGATCAAGTTGGTTTCTATGAATTGACATGTACCGCTAGTGGATTTTCTATCTAACTTGCAACCACCATAATCAGCATCACTATATGCGTACAATTCCAACTTAGCATTTCTATCATACCAAAGTCCCAAGTGAGGTGTATGATTAAGATATCTAAAGATCTTTTTCACTGCATTGTAATGTGATACCTTGGGACAAGATTGAAACCTAGCACACATACATACACTAAACATGATGACAGGTCTTGATGCAGTCAAGTATAACAGTGATCCAATTATAGACCTATAAAGTGTGTCATCAAAAGGTTTACCATTTTCATCCTTATCTAGTTTGGTGCTAACGCTCATGGGGGTAGTTGTAGGTTTCAACTCTTCAAAGCCAAACTTCTTAATCATATCATTGACATACTTAAGTTGGCTAATGTGAATTCCTTGAGGGGTTTGTTTGATTTGAAGTCCTAAGAAATAATTCAACTCTAATACCATTGACATTTTAAATTCTGACTTCATACACTCTTCGAAGTCTTTGACTAAAGTAGGGTTAGTTGAACCAAAGATAATATCCTCTACATATATTTGAACTATTAACAAATCATTATCTTTTCTTCTTAAGAATAATGTGTTGTCGATGGTCCCCTTTGTTAATTATTTGCAATAAGAAAGTTTGCAAATCTATCATACCAAGCTCTTAGAGCTTGTTTCAAACCATATAAAGCTTTCTTAAGCTTATAAACATGGTTAGGATTCTTTGGATCTTCGAATCCAGGGGGTTGTTTGACAAACACCTCTTCTTGGATGTATCCATTCAAGAATGCACTCTTGACATCCATTTGGAAGAGCTTAATATTGCTTAGATTTGCAATCGCAGGTAACAATCTAATTTCTTCTAGTCGTGCAACGGGTGCAAAGGTTTCTTCATAATCTATTCCTTCTTGTTGATTATAACCTTGTGCGACTAGTCTAGCCTTATTTCTTGTAATTTTTCCTTGTTCATCCATTTTATTCCTAAAGACCCATTTAGTTCCTATGATAGACTTGTCTTCAGGTTTAGGTACTAAGTCCCACATGTTGTTCTTTGTGAATTGATTTAATTCCTCATACATAGCATCTATCCATGATATGTCACCTAAGGCTTCCTTAACATTCTTAAGTTCTATGTGTGAGACTAAGCTATGTCCTTCAAGCTGACTTATGTTTCTACGTGTTCTAACCCCAACACTTGGATCCCCAATAATTAATTCTCTAGGGTGCCACCAATTCTTAGATTGACTAGGTTCACCCTCATCTTGTTCAAATGTTTCATTAGTGTGAACATTATCATATGTAATTGGATCATTAGTTGTATTATCTTCCAATTGCAAAGTTTCTTCATTTATTTCATCTAAGGGTTCATGCATGTCTTGTTCAGGGGGAGTTAGTTCTAGATGATCAAGTACAGGCTCAAGTAATACATCATCATCAAACATACTTTCAACATTATTCTCAGGTTTATGTTGAGTTTTATCACTAACTTCAAAGCATGCATTTTCATTGAATTTTACATGTATGGATTCAATTATCTTTCTAGATGCAGGATTATAACACCTATATGCTCTTGAGTTAGTTGAATACCCAACAAATATGCATTCAATAGACTTTTGTTCAAATTTATCTAGATTATCCTTAGTGTTCAGCATAAAACATTTACATCCAAATAGTTTACGATAATCTACCTTAGGTTGTCTATTGTTTAGCAATTCATAAGGCGTTTTATTTAATTTCTTTCTAATAGTAAGCCTATTTATGATATAGCATGCACAACTAACAGCTTCAGCCCATAAATATTTAGGTAATTTATTTTCACAAAGCATTGTCCTAGCAACTTCTTGAATTGTTCTATTTTTATGTTCAACAACTCCATTGAGTTGTGGTGTTCTAGGTGGTGAGAATTCATGTTTAATTTCATGTAGTTCACAAAATTTGATTATATCTTTGTTTTTAAATTCTCCACATCTATCACTTCTAATCCTTTTAACATTTTCTTCATAAATGTTTTCAAGTTGCTTAACAAGAGTTTCGATTGCTAATGGAGCATCGTCTTTGTGTGTTAAGAACAATGTCCATGTGTAGCGTGAGTAATCATCTACTATGACACATACATAGTAGTTTCCACCTAGACTTCTTGTCCTACTTGGAGAAATTAGTCTAAGTGAAGCAATTCTAGTACATGACTACTACTCACTTCATGTTTCGGTTTTAATATTTCTTTAATGTGTTTTCCTTTAATACATGTTTCACACATTTGAAAATTATCTAAGTCTAACTTAGGCATTCCTCTAATTAAATTCTTCTGAGATAATTTCTTAATGGTTGAAATTCCTATATGGCCTAATCTTCAATGCCATAAATTTACATCTAACCTTAGCATCTAACATGTTATCTAAGGTAAGAGTATAAATGTTACCATCTTTATTTCCTTTTAATACTATTTCTCCTTTTTTATTTATTATATCACAAGAATTGTGATGAAAAGAGACATTATAACCGCAATCTATGAGTTGAGAAATACTAAGTAAATTATAAGAGAGATTTCTTACTAACAACACATTTCGTATTTGAAATGTGTTAGGGTCCCCAATTGTTCCTTTTCCAACAACTTGTCCTCTGTTGTTGTCACCAAATGTTACTTTTCCTCCATTTTTAATATGTTCTAATTCGATGAATAGTTTGGGGTTCCTCGTCAGATGCCTCGATCATCCACTATCTAAAAACCATTTTCAGATTCTTTGACTTTGCCTCCTTCTTGCGTTCTTTGCGTTTTTCCTACAATGGAGACAGTTTTAGGTACCCTTTATTTGGGTCCTTGAATGTTAGGGGCACTATTCTTGTTTAGATATCCCTTAGGTATCCAAACTTGAACATACCTTTTAGGCACATTTTTAACATGATTATAATTTAGAAAATAAGAAGGATTAGCATATAGATGATCATTCCACATAAGTGAAGATGCATTGTTATACACGTTGCACCATGGTTGATAATCATTATATGCTGGCCGATTTTTATAATGTGTATAAGGCATGCAATTTTGTTTCTTGAATGGCACTATATAAGTGTGTTCATAGGCATTTCTATAAGACTTATAAGAGTGTTGCCTATACTTTATTATGTCTAGTTGCATTTGTATACATATAGGCATAATTTCTAGGTTGTCTAGACGCAAAGTTTGGCCTAGATGTATGTTTATGCGTGTGTGCTTTTATGGGTGTATGTTGTATTTTCGCCTTAGAATAAACAGAAGAAGGAGTAGAAGAAGATTTAGCAGACAAAGTTGTTTTTATATCTTTATAAGGTTGTTTAGTAGTTGAAGATACAAACTTAGTCTTTCTACCTACCTTGTAATCTTCTTCTTTATAGCCTAAGCCAGTTTTATCATTTCCATACTTTTGTGATGAGATTAGTGTATCTAACATATTAGCACCCGATTTAAATTGTTCTAACATTTTTTCTAAGTTAAGCTTAGAAGACTTAAGTTGTACTACCTCATGTTCACAACTTTCCAACTTGGACGTTAACATATTATTTTCCGTTTTTATCTTTTGTTCATCTTTCCTATATGATTCAATTTTATTCTCTAAAGAATCAAGAGTATTAGTAGACTCTTGTTTGAGAGATTCTAATTGATTGAAAAATTCCAAGTTGGACGTATTCAACTTGTCATTTTCTTCAATTAGTTTCTTCTTTTCTTTAGAGAGCCTTACAGTGAGCATGCATTCTTAAGAACTCTTCATACATTTCATCAAATGTCAAGTCACTATCAGAATCACTATCAGAAGAAGAACATACCTCGTTTGATACGAAGCAGACTTGAGCTTCCTCAGTTTCAGATTCTGAGTCGGATGAGTCGCTCCATGTGCTCATCTTCATTGCTCGTTTCCCTTTCCTTGCCTTAGACTCCTTTGTCTTTGTCGTTTGTGCCTCCTTGTCCTTGGCTTGTTTATTATTTTTGTTATTATTATTATTTTTTTCGTGGGACAATCGTATGAAATATGTCCTTTTGACCGCATTCATAACACTTTAATTCTTTATTATACCATTTGTTTGTGTTATTTTTCCTAGGTTGAGAAGAAGAAGAAGAACGTTTTCTATTCCTATTAGGACATTTGAAAAACTTCCTAAGTTTTCTTGCTATTAATATCAAGTCATCATCTAATTCAGTACTATTACTGTCATCATTATTTGTATGTGTTTCAGTTGTTCTGAAAGCTATAGACTTACTTGATGGTTTAGATGACTCGGACTTCCGTTGGTTTAGTTTTACCTCATAAACTTTAAGAGACCCAATCAATTCATCTATCTTAGTGATTGACTTTGTCTCCTTGATTGCAGTCACCTTTGGATCCCGTTCAGCAGGAAGGCTTCGTAGCACCTTTTGAACCTTTTCATTGTTCGAAAATGACTTCCCTAAAGCTTCAAGAGCATTGAAAATATTAGTAATCCTCGAATCCATAGATGTTATGGATTCGTTCGGCAACATTTTGAAAGTCTCTGATTCAGTCATAAGGATGTTTATTTTTGACTCTTTAACACCACTAGTACCTTCATGCTTTAATACAAGTGATTTTCACATGTTCGTGTGCGCTTGTGCAATTTGAAACATATCCTGCTTCAGACGTTGTAAGTCCATTCAAGAGTAATTTCATAGCTTTAGCATTCATTGACATTTTCTTTTTATCATCTGATGTCCATTCACTTTTATATTTTTCTACTTCTTGAGTGACTCCACTAACTTGTACAACTTTCATTGGAATGTACGGTCCATCTTCAACTATAGACTATAAATCGATGTCTATAGCCATTAAGAATAGCCTCATTCTTAGTTTCCAATGAACAAAATTATTGCCATCAAAAAGAGGAGGGCGTTGGGTGGACATACCTTCCAACTCACCTTTGTGAGATACTATTGCCATTGTAAATACCTATGTATCGAGGCTAGCAGGCTACAAAGAATAATTTTTCTTGGCTTTGTATTGATTGTACGGTGTTGAATATTGCTGCTTTGAGTGGTGCAGACCTCGCTCTGATACCAATTGTTGGACCATGCACCTGCAATAAACACCACTAGAGGGGGATGGGTGAATAGTGGTTAGCGGAAATTACACTACAACCCTTTGTAATAGTCTCCTTTGAAAACAGAATCTGAGACCACCTCAGATTCAAAATCCGTTTTTGAAAAATTCAAATCTAATTGTACACAACTCCAAAAATTATGAAACTTTCCAGAATTGTACTTCAATGTGTTAGCAAGACTCTGTCCAAAAACCAGACAAAAATAAGATCGTTGGCCCTTCAAACAAATAAAACGATTCAGATGGTCAATCTGGACAGAATTGGACAGAATGTTGCTGATTTTGAAAAATGTGTTTCTCTTTGAATACTCAACCAAAAAGGTTGAGCTTTATATCAAAACACTCCTTAGGATGTGTAGATGATGTTTCCAAAAGGCCCCGACCTTAAAGAATTCTTGATAAATACAGAATTTAAGTGAAATACTAACTTTTCCTTGACAAATCAAGTGATTCTTGTAGCAAATGAAAGATAACAGTCTGAAGTATAACTCCGCCAAAAATCGCGAATTTGGAACGTGTTTAGCTATTTTTTCGAATTGTGAGAAGTTGTGTGAAAACTGCAGTAAAAACGGGCAGAAAACAGAAATGAAGAAATAAGACAAGAACACCGAGGATTTATCCTGGTTCGGTCAACGTGACCTACTCCTGTCCCAAGGAACACCTTTCCTTGGATTTCACTATCAAATGAATCACCTTACAACAAGAACCAAGCTTGATCCTTGGGTTATACACCAACCCTATTCAAGACTTGGATAATCACCTTCTAAGCAACACTTAGTTGCAACACCTCTACCACCAATTGATGTAGCCTTATAAGAATGGCTAATCAATCTTACAAATGAAGCTCAAGAGGTTTGTAGCACAACAAAAACAACAAGAACACCTTTGCTACACAGAATGAAACAATAACAACAAGAAGATGAAGATGAAAGCTAGACAATTCAACAAATGCTTAGTGTGAATTGAGCCTTGGAGATAAGACTTCCAATGTGTCACCATATTCATCATCAAGTCCAAATGTCTTCTCATCATTGGTTGACCTTTGTACACTTGGCAAAATGAGACAACATAATTGGTCCACCTTGGCACAATGATGTTGGCCGAAATTTCCACCATGGATTGTCTCAAAAATGTGAAGATAATACCCATAACAACTCCTTTATCTTCTCAACTTTTTGACACAAGAATAGGCATGTGAGACTTTGAAAGATTCAAACTCAAAACAGCCCCCACTTGAATGTAGTAGCCGTTGGCTACTTAGTCAACATTTCAAAAAAAAACTTTGATTTTCTTTTGTAAATTGTTGATAATTAAAGAAAGGATAATACCACAAAAATATCCTCAACTCCAAGCACAACAATAGGGCATGTGAAGTCTTCAATTTGACTCAAAAAATCTGCCAAGAAAAGCCATATAGCCATTGGCTATATTTAGAAAATTCCATGTTGGCAATTTTGCCAACTAGCTCCTTTTTCGTTGGTCCACTTGTCTCCAACTCACAAAATGAATTCCACATCATATCCAACAGCATATGCACGTTTGTTCAACATATATATATGTGTAGCAACTCAGTTTTTTGAAGAAGAAATCAACAGATAATAGTTGACAAGATTATGTCAACGTGTGACATCGAAATTCCCAATATTTCTTCTTATATGTCATGAACATTTCCACACGTTTGACACCTTTAATATCTATGAATAATGATGATAAATGTTCTCTTATAACATATATAAGACGGTCTTCAAGAAAAAATAGAATGTGACATCTCAAATCGTCACATATCCAGCTATAGTCAATAATATCATCATGAGAGAGAAAGAGATAAAGAATCGCCATATTATCTTCAAGTTAATAATAAATCTGCTCCAGAATGAAGATAATAATATGCTCAAGAGATTTCTTGAGTGAAAATACCAAAAATACCCTCGGAGGTGAAATTACCAAAACACCCCTGGTATATGAAAACTCCAGAACTGACCCCGATGCTCACAAATGAATATTATAGCACCTTTGCCTTGATAAATGGTATAAGAATAAGTCCTTGATATATATATTCACCATATCATGTTCCTACAAAACTCAAAATACTAAGTTTGTGCTTTTTAGTAAGTTGTAGAAACTTCCAAGGCACGTTAGTCACAATACATTTAAAATCATCAAAATCACGTAAGATTCACATAATGAGCATGTATAAATCATATACAAATGAAAACAACCACTTTAACATATTTTAGATAAATATTTCTAAAAACCCTAAACATTCTGTGAGACATGGATCGATCCATGTGAGGGGCTGACGTACGTCGATCGATCCACGTGAGGGGCTGACGTACGTTGATTGATCCACGTGAGAGATCGACGTCTCACAGTAAGTTTTTGGTTCTTTTCAGTCCAACATCGATCGATCCATGTTAGGGGATGATGTACATCGATCGATCCATGTGTCTCTGCCTGAGAGATCCACGTCATTTTTCTTCACTTTTTCATCCTTTAATCACTTATAACACCATATGTGACATTTCTAAGTATTCACCACTTAAAATCATGACTTTGAAAATTATCCAAACATATTTCTCAACAACTTTGACTTGAAGTGGCTTGGAAAGACTTGAGAAAAAAGTCCCCTGCTTCGATGCAGGAAGCTTTATTTATAGCTATTGAAGCTGAGAGCTGCATGGCCTAGAGCAAAAGTGGTGATGACACCTAGCTGTCTAGGTGGCAGTTCTAGCCTGCATGGCCACCACGCGGCAGCTGATGGTTGCTACGTTGGCTATTCTCCTTTTCATGGTTGACATGTGGAGATGAAGGGCTGTGCTGTTGGGAATCTTAGGTTACATGAAGACAAAGTGACGCCACGTGTCGGGGCTGAGATGCCGAGCGTGCTGAGTGGCAGAAGTCTGCCTAAGTGTGTTATGGCCGAACAGAATCACTACATGTGTGGCTCGGCCAGGGTGGCAAGAACAGTTTGCCGAGTTGAGCAGAGCAGGTCGACCAAAGCATTCCAGTCTTAGGTGTTGATCAGATGAGGTGATGGTCAAGCTGACTTGGCCTCGGCCCTGGCTGAGCTGAACTGCATGGGCTGACCTGATCAGGTTAAGCCCTGTATGTTATTCGAGCCATCCCAAAGACGACCGAGCTCCAATGTTTTCGGCCTCTGGCCGAGCTAACCCTGGCTGAGGTGGAGCTTATGCCTTGGAGAGTTTCGCTTGGCAACTTCTTCAGGTAGTGCTGAGCCCAGCCGAAGCTGATCAGTCATTGAGCTTGACTTACGTTGATCGTTGTTAACTAACTTGGATGCCTTGTCTCCTCTTAGCAGGTGAACTTTGGTCTCATCACTTTGCCCCCATATTAGTTTAGCCGAGCTAACCAGAGAGGGCATGCTAATTTGTTTAGATGCGTTGGTGACGTGTCTACCTTTAATTGGGCTGTAGTCAGCACTTAATGCTAGCTTAGATTACGAAGAGGTAATCATTATTTTTTCGATGGTTGAAATTTTCGGGGGGGGGGGAATTCGAAGCATCTGATCTTTTCGAATTTCGATTTTTAAAGGTTATGTCCTTTCGAAAGCAGTATTCATCCTCAATCATTTCTAGCCGCTTTTTGAATACTTTTGTTCTCTTCTCCGGCGACCTTTCACTCTTCTCCAACCCCGGTGAGACCTTCGCTTCTGCCTCCTCCTCTATGTAAGCTTCCCTTTCCTTAACCATGGCTATTATTTCGTCGTCTTCTTCCTTTGATTCTCAAAATGTTTCGAGGACAGGTTCATATTCTGCCGGTTTTGGTGGGAGAGATGGTAGCCCCTCACCCTCCTCTGCGAGGTCGAGTTCCAGTGATTGTCCTCTTCAGAGGCTACGCCTTGTTAGTGCTCCCTCTGCGGCTGCACCAGTGATGGAGGTGCCCTCTGTTGCAACTTTTAGAGGGGCCCCGTCAGCGGCGTTGCAAGGTTCATTGTGCGAGCTGAAAGCTGCTGATCTTTCCCGCTTGTGTGAGTCTTACCAAATTGACAGGGATCTGTTTAACCCTACTCTTCCCTTTCCTCACCAATCTGCTTACGATCCGCCAGTCAGGTACGAAGCAGTTTATGAAGATTATTTCAAATCCGGCTTTCGCCTTCCTATTTCAGAGCCCCTTTATCAGATTCTTGAATACTTCCATCTTAGGCTGCCCCAGATCATGCCTAATGGTTTGAAAGTGGTTAATTGTTACTTCCTTTACCTGTGGGCAGCTAGGACCCATTTCGATCTTAGGACCTTTAGCGGGATGTTCATCTGTAACTCTATAGAAAGTTGGTTTTACTTTAGTAGGAGATTCCTTAATAAGGAGTACAACCATGCTAGAAACATCCCCACTTTTACCAAGAATGGAAAGATTGCTTTTTATTTATTAAGAAGGTAGGGCTGCCTGAAACTAAGTTCTGGAATACCGCAGAGCAGACAACCTGAGTCTGAGCAGCGAGTTAGCGATGAGGTCTCTAGACATCTGAGCCTGCCGGTGGCGGTTGACTGGCGAAAAGTGGACGGGTCGGTCTTGGAGGCTGACGATCTGGACTATTTGGTACCTGGCTATCGCTTCCAGGAGTTCAGCCAGGAGAACTTAAAGATTGCTGAGGGTAGGAATTTTGATTTTCTTGTTTTTCTGCTAGTTTCCATGTAGGTTCATTGTTTTATTGGTGAAATTGCAGGAGCAATGGTGTCTGATGAGATGGCACGAACGAGGGCCATAGCCTTAAGAAAAAGAGCCAGAATAGAGGAGAGCAAATCCTCCTCAGACCAGGCTCCAAATAGAGCTCCCACTTCTGTTGCACATGTACTTCCTGTTGGGGTTCCCCTGCTGGGGCTGGTCTTCCTGACCGACCCATCGAAATTGATCCAGGTATTTCTTTATCCATAAATTTGGGGCTAGATTTTACCCATATTTCTTCGGCTGATAAGCATCTTACTTTATACTTTTGTTGCAATTGAGGATTCAGCTGGTCCTGCTCAGACCCTCAACCTCTAAATGCGGAAAGGGGAATTGATGCGCCCAGCGCGGCTCTTCCTTCTTTAGTTGCAGAGGATGAGGTGCCAGCATCTGCGACTGAACCTGAGGCGACCCCTACAGAAGGGGGGAACGCTGAGGAACCTACCCAGCAGAGGAACAAGGGCAAGGCCCCTCAAACCGCTGAAACTGAATCTTCTTTTGGGCAATCCAGGCGACGTCACAGGTTTATTACCTTTTATACCGACGAGACAGGCAGGGACCCTGCTGTGGCGAGGAAAGTATCAGAGATGTCAGTCCTACCACATGATTGGGAAACGTTTGATCGTATGGAATTGACTGAAGCACTTAACACCTTCCTGAGCAACATGGTCATGGTGAGTTTTCTTACTCCTTCAGTTTTGTTGCTTCATGCTTTTACTGACTTGTGTAAATGTTGCAGTTCCAAGCTCAAGAGTACAATTTCTTTAGGCGAACTGAGGAGATGCGAAATATTGCTGTCAATGTGTGTGAGAAGAACATTGCTCTTCAGTAGGTCAACGAGAAGTTGATAGAGGAGGTGAAGCCCTTATAGACCAGGCTTGAAGGGCTTGAGGCAGATGTCGCTGCATTAAGGTCTGAGGTGTCGACCCTATCCTCTGAACACTCTACTCTTAGAGAGGGGAAAGAGGAGTCTGATACCAGGCTTGCCACTGCCAACTCCAAGGTGGATGAGCTGCAGGGAGTCATTGTTGACATGGAGCAGGCATCCACCAAGACTCAATCTGAATTGGAGTTCTGTTGGCAAGAGCTGGAGACTTGTCAGAAGAAGGTAGAAGATGAGACAAAGAGCATGGTTGAGCTGACCCAACAATTCGCCCTTCAGGTTGAAAGTATCAAAAAGGATGATGTTGCTGAGTTCAGACAGTCCGAGTACTTCATGGACAATCTTCTGTTCTTGCAGAGTTTAGTGATGGTGGCCGGCCAGACTCTTGCAATTGATGTTTGCTCAAAAGTCTTCCCTGCCTTGGATAAGAAGCATCAACAAATCGCCGAGCTCTACAACCCAAATGCTTAGAAAGAGTTTGATACTCGACTGGAGCTATTCAAGGGGGCTGACCTTAGGGATCTTTAACTAGTTTAGGAGAAATCCTTTGTATTTGGCTTGACAATTCTTAATGAAAATTTTAACTTTTCCAATTCTTGTGTACTTCATTTTTTTAGTACTATTTATTTCTTGTCTTGCGACTCAGGGCTGAGCAAGTTGTCCTTAAAATTTCATAAGTCCCTAGGGTCGAGGCTGGCAATCTTGCTATTCCGTTCTTCCATTCAAGAGTTTTTGGCTAACACTTTTGAGGTCAAGTTTCCAAACTTGTTACGGTCGAAGTTAGATGTCTGCTCTGTACCTGGAAAAATTCTCATAACGGAAATAGTTTTAATAAAAACTAAGTAGAATAAACCTGTTATCTTGCTGGGCTGAGCTAAGAGATAGGCCTGTTTAGCTATCAGTCAAAGCAGATAATCTTGATCAGCCGAGACGAATTCACTTATAGCTTCAGATATCTTCTACTCGGCTGTGTTGAGCTCGGGAATGCTAGGCTTCTTTTGCCCTGAGGCTTTACTGATGTAGGTTTCTGACTGAGCGGAGCAGCCTTACAAGGTCGAGCTGAGGACCATGATTTGTTTGGCCAAAGTGAAACTCAAAGCCATAGAGTAATGACTGCTTAGTCGTTTGATTGAGCTGACAACGCAGGTCATTGAGTCGAGGTGACTGCTTGGGTCATCCGCTTAGGAGCGCGAAACTTGTCGCGTCCGAGATCCCCTTAAGACCACAAGGCAGAGGATAGAGATCACTTAAGTCATTGCCGAGGCGTGACACCTATCACGCCGGAAGTTCCCTCAAAACCATAAGGCAAAGAATGGGGGTGACCACTTAGGCCATTATACCACAGGTGCGAAACCTGTCGCATCCGAGGGCTCCCTTAAAACCATAAGGCAGAGAGCAAATATTTGAGCCTCCCAACGTGGGAAGGGGTTTTGTCTGAGCTGAGGCCCTCTTAAACCCATAGGGCAGAGGCCTAGAGAGAATCAATATAAACCCCTGACAAGCCTTAAGACCGAGGCCCACCGTAAGGCGGATATACACGCTGAGGTGAACCCCTGACAAGCCTAAGGGCCGAGGGGAACTTTTACAGCCATTGGGTGCAAAATATATTAGATCCTTAATCTTATAGGCCATAAGAGAGAAGTCACATAGACGGGAAAGTTTGTGTCGCGAGTCCCTTCATGAGCCATAAGGAAGAGATAGGCTAAGCGCAAACCTTGTCGGGCACCAATTCTGTTACAAACCATAAAGTGGACGTCAGGTAGGCACATAACTTCTCTCGCAGTCTAGCTGAATCTCCTCATGAATCATAAGGTGAAGGATCAATAATTAAGCCTCCAATACAGGCTGAATGCCGAGCATAATAAGATGCCGAGCAGAGCTGGGCTAGAAATTTGAATAAAGCGATCGGGGACCTTCATGTCCCATTTGCTTGCGAAAAATCTTGCTTCATATTTTGGCGGCTTATTTGCAATAGCAAGTCCGGTACAAAGATTGATAGATGAAGCATTAGCTTTAAAATATTCATGTATGTACAAAAAGCTTTGGATACATGCGGGTGAATTGGACTATGATCCATAGGGTTGACAACCTTTGCCTTTAGGCCAGCCTTATCAGTTCAGAACCCCGCCGCATCTGCCCAGCCGCAGCTGGGTCTTCATCTTCAGGTGGTGGACGTCTGTGATCTGGTCGACACCTTTCATCAGGAGGAGGCTGAGTGAAGTCCAGCCTGTTGTGCAGCCTTGACCTAGGGTTTTAGTAGCGCTGCAGATAACCTAATTCAATTAGAGCTCAATCTCTTGGGTGAGCTGCCTACAGTCCTCTATATCATGCCCAATATCATGATGGTAGAGGCAGTATAGTTGGAAATCCCTTTTATGGATGGGTCCTGACAAGGGCTTGGGATCTATTGCTAGGCCTTCCTTCCTCATAGCGGATAGAATATGGGCCTTGGAGGCCAACAGAGGCACTCTTTCTCTGCCTCGGCCACTTAGCCTCAGACGAGCAGCACGTTTTTCACGTGATGGGGCTCTGGCCTCCTTGTCAACTTCTCTGCCATGTCTGAGTGGCAGCAGCGCTTTCCGTGCGCGTTTCAAATGATAGTACAAAGCTTCCAAAGGCTCGGATGTAAAGCGCTGGCGGCTAGATCGCAGGCCTGAGCGTCTGGCCTCGGCCATGAAATCATCCCGAGGTTCCGAATAGTATTGGGGCTGAGTTAGAGAATACTCCATGAGCTCTCTTCTCTGATGAAAGTAACTGGGATGAGCCTCACAGGGTCCAGCAACTGGTGCTTTTTCCTTCATTTCTCTCACCACCATCTGGAACACGCTAGGATTTTGGGCTACATACCGAATAGCCCACCTATGTTCCCCATAGGTAAAGTAAGTGGCGAGAGTAGACGATTCTACAGGACCTGGGGAACCATGTTCTGACAGAGGTCGAGGAGAACGCAGATGTCTCCGGGGGGTCATAAGTCTTTTGCCCCTTTTCTGACTGTTCTTATCCATCTTCCTAAGGATTGGATAACAGGTTGGTTGCTTAGAAGACCCTTCGAGGGATAATTTTATAGAAGACGGAAGGTTCAAGGCCTTTCCTCTAGCGCCAGATGATGAAGCCGGATCTTCACCAGGTGGATCAGAGATGATCCTTTTGGTATGGCGTCAGCTCTCCGTTAGGGTCTGTCTCTGGAACCTGAGAAGGAAATGTAACGTTAGACGCCCAGGTCAATGCCCTGGGAAAGACCCTTCGACGCTCAAGTCAGTTATAGGCATTTTTGTGTATAGCTTATGCTCGAATCAAAGGTTGTAAAGAACCTGTTTAGAACTCTCTTTCAGAGAGGGTAGCTGTTTATGTGGGTCGGCTGAGGCACGGTTTTGACCGAGCCGAGATGATGGGAGTCTTAGATGTCACTTTGACTTGAAGTGGCTTGGAAAGACTTGAGAAAAAAGTCCCCTGCTTCGACGGAGGAAGCTTTATTTATAGCTGTTGAAGCTTAGAGCTGCGTGGCCTAGAGCAAAGGTGGTGATGGCACCTGGCTGTCTAGGTGGTAGTTCTGGCTTGTATGGCCGCCACGCGGCAGCTAATGGTTGCTGCGATCGCAATTCTCCTTTGCATGGTTGACATGTGGAGACGAAGGGCTGCGCTGTTCGCAATCTTAGGCTACATGAAGACCAAGTGGCGTCGCGTGTCGGGCTGAGAGGCCGAGCGTGCTGAGTGGCAGAAGTCTGCCTAAGTGTGTTATGGCCGAGCAGAATCACTACATGTGTTGCTCGGCCAGGGTGGCAAGAACAGTTTGCCGACCTGAGCAGAGCAGGTCGACCAAAGCATTCCAGTCTTAGGTGTTGATCAGACGAGGTGATGGTCAAGCTGACTTGGCCCCGGTCCTGGCCGAGCTGAATTGCATGGGCTGACTTGATCAGGTCAAGCCCTATGTGTGCTTCGAGCCATCCCAAAGCGGCCGAGCTCTAATGTTTTTGGCCTCTGGTCGAGCTGACCCTGGCTGAGGTGGAGCTTATGCCTTGGAGAGTTTCGTTTGGCAACTTCTTCAGGCAGAGCTGAGCCTGGCGGAAGCTGACCAATCAATGAGCTTGACTTATGTTGACCGTTGTTGACTAACTTGGATGCCTTGTCTTCTCTTAGCAGGTGAACTTTGGTCTCATCAATGTTCTTTAACCGTCGTTAATTGCTTCAATGGTTAAAACTATTCTTTGCACTTTCAATCATTGACACATGATCCACCACTCCTCAAACTAAATATCAGGCCATTTTTGATGTAAGAGCCACCATACCTAGTCTTCCACAGGTTCTCCTCTCTCAGAATAGTAAGCTTCCTCAAACTATTAGTCATGATATTAGTTATTAATTATCTAAATAAAGATATATAAATAGTTAGTGAAAGCTATTGTTTAAGAGCGTCTAACTAGCTCATGTTGTATTCTTTTTAATAGTTTATACCCTGATAGATATTGAATATCTCACGAATGACTATTAATGTACTTATGTTACCATGATTTTGCAAGTTACATCGAACACAATGCACCTATTTTGTGCTTTGGTCGATTTAACAATAATAATAATAATAAAATCAACAACAATCATAAGAATAAGTCTAAGCTTAAGTACATCATGTAGATAAAAGTGCTGAAGTTGCAATACTAACGACGTGTATAAGAAAGTCAAAAACGAAACAGAGTAAAATACAGAGAAATGTTAGGAGGCTCCAATATGATACTCTATAGGAGGGGGATGCAAAATAGATTATCTATCAAATTTTTGCAAATTATTGATTTACACGAAACCAACTACACCAAAGTAATTAAATTGTAAATCAGTTTGTATTTTCAACTACTACTTTTATAACAACCTCAAACTATTCCGCAACAGTTAACTTAGTTAACTTAATTGCAAGCAAGATCTTTAAAATATTGTTTATATCATCTTCTACGACCTCTAACTAATGGCTTAATAAAATATGTTACGGAAAAAATGGAACATACCTCTCATGTAAATGCAAACACAAGAAATAGACCTATTAAATTAAGCTTCCCTTGTGACTGATAAGATGCAAAGCATGATCCAGCTGCTTGTAGATTAAATTGAAGCAACTAAGCATTAGTGTTCGACGAAATACCATAAGAAGAGGAAGAAAGCAGTTTGGTGGGAAACATTTAAATAGTGAAATGACGGATTTACCCTTAATGATATAACTTTTTGGCAGTTAGAAGGGTGTTTTAGTAATTCCATTACTTTCTTCTTCATTTGTTTTCCCCCTCTATAATATGAAAAACGGTTGCTGCAACTAGTGTGTGGAATCAGATTTTTCTGTAAAATTGCTGATGAATAAAGCTTCTCTCGTCTTCTCCTTTGATGGTTACTTCTATTTTTCTTCTCAATTTCTAGTCTGATTACTTTTTTGTTGGTTTGATGATTGGTGTTCATATTGCATTGTTTGTTCTTGATGATTGCTTGATTGTATGATGTTGAAACTCTATTTCGTCAGTGACGCATTACAAAACCCTTAAACTACAATCAATAAATATTTTTGGAGGCAAATCAGGAACATGCAAACATAGAGTAATTTATGCCAAGGATTATCTAAGAAAACCTTTAGAAAATTGTATTAATGTTGTAACAACGGCGTCAAATCTTAATGTGTGTTTGAGATGAAACAGACGTTCACTTTAAAAATGTAACATATGGAACGAGTATACACAATGTTAGAAATATAATTTCCAATGATGAAATGAAGTCCACTACCTCATCCTATTATGTCACTTAAATGAAAGAATAACAAAAATCAGTTGGAATCACTTACCGTCAAAGTCTCGATTGTTTTCCTCCTCTTCCCTTTGATCACTTCGTTTGAGTATTGTTTTTCTTTTGGACAAGGAACGAGCGATTTCCCTTCACTCACAAGGTCTTATTCTATTAATTATAATAAATTTTCACGAATCTCATGATTTTTACCTTTTAAATCTTTTGTACTTTATTTTCTTTCTTTTTTGTGGGTTTAGTTATAAATGTATCATAGTCTCTACGTGCGCTAAAACACTGACAGGAAGCCTCTGTGTCCTACTGACATTATGACGTGAGAAATTGTGTGAGCTTAAGAGTCTCTTTGAGTGAAAAACTCAAATTCATTACTTGTGTGATTTATCTTTCGCTAAGTTTCTTTCAATCATCATACTCAAAACTTTTATTCAATAAATCAGCTATATGTATAGTACTCTCTTTCTCCCAAAAATACTGTCCTAATTTCTGTTTTGGTTTGTCATAAGAACACTACTGACTTTTGAAAATAAGAATATACTAGTTTCTATACAACCCTTTAAATTAGTACTAACTGTTGGAATACATGGTGATCATACTGAGGAATCAATAATTGAACATATTGGCTAGTTGAATCAGGTGATGAAGAAGAACCAGGTCAGCACCCTCATTGGGACATTTCATCGAGTAGATTGACAATTACGTCGAACACTTATATTAGGCCTAATTTCTTACTGTTAATTTTACATACTTAGGACATAATTGTGTAATTGTATTCCTTAATCATTAGGCTAGACAATGATCATTAAATTGATGATAAATTAAGCGTTTTACATGCTGGTTTTTAACCATCAAAATAGTAGTTAAGGCTGACGACCTTAGTAGGCCAACTAGCCGTTGGATCTTTCTTGTATAAGAATGTAGTCTTCTTCCTATTTGAATATACGAGCTCTGTCTCATATTTGTGAGTTTCTTATTTATTGTGTCATTTTATCTATATGGTATTAGAGCCTTTGAGCTCAGCATGAGTTGTTCAAAAATTAAAATTCTTTACTGTTGTTCATCTTCTCCACTTTGTTCTGTAAAGTGTAAGCAATGGAATCTGCAGGAACTGAAGCCTCATCTGTTCCTGGACCTGCAATTCACGCTATCTTAACTAGGGTTAGCTCATCTCAATCCACAATTGATTCAAATCCGGTGACCATGACCAATCAGAAACTAAATGCAAATAAATACTTGGCTTGGTCTCGGGCAATTAAAATGTTTATCACAGGGAAAGGTAAAGAAGCCTATCTAAGTGCTGAAAATGTTATTCTCGAGGAGTCCTCTGAGAATTCAAGAAATGGAATACAGAGAACTCCATGATCATGTCTTAGTTAATCAGTTCCATGACCACAGAGGTGAGTGACAACTTCATCCTCTATAACTCTGCTGCAGAAATATGGCAGGCTGCACAAGAAATGTAATCAAAACTGGACAATATGTCTGAATTCTATGAGCTTGACATCAAGCTCCATAACATACAACAGGGAGATTCACCTGTGAATGTGTACTTTGGTTAGCTTAAACGAATCTGGCAGCAAATTGATGTGTTTGATACACATAAATGGCCAAACCAGGAGGCTGATAAGATGTATAAAAGCACCATCAAAACCAGGAGAATCTTTAGATCCTTGGCTGGACTGAACAAAGAATTTGATGTTGTGAGGGGGAGGATATTTAGTACCAAACCTCTTCCCTCAACCAATACAGTTTTCTTATAGATGAGACATGAGGAGAGTAGGATAAAACTAATGATGAGTTCAACTTCCTCTGCTGAAGGTGCAGTAATGGCTCTTCCTGCACCCTCAGCTGTACAATGTGACTACTTCCTCTGTTGAAGGAGCTGCAATGGATTTTCCTGCACCCTCAGCTGTACAATGTGATAAGGTTGCTGCTCATGCAGTCACAAGGAGATATACTCCTCCAGTTCATCAGGACAATAGAAGAAACAGTGACAACAGACCTACTTGCTAATTCTATAAGAGAGTTGGGCACAATGAGGACAAATGCTATTTTAAGCATGGCAGACCTCCATCTAAATTTAATGAGCAGTGGAGGAATCCAGAACCATGGAGATCCCAAACATCCAACCAAGGGAGCTGGAAAGGATCAGGCGGAGGAGCTTCCAGCAACTATGTCCCTGGACCATCTGGAATCCCCATTAAGTCTCAACTGGATGCAATCTTTCATTTCATGAAGCAGTTCCAACCAAAAAAGTAGCCCCTTGAGATAAACCAGGAGTCCATCCAAGCAACAATGACTAGTTATGGTACTCCTTCTAAACTTCTGTCTACATAGATAGTAGATTCTGGTGCCACACACCACATGACTTAGAATAAACATAAACTAATTGACTTCATATCACTTACCAATCCTGATAAGGTTAAGGTTGCCAAAGTGACTAGGATTAGTATTCTTGCTGGTGGAAACGTTCAGTAAGACACCTTAAAACTAAGAAACGTTCTGTTTATTCCTGAACTTAGTTTCAATTTAATTTCTGTGGGTCAAATGGCTGAAGATAATAATTGTGAAGAAAGGTTCTGACTTTCTAGATGTCATTTTCAGGAAATCTTCTCTAAGAAAAAGATTAGCAGTGCTAACAAGGTCGATTGGCTTTTCCTTTTTCGGGCAAAAGAACCAATCCTCTCAGTAGTCAAACTAGTATAGGATGACAACTTGTAAGAACACTGAGAGTATTTTGCTATGACATAAGAGATTAGGACACCTTAACTTCTTGTATCTTAGAAGACTTATGTCAGCCTTTTTTGCCAATATTAATCAAAGAGATTTATTTTGTGAAGAGTTTAAGTTTGCTAAAAGCTGCAGAACTAATTTTCCTGCAAAAGTCTATGAAAGGAGTTCTCCTTTCAGTCTGGTTCACTCAGATGTTTGGGGGCCTTCAAGGGTTGCCAACATAAATAGAAGCAGGTGGTTTATCACGTTTGTGGATGACCTCTCCAGAGTGACCTGGGTGTTTTTAATGAAACATAAATATGAAGTTGGTGATATAATTAAGAGATTTATTTGCATGATTAAAAATCAGTTCAACACTTCAATTAAAATCATAAGAACATATAATGGAATAGTGTACCTTGAAAAATCAGTAAAAGAGTATCTGAGAACTAAAGGAATCCTTCATCAAACCTCCTGCACTTATATTCCACAGCAAAACAGAGTGGCAGAAAGGAAAAATAAACATCTCCTTGAAGTAACAAGGACAATCATGATGCCAATGAAGATTCCAAAACATTATTGGGGTGAAGGTGTGCCTACTGCTACCCACCTTATTAATATAATGCCTTCTAAGGTCCTCAACTTTGAATCTCCTAAGAATGTTCTATCATAGTCATATTCTGATGCAAAGCTATTCTCTGAGTTACCTATGAAGGTATTTGGATGTGTTGTGTACAAACACATTCCTGAGCAACTCATGAGCAAACTTGACATGAGATCAGAGAAATGCATCTTTCTTGGGTATTCTAATACTCAAAAAGGATAAAAATGCTACTCACCTGGATCCAGAAAAATGTAGGTCTCCTTGGATGTAGTATTTGATGAATCAAAGTCTTACTATATCGCCACTATGCTTGAAACTGAGCATGAATCAGAAAATAACCTTTGGAGTCTCATTGATATAACTAGATTAGAGCCTGTCAAGGAGACTAAGATTCCAACTGAGGGGGAGAATGACTATTGTCTCCAAATGAATCAACCTATTCTTGATCAGTCTGCAGGCTCCCCCAGAAACACAAATGAAAGTAATGAGGCCACATCTTTTTGTTGAGAAACAGGGGTTTGAGTGATCTGAAAATACATAATTTAAACGTTACGTGTTTTTGAAATGCATGATTTAAGTATTACATGACAAGGGTACGTTATAAATATACTTTACATGTTTATATATAATATTGTCGTACTAACATGCCATGAAGTGTTAATGCTTACATTATATGGCAAACATTTGTTGCGTTATACTATTTTTAGGTGCCATACTAAATGAACTAAACTAGTTCAGTGCTTAAGGAGATGACCTAACTAGTTCATCAAATGAAGAGCTTAAAGAGATATATTTGGAGATAGCTACTTGGCAACAAATTTGGAATGGAAAGTCCACTTCCCACTCTCCCACATGGCACATATATATATGTTATATATATACATATTTTTTATAATGACGAACTATAGATTTCTATCCCGACGTTTCACCGACACATCATAAACATATGTCGACATCACACTACCATATACACATCATATTTGTGAGTATTTACCGGTTCCATATCAAACATTACATGTCATCAAGTTACCAAAATTATACAGACATGTTACGAGTCCATAAACAGAAAATTACCACATCGAATGACTCCGAACCGTCACCAACATGTAGGACTTGTATAGCACCACTAGAAGGGGGCGAATAGTGGGTGCTGAAAATTTGGTTTTCAAAACATTTTGAACCAAAAAACCTCACTTCTGAAAACAGTCCCTGTTTTCAAATCCTGATTTTAAATAATTAAACGACCTAGTTAGAGACCTCCAAAAAGTATGCAATTTGGTGAGATTCTACTCTAGGATGTTTTGAGTATCTCATAAAAATTTAAAATTAAAATTCAACTCCTAACCCTTTAAAAAAAATTTTTGGTCAGATTACGCGAATCTGCCAGAAACCGTACTCCGACTTGAAAAATTTATTTCGACTAATTGGTAACTCCAAATGGTCTGAAACTTTAATGAAAACCCCTTAATATTTTTATTTTAATGGGTTGAAACATTTTTTGAAAATTTCTTTGGAAATTATGTCAACGGCGTTGACGTTCTCAACCTTTGCAAATCTGAAATTCAGATTGCACTAGTCTTAGGACTAATCACATTTGACTGACTTATACTTACCAAATGAGTTGAAACTTGCGCCAAATAAACGCTAGGATATGTGGCTATGTTTCTGAAAAGTTTTATAATTTTTGAAAGTCGTTTACTATTTTTAAGATTGCAACAAAATCAGCGCAGAAACTGAAAATTGAAAGTAAAATGTTGAAAGTAAAGACACCAAGGATTTTATACTGGTTCGGTTAAATCAACCTACTCCAGTCTTCGAGAACACCTTCTTGGTTTATCGTTAAACATCAAAAACACCTTACCACAAGGATTGCTGGAGTTACGCACCAACTCCACCCTTTTACACACGATACAAACAAGCAAACGGATCACAGACACCACCACCGAACAAATGAAGGTTTATCACACCTAGATCAACTTTTTACAATAAATGAAACATTTATGGTTGTATGTTCAAAGCCTATACAATATTTAGAATATATAAATAATAGGCTTGAGAGAAGAAGAAGAAGAAAAAAATGTAGAAAAGAGAATAGTGGATCCTTTTGCACTTGAGAGACAGTGAGAGTTGTCTTGCATTTGTTTGGCTCTCTTCTCTTCCTTTTATTTGGTGTTGGCCGCCCCCTAGGGCTTCTCTTCCATCTTGAAAATTCTCTTTTAAGTCCTTGGAAGAATGCCTTGTATTGATGTGACACCATCTTGCTTACTTGGCACAACTTGATTGGATAGTTGTCTTGGCTTGGCTTACTTGACAGTCCTTGATTGGATGAGTCTTGTCATCATTTAGTGGCTGTACAAATCTTAGAATAAAATGAAAAACATGTGCCAAATGAAGTTCAAAACATTGTCAAATATTCTTCAATCAATCCCCTCAAATTTGGAAGCAAATTTGATCACCATTGAAGACAACAAATCGGCCATCTCTATTCTCACATGCTGAATTTTCAGCATGTGTTTTATTTGCTAGAAAGTTTGAAATGTTACCTTGTGTAGCTTTCTCCATCATATCACTAACCTTGTGTGGCTTATTCTCCACCAATTGAGATGTCAACTAAGCTCCACATAAGCTCAACCAAGGCTGAGGTAGGTGTGTATATGCATCTTGAACATGTGTTGAATTTTACTTTTGTAAACTTTGTCAAATATTGCACAATAATTATACACATATGGTATATTCAAATCATCTCTAATTTGAATATTCTAGTACACTTTAATATCTATTGAATATGTAAAAAGTGTCTAGATACATGTTACATGTCATGCCCAAAATGTTTCATGTGTTGTGTTCGTAGAAAACCGAATTTTTGACTTTTGTCGATTACACGATTTTTATCCGATGAAATTCAAACTTTTTTCACATATATATCATGTCACACATAATATACATAAAATAGACTAAATATTAAGCTTATAAGGGCTGAGACATAGGCGCCCACATGTAACAAAATAGGTTGAATTTGAAATCTCCACAATTTGGCCTTAATTGGGGTGATTTCTGTGTGCCAACATGGAATGATTTTATGGCAGAGTTTACCATGTTAGCCACAAAATTTGTGGCCATTTTTGAAGTGTAGTGGCTGGCCATCTATATATGGAAAGTACGTGACATGTTAGCAAAGTTTCGGTAGTCTCCCGATACTACAATTTTCAGTATATAACCTTGTAATGTGTCGTAATAATTTTGTCATCACCATGAATTATTATATATGATATACGACCTGAATATACTCATAAATATGAGGTAAGTATAGTGGTGTGACGTTGACGTACGTTTGTAATATATGTAACGTGTCGGTAGTACGTCAGAATATATGTGTATTGTGCCTTTTTTTAAAAAAATCTGAATATATATATATAATATATATAAAAAAGTGTGATGAGTAGTGGGAGGAGACTTTCCATTTCCATGTTTGTTGCCATCATGCCTTCTCCAAATATATCTCTATTTAATGAACTACTTAGTTCATTTAACTAAGTACTTCACTCAATGAACTAGTTTAGTTCATTAATGGTGGCACCTGAAAATAGTTCAAACACAACAAATTTTTACACTTTGATGTAAGCTTTAAAGCTTCATGGCTTGTTAGTACGGCAACATTATATATAAAGTATATAAGACAAGTTTGTCGCAAAAACGTGTCAAGTAATAAATTTTGTCATGCATTTCTTAAACACATGTTATTTAAATCATGTATTTTGTGAATCACTCAAACTCTTTTTCTCAACAATCTCCCCCTTTTTGATTTACAAAAAAACCTTAGTTCATGATTTAAATTTAACCGCTCCCCCTTCAATTGGACACAAATTTGAATTTTGAATTTTGAATTGTCTCCCTCTTGAATCGTGCAATCATGCTCTTTCTAATCCTTAAATCAATCTCTCTCCCCTTTAAATCATGCACTTTCTCTTTTCCTTTATTTTGTAAATAATATCAAAAAAGCATGTAAGAAAGAAATAGCAATTAGTATATCAACAAAAATCATGCACTTCAAATGCGTTCTTAAGGGTTATTTATTCAACCCTTTTCAAATATCCCTTTTGGTACCTAAATTTGGGTGACCTTTCTAGGTCTTACAAAAGGTGAGAAAGGAGATAAAGACGCAACATAATAGACGTTACATGGGTATGTGTTTGGCCTTTGGCCGAGAATCCCATTATGCACATAGTATGATCTTTGTTTTTGATATGTTCTTATGTTAGTGTACATGGAGTGTGATCTAGATGCACTTATGGTAAATGAATGCCGTGTATGCATTAATGCTTTCTTTTCATATTTGTATGGCACAAAATTATATATCGTATGATATGAAGATGAAGCACGATGAGATGACATAGGGAGGATCTAAGCGTCTTCTTAGATGCCACATATGTCTTAGACGCATCTATTTTCTTAGACGGAATAAATTTGGTTGAATTGTTTAGTGTGTCATTTTTCTCAATGTATCCTAATTCGGTTTTATCACTATCATGTTTTTGTGATGAAATGATGCGATCTAGCATGTTAGTTCCCGTGTCAAATTGTTTCACCATTTACTCTAAATCCGTATTCCTTGATTTCATATTTGAAATCTCGGATTTCATTTCATTATTTTGTGTCGCTAATGATGAGATCTCTAATTTCAATGCATTGATGATGCAAGACGACTCTTCTTTTGAATTGTTTAATTGAGAAACAAGGTTCGTGTTAGAAGATTCTAACAACTTCTTGTCTTCAATTAATCGTTTCTTTTCTTTTGCAAGAGTCTTTGTGAATTTATGCAATTCTAAATATTGACTAAACATATCATCATAAGAAGGTTCAGAATTAGAAGCAGAGTCAGAAGATACCTCATTTGATGTCTTTATGTAAAGCATACTTGTGCCATTTGTTCTTCTGTATCGTCAGTCTCAGAGTCGGATGAATCACTCCAAGTGGAGGCTTTGAAGGCTCTTCTCCTTTGTTTAGATTCTGAGATGAGTCTAGTTTTGATCTGATCCTTGTCAAGGTGTTTGTTCGTTTGTTTGTCCTTGTTAGGGCAATCATATGACAAATGTCCAAGTTTCCCACATTCATAACACTTTATTTCCTCATTATTTTTATTTCTATGGTTCTTAGATGAAGTAGGCTTGTGTTTGTTTTTAATTGATTTTCTCATGATCTTTCTTAATCTTCTAGCCATTGTGATCAGATCTTCATCATCAGAATCTGTATCACTATCATCTACGCGATCATAAGAAGTAGAGACGTATTCATTTGATTTAAACGCTATAACCTTATCTTGTTTAGAAGTAGATTCGCAATTTCTTAAAGTGAGTTTGTTTTCATATACCTTTAATGATCCGATCAATCCCTCCATTTTTATCGATTTAGTATCCTTACTTTCTTCAATTGCAGTGACTTTTGAATCCCATTCGGATGGGAGACTCCTTAACACCTTTTGAACCTTTTCCTGTGTAGAAAAAGTTTTTCCAAGAGACTCAAGAGAATTGTAGATGTTAGTCAATCGTAAGTCCATATCAACGATAGATTCACTGGGCAATAATTTAAAAGACTCAAGAGTAGACATAAGCATATTTATTTTAGACTCTTTGACTTGACTAGTCCCTTCGTGTTTCATTTCTAGAATCCTCCACATCTCTTGTGCACTAGAGCAATTAGACACGTAACTTGATTCACTTTTACTCAGCCCGTTTAAAATTAGTTGCATGGCTCTAGCATTCATACTCAATTTCTTTTTGTCATCAAAAGTATATTCTTGTTTTGGTTTTATGACTTCTAATGTGACACCATCAACAGTAGATAACTTAGAAGGAACGAAAGGATCGTCTTCTATAATAGACCACAAATCAATATCTATAGCCATAAAGAAAAATTTCATTCTAAGTTTCCATCGTATAAAAGACTCACCATCAAAAAGAGGATGCCTTATGGTTGACATTCTTTCTTGCTCGGTTTTGTAACTAGTGGTTGCTATCTCACTAAGATCGTTGGATCTCCTTGTCGTGAGTATGCCTGCACTCTGATACCACTTATAGGACCTGTATAGCATTACTAGAAGGGGGGAAGTTGAATACTGGGTGTGAAAAATTTGATTTTTAAAAATTTTTGAACCAAAAACATCACTTCTGAAAACAGTCTCTGTTTTCAGATCCTGATTTGAAATAATTAAAAGACGTAGTCAGAAACCTTCAAAAATTATGACATTTGGTGAGATTCTACTCTCATATGTTCTGAGTATCTCATAAAAATTTCAAATTAAAATTCAACTCCTAACCCTTTGAAAATTTGTTTTTGATCAGATTGCGCAAATCTGCCAGAAACCGTACTCCGACTTGAAAAATTTATTCCGACTAATTCGTAACTCTAAATGGTCTAAAACTTTAATGAAAGACCCCTTAAGATATTTATTTTAATTGTTTGAAACATTGTTTGAGAATTTATTAGGAAAGTATGTCAACCACGTTGACGTTCTCAACCTTTGCTAATCTAAAATTCAGATTGCACTAGTCTCAAGAACTAATCACGTTTGACTAACTTATACTTATCCAAATGAGTTGAAACTTGTGCCAAATAAACGCTAGGATATGTGGCTATGTTTCTAGAAATTTGTGTAATTTTTGAAAGTCATTTACTGTTTTTACGATTGTAACGAAATCAACACAGAAACTGAAAACTGAAAGTAACGTGTTGAAAGTAAAGACACCAAGGATTTTATACTGGTTCGGTCAAATCAACCTACTCCAGTCTTCGAGAACACCTTCCTCGGTTATCATTAAACACCAAAAACACCTTACCACAAGGATTGCTGGAGTTACGCACCAACTACACCCTTTTACACACGATACAAACAAGCAAATGGATCACAGACACCACCACCGAACAAATGAAGGTTTGATCACACCTTGATCAACTTTTTACAATAAATGAAACATGTATGGTGGTATGTTCAAAGCCTATACAATATTTAGAATATATGAACAATAGGCTTGAAAGAAGAAGAAGAAGAAAGAAATGTAGAAAAAGAGAATAGTGGATCCTTTTGCACTTGAGAGACAATGAGAGTTGTCTTGCATTTGTTTGGCTCTCTTCTCTTCCTTTTATTTGGTGTTGGCGGCCCCCTAGGGCTTCTCTTCCATCTTGAGAATTCTCTTTTAAGTCCTTGGAAGAATGCCTTGTGTAGATGTGACACCATCTTGCTTACTTGGCACAACTTGATTGGATAGTTGTCTAGGCTTTGCTTACTTGGCACTGCTTGATTGGATGAGTCTTGTCATCATTTAGTGGCTGTAAAAATCTGAGAATAAAATGAAAAAATGTGCCAAATGAAGTTCGAAACATTGCCAAATATTCTACAATCAATCCCCTCAAATTTTGAAGCAAATTTGATCACCATTGAAGACAAAATCGGCCAGCTCTATTCTCACATGCTGAATTTTCAGCATGTGTTTCATTTGCTAGAAAGTTTGAAATGTTACCTTGTGTAGCTTTCTCCATTATGTCACTAACCTTGTGTGGCTTATTCTCCACCAATTGAGATGTCAACTAAGCTCCACATAAGCTCCACCAAGGCTGAGGTAGACGTGTATATGCATCTTGAACATGTGCTGAATTTTACTTTTGTAAACTTTGTCAAATATTGCACAATAATTATATACATATGTATATTCAAATCAACCCTAATTTTAATATTCTAGTACACTTTAATATGTATTGAATATGTAAAAAGTGTCTAGATACATGTTACATGTCATGCCAAAAACGTTCCATGTGTTGTGTTCGTAGAAAACCGAATTTTTGACTTTTGTATGGCAAGTACGTGACACGTTAGCAAAGTTTCGGTAGTCACCCGATACGACAATTTTTGTTTTATAACCTTGTAACGTGTCGTAATAATTTTGTCATCACCATGACTTATATTATATGATATAAGACCTGAATATACTCATAAATATGAGGTAAGTATAGTGGTGTGACGTTGACGTACGTTTGTAATATATGTAACGTGTCGGTAGTACGTCAGAATATATGTGTATTGTGCCTTTTTAAAAAAAATCGGAATATATAAATATAATATGTATAAAAAAGTGTGATGAGTAGTGGGAGGAGACTTTCCATTTCCATGTTTTTTGCCATCATGCCTTCTCCAAATGTATCTCAATTTAATGAACTACTTAGTTCATTTAACTAAGTACTTCACTTAATAAACTAGTTTAGTTCTTTAATGGTGGTACCTGAAAATAGTTCAAACACAACAAATGTTTGCCATTTGATGTAAGCTTTAAAGCTTCATGGCTTGTTAGTACGACAACATTATATATAAAGTATATAAGGCAAGTTTGTCGCAAAAATGTGTCAAAGTAATAAATTTTGTCATGCTTGTTTTAAACACGTGTTATTTAAATCATGTATTTTGTGAATCACTCACACTCTTTTTCTCAACACAACATGTCACATACTTACCATATAAAGATGGCCACCTATATACACTCCAAATACTCAAACATTTCGTGCACCACTTGTCTATTTCAGCTCCAAAGTCATACCATGTTTACACATATCAATTACCTACAATTTTCCTTGATTTGTTGGAAATTCAAATTCAAAATTTTTCCAACACCTGGCCGATTTTACTCTCAGTTTTGGAGCTGAAATTACCCTTTATATTATGTATATTATGTGTGGCATAACATATTTTACATTTTAAAGATGTTTGAAACTAATTGGAAAATAATCGCGTAATCAGCGGAAGTCGAAAATTCGATTTTCTACATACTTACATGGGACTTTTTTCTCTTTGTGTGTGTAACATGTATCTAGATACTTTTTACACATCTAATACATATTGGAGTATTCTTGAAAAAAACAATTTAAGGGTTGATTGAAATTTATCATATGTGTGAAGATATTACACCATTAAGTGTCAAAATTTCAAAAACAATTTCAGCACATGGAGCTGAACCTTGGGATGCCATTTTCAGCCTACATGGAGCTTAAGTGGAGCTTGTTTGACACTTTGATTGCTGGAGGATGATTCACAAATAGATGGTGACATTGAAGAAGACCTAGACACACAAGGATGGAATTCAAATTCAAACAAGTGCTGAAGTTTTTAGCACATGTTTTATGTTGGTCGATTTTTTGCTTGATTTTGTCTTCAAATTTCTTCCAAAAATGACGGGCAATCACATTATGATTGATTGAAAATTAACGCATTTGATTTTTGACACGTGTTTCAGATTTTTATGATAAATTTCCAGGTCATATTATTACCACCCATATACATCCCATTCTTATACAATGTTGATCAAGGTGTGATCATACCTTCATTAGTGCGGTGGTGGTATTTGTGTTGGTTGTTTTTGTTATGAATATTGAAGGAGTTGGTGTATAACTCCAACCACCCTTGTCCTAAGGTGTTTTAATGTTTAGTGAAAACTTCAAAAACCATTAATCTTTGCAGAAACATATCCAAAGGTATTAGGTTTCATTTGAGATAAGTTTCATCAAATTTGCATAAGTATAAGTCATCCAAACGTTCATAGTTTTGAGACTAGCGCAATCTGATTGTCAAATCTCTAAAGGTTGAGAACATCAACATGGTTGATATATTTGCCAAAGGAATTTTGAAAAACTCTTCCAACCCTTTAAAGTATACATCCTAAGTGTATTTCCATAAAAGTTTCAGATCATTTAGAGTTGTAATTAAATAGGGATAAAATTTTCATTTTAAGGAACGATTTCTTACAGATTGACAGAGTCTGAGTAAAACCGGTTTCTCAAGGTCTTAAACATTGAATTCCAATCTGAAATAGTTATGACATATTCATAACATCTGAGAGTACATTTTTACCAAATTTCACGATTTTTGGAGGTCTATAACCTGATCACCTAGTTAATCAAAAACAATATCTGAAAAGAAAATGTGTTTTCAAAAGTAACTGGTGACAAAAATTTTAAAAACCAATTTTTCCACACTCACTATTCAACCCCCCTTCTTGTGGTGCTATACAGGTCCTACAAGTGGTATCAGAGCGAGGTTCACTCACTACAAGAAGATATAACAACCTTTGTCAGATGGCATCTACTAGTCACAAAACCAAGCAAGAAGGTATGTTAAGCCAAAGGCCTCCCCTTTCCAATGATGAGTCTTTTATTCAATGGTTAGGCGTGGCTAGTATAGCAGATAAGATAATGGAGGGAAGAATGAGATGGTTTGGGCATGTCAAGCGGAGACAGACAACGCCATCGGTCAGCGCAATTGAAAGCCTTATTATAGAGGGGAACAGGAGTAAAGGCATACCCAAACTGACTTGGGATGAGCAGATTAGGCACGACCTACTAGATTTGCACTTCTCTGAGGACATGGTCCAGGATAGGAGTTCATGGAGACATAAGATTAAGGTTAACAAGGTATATGTCATATATAGGGACACTTTAGAGTATATTTAGGACATAGATAGGCATAGACACTACCAACGCTTTAGGTTGACTTTGTACTTGGTTGCGTATGTTATACCGTTGTTTTGTGTATGTTATTATGTCATTTATGCAGGTACATATAAGGCCGGGGGTCTCACTGGAAGCAGACTCTCTATCCCTTGGGATAGAGGTATTGTCTGCCTACCATTTACCCTCCCCAGATCTTAACGATAGCTTTTGCTGTCGTTGGGATATACTGGGTACAGATGATGATGATGATGATGAGTCTTTTATTCAATGGAATCTTCATATGAAACTTTTTCTTATGGCTATTTATATAGACTTATGGTCCATCATAGTAGACGGTCCGTTTGTTTCGTCAAAAATAACTACGATTGATGGTGTTACTTTAGAAGTTGTAAAGCCTAAGCAGGAATATACTATAGAAGATAAAAAGAGATTGAGTATGAATGATAAGGCTATACAACTTCTCCTAAATGGTTTAAGTAAAAGTGAATCAAGTTATGTATCAAATTGTTATAGTGCATAAGAAATGTGGAGATGTCTTGAAATAAAACATTAAGGTACTAGTCAAGTTAAAGAGTCCAAGATAAATATACTTATGTCTACTCTTGAATCTTTCAAATTATTACCTAATGAATCTATTGTCGATATGGATTTAAGATTGACTAACATCTACAATTCGCTTGAGTCTCTTGGCAAGGTATTTTCTTCATAGGAAAAAGGAACAAAAACTATTGAGAAGCCTCCCATCCGAATAGGACCCTGAAGAAAGTAAGGAAACCAAGTCAATAAAAACGGAGGAATTGATCAGATTACTAAAGTTATATGAAAACAAACTCGTGCTAAGGAACTCAGAATCAACTTCTAAACAAGGTAGCACTATAGCGTCTAAATCAAATGAATATGTCTCTACCTCTTCTGATCGCGTAGATGATAGTGACACAGATTCTGATAATGAAGATTTAATCGAGTTGGCCAAAGGATTAAGAAAGATCATGAGAAAGTCTTTCAAAAACAAACCTAAGCCTACTTCATCTAAGAACCACAGAAATAAGAATAATGGTAAAGATATTAAATGCTACGATTGTGGAAGGCTTGGACATATTTCTTATGAATGAATGTAACTTTCATATTCATGGGTACGTATATGAGAGTATGGAACTTAAAGTGTTGTAAGTTGGATTATGGATGAGGATTATAGAGTAGTGTACATATACGTAAATAAATGGACATTGGATAGATTAGTGTATATATATATATATATATCTAAATGAATGGATATAGGATAGATTAGCATATACATATAAAACCGAATGGATATTGGAATGGATTAGTATATATATACACATGACCAAATTGACATGGAATGAGTTCATTTATATACACAACCGAATAGATATTCTATGAATTGGCATATATAAACGTATGAATATGGATAACGTTGTACATCATTTTGCGAAAGCTCATTTGTTTTGAATATAGAAAATTGCACAGTGCATTGGCTTGAAAAATCACACACCCACCGCAGATGGGATTGGTCACTAATAAGATGTGGACATGCATTGCATCGTTTATAATATTTGTATCATTATCCCACTATAACGATATGGACTATAAGAATAATTATGCACGACATGTTGCAAAATCCCATTGGATTTGGACATAAAAACTTGCATCTTGCATTGTTTGCGAAATCACGATATCCACCGTGGATAGGATACGGATATGGATATAGACTGGTCCCTTACCAGATATAGATATGGATATGCACTTGTCACTGACTATATATGGATATGGAAATGGGCTGGTCACCGTCAAGATATGGACATAGACTTGTATTGTATTGTTTGTAGCATGCATCATTATTACATTTGCATGGAATGGATAATGGAACATTATATGGATATGGAATGGATTTGTATGGCACGGTACATTTTATGGACATGGATTATAATGGACATTTATGAATATTGACTATCATAAAAATACATATTGGACATTGATTGGAGTTGCTTATTTATATGGCTCATCATAGAACATATATGGAATGGATTATCTTGGAATATTAAATAAAACATATATTATCGTGGAACATTATATGGATATGGATTCTTATGAAACCCATATTATCATGGAACATTATATAGAATGGATTAGCATGTAACATGATATGAATAGGGATGATCATAGAACATTATAAGGATATGGAATATTGTGAAAACTATATGGACATGGATTTGAAATTGATTTGTAAATTATTGGGGAACATCATGTGTAGGGTTTTATTTATGATGAATATGTTAAATTCTATTTGTGAAATGGAGATAGATAGTTATGTTCTTTATTCTTATATTATTATTTTAGAACCCTGTCTCAGCATGTTTGATCCCATGGTGGATCTAAGAGGTCTACTTGATGGGCGATTCATATTATCGCTCATACTTGCTATTTAAATAATTTACAGAGAACAGGAGGCATGATACGGATTTTGTAGAGGATGAGCCACGGATGGAACACCTTCACTTAAGCAAGTATATTCCAGAAGTTTTCGTTTAGAAAAAATAGATGATTATGTACTCAGAATAATTTGTGACTTTGGGACATTATGGTTTGTATGGATTTATGATGGATCATAGCTGAGTGTATTTTTCCATTTCCAATGGAGTTAAGGACACATTCTTCCTTGACTTCAGAATATGTTGGAATAAAGCAAAATGATTCACTAAATTGGTTGCGCTTCTCATATTGTGAAGTAGCAGTTGATCAATATAGCTTGATGCATCATTATGGGTCATCAGAAAACAATCTCTGTATGTTCTAACACAAAGGTATGGTTGCATACATCCAACCCCCCATCCCCGCCATACGCGGAAGCCTCTAAGGCAATGGGGTGATGTTGTTGTTGTTGTTGTCGTGTAGTTGAGTGCATGTCATTTGTGAAATGTTTATTTTTATGTTTCTTCCGCTATCTCAATTCACGTTTTAGGTCGAGATGCACACAAATGGTAACGTCTTGTTCTTCTCTTAGTAGAGTACAACAGGTGCACCGTCCGAGACCCTAGTGTGGGATAGCGTGCTACACTTCCCACTTCAAAACAGCCTCTTAATTACGTCCCAAATCAAGGAAAATTTCGTCATCGATCGTGAAGCAAAGGGAAGACCTGAGAATGAAGACAATATATTACGCCATTTAATCTTGTAAATGTGTTACTTTATATTATTTAATTTACTTACAAATGTTGTTTTTATGTGGGACGAAGTATTTTTAACTTTTAGTCTGATAAAAACAAAACAACCAAATCCATTGTCAACGGCTATAGGCAGTTATGGACTGAGCTGGCATATGATTCTGATACCATTAATATTTTATTTTTGACGCATTTGAATGTTGGATTTTACTGTGAAACCATTGTCTCATTACTATAATTAAGCAAAATTTATCATTAATCCTGAAGCAAAAGAAAGATGGTAGAATAAAGTAAAACTTGTCGAGCCAAGTAGCCATCCAGCTAGAGCCATGGAGTGTGAGCCGAACAACAAAGTAGTGATGGTGACAGGCGCATTGTGAGGACTTGGGAGAGAGTTCTGCATTGACTTGGCTAAAGCTCGTTGTAGAATCGTGGCTGTGGCTCTCCTAGTTGACCGGCTAAAGTCCTTGTGCGTCCAGATCAACCAGCACGGCCCTAACTCAAATGACTCTGCCATAAAACATTGATTTGGCTAAAGCCCGTTGTAGAATCGTGGCTGTGGCTCCACGAGTTGACCGGCTCAAGTCCTTGTGCGGCCAGATCAACCAGCACGTCCCTAACTCAAATGACTCTGCCATAAAGCCACGACTTAGAGCGGTACCGCTCGAGCATGGAAGGCATTCTGCCGCGTCGACATCCTCATCAATAACCCTGACTTCCGAGGTTTGGGCTTTTATTTGTTGTTCTTTTGGCTTGATTTATTCATTCTTAAAAGACTATTTGAGGATATCCATGCAGATGTATGGCCGGTGCCCTATTTTTTTCCGTAAAACTTGCCAGAGAAGATAGAAGATTAAGAGGAAAAACAGAAAAGGTTATTGCAGTCTAAGAATAACATATGTTTAGTATATAAACATATATTGGATAAATTGTGGCTAACATATTGTTTGATTGAATTTGTTCTGGGTCTAGGCCACAAACATATTTTGATGAAGTCAGACTTTTCCCCGAGTAATAAAAGTGATTTGGAAGTTACGCCGTCAGCTCTCCGTCAATTGTCCATATTGTCACGTGGGCTGATCTGCACAAGGAACAAGGTCAGAGGACCCGGGATCTATGGCCCCGGGTAATACCCTCCGACGCCCAAGTCAGGGGAGGCCATTTATGGAGAGATTTATATACTGGAAACAGTAAGTTTATAGGAAGTTTTCTGGTGAACCTGGTAATTTTCACTGTGGGAAAGATGAGTTAATGTTGTAATTTGTGAGTATTCACTTGCCCTTCTCTCTCCTGTTTTCTGTCTTTTATATGGCTGCTTGAGCCAATGCATGGGCAGGGATCAGAGATCATGACATGCAAGGAAGTCACAAAGATGACTCTTACTTCTGCATGCTTGCCATGAGGCGATATGCTTCGCTGGGCTTGGCTACCATGGACACCTGGAGACGTTTTACCTGGCAGAATTACCTAGGGTAAAGTCTGGGCCTTGAGGCCGAGCTTACTGTGCATGACTATAAGACGGGGTGCCCATGGCCGAGGTGCAAGTGTCCGAGGTGCCCGTGGCCGAGGTGCAAGTGACCGAGGTGCAAATGACCGAGGTGCCCGTGGCCGGGACACATGTGGGCGAAGTTCCTGTGGCTGAGGAGCAAGTGACCGAGGTGCGCTGGTCTCTTCGTTAGTTGACCGTTTCTTCCCAAGCAGCTGAGGTTTGGGCTCGTCACTTATGCCCCCAGATTTGTTTTGACCGAGCTGAATGGCAAGGGCAAGGGAATCTGTTCAAGTCTATCGATGGTGTATTTATATTGGGGCAGCAGTCTGCATTTAGTGCTAGCAGTAACTTGTATTTAGTAATGGCACTGATGTTCACACGGTAATTATTACTTTTTCGGCGGGTGTGCTTTTCGAAACGAGGGGAATTTTAAAGCATTTACTTCCCCTTGAAAGGCCCTTTCACTTCCTTAGCAAAATACGGGACTCTCCGGCTTTCTCTGTGACACTGTGGTCCTTCCATCCGGCGAACCTGCTCTCTTCCTCCTCTGCCAAGATCTTTCTTCTTGCTCTTATTCCTAGTAAGCTTTTCTCTTTTACTCATGGCTTCCCTTTCTTCCTCTTCTGATTCGCAAAATAGGTCAATAGGGTCTTATTCGGACGGTTCTAGGAGAGTTGCAGATGAGGCTTCCCCCCGTTCTGATGGGACAGTCTCTAGTGATGATCATTGTCCCTTGCAACGGCTTCGCCGTGGGGGGGTTCCTCAGCCACGACTCCGTCGTGGTGGGGCCCCTCCTCTAATTGCTCCTGTGGCGGAAGTGGCCCCTGTCAGAGTGGATAGGGGACCTCTGTCACCGGCGGTTGAGAGCTCAGTGTGTACATTGAAGGCAGCTGACCTCTCCCGTCTATGTTCTCAGTATAATATTGACAAAATTTTGTTTCAGCCTTTGCTCCCTCTTCCCAACCAGCCTGCCTACGACCCCCCTGTGGGTTATGAGGCTGTGTGCGATGAATTCTTTAAGTCTGGTTTTCGTCTTCCCATTCCAGAACCTTTATTTTGAATTTTAGAATTTTATCGTCTCCGATTGCCCCAGGTCATGCCCAATGGGTTGAAGGTAGCTCTTTGTTTTTTCCTTTATCTAAGGGCTTATGGGATAGAATTTGATATGAGGATCTTTAGGGGGATGTTTATTTGTAAATCTGTAGAAAGCTGGTTCTATTTTAGTAGAAGGCACCCCGATAAGGAGATCAATCACGCCCTAGGCATCCCTAGCTCCAATAAGAACTGGAAGGGCCGGTTCTTTTTTATAAAAAAGATAGGTTTGCCTGATACTAAGTGTTGAAAGGCGGGCAGAGCAGACAATTCGAGGCCGAGCAGTAAATTCTGCGATGAGGCTTCTAAGCTTCTGCATCTGCCATTAGCAGTTGATTGGCGAAAGGTGGAGAGGTCGGTTGTGGAAGTTGCCGACCTGAACCATTTGTGCTCTGGCCAGCGCTTCCAACTTCTTAGCCAGAGGAACTTAGAGATTGTTCAGGGTATGTATGAAACTCTTAAATTTGCTTTGGGTTGTAGTTGACAATTAGCTTACCAGCGTACCTTGTGCAGGAACAATGGTTGCGAATGCTATGTCCAGAATGAGGGCCTTAAGGAAGAGGCCACATACAGAGGAGGGTCAATCCTCTTCAGATCAAGCTCCGGCCCGCACCTCTGCTTCCCCAGCTCGGGTCCCACAAGCCGTGGATGGTCCCTCTGCGGTTGGTCAGCCTATTCGTCCCATTGATATAGACTCAGGTATTTCTTGCTTGAATCTTTCTTTTGTATGATGTGGGTGTACTTGTAGATTTATGAGCTTTCTCTTAATTGTAGTGGGGGCCTCCGAAGAACCTGCTTCGGCCCCTGCACCTATGGAGTCCCATGGTCAAATTTAGAAATGGTTGTGGCTGCCCCTTTAAATGCCCCCTTTCCTATTGTGTCTGAGGCAAGGGTGGCCTCAGAAGTGAGGTCTGACCCTGGTAGGGGTGGGGAGCCTGAAGCTCTTCTCCCTACTGGGGCTCTTTCCTTGCCTGAGGCCCCTCTCCCTGCTGAGACTGTTTCTGAAAGGGGGTCCACTGGGGAGCCAGCTGGGCAAGACAAAAGGGGAAGGCTCTCCACCCTGATCAGGGAGAGTCTTCTTATGGGCACCAGCGGGGTCGCAACACCATGACCTTCTGGACGGATGACACTGTTAAAGATCCGCTGGTGGCCAGAAGAGTTTCTGAGTTTTCCATCCTGCCTCGTGATTGGGAGAGCTATGATAGGATGGAATGGACCACAGCCATGAACACGTTCCAGACGAACATGGCTTTGGTAAGTTTTCTAGGAGGATACTCTTAAGTACTTCAGTTTACTTTGGGATTTAGCACCTTGACTGAGCATAAGTGTTGCAGATGCATGCCCAACAATTCAATTTTCTTCGGCGCACAGAAGAGATGCGCAATCAAACAGTTTTGGCTTGTGAGAGGAGCATTCTTCTCCAGAGGGCTAATGAAATAGGCATGGAGGAACTGAAGTCAGTTCGTGCCAGAGTTGAAGAGCTTGACACTGAGCTGGCTGGGGTCAGAGCTGAGGTGACGACCTTGACCTCTGAGAACTCAACTCTGAGGGAAGGGAAGGAGGAGTCAGATACACGGCTGATCACTGCCCTTTCCCAAGTGGAGGAGTTTGCAGAGGACCTCGGCTGAGGCCGAACAAAGGTCTGCTAAATCACAGGTTGAGTTGCAAGCTTGTCAGGCTGAGCTGGAAGTGTTTAAGAAGAAGTGGGAAGAGGAGGTGAAGAGCAAATCAGAGCTGACTCAGCAAGTGACGTCTTGTATTGCTTAACTCCGTGCTTGCATCTCTTCCATTACATTTAACGGCAGCTGCTCGATTGCCAGCACAGAAGATAATTGTGATATCAGAAATACGAGAAACTGTGAGCTGTGTAAGAAAAAAGGTATAATAAAAACATACCTGGCCGACTGCATCAGATTGATGCAGGTGAGAGAATAGAGTATTGCCGGTTCATGAGAGTATTACGTGCGAATGTATGGTGTATGAACATCAGTATGTAAACTACCACGCGCCAATGGCGGAAGATCTTGAAGAGTGTGAAATATACATGTGCGAACCCGCATCAATCCATATTGTGCAAGATATTGAGCTACTGAATTACCCTCTCTAGGTACGAAAGATACTAAAGCACTCATGAGTCTGAGAAATAGCTGTATACGAGTATAATCCATGCCCAATCGGTGGGATAGAACTAGCGACGCCTCTATCAACTGTAACAGTGACAGGCAATCTATTTCAATAAGTAAATCAAAGTTGCCTGATGTCACAAAAAAGAGAATGGAGAATAGCATAGCCTGAAGTTTCACATGGAACGGCTTCAAGATCGGTAACAGAAAGCATATAGCCATAATCATCTGACCAGCTGCATCTCGAAGAATAGCGCCTCTAGCTGCACCGCTTCTTCCTACTGCTGCATCAATATTAAGCTTTAATTTACTTGTAGGAGGCAGTCTCCATCGAATGACTTGGATGCGTCTGGAGGGCAAAGGCGGTGAATAATGAGATGCTAATAATGGCTGCAAAGTGGCACCGAACTTACTCCAAGAAACAGAGGAGCACTATGCGAATATTCCTATCCGAATACGCTCACTTAGGCGAGTTAATGAAAAGTTGTCTTCTCAAAACTGGATTAATGCATACTCTTTCCATATGTTCTAGGATGTAATCAATGGAACCACTACAGAAAGCTGGCTGTTCATCGTCCCTCTACTTGCCTGCTGCCACCAGCTGCGGAGAAACCTCTTTAAATTCAAATCAGTCGGTAGGGGGCTGCCAACCACAACAGCTGTATGACTCCATAGTGTCTGAATTATTGGACAAGAATAAAAGATATGATTGCGATCCACTGACGCATTTCGACAAAAGACGCAACATGTAGGGAATGCGACAAGCCACACACTTATATTCTCCGGTATAGGAAGAGCATTACACCACAATCTCCATAAGAACACCTGGACTTGGGTTGGTGCACCCGTCCACCAAATATACTTCGCCTCCGCAAAATGTGTGCCGTGTGTACGACAAACTTCATATGCACTTCGAAGAGTAAACTGCCCATGGATCCCAGGAGACCAAAGAAGGCAATTCGGTGTTTCTTGAACATGCATGGCACAAAAAGAATCAATACGACATATTTGCTTCCAATCAGCATAATCATAAATATACACTTGGAGCCCAGAGTGTGTTCCATATTTTTGAAGAAGATAGTGAGCCCAAACAGAGCCTACTTTTTTGTATGACCCCCACAACTTACAATCATATGCTTGTTGCAATGCAGTGAGACTGCAAATTCCTAATCCACCTTCAGTCTTCGGATAACATATAGAAGGCCAAGATTGTAGAGAAAAAGGGGTTTGAGTGATTATAAAATACATGATATAAATAACATGTAACAAAGAAATGCATGACACGTTTTATGACTTGACACGTTTTTGCATGAAACCTGCCTTATATAGTTCATATATAATGTTGTCATACTAACGAGCCATGAAGCTTTAAAGCTTACATCAAATGGCAAACATTTGTTGCGTTCGAACTACTTTCAGGTGCCACCATTAATGAACTAAACTAGTTCATTAAGTGAAGTACTTAGTTAAATGAACTAGGTAGTTCATTAAGTGAAGCCATATTTGAAAAAAGCACAAAGGCAACAAATTGAAGAATGGAAATTTCTCTCCCACCTATGTCTACACGTTTTTATATATACTTTTATATATATTCAGTTTTTTTTTAAAAAGACACTATACACATATATTCCAACGTACTACCGACACGTTATATATTTTATGAACGTACGTTAACGTCGCACCACTATATTTACCTCATATTTATGAGTATATTCAGGTCTTATATCATATGATATAAGTCATGGTGATGACAAAATTATTATGACACGTTAAAAGGTTCTAAACCAAAAATTGTCGTATCGGGTGAATACCGAAACTTTGCCAACGTGTCACGTACTTGCCATATATAGATGGCCATCCCCTACACTTCAAAAATGGCCACAAATTTCGTGGTTTACATGGTATATACAGCCACAAAATCATTCCATGTTGGCACACACAAATCACCCCAAATTAAGGCCAAATTGTGGAGATTCCAAATTCAATTTTTGCCACATGTAGGTGCTACTTTAAATCAGCCATGAGTGCTGAATATTAAAGTTTAATTTATGTATATTATGTGTAACATAATATATATAACATGTGCAAAAAGTTGGAATTTAATCGGAGAAAAATCGAGTAATTGACAAACGTCGAAAATTCGGTTTTCTACGAACATGACATATGGAACAGTTTTGGCATGACATATAACATGTATCTAGACACTTTTTACATACTCTATACATTCTAAAGTGTTCTAGAAAAATCAATTAAGGGCTGATTGGAATATACCATATGTGTATAATTATTATGCAATATTTTACAAAGTTGAGAAAAATAAAATTCAGCACATGCACAAGCTACATCACACGCCTACTACAGCTTGTTGGAGAATATGTGGAGCTTTGTTGGCATCTTGATTGGCTAAGAATGAAGCATACAATGTTGGTGACATAAAAAAAGGAGCTACACAAGGTAACATTTCAAAATATGTCACATTTGTAACACATGCTGAAAATTTCAGCATGTATGCATTAGAGTGGCCGAATTTTTACTATTAATTGTGGCATGTTTACTTCTTTGAATTAAATGGATTAAATGAAAGATAAAATGGAAATGTTCTAAAGATGTTATGGAAATAATGAAGTGATATTTTTAACTACCACACATGCTGAAAATTTCAGCATGTGTGTAATGCATATGGTTGATTTTATGGCCTCTATGATGACAAATTTGATTCCCAAATTAGTAGAGATTTTTATGTACTAAATGATGATTGATTTCTTCTTTATTTTCAAGAAATTAATCTAATGCAAACATGACAACAATTTGAATAAGTCTTGATAGAGCACATGCTGAAAATTTCAGCATGTGAAGAATCAAGGTGGCCGATTTCTTGGAAGGAAAATGGAGATAATTTGTCATGCAAATTATGTGGAATTGATTGTGAGATAATTGGCAACATTTTTATGACTAATTGACACATGTTTTAAAGGTTATTTTTAGATTTATCTAGTCATCAAATGATGACAACTTTCATCCAATCAATGAGTGCCAAGTAAGCAAGGCCTTAATGATCATCCAATAAGGAGTTGCCAAGTAAGCAAGTGAATGTCACAATCATGCAAGATACTCTTCCAAGGACTTAGAAGATAATTTTCAAGAGGAAGATCAAGACATAGGGGGCGGCCACATTTGATTAAAAGGAGAGAAGAAGAGCAAAAAAAAGACAATACAAGTCTTACAAGTTTCCAAGATAAAAAACGTGCCTACTTCTTCTTCTACACTTCTTTCTTTCTTCTCTCTTAAAGCCTATTGTATTCAGATTCATAAATCTTGAATAGGCTTCATCTATACCACCATATATTCTATATTGTTGTAAAAGATTGATCAAGGTGTGATCAATCTTGCATCCGCTAGGTGGTGGTGTTCGTGATCGTTGTAATCACTCACAAGGTTTGTAAAGGGATGGAGTTGGTTTGTAACTCCATCAACCTTGTGTGGTAAGGTGTTATTTGTGTTTTGTGATTAGTGAAAACCGAGGAAGGTGTCCTCGAAGACTGGAGTAGGTTGATTTAAGCGAACCAGTATAAAATTCCTTGTGTTCTTTACTTTTCAGCACTTACTTTCAGTTTCCAGCACAGTGTATCATTTTTATCACATTCTTAAAAATAGTAAACGAACTTCAAAAATCACGAAACTTTCAGGAAACGTAGACACTAGTCTTAAGGATCTTTTGGCGCAAATTTCAACCCTTTTGGTCAAGTATAAGTCATCCAAACGTCAAAAATTCTGAGACTAGTGCAGTCTGATTTTCAGGCTTGCAAAGGTTGAGACTTTGAACGTATTTGACTAACTTCCCAAAATAATTTTTCAAAACTGTTTCTACCCAATTAAATACACCTAATAAGGGATTATTCATTAAAGTTTCAGAGCATTTGGATTTACGGTTTAATTGGAATTAATTTTTCAAATCAGACTACCGTTTCTGGCATATTTGTGCAATCTGACCACCAACGATTTTTAAAGGGGTTAAAGGTTGAATTTTAATCTGAAATCTTTAGGAGATACTCAGAACAACTGAGACTAAGATCTCTCCAAATTGCAGAATTTTTTAGGTCCTGTAACCTAGTTTTCAAAATATTTCAAAACAAGTCCTGAAAACAGAAACTGCTTTCGGAAGTTGGGTTTTTGGTCTAAAACAATTTTAAAAACCACATTTTCCGCACCCACTATTCAGCCGCCCCTTCTAGTGGTGCCTTGCAGATCCTAAAAGTGGTATCAGAGTGAAGGAACACTCACAACAAAAGGATCCAACGATCTAAGTGAGATGGCAACCACAAACTTCAAAACCGAGCAAGAAGGTATGTTCAGTCAAAGGCCTCCTCTCTTTGACGGTGAATCTTTCATTCAATGGAAGTTAAGAATGAAACTTTTTCTTATGGCTATTGATATTGATCTATGGTCCATTACAGAAGACGGTCCATTTGTTCCGTCAAAGTTATCCACTGTAGATGGAGTCACACTAGAGGTTGTTAAGCCTAAACAAGAGTATACTAGTGATGATAAAAAGAGATTGAGCATGAATGCTAGGGTCATGCAATTACTTCTAAATGAGCTAAGTAAAAGTGAATCTAGCTATGTGTCAAATTGCTCTAGTGCTCAAGAAATGTGGAGAATTCTTGAAATGAAACACGAAGACACTAGTCAAGTAAAAGAGTCCAAAATCAACATGCTTATGTCCACACTCGAGTCATTTAAATTATTTCCAAATGAATCTATCGTTGATATGGATCTATGCCTGACTGACATTTACAATTCTCTTGAGTCTCTTGGCAAAGCCTTCTCTATGCAGGAAAAGGTCCAAAAGGTCTTACGAAGCCTACCATCTGAATGGGACCCTAAAGTGACGGCTATAGAGGAGAGCAAAGAAACTAAATCAATTAAAATGGTGGAACTAATTGCATCACTTAAGGTATATGAGAACAAACTCACTATAAGGAAATCGGAATCATCATCAAAACAAGGTAAGACCATTGCTTTTAAAACAAATGAATACGTCTCTACTTCTTCCGATCACGTATGATAGTGATTCTGAATCAGACAACGGTGACTTAATTTTATTGGCTAAAGGCTTGAGAAAATTCATGAGAAAGTCATTTAAAAACAAACCTAAGGCTACTTCCACTAAAAGAAATAAGAACAAGACAAATGACAAGGATGTTAAATGTTACGAATGCGGTAAACTTGGACATCTATCATATGACTGCCCTAATGAGGACAAGCAAACAAACAAACACCCTGACAAGAATCGGGCCAAAAATAGACTCGTCTCAGAACCTAAGAAAAGGAGAAGAGCTCTCAAGGCCTCCACTTGGAGTGACACATCTGATTCTGAGACTGATACAGAAGACGAGATTGCACAAATATGCTTTGTATCCAAAGCATCAAACGAGGGAACCCACACATCAAAAGGTACATCTATCAAATGGTTCCTTGACAGTGGTTACTCGAGGCACATGACAGGTGACCCGAGCTTGTTCACAAAGTTGAAAAAGGTCACAAAAGGCGGATCCGTGACTTTTAGAGACAACAATGAAGGAAGTATAATCGGAAAAAGGTACAATCGGAAGCCCAAGCACCCTTCAAATTTCCAACGTCTTTTTGGTAAGCAACTTATCCTATAATCTTCTTAGCATCTCACAATTTATTGACAATGGTTTTGATGTATGTTTTACTCATCCATATTGCAATATAATAAATAAAAATGGAAAAAACAGTTTTAAAAGAAAAAGAGAAGGAAACATCTTTACACTTTCTATGGATGACATGTTAGACGCTAAGATTAAGTGTTTCATGTCAAATGAACCTAACATAAATTTGTGGCATAGACATTTAGGACACATTGACATTTCTACACTTGAAAAACTCTAACGAAAGAACCTAATACAAGGATTGCCTACACTTGATTTAGACAACTTTCAGTTGTGTGAATCTTGCATAAAAAGCAAACAAACACGCGAGTCACTTAAACCTAAAAATGAAATAAGCACGACTAGAATTTTAGAATTATTACACATTGATTTGTTTGGTCCTAGTCACACTACGAGTCTCGGTGGACGCCATTATGCATGTGTGATTGTTGATGACTTTTCTCGTTATACTTGGACTTTGTTTCTTGCACATCAAGATGATAGTGCCATTGAGATTGCAAAACTAATAAAACAACTTGAAAATCAATATGGTTTCAATGTGAAAAGGATTAGAAGCGATAGAGGCGGTGAATTTAAAAACAAGGACATGATTGCATTTTGCGAAGAAAAAGGAATCAAACACGAGTTTCCGCCACCTAGAACTCCACAATTAAATGGAGTAGTAGAAAGAAAAAATAGGACGCTACAAGAAATAGCTAGAACCATGCTATGTGAAAATAAATTGCCTAGATTTTTGTGGGCGGAAGCCGTAAATTGTGCATGCTATATAGTTAATCGATTGTCCATTAGAAATAAAATTAATAAGACACCTTATGAGATATTAAATGATCGCATGCCTAAAATTGATTACTTTCGTGTGTTTGGTTGTACATGCTTTGTTTTAAATACGAAAGACAATTTAGATAAGTTTGAATCTAAATTAATTGAATGCATCTTTGTTGGGTATTCTGTGAATTCAAAAGCATAAAGATGTTATGATCGCATTACTAGGCAAATTCTAGAATCCATTCATGTAAAGTTTAATGAATTTGGTGAGATTGATAAAGATAAATAATATGACGATGATTTTGAATTAAAACCCGTGTTGAATGATGATGATGGCACACATGATACATATGATACACTAGAAATGCATGATCACTTAGAAATGCATGAGAACGTAGAAAATAATCAACCATGATGGCATAGAGATCACCCACATGATCTCATTATAAACGATATCACTCACGGTGTGCGACCACGTAGAAGAATAAATGCGGATGAAATAAATCAATTTCATGCCATGATATCAGAAATTGAACCTAAAAATGTGTTTGATGCTTTGAGTGATTCTTCTTAGATTGATGCTATGCATGATGAACATAATCAATTTGTAAGAAATGATGTATGGATTTAGTGCCACGACCACAAGATAAGACTATAATAGGCACTAAGTGGGTGTTTAGAAGTAAAATGAACGAAGAAGGAAAAGTTGTTAGAAACAAAGATAGACTTGTAGCACAAGAATATAACCAAGAAGAAGGAATAGATTATGATGAGACATTTGCACCCGTAGCACGCTTAGAAGCCATACGACTTTTACTTGCTATTGCTTGCATGAAAGATTATAAACTTTACTAAATGGATGTGAAAAGTGCCTTCTTAAATGGATTTATACATGAAGAAGTATACGTGAAACAACCACCCGGTTTTGAAGATTTGAAACACCCCGATCACGTGTACAAACTAAGAAGGCACTATATGGTTTAAATCAAGCACCTAGAGCACGGTATCATCACTTTGCTACTTTTCTCTTAGAAAATGGTTTTAAAAGAGACACTATAGATAGTACTCTATTTTTAAAACAAGATAAATCGGATTTACTAATCATTCAAATCTATGTTGATGACATCATTTTCGGCTCCACCTCTCATAAACTTGTTGAAGATTTTGAAACTTGCATGACATCCGAATTTGAAATGTCTATGGTTGGTGAATTAAATTACTTTCTTGGCTTGCAGATTAAACAAATGGGTAAAGGTATACACATAAGCCAAGTTAAATACATAAATGATATGACTAAAAAGTTCAACTTTGAGAATTTGAAACCGCCCCCACCTCTATGAGCGTCACCACTAAACTAGACAAAGATGAACATGGAAAGGACTTTGATATTGCTTATATAGGTCTATGATTGGCTCTTTGCTCTATCTTACTGCTAGTAGACCTGATATCATGTTTAGTGTATGTATGTGTGCACGTTTTCAAAGTCAACCAAAAATATCTCATTATAATGCTGTGAAAAGAATATTTCGCTATATTAAGCACACACCCACCTTAGGCATTTTGTATGATAAAGATTGTGAATTTAACTTGCATGCCTATACTGACGCCGATTATGGTGGATGTAAAATAGATAGGAAAAGCACTAGTGACACTTGTCAATTTATAGGAAATTCACTTATTTCATGATTTTCTAAAAAGCAAGCAAGCGTAGCTTTATCTACAACTGAAGCTGAATACATAGAACTTAGTCTTTGTTGCACACAATTACTATGGCTAAAACAACAACTCTCTGACTTTGGAAATACAGTAAATAAGATTCTTATATATTGCGATAGTATGAGCGCCATCAACTTATCTAAGAACCCCGTTCTACATTCTAAGGCAAAGTATATAGAAGTCTGCTATCACTTCCTTCGTGATCACGTAAACAATGGTGATATTATTGTAGATCACGTACGCACTGAGGCACAAGTAGCTGACATCTTCATAAAAGCATTAAATCAGGCTACGTATGAAAATCTTCGATCTAAATTAGGCATGATTTCTGCTGATTTGATTTGATTGTCTTTCCATATTTACATGCATTTTTGATTGACTTTCCAAAATAAAGGGGGAGATAATGCATGATTTAAGGGAGAGAGAGAGAGATTGATTACACAAATCAAGGGAGAGAAAATTCGAAATTTGAAATTCAAAATTTGAATTTGTGCAAGATTGAAGGGGAGCGATAACATTTAAATCATGAACATAGGTTATTTTGTAAATCATCAAAAAGGAGAGATTGTAGAGAAAAAGGGGTTTGAGTGATTACAAAATACATGATTTAAATAACGTGTAACAAAGAAATGCATGACACGTTTTATGACTTGACACGTTTTTGCATGAAACCTGCCTTATATAATTCATATATAATGTTGTCATACTAACGAGCCATGAAGCTTTAAAGCTTACATCAAATGGAAAACATTTGTTGTGTTTGAACTGTTTTCAGGTGCCACCATTAATGAACTAAACTAGTTCATTAAGTGAAGTACTTAGTTAAATGAACTAAGTAGTTCTTTAAATGAAGCCATATTTGGAAAAGACACAAAGGCAACCAATTGAAGAATGGAAAGTTCTCTCCCACCTATGTCTACACGTTTTTATATATACTTTTATATATATTCAGATTTTTTTAAAAAGGCATTATACACATATATTCCAACGTACTACCGACACGTTATATATTTTACGAACGTACGTTAACATCACATCACTATATTTATCTCATATTTATGAGTATATTCAGGTCTTATATCATATGATATAAGTCATGGTGATGACAAAATTATTATGACACGTTAAAAGGTTCCAAACCAAAAATTGTCGTGTCGGGTGAATGCCGAAACTTCGCCAACGTGTCATGTACATGCCATATATAGATGGCCAGCCCCTACACTTCAAAAATGGCCACAAATTTCGTGGATTACATGGTATATACAGCCATAAAATCATTCCATGTTGGCACACACAAATCATCCTAAATTAAGGCCAAATTGTGGAGATTCCAAATTAAATTTTTGTCACATGTAGGCGCCACTTTAAATCAGCCATGAGTGCTGAATATTAAAGTTTAATTTATGTATATTATGTGTAACATAATATATATAACACGTGCAAAAAGTTGGAATTTAATCGGAGAAAAATCAGGTAATCGACAAACGTCGAAAATTCGGTTTTCTACGAACACGACACATGGAACATTTTTGGCATGACATACAACATGTATCTAGACATTTTTTACATACTCTATACATTCTAAAATGTTCTAGAAAAATCAATTAAGGGCTGATTGGAATATACCATATGTGTATAATTATTGTGCACTATTTTACAAAGTTGGCAAAAATAAAATTCAGCACATGCACAAGCTACATCACACGCCTACTACAGCTTGTTGGAGCATATGTGGAGCTTTGTTGGCATCTTGATTGGCCAAGAATGAAGCATACAATGTTGGTGACATAAAGAAAGGAGCTACACAAGGTAACATTTAAAACTAATTCACATTTGTAACACATGCTGAAAATTTCATCATGTGTGCATTAGAGTGGCCGAATTTTTACTAGTAATTGTGCCATATTTACTTCTTTGAATTAAATGGATTAAATGAAAGATAAAATGGCAATGTTCTAAATATGTTATGGAAATAATGAAGTCATATTTTTAAATATCACACATGCTTAAAATTTCAGCATGTGTGTAATGCATATGGCCAATTTTATGGCCTCTATGATGACAAATTTGATTCCCAAATTAGTAGAGATTTTTATGTACTAAATGATGATTGATTTTTTCTTCATTTTCAAGGAATTAATCTAATGAAAAAATGGAAACAATTTGAATAAGTCTTGATAGAGCACGTGCCGAAAATTTCAGCATGTGGAGAATCAAGGTGGCCGAATTCTTGGAAGGAAAATGGAGATAATTTGTCTTGCAAATTATATGGAATTGATTGTGAGATAATTGGCAACATTTTTATGACTAATTGGCACATGTTTTAAAGGTTATTTTCAGAATTATTTAGTCATCAAATGATGACAACTTTCATCCAATCAATGAGTGCCAAGTAAGCAAGGTCTTAATGATCATCCAATAAGGAGTTGCCAAGTACGCAAGTGAATGTCACAACGATGCAAGACACTCTTCCAAGGACTTAGAAGATAATTTTCAAGAGGAAGATCAAGACATACGGGGCGGCCACATTTGATTAAAAGGGAGAGAAGAAGAGCAAAAAAAGACAAGACAAGTCATACAAGTTTCCAAGATAAAAAACGTGTCTACTTCTTCTTCTACACTTCTTTCTTTCTTCTCTCTTAAAGCCTATTGTATTCAGATTCATAAATCTTGAATAGGCTTCATCTATACCACCATATATTCTATATTGTTGTTAAAGATTGATCAAGGTGTGATCAATCTTGCATCCGCTAGGTGGTGGTGTTCGTGATCGTTGTAATCACTTACAAGGTTTGTAAAGGGTTGGAGTTGGTGTGTAACTCCATCAACCCTGTGTGGTAAGGTGTTATTTGTGTTTTATGATTAGTGATAACCGAGGAAGGTGTCCTCGAAGACTGGAGTAGGTTGATTTAACCAAACCAGTATAAAATTCCTTGTGTTCTTTACTTTTCAGCACTTACTTTCAGTTTCCAACATAGTGTATCATTTTTATCATGTTCTTAAAAATAATAAACATACTTCAAAAATCACAAAACTTTCAGGAAACATAGCCACACGTCTTAAGGTTCTTTTGGCGTAAGTTTCAACCCTTTTGGATAAGTATAAGTCATCCAAACGTCAAAAGTTATGAGACTAGTGCAGTCTAATTTTCAGGCTTGCAAAGGTTGAGACTTTGAACGTATTTGACTAACTTTCCAAAATAATTTTTCAAAACTTTTTCTATCCAATTAAAAACACCAAGTAAGGGATTAGTGATTAAATTTTCAGAGCATTTGGAGTCACGGTTTAATTGGAATTAATTTTTCAAATCAGACTACCATTTCTGGCAGATTTGTGCAATCTGACCACCAACGATTTTTAAAGCGATTAAAGGTTGAATTTTAATCTGACATTTTTAGGAGATACTCAGAACATCTGAGACTAAGATCTCTCAAAATTTCTGAATTTTTGAAGACTTGTAACCTAGTTTTCAAAACGTTTCAAAACAAGTCCTGAAAACACAAACTGTTTTCAGAAGTTGGGTTTTTGGTCTAAAACAATTTAAAAAACCATATTTTCTGCACCCACTATTCAACCCCTCCCCCTTCTAGTGGTGCCTTTCAGATCCTACAAAGATCGTCAATCTAAACGCTTCCACCCTACGAAACTGGGACATTTTCCGATTTAGCTCCGCAAAAACACTTTTAGGAAGATGCGCATTCGCCATTAAATGTAAAAGCATAGTTGATAGAACCAATTGTATAAGGGTCAGCCGGCCAGCTGTACTGAGGAGTCATTGAGACCAACTGGTTAATCTGGCATCAAAATGATCCAGTAAAGCTGTACAATATTGTGTGCGATTTATGCCCTTAAAAAGATATGAGCCCAAATACTTTATTGGCAAAGGCGAGATACGCATGTTTAAGACTGACATCACACGTTGACATGTATATATATATGTATTCTTGTTGTGTATATATATGTGTGTAAGGACCATGTGTAATCTTCATATATACAAGTGTGCAATTTATACTATTTTGTATATATGTATATGTTAATTTTGTGTGAATTCTGTATGAATATATGTATGAATGTGGTAGAGCTATGATTTCTTGTAGTTGGTGAGAGTTATGATTTTGTATGAACTAAGAGTTAGATAAGGTTGGAAATTGGATTGGGAGTGGTGTTTAGTTTTGGAGGGGTGGCGTGTGGTGGCACACGCTCTTGCGAAGGGGTGGCATATGGTGATGGTGCACATGTGCAGGTGTGTTGTATGTTGTGTGTGAACTTTGTGTTCGGCGTGTGTGTGAGTGTGGGTGGAGTGTGTGTGTGTTAGTGTGGGCCGAGGTGTTGAGGGAGTGGGGGACTGAGGGGTTTGGGGTTTAGCTTGGTGAGGGAGAGGGTGCCGGCATCTGGGGCTAGGCTGGATTCTGGGAGAGGGGAACCGGTCAGAGGAGAGCGGGCTGGGGAGGGGATCTGGGTTTGGGGATCGAGCTTAGGGGAATTTGGATGAGGGGGAGAAAAGGAATGGGGAGTGGGCTGTTGGGCAGAGGGAGGCTGGTAAGGGGATTAGAGGACTTGCGCGAGGGATGTACGTGTATGTATGTGCGTGTATGTGCACATGTATGGACGTGGACATATATCTGTATATGGGTGCACGTGAATTATGGGTATTCTTGGTATTTGGATTATTTTGACTTATGAAATTGTGCATTTTGCGAAATTCACCCTTACAAGGTGAAATATATCGTTAAGCAGGGTTGATCCCAAACAAAAGAGGCGTCCGAGAATATTGACTATTAGATAGGGCACTAACATATTGACCACTAATTAGGACGTCCAGGCACATTGACTATTTTGATAGGGCGCCTAGATATTTTGACTATTGGGATGATCAATTTGTAGGTCTTACGGTATAATTCACTTGTGAGAAAAGTGCTATAGCTTTGTTTTGGAACTTTGTACCGATTTGGAATCGGCTTTGGACTTTGGACTTTGACTTTGACCTTAGACTTTTGAACTTTGCATTGCATCGGTTTTGGAACTCTGCATCATTTTGACTTTGACTAGCATTTGATTGGTTATTCCAGTGGATGTTGTGTACATTTGACCTTGTTAACTTTAGTGCTTGTTTGATTGTGAAGAGTATTATACTCAACTTATTTGCAAATGGGAAACTCGATACTTTCATAAAGTTTAATTATGTTCTCACACTTGTTCCTTATGTATAATCTCATCGTGGGTACAAGCAATCTACTTATTGTGCGATGTTTTGTCGCTCATACTACATTTTCTAACATACACAGAGAATCAGGGTATCTCATGTTCATTGAGGATGAGGCAGGGCAAGGATACTGATGAGTTAGATGACCTTGCCAAAGGATTCATTTATGCGATTTTTGAGACATTTATTACGTTGATTTGGGATTTGATTTATGAGACTTGGAGATACCTGGTTACGTTTACAACTTATAGTTCTTGGATTTAGATATTCTTAGACTCGTGTGACTTATGTTTTGAGGATCGTTTCATTGTTTTAGTTTTATGATGTTTCTGCTATATCAGTCTACATCACCTCTGACGTGTACGCAATTTGTTTCAATGCCTTCCACTTCTCTTGTCAAAAAACAGTGGATGAACCGTTTCGAGCAATAAGACTCGGGATGGGGCGCTACAGAATATGTGTACCCTGGACTATTTTAGAGTGGCTTCATTATGGTGAAGCGCAGCTCATATACACACCCTATTTGACTTGTCCGAGGAAGAATGGAACTGCACAATGACAATAAATTTAAGAGGATTACGGTTGGTGTCCAAGTATATCTGAATCCGAATACGTGAGGAACACATGTGTGGGTCTATCGTGAACATATCCTCTATTGATTATCTAGATCGCCCAAAGTCGCAAGAGGGTCTTGTGTATGCTTCTTCAAAAGCTTCTGTGATCACATTGACACAAGTACTTCTCCATTCCATTATTCCCTCTTGGTGTGGAGCTATTCCACATTAATTGACGGTGCTTGAGCAAAAGTAGCATTGCTACTCTGGTTCACCTCCTTCATTGTGTATAATAAATTGCCATTTGATATATGACCACCCTATCAAGAAAGTTGTTGATTTTTTGGATTTGTATCTTTCACGAAGCTCACTGAGGATAGGGGCAACGTAGACACCCGAGGCTAGGGTATGACCTTCTGCTATCCAAATAAATTTTCACTTGATTTGTCTCTCAGTCACACCTTTTGCGATCATTATTCTTCTAAATTTTCTTTGGTCTCTTGCTTTCACGTGTTTCTTTTGGACGTCTATCAGCTTGCATTTTGATGACTTGTCTTCATCACTGAGTTATAGCGTGTCCTGTATCTCTTTAAACTCCTTCGAGTTCGTGTATATGAAGGGAGAGCATTTGAGGTTTCTGGTCACATAGTTGTGAATCTAGTCTCATCTTATCATCGTTATTTGATCTTCGTATCGCAATTCTCAAGAATTTATAGAATTGGTGTATTTTACTTAATAAGATAATATACTTGAAATACTTAATAGTTTACCAATTAAACATAGTCCACATTCTTATATTGGAATATCAAGATCCAACTTATGTCATAATATAGGCCATGCAAAAGATCAAACACTATCATCCCCCACAATGTACCATGAGAAAATACGTAGTACATGCTGCTCACCTCAGATCTTTAATTTTCAAATATCTTTGTATGAATCCTTTTCTCATTAATTTGGTTCAAGTTACTAATTTCACGCATTATGAAACGTGTGTTTTCTCTCCATACATGCTCATTCGAATGCTTTTTTTCTACATTGAATCTCTTTGTCAAAATCATTTGCACTTTGCAAAACTCTAACATGTGTAGGTGATGGCTGTTGGACTGGGAATGTACAATATAAGAGTGAACTCAATAGCTCCTGGCCTTTTCAATTCCGAAGTGACTAAAAACCAGCTGTTTAAAAAAGATGTGGATATTTTTGTTGCGAAGGTTCTCCCTATTCTCATTGTTCCCAGCTTTCTATTTTTTCCCAAGTGTAGAAATACGCCCAGCCGAGATTGCCGAGCTCAACCAAAGTGTGCCGATCTGATTATAGAAGTTGCCATGGTGGAAAAGTAAGAAAGACAAGTAGCCGAAGTGAAGTTCTGCTAGCCGATGAGGTATTACTATCGTGCCCAGGTGATTAAGGCAGAAAAAAAAGACCAAGGTGAAGAGGAACACAGAACTATGAGTGGCCGAGGTGAAGAAGGGCAATGAAGCTGAGCAAGAGTAAATGTGTGCTGAACAGAGGTAACGAGATGAAGACACTTCTAGTTATGTAGTAAAGCTGAGGCCGAGCTACAACACTTAATCACATATATGTAAGTATTGTAACTTAGGACTTGAACTGTACATATGTTCGAGAAGAGCAGGTAACTAGTCGTTAGATTTACAGCCGTTAATTTTATAGTCGTTACATTTATAGCAGTTACAAGTCAAGTCAGGTTACTATAGATGAACATGTTCTCCTTGTGAGGCCAATATTCAAACACTATCCCTCAAGCTAGAGGTGTAGATATTGGTACACCCTAACTTGTCCAATAAAGTCTTGAAAACTTGAGTACTTATTAGTTTGGTGAGTATATCTGCAGTTTGTTCTTGTGATCTGATGAAGGGGAGTTGAAGCTCTTTTTCCTCAATTTTCTCTCTTAAGAAATGCCTGTCAATTTCGATATGCTTGGACTTGTCATGTTGGACATGATTTTCTGTCATATGAATGACACATATATTGTCACAACACACATGAATAGGGAGCTGCACAGTCATTCTCAGATCTTTCATCACTCTGTTGATCCATAAGCCTTCACATACACCAAGTGAGAAGGCCCTTAGCTCAGCCTCAGAATCGATTCTGGATACAATGTGCTGCTTCTTGCTTCTCCATGTTACTAAATTCTCCCACAGATTAGAGGCATATCCAGATGTTGATCGCATATCAGTGGTGGATCCTCCCCAGTCCGCATAAGTGAATACTTGAATGTCCCTGGTCTGAGTTTTCCTAAAACAAATCTCTACCAGCGGAGGAGTTTAGATATCTAAGAATTCTAAGAGCGCATTTATAATATTCTGTAGTAGGATTATGCATGAATTGACTAATAAAACTTACTCCATAACAGATGTCTGGTCTAGTATGAGACACGTAGATCAACTTACCTGTCAATCTCTGATACCTTTGCATGTTTGTGTACCCTGAGCCACAAGTCTTCTGTGGTTTGTTACCAGGTTCAACTGGAGTACATACAGGTTTACAGTTAGTAATGCATGTGTCCTTTAGTAAGTCTAAGATATATTTCCTTTGAGAGATACATATGCCACTGTCTGACCTTGAAACTTCCATATGCAAAAAATACTTTAACTGTCCTAAGTCCTTTACTTCAAATGACTGACCTAATAGTTTCTTTGTTTCTATGATGCCACTATAATAGTTTCCAGTAAGAATTATATCATCTATACATACAAGAATAATAACATAGCAAAGATTGTTAACACACTTTATGAATAAGGTATGATCACTCAGACATTGTGAAAAACCAAAAGAAGCTACTGTTGAGTTAAATCTTTTGAACCATGACCTGAGAGATTGTTTCTGGCCATAGAGTGACTTATTTAGTTTACATACCATGTGTTTATTAGATTCAGAGTTGAACCTAGGTGGGATAAGCAGATGAACTTCTTTTTCCAAGTTGCCATTAAGAAATGCATTCTTGATGTCAAGTTGGAAGAGTGGCCAGTCTAGGTTAACTGCAAGAGCAAAAATTATTCTCACAGTGTTTAGCTTGGCTACAGGTGCAAGACTTTCCTCATATTCAATACCAAATGTTCGTGTGAAGCCTTTTGTAACTAGTCTTGCTTTGTCCTTCTTTACAGATCCATCAAAGTTATATTTAACTCAAAAAATCGATTTACATCGCATATGTTTAATACCCTTTACAGAAGGTATGATCTCCCAAGTCCCGTTTTTGACCAAGGCATTCATTTCATCAGCTATAGCTTTCTTCCACTCAGGACGGGCTCAAGCTTCATAAACATTATTTGGGATTTTAATACTGTTAAGTGCAGAAACAAATACTTTAGCATTAGTATTCAAATAATCATACAAGATATAATTTCCAATAGTGTGCATTTTCTTTACACATATTCTGATTCCTTTTCTGATGGCAATATGTCTATCATCAATTTGAACTGTCTCCATGACGGAGAAAGATTCTTCCTCAGTTTCATCTGTATTCCCATCTATGCCCTTAGGTGTTCAGAGTTACCTAGACCCCTCTGTGGGGACTACTGGTTCTCCCCCTCAATTAGAGTGTTTCCTTTTCTGGTAGGTCCATTGTTAGACACGTCCATAATACTCTAGGTATTGCATTCCTTGCCATATTAAGTATCAGTAATCTCTTTATCATAGAACCCCTTGGATTCATCAAATACTACATCAAGTGAGGCATACGTTTTCCTAGATATAGGTGAATAGCATTTATAACCTTTCTGTGTATGAGAGTTCCTGTCATTTATGTAGGCACATATAGGGCCGAGGGTCTCACTAGAAGCAAACTCTCTATCACTTGGGACAGAGGTATTGTTTGCCTGCCACTTACCCTTCCAAGACCCTAACGATAGCTTTTGCTGCCGTTTGGATATACTGGATATGAATGATGATGATGATGATGTGTATGAGAGTTCCCAAGGAAAATGCATTTCTCTGACATCATATGCAGCTTACTTCTAAATTGTTTTGGCATATGTCTATAAATAATGCAACCAAACAATTTCATAGGAAGTTCATAGAAAAGGTTAGAGTCAGGAAAACAAGCAGATAATGCATTTTTAGGGGTCACATAACTTAGAATTTTAGATGGCGTTCTATTAATTAAATGAGTAACTGTGAGTACACCCTCTCCCCAGAAGTGCTTCGGTACTTTCATGGACATCATTATTGCTATAGTAACTTCAAGAAGTTGCCTATTCTTCATTTCTGCTACTCCATTTTGTTGTGGAATGTAGGTGCATGATGTCTGATGATGAATGCCCTCGGAAGTGAGGTATTCTTTCAGAGATGATTCCAAGTATCCAGACCATTATCAGGTGTTAAGGTTTTAATTGTGGTTTTAAATTGATTCTGTATCATGTATATGAATCTCTTAAGAATATTTCCAACTGCAAGTTTGTGTTTCATTAAATAGATCCAGGTGAGTCTGGTATGATCATCAACAAATGTGATTAACCATTTTGCCCCATTAATGCTTGCTACCTTTGAAGGTTCCCATATATCAAAGTGAATCAAGTTAAATGGAGCACTACTTATATAGTTTTTCTATGGGTAACTGGTTCTACAACTTTTTTCAAATAGACATTCTTCACAAAATAGATCAGATTGTTTGACATTGGTGACCAAGACAGGCATCAGCCACCTTAGGTACAAGAAGTTAGGATGTCATAATCTCTTATGCCATAGCAAAATGCTCTCAGTATTCCTACTAGCCATCATGCAAGATCCTACACTAGCTTGAGTGCTGAGAGGACTTGACTCTTCAGCTTGAAGCGTGAAGAGTCCCTTGGCCTTGCTAGCACTGCCAATCGTTTTCTTGGAGAAGATCTTCTGATATAGAAAAAATTCACTTGAACAACACTTGATCACACTTGAAATGAGATAAAAAAACTTATTATTCATCATCTTGAATCGAATGCAGGGGATACAATGTTTATATACAAGAGGCGGGCAATGACTAGAAGCCTTTGATGTGACACATCCTAACGGCTAGAATGCATCAAACGCCTAATTTAATCAACAAATTTGTGATTAAGCTAATGTGTGATGATTAAGGAATGCATATGAGGAGATTATTTACAGTTTTATGCAATGATGGAGAAGCATTGTGCAAGGTAAAACATGTTCGACGCAAACAGCTTCATGTTCGATGAAATGCCTCAATGAATAAACTAGCTGAAATCAGAAACTGCCTGGTGCATTCTTGTTCTTTCAGGTTCCCCATGAATTCCAGCACTCCCTCTCAAGTTAGGACTGTATATATTTATACAACCTAGCTTGCCAAGAAGGGACCTGAAAACCGGCATTGTGACTAGCTGGGTGAGTATGTCAGCCACCTGATGATTGGACTGGATGCGATGTAGCTTCAAAACCTTGTCCTCAAGTTTTTCCCTCAGAAAATGCATGTCAACTTCAATATGTTTAGACTTCTTATGCTGAACAAGGTTCTCTATCATGTTGATGGCTGATATATTGTCATAGAACACATGGATAGGAGTTTCCACGCCTAGCTTCAAGTCTTGCATTACCCTGTTAACCCATATGCCTTCACAGACTCCCAGTGACAATGCCCTTAATTCTGCCTCACCACTGCTTCTTGACATAACATGTTGTTTCTTGATTTTCCAAGTGATTAAATTCCCCCATAGGTATGAGGCAGAGCCACATGCAGATCTCATATCACTTTTGGAACCTGTCCAATCAGCATCTGTGAAGACCTTAAGGCTTCTGTCATCATTTTTCTTGAAGTATAAACCATGTCCAGGGGTATCTTTCAAGTATATCAGGATCCTAAGTGCATAATTGTAGTGGTCAGCGGATGGATTATGCATAAATTGTCTAATAAAACTCACACCATAACAAATGCCAGGCCTGGTGTGTGAAAGATAGATGAGTTTACTTGTCAAGATCTGATACCTACATTTATCAGTGCAGTTAGAATCCCATACCTCAACTGATTTATGTCTTGGCTCAACAGGAGTGCTTGTTGGTTTACACCATGTCGTGTTATTTTGCTGCAATAAATCAAGCACATACTTCCTTTGGGAGATACATATCCCTTTACAAGTTCTTGACTACTTCCATCAGAAGGAAGTACCATAACTGTCCAAGATCCTTAACCTCAAAGGCATTGAACAGATGTCATTTAGTTTCGTAGATATTAGGTAGGTTGTTCCCAATTAATATTATATTATCCACATAAACCAATATAACTGTCCACATATGGTTCCTTTCCATTTTAACAAACAACGTGTGATCATTGTGTGCTTGTGTGAAACCAAGATCAGAGATAACAATATTGAACCTTCTAAACCAAGATCTAGGTGATTGCTTTAGGTCATATAAAGATTTCTTTAATTTGCATACGATGTTACTGTTTTTATCAGTGATAAAACTATGATGAATTTCCATATGAACTTTCTCCTCCAATTCTCCATTAAGAAAAGCATTTTTAATATCAAGTTGAAGAAGAGGTCAGTCAAGGTTAACAGCAACAGTAAATAAAATCTTTACAGTCTTAAGCTTGGTAACAGGAGCGAAGGTCTCACTATAATCGATCCCAAATGTTTGGGTGAAACTCCTTGCCACCAACCTTGCCTTATATTTGTTAATCGACCCATCAACGCTATATTTAACTGAGAATATCCATTTGCATCATGTTGGGTCCAAAACACACTCTAGAGGGGGGAGTGAATAGAGTGTTTGGCAATTTTGTGGAATTTTCTTGTTTGGATCAACTCAAATGGAATTCAAAATCAAAGCAAGGTGAGAGGTGAGAAACAATGAATGAGTACACCGGATATAGAGTGGTTCGAATCGTAAATGATTCTACTCCACTACCACTTTGTTGCCAAATTTGGATTTTCAACAACTACTCTTCTTATTAAAGATAATAAGAACAACCACAGCAATACTTACACTAACACCTTAGTGTAAGCAACAACAACAACAACTTCTTGCACAAAATACACTTATGCAACTACAGCAACTACAACTCTAACAAGAACAACTTCTTGCTACTTCACAACTTCAACAATGTTCTCTCATGAACTTTCTCACAGTAGGTTGAAGGAAATAGTGGGGTTCACACTTTCTTACTAGTCTAAACACAAGCAAGAGATCAAATATTTATAGTTCTCCTTGTGTTAGATTCTCTATCTCTCAATATACAACAATGAAGAACAAAGAATGGCTTAACAAGCTATAAGCACTTTTACAAATATGAGAGAACTATACAACAATAAATAATAAAGCTTGATGATTGTGAAAGTGTATCTTTGCCTCATCCAAGCTTCTTCCATTTATAGATGAAGTTCACCACGTTTTTGAAGCCTCCACCATGTCTTCAAGTACACCAAATGACAAGATAATGTCCAAATAGTCTTTAGCCACCCTATGGAGTGATTTGATCTTCAATAGCCACCATAGAGAATCTTAGACATGGATAGAATAGTCAAGGAAGTATGTAGTATGTTGGAGTAAAGACCACAAGAAATTTGAGCAATATTGGAGAGAGAAAACATCATAAATCTTTCTTGGATTTTGTTCCAACGTTCAAAAAAATTTTGAATTCTGGGGACGTCGATCGATCCACGTGCCAGTCTGAGAGATCGACGTCCTCCAAAAAGTCTGCAGTTTTTTGAAACTGCAGCACATCGATTGATCGATGTCCCTCTTTTGAGAGACTGATGTACATCGATCAATCGATGTCTCCTAGCTAAGAGATAGATGTCTTCCAGAAACATTCTTGTTTTGACACTGCCTTATGTCGATCGATCGACATGTCTTCCTGAGAGACTCATGTGACGTTGATCGATCGCTGTCCCCCTGGCTGAGAGATTGACGTTGGACCGAGAGTTCTAAACTTGCACAATCTTCACATTGATCGATCCATGTCCCTTCCTCAGGGGCTGATGTATACATCAATAGATCCATGTGAGAGATTGACGTCCCACAATGGGTTTTTCTCATTTTGCTTCAAACTCCAAGTGTGAAATTCCATTTTAGCCCATTCAAAACATCTTTTTAACATCATCACAACATTTCATATTCCAACAATCTCCCCCTTTTTGATGATTTCAAAACCAAGATTTTAAAAGATTTTTTGCTTCATTTGAACTAACTAGGTGTTTCAAACTTTGAAATTTTCAATCTCCCCCTTAGTGTATGCATTTTATACTTTCCGTAATAACCAATGTGAACATGATTTTACAACTCCAATGAATATATCAGAATGATTCCCTTTAACCATTTATTCTTCAAAAGACTTCCCCTCAACCAAACATGCATCAAGTTCTCAATTTCTATGCATCAATTACTCCCCCTCAACCAAGCATGCATGAATTACCAAATTTCCTCATTTCACTAGCCATCAACAAAATATCTAAGTCAACAAATATCAAGCAAAGCATTTCACTTTTCCATCAAGATTCATAAGCAATAAACAATATCAAGATTCATAAGCAATATCAAGCAAGATTCGTTAAGCCAGACACACACACTTTTCTCCCCCTTTTTGAAAGCATCAAAAACAATGACGAGATAGAAACATACTACTTCGTTAATCTTCAAAACACAACCAAGTTTAGCCAATACATAAGTCAATAAATACTAAGCTAGAATCATAAACATGGATAATCGAGAAGCGAGC
>AP025057.1:18659425-18691512 GCA_036186865.1 Eustoma russellianum
TTTAAGATACTCTTCTTTACCTTTCCTAGTGATAAACATCCTGACATGGAGCTGGCAAGATAGTTGTTTCCATTCAGTTTGTTGTTGGTTATGGTAACAGGCGTGGAATCAATCACGTCATGATTTGATCTTACTCTAGTTGAGTTAGTAGGAATAACAACAGGGCTAGGATTTGATGGAGCTTCACTTCCAATTGACTCCATTTCTCAGTTTCTAATCACAGAAAATGCAGGGCAGAGACAGAAAGAAATAAGGAGACGAATAGTAGTCAGTCGGTTTTGAATTTTTTCGAGCTCTTGGATCACTCAAGCACTGATACCATATATAGAAAACAGAGCTCGCACATATAAATACACACTTAAAATACACAAGAAGAATTCTTTTATTTTGATTACAATGGCCTTAAAGGCTTATATATACACGGGCAGCCTCAACGGCTAGACTGACATCCTAACGGCTACTTTGCCCGATTAAAGACCGTTGGGTAAACTAATCCAAAATCATCAAGAGGATGATGTTTCGATAGTCCTACGATCATTCTATGATTATATACAATAACTTACTGAAATTAATCAAAAATACATAGAAAATTATATGTGAGAACAAGTGTTGGACGATTGGATAAAACTGCTCAACTTAATGCCTCAATGACGTTGGCAGTTCCTTGGCACGCCTAGTATGGGGCTTGGCATGCCAGTTTGGAGTTTTGGCACGACAAGTTTGCTCTGTTTGTCCTAGTCTGTTGGTTCTCCTCGTTAGGCCAATATTCCAACAAAGATGGATGATCAAGGTCAATAGGGTGGCTAAAAACAGCCCCCTACCCGTGTGTATATATACACATAAAAGGACACGATGATCATCAAGAACAATCTTTTGTGGTCAAGCATTGTAGCCATAACTATGATGCATCATAATTATGTTAAATCAGGACCATCAACATGCCTGAAATCCAAAAATCTTGAAGAAATGCATAAATGATGATCATCATGAAAATACATAAGAACAGCTTCAAGGAAAGGTTCTTAGCACACTTTTCATAAGATGACACATGCATCCAACACTTTTCATGAAATGTCACATGCATGTATATTCTTCCACTAAATGAGACATGAACTATATATGAGATCATCACTTATCTTCAATTTCACATGCAAGCCTCTTTTTCGTTCATCTTGGCCAATATATATACACAATTTCATGAATCACATAAGAGACACCACACATTTTGTATGCAAACATACTTTTTGCACATTTATACTAGAAAATTCTTTGAACATATTTCACGAATCATCCAAGTTTATACATGAAAATAGATGCTTAGATTTTAACATGCATGAAGAAACTAGGTGTAGGACTTGCCTTTTCTTGGATTTAAATCTTAAAATGGAAAGAATCCTTCTCCTTCTCCTTGATGGTGTACACAGCATACTAGGCTAGAAGAGGAGATTATTGGTCATTGAAGGAAGAACATTTAGAACTTTCTATCTTCAACCTTAATAAAATAATACCTTTGGAGTGGTCCTTAAGCTTCCTACTTCTTCACCTAGAAAACTTATTTCCTCCTCCTTTGTGGTGGCTCTCGGCCTAGGTGCCAAGATGGAGAAAATAAGTTGAGCAATTTAGACGAATAAAGAAAGAAGGAGTCACTAGAATTGATAGTTGTAGAATCTTACCTCAGGTGTGAGTTGATGTTTCTAAGCTTGAATATCTTTTCCTTCACTTATGCTTGGAGAAATTTTCGTCTTGCTCCCTTGATGAAAAGACACGGTTTCTGAGGAGTACATGTGGCCTGAAGGGGTCCAAAATTTACCTACAATTTAAGAAGAAAAATCTATACGTATATGTGAGTGTGTATATATGACAGGAGAAGTGTGAGTGAGGAGCTTAAAGAACAAATTGTAGAGATTATTGGAATACGAGAGGATGAACTACGAATGAGATATCTTGGAGCGTAACTAGTTACAACACGTCTTACGAAGCGAGATTATATCCCATTGATGTAGAGATATCCTATGGAGAACCAGAAGAAGGAAGACTGATTGAAAACAAGCCCCTAAATTCTCTTCGATACCCAGTTCAAAGCGAAGTTGGACTTTGTCGTTGAGTTTCATCCTCTTGGGCATCCTCCTTCGGTCTGTAATTATATGTTTCTTTTGATTTCTTGAACTTGAATGCAGGAAAAAGAACTCCGTTGCTGCCGCTTGTTAACTATTTGCACCTGCTATATATTTGTTATTAAAATGGGTAGACTTATCTTTTATGCTGTAATATTTGTTGACATTGTATGTAACAAAGATATCCAGCCACATCAAAAAAAAAAAAGGGGGTATCTTGTTCAGTGGATTTAAAATTGAGGTTTAGAATTAAGTAGATGTTTGCGGAGTTATCAAAGGAAGTACATTTAGAATTGTTCAGGGGAAATTGTTCGTCTTCTTTTTCCTGGCTTCTTTTCTTATTCTTGAGGTCGAAGTTTCCCTTCTTTGTGGTTTCTTTAATCTCCATTTTCTGTCCTTTCTTTCCACCTGTAGCCCTGCTTTAGTGGTGACATAGATTCTTTACTAGGTTTTCTTGTGTCTGAACCGCTTGAAATTGAGGTCAATTCAGATAGATAGTGTTGTGCATTTCCGAAAGCTTTTCATTACTTTCTGCTAGGTTTCAGGTTTCTCTTCTTCCTTCGTAATTTGTCCTTTTGGTTGCGCTATTATCCGTTGAAAGTTCCGAGTGACGAGATTTGTTTGCTCTGTTTCTCCTCCTTCGTCTTGGATAAAAAACGTCTGCTTGTTCATCCATGCCTAAAGATACATAGGGACAGGAGAGTCTCCACAATTCATCAAACAAAAAAAAAGTGTCTCTGGAATATTTACTATTTTTCTATTCCTCATATTTCCTGTACTATTCTCTCTGAACCCTCCTCTCTTTTCTGGGTAATTGATTTCAAGATTGTCTTCAATACCACAAACTCAAAAGGGCTCAATTCAAACTGTCCGCTTCAATAGCATACTTTGAAATTTGGTTTTAGTTGCAATCATTTATAGAAGAGTCATGACTTTTTTATGAGACCATATCTAAGAAAGAGGGGTGTAGGTAAGGGGAAGGAAAAGGAGGATAGTCTACGTGTAGCCTCTTGAAATGTAGGATCTTTAAGTAGTAAATTACTGGAGGTTGTCAATACACTTAAAAGGCGTAGGATAGATGTAGCATGCCTCCAAGAGATTAGATGGAAGGAGAATAAAGGTAAAAAGTGTAATGAATATAGGTTGTTGTATTTGGGGTCCGATGGGACCAAGAATTGTGTAGGATTTCTAGTAAAGTTAGAATTGCACATGAACGTGATCGATGTGATAAGATATAATGATAGAATTATGGTATTGAAGTTAGTACTCAACAAGGAGGTAGTGATAGTAATTGCGCATACGCTCCCCAAGTGGGACTAGGAGAACAGGAAAAGAAAGGATTTTGAAATTGCTTAGATGTAGTGCTGAAGTCAATACATAGGGAGGAACGAATTCGTATAGGAGGTGATTTAATGGCCACATTGGAAAAGATACCGATAGTTTTCAGTCGGCACATGGCGGGGTTGGTTATGGAGATAGAAACAAACACGTAGGTATCTGCTAGACCTTGCAGTGGCCCATGACCTAGGTATTATAAATTCGTTCTTTAAGAAAAAGGAATCGTATTTGATCATTTTTAGCAGCGGAGGACGTAACAGGCAGATCGACTATTTTTTGACGAGGCGTGAAGATCGACGGTTGTAGAGGGACTGTAAGGTTATACCAGGGGAGGCAGTAGTGACGCGACACCTGTTAGGTCCGAAACACACTCTAGAGGGGGGTGAATAGAGTGTTTGGCACTTTTTGCGGAATTTTCTTGTGTGACTCAACTCAAAAGAAATTCAAAATCAGAGTAAGAATGGGAGATGAGAAGCAATGAATAATTACACCGGATATAAAGTGGTTCGAATCGTAAATGATTCTACTCCACTACCACTTTGTTGCCAAAGTGGATTTTCAACAACTACTCTTCTTATTAAAGACAATAAGAACAACCACAACAACACTTACACTAACACCTTTGTGTAAGCAACAACAACAGCAACTTCTTGCACAAAACACACTTGTGCAACTACAACAACTACAACTCTTAGCAAGAACAACTTCTTGCTACCTCACAACTTCAACAAAGTTCCCTCAAGAACTTGTCACAGTGGGTTGAAGAAATGTAGTAAGGTTCACACTTTCTCACTAGTCTAAGCACAAGCAAGAGATGAAATATTTATGGTTCCTCTTGTGCTTGACTCTCTATCTCTTAATATACAATAATGAAGAGCAAAGAAAAGTTTAACAAGCTTTAAACAAATTTACAAGTATGAGAGAACTATACAACAATGAATAATGAAGCTAGATGATGTTGAAAGTGTGTATTTGCGTCATCCAAGCCTCTTCTATTTATAGATGAAGTTGACCACGTTTTTGAGTCTCTCCACCATGTCTTGAACTACTCCAAATGTCAAGATAATGCCCAAACAGTCTTTAGCCACCCTATGGAGTGATTTGATCTTCAATAGCCACCCTAGAGAATCTTAGACATGGTTAAAATAGATAAGGAAGCATGTAGTATGTTGGGGTAAAGTCCACAAGAAATTTGAGCAAGATTGGAGAGAGAAAACATCATAGATCTCCCTTGGATTTTTTTCCAACGTTCAAAAAAATTTTGAATTCTAGGGACGCCGATCAATCCACGTGCTAGTGCTGAGAGATCGACGTCCTCCAGAATGACGTCGATCGATCGACGTCTATTTGGCTGAGAGATCCATGTCTTCCAGAATGACGTCGATCGATCGACGTCTCCTTAGCTGAGAGATCGACGTCTTCCAGAATAACGTCGATCGATCCACATCTCTTGGCTGAGAGATCCACGTGACATCGATCGATCGACGTCCCTTTAATTTAGAGATCGACATAGATCTGAGAGCTTCAAACCTTTACACCTTCACATGGATAGATCCATGTGCCTTCCTGAGGGGCTGATGTATACGTTAATCGATCCATGTGAAAGATTGACGTCTCACAGTGTGTTTTTCTCAATTTGACTCAAACTCAAAATGTGAAATTCTATTTTAGCCCTTTTAAAACATCTTTTAACATCATCAAAACATTTTATAATCCAACAATCTCCCCCTTTTTGATGATTTCAAAACCAAGATTTTAAAAGATGTTTTTGCTTCATTTTAACTAATTTTATGTTTCAAACTTGAAAAATCTCAATCTCCCCCTAAGTATATGCATTTTATACTTTCCGTAATAATCAATGTGAACATGATTTTACAACTCCGATGAATATATCAGAAATGCTTCCCTTTTAAAAATGCTCCCGCTTAACCAAACATGCATCAATTTCCAAACTTTCTTAACCCAAACATGCATCAATAACTCAACTTTCTTAACCCAAACATGTATCAATAATTCAACTTACAAACATGCTCAATTTTCAAACTTACCTCATTTTGCCAGCTACCAACAAAAATTATCTTGTTTTCATCAAGATTCATAAGCAATAAACAACTTTAACAAATAAGCAAAAATAAGCCACTTTCTCCCCCTCTTTGAAAGCATCAAAAACAATAACGAGATACAAACAACTACTTCATTAAATTTCAAAACACAACCAAGTTTAGCAGGTACATAGTTCAATAAGCTAGCAAAAACATCCTAAGCTAGAATCATAGATAAAACAAGAAGCGAGCTAAAAACATCCTAGTCCTGATCGGAAGAGAATGTGATGCCAGGGATGCACGCTTTCATCTTTGCCTTGAGCTTTGCAAATCTTGACTCGTGTATGGATACCTTGCCTTGAAGCTCACAAACCTCTTGTTGAAGGCTAGTAACTTGAGCTTGAAGTTCAGGGACATTTGAGCTCAAGCCACTAGGTGCTTCGTGAGTATCTGGTTCAGGAATAGGTGCCTCGTCTGGAACACCTTCGTCTTCGTCTGCTTCATCTGGTTGGTCTCAACCTCTCATTGCTTCTTTTCTTGCTTTGAGTATTTGTTGGATGTTGACCTTATCATAAAAATCTTTGTGCGTGATTTCGTCAACCTCCGTGTTATCCACATCAATACCTGACTTTACAAGCATCCTATTGATAAGGTTACTATAAGGTAGGGCTTTGTTTTGTTTGGTGGCGGCTTCAATAACATTGGTCATAAAAAGCTCCCCAAAGTTAACCTTCTCACGGTTGGCTAATCGGTATGCTATGTAAAAGTCTAGGTTACTTGACCATTTAGCGGATTTACCATTGATACAAAAGGTAACAATGGCAAGAAGAGTACGATAAACTAAGGGCATATCATTGGTATTCTTAGTAGGATGGTAGCCTAAGAATGACTTCACTTCATCCTCAATGACTCTCCACCGAGCCACATCCCACTTCCATGCATCAAACTCAAAGTACCCCTCGTTGGGTACACCAATCAATTCACAAATTTTTTTAACCTTCCATTTAATGTGATGATCATCAATAATAGAATGCAAAGCCAAAGGAAGACCATTTATGTATTGAACCCATAAATTTGCACAAAAAAATCTAGTATACCTAGTGGACATTTTATACATCTCTCTCTCATTCCAAATATTCCTCCATTCTTGAACATCTAACCACTCAATGATAGGACTTAATTCATTATTGCTTAGAATATCATTTATTCTAAGCAATTTGAGTGGGATAGTGGCTCTCTCATCATCTTCCCATTTATCATGTAATATTTGAGAATGCTTAGTGATAAACCTTACATGTCCGGGTGGTAGAAGTTCCATCAAAGCATCCTTGGCTTCTTTAGTTTTGATCCAAGGAAAGTTTGAGAAAGTTAACCCACTTCGAATCTCGGCAAGAACTAGGCTTTGGCTCTCATCCATTGATTGTTTTCTTCTAGGTTGAGAGGTTTGTCCTTGAGAAGGATTGCTTGACCCTTCTCCTCCACTCCTAGAGGATCTTGGCCTCTTGGCTGTGTTCTTGCTTCTTGAAGACATAGTTGGAGAGATTAGGGCTTGAGAGATTGAAAACTTTAGGTTGGTATAGAGAAATTCAAGAGAAGAGATCAAGAATCAAGAGTAGAGATGATTAAATCTTGATTTAGAGATGAAATTGAAGAGATGGTAGGTTTTTGGAGAGGGAGGCGCAGGTTTTGAGAGGCTTCAATCGTTTTGTTAGGGTTGGAAATGAAGAAGAGTTCGCGTTTTGGAAGATTTTAAATCTGCAGAAATCGATGACATCGATAGATCAACGTCAGAGATCGACGTACGTCGATCGATCAACGTCAGAGATCGACATACATGGATCTCTCATTTTGATACATGGATCGATCCATGTATGCTGATTTTTAAAATTTTCAATTTTAACCCTCTAAACATTGTTTATCATCCCTAATCTTGTTCTAATGGACTCAAATGTCTCAGTAGGAAGGGATTTGGTGAATATATCCGCTAGTTGGTCATTTGTTGGAATAAATTCAACGCATACCAATCCTTTTTGAATGCAATCCCTAATAAAGTGATGTCTCACTTCTATATGTTTGGTCCTACTATGATGTACCGGGTTTCGCGCTATACTTATGGCTGAGGTATTGTCACATAGGATAGGAACTTTATCAAACTTAACATTATAATCGTTTAAAGTGTTGATCATCCAAAGTAGTTGTGCACAACATGAAGCGGCCGATACATATTCGGATTCCACCGTTGAAAGTGACATACTATTTTGTTTCTTAGAGAACCAAGAAACTAAGCAATCTCCAAGGAATTGGCATGTCCCGGAGGTGCTTTTCCTATCAACAAGATTTCCGGCATAGTCGGAGTCACTATACCCTCTTAAATCAAAACATCTATTTTTGGGATAAAACAACCCAAAGTTCAAAGTTCCTTTCAAATACCTAAAGATACGTTTAGTTGCAACTAGATGCGATTCTTTAGGCATACTTTAAAATCTAGCACATAAGCACACAGCATGCAAAATATCCGGTCTACTAGCGGTTAAATAAAGTAAACTACCAATCATACCCCTATATTTGGTTACCTCAACCGGCTTTCCTTTTTCGTCTTTGTCAAGCTTTGTACTTGTACTCATTGGTGTGCTTACACTTCTTCCATCTTCAAACTTGTACTTCTTGAGCAAATCTTTTGTATACTTTGTTTGAGATATATATACTCCATCTTGAGTTTGCTTGATTTGAAGACCAAGAAAGCAGTTGAGTTCACCCATCATGCTCATTTCAAATTCTCCTTCCATCAATTTTGCAAAATGCTCACAAAGAGAATCATTAGTAGCACCAAATATAATATCATCCACATAAATTTGAACAAGAAATTGATGGTTTCCTTGTTCTTCAATAAAAAGAGTAGTGTCGACTTTTCCTCTTGAAAACTCATTTTCAAGTAGGAAGTTACTTAACCTATCATACGAAGCCCTAGGAGCTTGTTTAAGTCCATAAAGGGCCTTTTTGAGTTTAAATACATGATTTGGATAATCATGATTTTCAAACCCCGGAGGTTGAGCTACATACACCTCTTCTTGAATTATTCCATTCAAGAATGCGGATTTCACATCCATTTGATATAATTTGAAATCCTTATAGCATGCATATGCTAATAGCATCCTAATAGCTTCTAACCTAGCTACGGGGGCAAAGGTCTCATCATAGTCTATGCCTTCCTCTTGCCTATATCCTTGAGCTACTAACCTAGCTTTGTTTCTAGTGATGTTTCCTTTATCATCCATTTTGTTTCTAAATACCCATTTAGTGCCAATTACAAGATGATCACTAGGTTTAGCAACTAATTCCCAAACATCACTTCTTTCAAATTGATTTAGTTCTTCTTTCATGGCTAATACCCAATCTTCATCATTTATTGACTCTTTTATATTTTTAGGTTCAACTTGTGAAATGAAGGCATTTTCATTAAATTTCCTCCAAGTCATTATGCCTTGACTAGTTTTACCTAATATTAACTCTTTAGGGTGATCTTTCTTATACTTATATGAATCCGGTAAATTTGAGGTATCTCCTCCTACTTCTTCATCTTCAACCTTAGGTTCAAGGGGATCAATCCTAAGTCAATAACAATATTACCTTTTGGATTCTCAAATTTCTCTATGTGGCTTACTTTAATTATTTCATCATCATCATCATCATCATCATTAATGTTTGATTCATCCTCAATGAGTTCACTAAACTTGACATGAATTGATTCTTCAACTTTCATGCTCCTTTTATTATATACTCTAAATGCCTTGCTATTTTGAGCATAACCCATGAAGATTCCTTCATCCGCTTTGAAATCGAGTTTACCCAAGTTATCTTTGGTGTTAAGTATAAAGCACTTACAACCAAATACCTTGAAATAACCAATATTTGGTACTCTACCTTTCCAAAGCTCATAAGGAGTCCTTTCGAGAGATGGTCTCAAATAAACTCTATTGATCACATGAAAAGCGGTGTTTACCGCTTCGGCCCAAAAATACTTGGGTAGCTCAAATTCATTTAACATGGCTCTACTCATTTCTTGAAGTGTTCTATTTTTCCTTTCCGCAACACAATTTTGTTGAGGAGTTCTTGGAGCCGAAAAATTGTGTCCATACCCTTTGGATACACAAAATTCTTGAAATTCTCCATCAAACTCACCACCTCTATCACTTCTAATTTCCTTAATTGTGTCTTCTCTTTGATTTTCTAATCTCCTACAAAGTTTTATAAATTCTTGGCATGCATCATTCGTTTTAGCTAAGAACATTACCCAAGTGTACTTAGAGAAGTCATCTACCACCACAAAGGTGTAATGTTTTCCACTTAGACTTGCCGTACCAATATCCCCATACAAATCCATACGAAGTAATTGCAGAGGTTTGGTGGTGGAGATGTCACTTTTGGGCTTGAAACTTGTTTTAACAAGCTTTGCCTTTTGACAAGTGTCACATAAGCCATGGTTTTCGAAATTTAATTTTGGAAGACCTTGGACTTTTTCATTTTTGCAAATCTCTTTGAAATTTTTAAAACTAATATGTCCAAGTCGTCTATGCCATAGTTGAGTCAAATCATTTTTGGCAACTAGGCAAGAAACATTTTGTGATATCAAATCATGTGTGCTAAATTTGTAAACATCATTTTTACGTGTAGCCTCAAAAACAATGTTATCGTTCTTTTTCACAACACATTTTCTTATCACAAATACAACTTGAAAATTAGCATCACATAGTTGGCTAACACTTATCAAATTATACTTAAGCCCTTCTACATATACTACATTATTAATAGTAAAAGAAGAGTTACCAATTTCTCCATGTCCAAGGATTTTGGCTCTCCCATTGCCAAAATGCACTGTTCCACCATCTTGGAGCTTGAGCTTTGTGAACAATGCTTGTTTCCGGTCATGTGCGTTGAACATCCGCTGTCCATAAGCGATTTGGTTCCTTCTTCTTTGGCTACTCTATTTATCTTGAGAGCCTACAAAACCAAAAGATTTATGCATTGGTACCCTTTGATGATTGTGTCCTTTAGGGTTAGTTTGTCGACCCTTAGGCTTCCAAACATATGTGCCTCCAAATCTAGCTCTACATGCAGTCTTCACATGTCCTAGTTTGTTGCAATGAAAACAAATGGGTACACGCTTTGGTTTAGAAGGTGATGAATTTTGTTGTGCTTTTCTATAGTTTGCCTTTTTCTTTAAGGTCTTCGGTTTTATGGAAGAATGTGATGAATTAAATCCTAAACCGGATTTATCATTTCCAATTCTTTGATTTCCAAGTAGTATGTCTAAATTATTTTTACCATTTGTTAGTCTTTGCAAGTCTAACCTTAGTTTCTCACATTCTTTTCTAATTTCTACATTTTCAAGAGCTACGGTTTTGTGCATGGTGAGTATGATGTCATGCTCTTGAAACATCAAAATGTTCTTGTCATGAAAGCTCTTATTTTCTAAGATGCATTTCTTGAACTCTTTCTTCAAATGCTTATATTTTAAATTCAATTTCTCAAAGTCATCTTGCAAATCTCCTATTTCATCATGCAAATTTGAAGGATTAGAATTTACCTCAAGATCATCTTCAATTGCCATGAGACAAGTATGTTGAATCTTTGGATTGTCAACTATTGCAACAAGTCCAACACCTTGATCTTCACTCTTTTCTCCTTTCGATTCGGAAAGGAGATCATCCCACGTGGTTACTTCCACATTAAGAGCTTTCTTCTTGTGAGGAAAGAGCTTCTTCTCTTGTTTTTGCAGCTCCTCGACGTGGCAATCGGCAATAAAATGACCGGGCCGACCACATCTATAGAAATTTTCACTTGCTTCCTTTTCTTTGGGTGGTCTCTTGAAAAACTTTCTTGCTTGAGCTTTCTTTCTAGTTGCCATTCTTCTAAATTTTCTTACTAAAAGGGCAACTTCCTCATCCGATTCATCGGACTCTACCACCAACCATTTGTGTGATGTTTGAGTGGGCTTGATAGGGTTCATTCTATTTTGTTCATCAATAAGAATTTCATGAGTAAGAAGATTACCAGATAGCTCATCAATGATAAGAGTCTTGAGATTCTTTGATTCAGTGATGGCGGTGACTTTTGGTGTCCATTCTCTTGGCAAGGAGTTGAGGAGTTTTGAGACAAGGTCTTCATTTGAGATTTTCTTATCCACCATGGAGAGTTGATTCACTATTCGTGTGATCGATCGATTGTCTCCTCAAACTTTTCACCGCTCTTCATGCCGAACATCTCATACTCCTTCTTGAGCATGAGTCTTTTGGCCATTTTTACTTGTTCAGTTTCTTCATGTACCATTTCAAGCCTTTTCCATGCCTCATGGGCTGTTTCAAGACCTTGAAGTCTAATGAGCTCGGTGGTAGTAAGAGCACTTGAGAGAATATCGAATGCCTTGCCATTTATGGCAAATTTTATCTTCTCTTCGTCGGTGTAGTCATCCTCATCTTTGAACATTGATTCTCCTTTTGAGTTGGCAATCATAGGAACTTCAATTCCTTGACAACGTGTCTCCATATATCAAATCCACAGCCTTTCAAATGATTGATCATTTGAAATTTTCACAAAGAATAATTTTGGACATGAAACTTAGGTGATTTAGTGTTTGATCCGGAAAATAGTGCAGTAGGCTTAGGAGATGAAGTGTGAGATGAAGAGGTTGAGGTTGTCATTGCCATGATCTTAACCTTGCTACTTGAAAGGATAGGCCAAGCAATCAAGGTTAGGCTCTGATACCAATTGTCAGGTCCGAAACACACTCTAAAGGGAGGGTGAATAGAGTGTTTGACACTTTTTGCGGAATTTTTCTTGTGTGACTCAACTCAAAAGAAATTCAAAATCAGAGTAAGAATGGGAGATGAGAAGCAATGAATGATTACATCGGATATAGAGTGGTTCAAATCGTAAATCATTCTACTCCACTACCACTTTGTTGCTAAAGTGGATTTTCAACAACTACTCTTCTTATTAAAGACAATAAGAACAACCACAGCAACACTTACACTAACACCTTAGTGTAAGCAACAACAACAGCAACTTCTTGCACAAAACACACTTGTGCAACTACAGCAACTACAACTCTTAGCAAGAACAACTTCTTGCTAACTCACAACTTCAACAAAGTTCTCTCAAGAACTTGTCACAGTGGGTTGAAGAAATGTAGTGAGGTTCACACTTTCTCACTAGTCTAAGCACAAGCAAGAGATCAAATATTTATGGTTCCTCTTGTGCTTGACTCTCTATCTCTTAATATACAATAATGAAGAGCAAAGAAAAGCTTAACAAGCTTTAAACAAATTTACAAGTATGAGAGAACTATACAACAATGAATAATGAAGCTAGATGATGTTGAAAGTGTGTATTTGCCTCATCCAAGCCTCTTCTATTTATAGATGAAGTTGACCACATTTTTGAGTCTCTCCACCATGTCTTGAACTACTCCAAATGTCAAGATAATGCCCAAACAGTCTTTAGCCACCCTATGGAGTGATTTGATCTTCAATAGCCACCCTAGAGAATCTTAGACATGGTTAAAATAGTCAAGGAAGCATGTAGTATGTTGTGTTAAAGTCCACAAGAAATTTGAGCAAGATTGGAGAGAGAAAACATCATAGATCTCCCTTGGATTTTGTTCCAACGTTCAAAAAAATTTTGAATTCTGGGGACATCGATCGATCCACGTGCCAGTGCTGAGAGATCAACGTCCCCCAGAATGACGTTGATCGATCGACGCCTACTTGGCTGAGAGATCCATGTCTTCTAGAATGACGTCGATCGATCGACGTCTCCTTAGCTGAGAGATCGACGTCTTCCAGAATGACGTCGATCGATCCACGTCTCTTGGCTGAGAGATCCACGTTACATCGATCGATCGACGTCCCTTTGATTTAGAGATCGACGTAGATCTGAGAGCTTCAAACCTTTACACCTTCACATAGATCGATCCATGTGCCTTCCTGAGGGGCTGATGTATACGTCAATCGATCCATATGAGAGATTGACGTCTCACACTGTGTTTTTCACAATTTGCTTCAAACTCAAAATGTGAAATTCCATTTTAGCCCTTTTAAAACATCTTTTAACATCATCAAAAAAATTTTATAATCCAACAACACCATCTACTAGTAGTAGTTATAGCATTGAGCCAAAAGATGAGTAAGGGGGTTGGAAAATTCTCACCCAATATCTGATGGGGAAGTTTGAAGGACGAAAAAATTAGTATATTTAGAGACAAGGTCATCTCCGTGACATTAGATCGACTAAGTGAGGACACAAACCAGATTTGGGAGACTATGACGACTAATATTACCAACGTGGCAAGCGAAACTCTTGGTGTCACAACAGGAAAGACAAACGTACATAAAGAGTCCTTGTGGTGGAATGAAGATGTGCAACAAAAATAAGGATAAACAAAGGAGTCTTAGAGAGCTATTAAGCTGCACAAATAGGGAGGAGAAAGTAAGATTGAAGGAGAACTACAAAATATCCAAGAAGGCAGCGAAGAAGACATTGAAGGAGGCAAAGACCGCAACCTATAAAAAGATGTATGAAAGACTAGAAACAAAAGGCGAAGAGCCTGATATGTTCAAGATTGCCAAAACGAGGAATCGAAAGAGGCAGGACCTAAGAGGCAGGAAGTTTATAAAGGGAGAAGATGGAGATGTGTTAGTCAAAGCACAAGACATCAAGTGGAAATGGCAAACATACTTTCACAATCTTTTCAACCACGGGATGACCGACCAAGAAAAAAGAGAAAACATCAATACCCAACAACAACAACAACATAATAACCACGACTACCAGAGCATCACACAAGGAGAAGTGATGAGAGAACTTAAGAAGATAGGAAGAGCTAAACCAGTTGGCCTAGATAACATACCCATTGAGGCGTGGAAGTATTTGAGAGAGGAAGGGGTTCAATGGCTAACTACTCTATTCAATCTTATTTTCAAAATAGGAAACATGCCATTTGAGTAGAGAAAGAGTGTCGTGGTCCCCCTATATAAGAACAAAGGAGACGCACAATGTTGTGGAATTACAAGGGGATTAAGTTGCTAAGTCATACTATGAAGTTATGGGAGAGAGTAATCGACACCAAGATTAGAGGAGAAACTCAGGTTACGGTTAACCAATTTGGTTTTATGCCATGACGGTCGACTATGGAAGCAATACACATCCTAAGGAGATTGATAGAGAAGTATTGGCAGAAGAAGTGCGATCTATATATGGTTTTTATCGATCTTGAAAAAGCTTATGATAGTGTACCACGTAGCTTGATCTAGGATAGTCTGGATGCAAAAGGGGTTCCTTGGAAGTATATAGACATAATTATGGATATGTGTGATAGGACGAAAACAACCGTTCGTACGCCTGTGGGGAATATGGACCTTTTCCTGATGCAGGTAGGCCTCCATCAAGGGCCTGGGTTGAGCCTATTTCTTTTTGCAGTTGTCCTTGACGAGTTGTCAAAGCCGATCCAGGAGCCAGTTCTGTGGTGTATGCTTTTTGTTGATGATATCGTATTAGTCGTAGAGAGTAGACATACCCTGAGCATGAGACTAGAGCGGTGGAGAGATGTTTAGAGAGAAAAGCCTTAAAGATTAGTCGACCTAAGACCAAGTATCTGCACTGCGATTTCAGCAGCACAGCTGACGGTGAGAATAGCCGCTCATCATCGAGGGTCAAGTGGTATCACAAGTAAGTTCTAGTACCTAGGATCAGTTATACAGTAGGATAGAGACATAGATAATGATGTAGCACACCAAATTAAGGCAAGCTAGAGTAGATGGAGAGCGACCTCAGGGGTGCCGTGTGACAAGAATTTTCCTACCAAATTAAAGGGAATATTTTATAGGGTGGTAGTGCGGCTGGCAATGTTATACGGAACAGACTGCTGGGCAATCAAGAGGTCCCAGTCGCAAAAGATGGAAGTGACAGGGATGAGGATGCTGAGGTGGATGTGTGGGCATACAAGGCTCGACCGAATCAGAAATGAGGTATTTTGAGAAAGGTTAGGGGTAGCTAGTATAGTAGATAAGATAAGGAATGGGAGACTGAGATGGTTTGGGTATGTCAAGAGGAGACAGACAACGGCTAGTTGAAAGCCTCATTATAGAGGGGAAGAGGGGTAAAGGCAAGGCCCAACTGATTAAAGATGGGCGGATTAGGCATGATCTACTTGATTTGCACCACTCTGAGGACATGGTCTAGGAGAGAAGTTCATGGAGGCGGACACTAAGGTTAACAAGGTTTAGACCTGATATAGGGGCACCTTAGAGAAAATTGAGGGGCTTAGATATTATCTGTTGGACCATGCACCTGCAATAAACACCACTAGAGGGGGGTGAATAGTGGTTAGCGGAAATTACACTATAACCCTTGGTTAAAATCCCCTTTGAAAACAGAATCTGAAACCACCTCAGATTCAAAACCCGTTTTGCACAAATTCACAAATAATTGTACACAACTCCAAAAATTATGAAACTTTCCAGAATTTAGATTCAATGAGTTAACAAGACTCTATCCAAAAATCAGACAAAACTAAGATTGTTTGACCCTTCAAATAAATAAAAAGATTCAGATGGTCAATCTGGACAGAATTGGACAGAATGTTGCTGATTTTGCAAAATGTGTTTCTCTTTGAATACTCAACCAAAAAGGTTGATCGTCATATCAAAACACTCCTTAGGATGTTTAGATGAAGTTTTCAAAAGCACCTGACCTTAAACAATTCTTGAAAATACAAAATTTAAGTTTTCTCAAAACTGGTCAGATTGCAGCCAGATTGGAGCAGTTATCTTGCAAAGACTGAAAGACTAACTTTCCCTTGCTCAAATCAAGTGATTCTTGTTGCAAATGAAAGCTAACAGTCTTAAGTATAACTCCACCAAAAATCACGAATTTTGAAAATGTTTAGCTATTTTTTCAAATTTTGAGAAGTTGTGTAAAAACTGCAGTCAAAAACGGGCAGAAAATAGAAATAAAGAAACAAGAGAAGAACACCGAGAATTTATCCTGGTTCGGTCAATGTGACCTACTCCAGTCCCAAGGAACACCTTTCCTTGGATTTCACTATCAAATGAACACCTTACAACAAGAGCCAAGCTTGATCCTTGGGATATACACCAACCCTATTAAAGACTTGGATAATCACCTCTATGCAACTCTTGGTTACAACACCTCTATCACCTATTGATGTAGCCTTATAGATTTGGCTAATCAATCTTACAAATAAGACACAAGAAGGTGTGTATAGTGTAGCTGGACAACAACTAGAAATGGAACACCTTAGCTACACAAAGTATGAACGAAAATATGAGAAGAGAATAGCAAGACAACAATCTTCAATTTTTGCTTTCAAGTGTGTGTCTTCTCTTCTTCACCTTGCCTTCTATTTATAGAGTGAATTGATGGCATATTCCCCCCAACTTTTAGACCATGTGATGGCTGAGAATTTTGAATTAAAACACCTCCATAATCATCTCCAACAATCTTGTCTCTATTACATTCAAATTTGAAATTTCAAGTTGGCAACTTTTGCCAACTAGCTTGCTTTTGGTTTGTCATCTTGTCTCCAACTCATAAAATGAGAAAAACATCATCTCCACCTGTATAATCACGTTTTGGAGGCTGTGTATATGTATACCAACTCAGATTTTTGAGGAGAAATCAACAAATAATAGTTGACAAGGTTATGTCAACATATAATATCAAAATTCCCATTTGTCCTTGACATATTGTGATGAATCTTGCACCAAGGACACCTTGTAATCTCTGAAAGATGATGATTAAGAACCCCCAATAACATATATATAAGAGTCTTCAAGAGAAAATAGAACGTGACATCGAATACCGTCACATATCCCGCTACCGTCGATAAAATCATCAAATGAGAGAATAAAATAGAAAACCACCAAATAATCTTCAAGAATATACTAAATGAACTCCAGAATGAATATAATAAGATACTCAAGAGATTCCTTGAGTAAAAATACCGAAACTGTCTTCGGGGGTAAATGACTAAAATGCCCCTAGTGAGATAAAACTCCAGAAATGACCCCGATGGTCAGAATTAAATATAATAACACCTTCTTGATAATAAATAAGATGACAATATCTTCTTGAATCATATTCACCATGTCGATTACCTACAAAACTCAAAATACCACTTTTGCCCTTTTTGGTAAGTTGTAGAAACTTCGAGGGCATATTAGTCACAAGATATTATCATCATAAAAATCACATAATCACAACATGATAAACATATATAAATCATGTAAAAATAAAAAACAACTATTTTATCACATTTTAGAAAAATATTTCTAACAACCCTAGACATTGTGTCATTTGTCTTCACTTATTCAACTCTTTCATTTATAACACCATATGTGACATTTTTAAGTATTCATCACTTAAAATCATGACTTTGAAAATTATCCAAACATATTTCTCAACATTCTCCCCCTTTTGGATGATTTTCAAAATAATCTAACATGATTTTAATGTCTCAACTTATAATCAAAAGTTTAACCAAATGTTTTCAACTATGTTTTCAACTTTTAAATAGTATGCCGCTCCCCCGCAACTCATACTCTCCCCCTTAACCTATGCTCCAAAATTTATACCAATAAAAACTTAGCATATGATTCATCATGACTTACCAACTAAAACATGACTTACCAACTAAAATCATGTTCTTATTCTATCTCCCCCTTTATTTTGCAAATAATGCAAAAGATAGAACTATACAATGGTATCGTAAGTCATTATTCCTAATTTGACTCGTAAGTTTTCAAAAGTGGCTTGATTAAGGGGTTTGGTGAAGATGTCAGCGATTTGGTGATCAGTTCTTATATGGTTTATCACTATGTCCTCATTTTGAACATGATCACGAAGAAAGTGATATCGCATCTCAATGTGTTTGGCCTTAGAATGAAGCACCGGATTCCGTGAAAGATTGATTGCACTTGTGCTATCGCAGAAAATTGGAATCTTATTCATTTTAATGCCAAAATCACTAAGTTGCTGTTTAAGCCAAAGTATTTGGGTAGTACATAAACTCAAAGCGATATACTCGGCTTCAGTGGTAGAAAGAGCTACACTAGCTTGCTTTTTAGAAAACCAAGAAATCAAGTTGGTTCCTATGAATTGACAAGTACCGCTAGTGGATTTTCTATCTAATTTGCAACCACCATAATCAGCATCACTATATGCGTGTAATTCCAACTTAGCGTTTCTATCATACCACAGTCCTAAGTGAGGTGTATGCTTAAGATATCTAAAGATCTTTTTAACTGAATTGTAATGTGATACCTTAGGACAAGATTGAAACCTAGCACACATACACACACTAAACATGATATCAGGTCTTGATGCAGTTAAGTATAATAGTGATCCAATCATAGACCTATAAAGTGTGTCATCAAAAGTTTTACCATTTTCATCCTTGTCTAGTTTGGTGCTAACACTCATGGGGGTAGGTGTTGGTTTTAATTCTTCAAAGCCAAACTTCTTAATCATATCATTGACATACTTAAGTTGGCTAATGTGAATTCCTTGAGGGGTTTGTTTGATTTGAAGTCCTAAGAAATAATTCAACTCTCCTACCATTGACATTTCAAATTCTGACTTCATACATTCTTCGAAGTCTTTTACTAAGATAGGGTTTGTTGAACCAAAGATTATATCATCTACATAGATTTGAACTATTAACAAATCATTATCTTTTCGTCTTAGAAATAATATGTTGTCTATTGTTCCCCTTTGATAATTATTTGCAATATGAAAGTTCGCAAATCTATCATACCAAGCTCTTGGAGCTTGTTTCAAACCATATAGAGCTTTCTTAAGCTTGTAAACATGGTTAGGATTCTTTGGATCTTCGAATCCAGGGGGTTGTTTGACAAAGACCTCTTCTTGAATGTATCCATTCAAGAATGCACTCTTGACATCCATTTGGAAGAGCTTAATATTGCTTAGACTTGCAATCGCAAGTAACAATCTAATTGCTTCTAGTCGTGCAACGGGTGCAAAGGTTTCTTCATAATCTATACCTTCTTGTTGATTATAACCTTGTGCGACTAGTCTAGCTTTATTTCTTTTGATGTTTCCTTGTTCATCCATTTTGTTTCTAAATATCCATTTTGTTCCTATTATAGATTTATTTTCAGGTTTAGGCACTAAGTCCCATACATTATTTCGGATAAATTGGTTTAACTCCTCATGCATGGCATCTATCCATGATAAATCGCCTAAGGCTTCCTTAATATTTTTAGGTTCTAAGTGTGATATTAAGATATGCCCTTCAGCTTGACTTATGTTTCTACGTGTTCTAACCCCAACACTTGGATCACCAATGATTAGCTCTTTAGGGTGTTTATGTTTATCTTCTATAAGCCACCAATTCCTAAGTTGACTAGGTTCACCTTCTTCTAGTTCAAATGTTTCATTCGTGTGAACATTTTCATATACAATTGGAACATCCTGTAAGTTAGATAGATTATCTTCCAATTGTAAAATTTCTTGATTTATTTCACCTAAAGGTTCATGCACATCTTGTTCAGGAGAAGTTGGTTCTAGATGATCATGAACAGGCTCAAGTAATATATCATCATCATCAAACATATTTTCAACATTATTCTCTTGTTTCTTTTTATCACTTACATCAAAATATGCATTCTCATTGAATTTCACATGTATAGATTCAATTATTTTTCTAGATGCATGATTATAACACCTATATGCCTTTGAGTTAGTTGAATATCCAACAAATATGCATTCAATAGACTTTTGTTCAAATTTATCTAGATTATCTTTGGTATTAATTGCAAAACATTTACACCCAAATACTCTAAGATAATCTACCTTAGGTTGTCTATTATTCAATAGCTCATATGGTGTTTTATTTAATTTCTTTCTAATAGAAAGCCTATTTATTATATAACATGCACAACTAACAGCTTCAGCCCACAAATATCTAGGTACTTTGTTTTCACACAACATAGTTCTAGCTATTTCTTGTAGTGTTCTATTTTTACGTTCAACAACTCCATTGAGTTGTGGTGTTCTTGGTGGTGAGAATTCATGTTTTATTCCATGTAATTCACAAAACTTACTTATATCTTTGTTTTTAAATTCTCCATCTCTATCACTTCTAATTCTTTTGACATTTTCTTCATAAATGTTTTCAAGTTGCTTAGTAAGGGTTTCGATTGCTAATGGAGCATCGTCTTTGTGTGTTAAGAACAATGTCCATGTGTAGCGTGAGTAATCATCTACTATGACACACACATAGTAGTGTCCACCTAGACTTCTTGTCCTACTTGGACCAAATAAGTCTAAGTGAAGCAATTCTAGTACATGACTAGTACTCACTTCATGTTTCGGTTTTAAGGTTTCTTTAATGTGTTTTCCCTTAATACATGTTTCACACATTTGAAAATTATCTAAGTCTAACTTAGGCATTCCTCTAATTAAATTCTTCTTAGACAATTTCTTAATAGTTGAAATTCCTATATGGCCTAATCTTCTATGCCATAAATTTACATCTAAGTCATGTGATATTAGACACTTAACCTTAGCATCTAACATGTTATCTAAGGTAAGAGTATAAATATTTCCATCTCTATTTCCTTTTAAAACCGTTTCTCCTTTTTCATTTATTATATCACAAGAATTGGGAAGAAAGGAGACATTATAACCACAATCTATAAGTTGAGAAATACTAAGTGAATTATAAGATAGATTGCTTACTAATAACACATTTCGTATTTGAAATGTGTTAGGGTCCCCAATTGTTCCTTTTCCAACAATTTGTCCTTTGTTGTTGTCACCGAATGTTACTTTTCCTCCATCCTTGATGTGTTCCAATTCGATGAATAGTTTGGGATTTCCCGTCATATGCCTCGAACATCCACTATCTAAAAACCATTTGGTTTTTTAGATTCTTTGACTTTGCCTCCTTCTTGCATTCCTTGCGTTTATCCTACAACGGAGACAAAGTTTTAGGTACCCTTTATTTGGGTCCTTGAATGTTAGGGGCACTATTCTTGTTTAGATATCCCTTAGGTATCCAAACTTGAATATACCTTCTAGGCACATTTTTAGTATTATTATAATTTGGAAAATAAGAAGAATTAGCATATACATGATTATTCCACATGAGTAAAGATTCATTGTTATACATATTGTGCCATGGTTGATAATCATTATAGGATGGCCGAGATTTATGATGTGTATAAGGCATGTGAATTTGTTTCTTATATGGCGTTATATAAGTGTGTTTGTAGGCATTTCTATAAGACTTATAAGAGTGTTGCCTATACTTAGGTTCATAATAAGTTGTATGCATTTTATTCGGTCTAGTTGCATTTGTATACATGTAGGCATAATTTCTATGTTGTCTAAATGCAAAGTTTGGCCTAGATGTATGTTTATGTGTGTGTTGCATTTTTGCCTTGATATAAGTAGACGAAGGTGTAGAAGCAGGCAAAGTTGATTTTGTTGTATTATATGGTAACTTTGTACTAGATGAAACAAACTTAGTCTTTTTATTTACTTTTTCATTTTCTTCTTTATAGCCTAAGCCGGTTTTATCATTACCATACTTTTGTGATGAGATAAGTGTATCTAACATATTTGCACCCGATTTAAATTGTTCTAACATTTTTTCTAAGTTAAGTTTAGACGACTTAAGTTGTGTTATTTCATGTTCACAACTTTCTATCTTAGATTTTAACATCTTATTTTCCAATTTTATCTTATGTTCATCTTTCCTATATGATTCAATTTTTTTCTCTAAAGAATCAAGAGTATTAGTAGACTCTTGTTTAAGAGATTCTAGTTGATCGGAAAATTCCAAGTTGGACGTCTTCAACTTGTCATTTTCTTCAACTAGTTTCTTCTTTTCTTTAGAGAGCTTCTTACAGTGAGCATGCATTCTTAGAAATTCTTCATACATTTCATCAAGTGTCATGTCACTATCAGAATCACTATCAGAAGAAGAACATACCTCGTTGGATACGAAGCAGACTTGAGCTTCCTCAGTTTCGGATTCTGAGTCGGATGAGTCGCTCCATGTGCTCACCTTCATTGCTCGTTTTCCTTTTCTTGCCTTAGACTCCTTTGCCTTTGTCGTTTGAGCCCCCTTGTCCTTGGCTTGTTTATTATTGTTGTTGTTATTATTATTTTTCTTCGTGGGACAGTCGTACGAAATATGTCCTTTTTGACCGCATTCATAACACTTTAATTCTTTATTATTCCATTTGTTTATGTTATTTTTCCTAGGTTGAGAAGAAGAAGAAGAATTACGTTGTCTATTCCTATTTGGACGTTTGAAAAATTTTCTTAGTTTTCTAGCTATCAATATCAACTCATCGTCTAATTCAGTATCACTATTACTATCATCGTTACTAGCATGTGTTTCGGTTGTTTTGAAAGCTATTGACTTACCGGATGACTTAGACGATTCAGACTTTTGTTGGTTTAATTTGACCTCGTAAACTTTAAGAGACCCGATCAATTCATCCATCTTAGTGATTGACTTTGTCTCCTCGATTGCAGTCACCTTTGGATCCCATTCAGCAGGGAGGCTTCGTAACACCTTTTGAACCTTTTCACTGTTCGAAAACGACTTTCCTAAAGCTTCAAGGGCATTGAAAATATTAGTAATCCTCAAATCCATAGATGTTATGGATTCGTTTGGCAACATTTTGAAAGTCTCTAATTCAGTCATAAGCATGTTTATTTTTGACTCTTTAACACCACTTGTACCTTCATGCTTTAATACAAGTGATTTCCACATGTCGTGTGCGCTTGTGCAATTTGACACATATCCTGCTTCAGAAGTTGTAAGTCCATTCAAAAGTAATTGCATAGCTTTAGCATTCATGGACATTTTCTTTTTATCATCTGATGACCATTCACTTTTACATTTTTCAACCTCTTGAGTTACTTCACTAACTTGTGTAACTTTCGTTGGAATGTATGGCCCATCTTCAACTATAGACCATAAATCGATGTCTATAGCCATTAAGAATAGTCTCATTCTTAGTTTCCAATGAACAAAATTATTGCCATCAAAAAGAGGAGGGCGTTGTGTAGACATACCTTCCAACTCACCTTTGTGAGAAAAAATAGCCATAGTATGTACCTTGGATTTGAGACAAGCAGTATATAATGAATCGTTGTTTCTTGGCCTTGTATTGTTCGTATGGTGTTGAATCTTGCTTCTTTTTAGTGGTGTTGGTCTGGCTCTGATACCAAATGTTGGACCGTGCACCTGCAATAAACACCACTAGAGGAGGGATGAATAGTGGTTAGCGGAAATTACACTATAACCCTTGGTTAAAATCCCCTTTGAAAACAGAATCTGAAACCACCTCAGATTCAGAACCCGTTTTTCACAAATTCACAAATAATTGTACACAACTCCAAAAATTATGAAACTTTCCAGAATTTATCTTCAATGAGTTAACAAGACTCTATCCGAAAAGCATACAAAAATAAGATTGTTTGACCCTTCAAATAAATAAAAAGATTCAGATGGTCAATCTGGACAGAATTGGACAGAATGTTGCTGATTTTGCAAAACGTGTTTCTCTTTGAATAATCAACCAAAAAGGTTGATCTTTATATCAAAACACTCCTTAGGAGGTTTAGATGAAGTTTTCAAAAGGCCCTGACCTTAAACAATTCTTGAAAAATACAGAATTTAAGTTTTCTCAAAACTGGTCAGATTGCAGCCAGATTGGAGCAGTTATCTTGCAAAGACTGAAAGACTAAATTTCCTTTGCTCAAATCAAGTGATTCTTGTTGCAAATGAAAGCTAACAATCTGAAGTATAACTCCACCAAAAATCACGAATTTTGAAAATGTTTAGCTATTTTTTCAAATTTTGAGAAGTTGTGTAAAAACTGCAGTCAAAAACGGGCAGAAAATAGAAATAAAGAAACAAGAGAAGAACACCGAGAATTTATCCTGGTTCGGTCAATGTGACCTACTCCAGTCCCAAGGAACACCTTTCCATGGATTTCACTATCAAATGAACACCTTACAACAAGAGCCAAGCTTGATCCTTGGGTTATACACCAACCCTATTCAAGACTTGGATAATCACCTCTATGCAACTCTTGGTTACAACACCTCTATCACCTATTGATGTAGCCTTATAGATTTGGCTAATCAATCTTACAAATAAGACACAAGAAGGTGTGTATAGTGTAGCTGGACAACAACTAGAAATGGAACACCTTAGCTACACAAAGTATGAACGAAAATATGAGAAGAGAATAGCAAGACAACAATCTTCAATTTTTGCTTTCAAGTGTGTGTCTTCTCTTCTTCACCTTGCCTTCTATTTATAGAGTGAATTGATGGCATATTCCCCCCAACTTTTAGACCATGTGATGGCTGAGAATTTTGAATTAAAACACCTCCATAATCATCTCCAACAATCTTGTCTCTATTACATTCAAATTTGAAATTTCAAGTTGGCAACTTTTGCCAACTAGCTTGCTTTTGGTTTGTCATCTTGTCTCCAACTCATAAAATGAGAAAAACATCATCTCCACCTGTATAATCACGTTTTGGAGGCTGTGTATATGTATACCAACTCAGATTTTTGAGGAGAAATCAACAAATAATAGTTGACAAGGTTATGTCAACATATAATATCAAAATTCCCATTTGTCCTTGACATATTGTGATGAATCTTGCACCAAGGACACCTTGTAATCTCTGAAAGATGATGATTAAGAACCCCCAATAACATATATATAAGAGTCTTCAAGAGAAAATAGAACGTGACATCGAATACCGTCACATATCCCGCTACCGTCGATAAAATCATCAAATGAGAGAATAAAATAGAAAACCACCAAATAATCTTCAAGAATATACTAAATGAACTCCAGAATGAATATAATAAGATACTCAAGAGATTCCTTGAGTAAAAATACCGAAACTGTCTTCGGGGGTAAAATGACCAAAATGCCCCTAGTGAGATAAAACTCCAGAAATGACCCCGATGGTCAGAATTAAATATAATAACACCTTCTTGATAATAAATAAGATGACAATATCTTCTTGAATCATATTCACCATGTCGATTACCTACAAAACTCAAAATACCACTTTTGCCCTTTTTGGTAAGTTGTAGAAACTTCGAGGGCATATTCGTCACAAGATATTATCATCATAAAAATCACATAATCACAACATGATAAACATATATAAATCATGTAAAAATAAAAAACAACTATTTTATCACATTTTAGAAAAATATTTCTAACAACCCTAGACATTGTGTCATTTTTCTTCACTTATTCAACTCTTTCATTTATAACACCATATGTGACATTTTTAAGTATTCATCACTTAAAATCATGACTTTGAAAATTATCCAAACATATTTCTCAACATTATCCACGTTTTAGGTAGAGTTTGCACATTTTTGTGCTTTTGTTTTGTCTTTGTTTTGCATTATATGTGCATATACACGTTTATGACCATTTTAATATCGGAAATTACCTATTTTTATTTACCGTCCTTCACTAACACACTAGCACATCATATTTCTATTATTGTGTCATTTATCCCAAGGGATAGAGGTGCTGTTTGCCTGCCGCTCACCCTCCCAGACTCTAACGATATCTTTTGCTGCTGTTGGGATATACTAGGTATGATTGATTGATTGATTTATTGACATGTGGCTTGAAGGACTTTGATTTTTCTCTTATGAAGAAATGAGTGTTCTTGTGTGAAATGAGGACGAAAATGAGGGCATGAATGGAAAATGGAGTTTTCCCACATCTTTTTCATTTCATGCCCATTTGGGTGTTTGGGTATAGTGGGACAATCTTCATCATTGCCTTGGTTGGGAAGAGAAGGAAATGATGGAGGTTGTAAGTCTTAAATGCAAACTAATTGGTTGGAAAGGTGGAGTGTGGGAAGAAAGAAAGAAAGAATCCTTCCCTTCCTTGCATGAATGTGGCCAACCTAATGATAGGGAGGAGGGGATTGGTTTTGTCTTAAATATTATAGGAAAAATAGTATGGTGAAGAATGCATGTAATATGGTTGGTTGAAGGTGGGATATTGTAAGAAGAGTTCTTCATTTTTCTTGTCTTATGTGGCAGCCAAAATGGAATAAAAGGAAGGAAATGATGGTGTTGAAGGTGGAATAACTTATGACATGTTTAAGGCTTTTTCGAAGAAAATGGATAGGAATTGTACACTTGTAATTTTCTTAAAATGTTGTAAGATAAATAATGATGGTGGAAGAAGAAACATAAAATAATCTTCCACCCTATGCGTGGTACTGGCGGCCAAGGGGGTGTTTGGGTGGGTAGAATATTACATAAGTTTTGTCCACCTTATTTTCCAAGTCTAACTTTCTTTTTCCTTTTATTTAAATTTACAAAATAGTTGTGACCTAACTACATCGGCAGGTACTCTACAGCTCGACCCACGCAGTGTCCTTCCTATACTCTGACAACATTCGGCCCATTTGGTATTTCTTTGCATCAGAATTACACGGGTTGTCACCTATTGCATTGCGTCTTCGACAGTATTTATTATCTTGGTGGTATCACTCAACTACTTCAACTATTTTTGGTGTTCTTCAAATTATAGTCCCGACTCTTGTGGTATCTAACATCTGGCGCACCTATGCTTCTCTGATATATGGAGACTCAACAACATTTGCCCCTTCTTCCATTCGGGCCTCCATACATTATGACATCACCATGTGGATTCAGACGATCCACGGAACCAAGCTTGCAGCGGGACCCACGCCCCCACTTACGTGGATTCCCACCATTCGGCCACCACGCCCTCTGGTGATTCGCTGGCACACTCCTCTGTCCGGCAGATTAAAACTCAATATTGATGCGGCAGTCGGCAGACATTATGCAGTAGGAGGGGTGATTTTGCGTGATCATTTGGGTGCATGTGTGGGTGCACTCTCTTTTCGCTTACTACTATGTGCGCCACTTGCTGCAGAGATACAAGCGGCCCTATTTGGATTGCTATATTTCCTCCCATTATATCGTTCTATTACTTTGGAATCTGACTGTGCTCAAATGATTACTCGCTTGAACCAACCACACAGTTTTTAAGAACTATCATCTCAGCTTATTGCAGTCTTTACTTCATCATCATCGTCTAGATTTCAATCATGTTTATCTCGAAGCTAACAAGGCAGCCCACTATCTTGCTCAACATGCGCTGCAGTCTCCCCAGACGCAATACTATTCAGGTAGCCATCTCCCATCCTTAGTTTGTGCCACCGTGGCTTTAGATCTCTCTTCGGCAAATCTGCGAGTTCCTTGAGCTTTTGGTCTTCCATATGGATTGGCAAGCTTTATTTTACTCTGCCTGTATCCATATGGGTGCAGGCAGACTCGGTACGCCACGTATACTCTTACCCACCTTACTTTATGCTTCATATGTCTGCTTAACATAGCTTTTTCTCTCTTCAATGCATGGACGGAGTTACATACACTGATCGGCTGCAACAACGGCATTCACAAAGTATCGCCAGTGAAGTACCATCAGCATGATGTGTTTGTTGATCCATGGCGAGACTTTTCATTGTTTTCATTTGTGTTACACTGTAACGCTTATCATCGCTCCAAAAATATAAATATGTTCGCTTTTTCTTTCGCCAAGGTTTTAGGATGGTTTTACTTGGCAAGGTTTTAATGCGGCATATCATATATGATTTGGAGGTTGATATACTATAGCTTTCTACTTTCGTGTTATGCCTCTGCTTTGTAATATGGTATTCCTCCGCCAAAAGTGAGGTTTATGCGAATAAAATCTTCTTTTCCAAAAAAAAAAAATAGTTGTGTCCTAAATTTTAGTTTCATTTAATTATTCAATGTAAATTATTGTGTTATTTAGCATATACCTATATACTTAATGTGTACTATGTTTCATTCATATAATACCTAATACGATACAACTATTTAATAAGTTACGTACGTTATGGATGTCGGGATGTAATATTCCCCCTATAAAAAGTTTCATCCTCGAAACGTACGTACCTTAATCGAAAGGCCAAGGATGTTGCTCCCTCATCTAGTGCTCTGACTTCCACGTAGCTTCGCGTTTGGAATGATTGCTCCACTGTACCTTCACGAACGGGATCGACCGACTCTTCAACACTTGCTCTCTTTGATCTAGAATACACACCGGAACCTCGCCATACGAAGCATCGTCTCGAATCACCAAGGACTGATGCTCCAAAACATGACTCCGGTCATGCACATATCGTCCCAACTATGATACATGGAACACGTGGTGCATCTGCGACAAAGCGAGAGGCAAGGCTAGACGATATGCTACGGGTCCGATCCTCCGCAGAGTCTGGTACGGACCGCTGAAGCGAGGGCTCAAATTCCCTTTAACTCCTAAGCGCATCACTCCCTTTTGTAGGCGAGACCTTCAAATAGACTTTCTCTCCAACATCAAACTCGATAGGTCGCCGTCTCGAATCCGCCAGCTTTTACTATGGTCTTGGGCCACTTTCAGCGCATATCAGCTGGACTTTGTCTTTCGTTTGCTCCACTAATTCTGGCCCCGTGATCACTCTTTATCCGACCTCATCCCAATACAAAGGTGATCTACACTTCCACCCATTCAATGACTCAAACAGTGCCATCCCAATAGAGCTATGATAACTGTTATTGTATGAAAATTCAATCAACTTCACCGACTTATCCCAACTACCATGAAAATCCAATGCACAGGCACGTAATATATCCTCGAGCGTCTGTATGGTCCTCTCAGATTGCCCATCGATCTGCGGTTGAAATGTTGTACTCATTCAAATCTCAATCCCCATAGCAGGCTAATACGCTGTCCAGAGTCACCAAGTGAAGCGCAGATCTTAATCACAAACAATGCTCACTGGTACCCAATGTAAACTCACTATACCATCCACATGCATATTTACCAACTTCTTCATTGACGCTTGAATAGACATAGGTAGGAAGTACGCTGATTTAGTGAATCTATCCACAATCAGCCAAATAGTGTTGTTTCCGCTTCGAGTCTTAGAAAGTTCGATGACGAAATCAATAGTGATGTGCTCCCGCTTCCATTCGGGAATCTCAAAGGGATGCAGTAAACCAGCGGGTCATTGATGTTCCGTTTTCACTTGCTGGCATACTAAACATTGCTCAACAAACTTGGCAATCTGGCGTTTCATCCCACTCCACCAATAATTTCTTTTCGGATCCTGGTACATCTTAGTGGCTCCTGGGTGAATCGGCAATTGCAAACTATGGGCCTCCTTCAGTATCTCTTTCTTAAATTCATCATAGTCAGGTATGCATAATTTGACTCGGAACCACAGAGTGCTGTCATTCTGAATCTAAAAATCATCAATCTGCACCTGCTTAACTTTCTTGGCAATCCTAACCATTCAGCATAACCTTTCTGAGCATCCTTTGTCCGATCAATCAGGGTAGGAGAAATCACCAACGTGGCCAATACATTACCGGTAGACTCGACCATATCCAGTCTGAACTCAACCATCTCTCTTCCTAACAGGGTCTGCCTCGCATGACTGAACTTTCTGCTTAACACATCTGCTACCTTATTCGCCTTACCCGGATGATAGTGAATTGTGAGGCTGTAGTCTTAATCAACTCTAGACATCTGTGCGGCCTCATATTAAAATCTTTCTGGGTGAACATATACTTCAGACTTTTGTAATCAGTGTACACATCATATTTTTCACCATTTATGTATTGTCTCCAGATCTTTAAAGAAAACACCACTGCTGCCAACTCAAGGTCATGTGTCTGGTCATTCTGCTCGTATGGCTTTAACTGTCTTGACGCATAAGCAATTACCCAATCTTTCTGCATTAGAATGCAACCTATAAGGAAAGGTTTAACGCGTGTATCAAATATAGAAATTTATGAAATCAAAATCATTTATTCATTTACCTAAACCATTTCGGCAGGCATCACTATACACTAGAAATCCTTCACCAGAGATGGGTCACGCTAATACGGAGCAGAGGTCAACTTCTTCTTAAATTCAGCGAAGCTCTTTTCGCAGTCAGAAGCCCACTCATACTTTGTATTTTTCAGTGTCAGCCTGGTCAGTGGAACTGTTGTTTTGGAAAATCCCTCCACAAAGTTCCAATAATAACCTGTAAGACCCAGAGAACTTCTGACCTCCGTCATGTTCGTCGACCTCAGCCACTCCATTATTGCTTCAATCTTATTGGGATCAACTGATATGCATGCCTCGGAAGCAACATAACTGCATGCTACTATCCTTTTTCTGCACGAGCAATACAAGTGCACCCCAAGGTGACACACTGGGGCATATGAACGTTTTCTCAATCAACTACTGCAACGGTACTTTTAACTCCTTTAGCTCAGCTAGAGCCATCTGGTATGGAGCTTTGGAAATCAGCTCTGCTCCACACACGACGTGAATTTTAAATTGATCCCTTATTTGTCGGCAACCCTGGAAAGTCGTCTGGAAAAACATATGAATAATCTTGAACTACCAGAATGCTATTGAGTGAATAATACCCCGGCTACCATAATAGGATGTTACGCTCAGGTCCAGAACAGAACAATACCTCATATGGGTAAAGGAAAGAACATATACATTGATACCGAGTCTAGAACATAACATATACCAGAATCAACCGTAAAGACAAATCGTTCGATACGTGTTTTTAAAACTGCTTTACTTTTCTTTTCAAAACAGAATTTTACCTTTAAAATCAATGACATGACATGCACATGATGCAGAATGCAGTATGTGATGGCTTTTCAGGGTCCAAAACGTCTTTAGGGTCATATCCTTAACGATTATGGTTCATTACTTATTCATATCGTGGAGCTGAAAATTTCAGCATTGTGTCGTAACATTTTATTCCATATTTTAGTTCCTACACTGCTTCGTATTATCTAGGCATAAATTATACGAGTTGTTGGGCGGACATAGAGGCGAAACCGAGCTGTTTTGTACAAAAATACCGAAATAGCCCATGTTTCGGTTTTTATACTTATACGACATCCAAAATTGTCTTTTTATGATTACCCTTTACTCTCAACAGCCCCTAAATTCTAATGTTCAATTTTAGAATAGCCCTTAACCTTCTCTTTTGTTAATTTACCCATGCACACATTTGGCCATGCCACACTAATTTCACATAGTGAACCAACAAATATAATAACTTTATTTTTAGTGATTCCAAGCTTTTCCTTGAGCCTTCTATCCAACCCTAGGCTACATCTTCAAGCATATCTTCATTAGCTTCAATAAACATAACCAAGCATTAGAAATTACTCAAATAGGCCACATACAATAAAACAAACAAAATAGTCCCACATATGTGATTATCTTAACATAAGAAATAGTTTATGGCCTTTAAATCTTATCAAACTTGGTCATGAGTCAAAATAGCCCCTTAAACCTTATTTTAAATGAAACATTAGCATCAAAAAGCCCTTTAACCGTCCTAGAGACATAACCAATGAAGCCATTCATTCCCTTAATTTTCCTATTAAGGCCGAGGGGTGTGGGGGGGGGGG
>AP025057.1:18691522-18839275 GCA_036186865.1 Eustoma russellianum
TAAGGCCGAGGGGTGTGGGGGGGGGGGAGATACACCTTCCAAATGCATTCGTTTGATCCTTTAACATGTGTGGTACCCTTAAGTAATTCATTAATTTACTTAATGACTTTTTAATCATGTCTTCATATGCATGAAGCAATTTCTTAGTCATTCATGGTCAAGAATAAAGACACACTAAAAACAGCCCCTAATCTTTCAATAACCAAATTACTTAACCATCCTAATGCTATTTTTGTCATTCTAGTGGCTTGATGGTGGTGAGACAAACTATTCCTTCAAGGTTCCTCCAAAACCGCAGATTAGGGGTAGGGGAATCCTTTAGTTTCCAACTTATTTTACCTCATAGGGCTAGTCCTTAGCCTAAATACTAAGACATATTCCTATGTGCATTCACATGCATCACAAACTTGCTTTAGTGGCCTTGGCCGAAAATTCCATCTTAGTGTCCATGCAACATGAACTCAATACAAGCAATATTATAGTCCTAAACATACTAAAACCTCTTATTCGTGGTCCCTCAATGTCTCAAGAAGAATAAAGGAAGACTTGCCTTTGTTGTACAAAGTTGAAATCTTTGCAAACTTGGTCTCCTTTAGAGCTATGAAAATCACCCTCTTCCACCAATTTTGAGCACATGGTTTTTTTATGCATGGGAATGGGTGAATAAGAATCATAGATGAAGGAATTAGGGGCTTAGAGTTGTAAAATTCTTACCTAGTGGAGTTTCTTGATGATCCAAACCTCCTAGAAGCTCCATTACTTTATGAGCTTGAGAACTCCTCCTAAGGTGATAGGCATAGGTGACGGCTTGGAGAGGTTAGGGGTAAAACAACTTAAATTTGGTACAATGCCTCAAAGAATGAAAGATTTAATCTTAGGAATCATGTACATACCTTAATAGATTGAGGACTAGTCTTGAAGGGACTTGTATGAATTTTGCTCTTGGTTATTTGTCCTTGTTCTTCCTCTTGGCTGCCAAAAATTGAGTGTGGTGAGGAGGGAGTTTTGTTAGATTGTTGTTGGGAGATGGTTGAGGGCATTTTGGTGTCTTGAATTTTTTGTCTTCAAAGAAGGAGGGTGGCCGGATTTAATGGAGTAAACGGGCACAATCATTACTTCTGTAACATGGATCGAAAGGAAGAGTAATTAGGGTGGCTACTTTAAAGTTATGGAAGCTTTTGCCTAAAGATGGTTCCAGATTTTGAAGATATTTTTGTGGCTTTTGGAGGGAAGTGGTCGGCCCTTCAAGGGGTATTTTGGTCACTTTCCTCACCTCTTGGTGCCCTAATGCCATTTTATTTTGTTATTATTACTATTACTATTACTATTATTACTATTACTATTACTATTACTATTACTATTACTATTATTATTATTATTATTATTATTATTATTATTATTATTATTATTATTATTATTATTATTATTCTTCTTCTTCTTCTTCTTCTTCTTCTTCTTTTTCAAAACATCAAAACACAAAGTAAAACATATTGAATTCATTCGAATATATCAGGAGAAGGTTAGTACATCTTAAACTACGACATAGCTAAATTAAGCCCATAGGAATAGTGGGATAGACACTAATGTTAATCCTCATCAAATGAGAAGGTGAGGCCTGGAATGCACGCCTTCATCTTTCCCTTAAGTTTTTGCGAATCCAAACTCGTGCATTGCCATTTTGTTCTTTAAGTCACTCACTCCTTGTTTAAGTTCAATAACATGAGCTTGTAGCTCTACTCAAGCCACTTGAGCCTTCTTGGGTTCTGGCCATATGAACTTCCTCATTTCCCAAAATTTCCTTGTTTTCAGCCCCTTCCTCTAAATTTCCTTTTCCCTTTCTAGCTTCTTTTATTGCTTTTAACACTTGTTTGATAGTTACTTTATCATAAAAATCCTTATGGGTAATTAGGTCTTCATCTATAGCATCCATATCCAATCCCGATTTTAGTAGCATCCAACAAATAAGATGGCTATACGGGAGGGCCTTATTTTACTTTGTTGCAGCCTCTATCACTTTAGCCATGAAAAGTTCACCGAAGTTGATTTTCTCTCGCTTGGCAAGACGGAAGGCAATGTATAAGTCCAAGTTGCTTGGCCCTTTAGTTGACTTTCCGTTAATATAAAAGTTACTATGGTAAGTGACGTCCGGTACACTAAGGGCATGCCATTTGTATTTTTGGTTGGATAGAATCCTAAGAAAGTCTTGACTTTATCTTCGGTGACCTTCCATCGGACTGTATCCCACTTCTAAGCATCAAATTCATAATGACCTTCATTTGGTACCCCAATTAATTCACAAAAGGTACCGACAACCTATTCTAGATGTGTATCATCTGTCACACTATGCAATACTAATAGAAGACCTTTATATATTCTACCCATAGATTTGCCTAGAAGAGTCTAGTGTACCTAGTGGATATTTTGTACATCTTCTTTTCCATCCAAACATTTCTCCATTGTAGGACATCCAACCAGTCAATAATAGGGCTCAACTCATTATTGATCATAATATCATTTATCTTAACTAACTTAAGAGGAATAGTAGCCCTATCATCCCTCTCCAATCTATTATATAAAACTTGGCATGACTAGTGATATACTTAAGGTTACTTGGGGGTATAGGTTCATCCAATGCTTTCTTAGCTTCCCTAGACTTTATCCAAGGGAAGTTTGGTAATGTTAACCCTTGCTGGAGACCAGCCAACACGTTGGCTTGGCCAAAATCCATCGATTGTTTTCTCGTTTGATTAGTTTTTGCATGGGGCTGTAAGCCCTGTTCTTGGGAAGGGTTGCTTGATCCTCTTTCACTTTGAGATGTTCTTATCCTTTTGGAAGTGTTTTCGCTCCTTGTGGACATTTTGAAGGCAATTAGGGCTTGAAACGGAAGTTTGGTTAGATGAGGATGAAGAACTTTAGAAGTAGGAAGCAAGAATCAAGTTGAGTTAGGATAAAATTGGGATTATTTCTTGAAATTGGACAGTAGGAGGATTTTTGGTGAGAAACGTTGTGATTGAGGTTTGGTCGATTGAGTTTTGATAGATGGAAATGGGAGAAATTGCATTCTGACACGTTTTTAATCTTCTGTAATCAACCCCATTGATCAGTGGATGTACATGGATCGATCGAAGTCAGAGATCCATGTATACGTATGATGCGTGCAACTCGTGGGCTCCAACAATTCCACCTTCCAAACGTCCTTCACAAAAGGGTTAGGCACAAAGAAGTAAACTTCCCCTTGCTTCCTTAGTGATCAAAACGTGTGGATAACGAGCAAGACCAACACTACAAGATGGTCGTTGATCAGGCAAACCAAAATGGCCCTCCTGGACGGCACCTTCCAGCAATGGCAATACCTTCAAAATGCTCAACTTTGAAGGATCTTAACTTAGGTTTTTAATGCAAAACCAAGAAAACAAAGTATCACAAAAAGTGAATGAAATATCAAGAATTGTTATTCATCAAAGGTGAGATTAAAATCAGCCAAAGGGGTCTATTTACAGGCCTCTAACCCACGCCTATCAGCCTTTAAATGACCAGATTTTATTTCAAAATAAGCTAGCTAATAATGTTTGAAACTTGAAAACTATTTGAATTCAAAAAGTAAAACAAATCCTAGCTAAAATTTTAATTGCTTGCAAGGTGTCTTCCCTTCTATCTTCAGCCGTGTATGTGGACCAAAATGGAGCCTTGGAGGAGCTGATTTGATGAGTAGGATATGCTTGAGCTTGTTTTCAAAAGTTTGGATGAGGTTTGACTTCAAGTTGAGATTGAATTTTGAGTGCACTTTGAATTTGATCCTAGGATATCCTTAATCCTTCCAGCCGTTTTTGATGAGTGATGAGTGTCTTGAAAAATCTGATTTGATGAGGATAAGGTGGTTGGGGTTGAATTCAAAGGATGGTTGAAGATTTAATCCAAATGGAGTTTGAACTTGAATTCAAACTTGATTCAATTTTTGTGTTGTTGATTTATCCTCCAAAATGGCGTGTATATCAAGAAGATAGGAGCTGAAATCTTCTTCAACTTTAAATCTCAAATTGGTTGAAACTTGAATTCAAATCATGATTGATCATTATCCATTTGTTTCAAACATGGCCGGCCCCCCTTTGTGGATAATGGAGATGATTTTGATTTCAACTTGATCAAGAGATTCTATCTTGGACACCTTTGAATTTGTCTTAGCGTAGACAAAAATTCTCTTCGAACATTCTCTCGAAACATTCTCTTCAAACATTCTCTTCAAACATTCTCTTGAAACATTCTCTTCAAACATTCTCTTCAACATTCTCTTGAAACATTCTCTTCAAACATTCTCTTGCACCTAATTTACCTACAAAGCAAATACATAAAACTAAGATCACACGACACAAAATAAATTCAAAAACAAAGAATGTAGACGTGCATGCTGAGACATGCTCAAGTTGAAGGTTCAATGAAATGAACCCAAGGAGTCTTAGGTTCATCTTGAACATGCTTGTACAAGAAGGTGGCAACTTGATGACAAAGTTCCCTTGCCCTCCTTCTTGTCATAGGACCTTTGACCTCTTGATGGGGCCCTTGATCCTCGTCGGACCCTTGATCCTCATCAATCCCCCCCTCCTCAAAAGGATTCGTCCTCGAATCAAAAAGGTCATCGTTGAAAGGGTGAGGTCAGCAACATTAAAAGTAGGTGAAATTGAACCATATCTGTCGGGAAGATCAAGGATGTATGCGTTGTCACCTATGCGTTTCAATACTTTAAAGGGTCCATCTCCTCGAGGCAACAATTTTGACTTTCTTTCATTGGGAAATCTTTCCTTGCGCAAATGTAACCACACTAAATCTCCAGGTTTAAACACAACTCTTTTCCGATGTTTGTTAGCTCGTCTTTCATAAGCTTTGTTTTTCTTTTCTAGCCGTGTTTTAACTTGTTCATGCAGTTTCTTTATGGTGTCCGCTTTTTGTTACCGTCAAGACTAGAACGTTCATGCACGGGAATAGGAATCAAATCAATGGGAGACAAGGGATTAAAGCCATACACGATTTCAAATGGACTATGCAAAGTACCGTGATGGACACTCCTATTATATGCAAATTCGATATATGGTAAACAATCTTCCCAATGTTTAATGTGTTTTTGCAAAATGGCACGCAAAAGTTGAGAAAGAGTACGATTAACGACTTCAGTTTGTCCATCCGTTTGTGGGTGTGCGGTGGTGGAAAATAACAACTGTGTTCCAAGTTTAGCCCACAAAATGCGCCAAAAATGACTCAAAAATTTCGTATCTCTATCACTTACAATTGTACGTGGCATGCCATGTAATCTAACAATTTCTTTGAAGAACAAATCAGCAACATGCGTGGCATCATCAACTTTCCTACATGCAATGAAATGTGCCATTTTTGAAAATCGATCAACCACAACATAAATGCTATCGTGTCCTCCCTGAGACCTAGGAAGTCCTAAAACAAAGTCCATAGAAATGTCAATCCAAGGGGAATCAGGGACGGGTAAAGGCGTGTAAAGGCCATGTGGTTGGGACTTGGATTTGGCTTGTTTGCAAGTGATGCAATTACCACACAACCTCTCGACATCTACTCTCATGTGGGGCCAATAAAAATGTTCTTTAAGAGTCTCAAGGGTTTTGAACACTCTGAAATGACCCATTAAACCTCCACATGGGCTTCTTTGGTCAATGCTTCTCGTAGGGATGATTGGGGAACACACAATTTTTGTTCTTTGAAATGATATCCCTCATGTATGTAAAATTTCCCAAATGGTGCTTCTTTACATGCCTCGAATATGGTGCCAAAGTCATGGTCATTGGGGTACAAGTCCTTAAGTGATTCAAATCCTAAGAAGCGTGAAGATAATGTAGTCACTAACGTGTATCTCCTAGAGAGGGCATCGGCAACTATATTATCCTTTCCTTGTTTGTACTTAATCACGTAAGGGAATTGTTCTATGAACTCTACCCATTTGGCATGTCTTTTGTTCAACTTTCCCTGCCCTTTAAGATACTTAAGGCTTTCGTGGTCAGTGTGGATCACAAACTCTTTAGGTTGAAGGTAGTGTTGCCAAGTTTGTAGGGATCTCACAAGGGCATAAAGTTCCTTATCATAGGTAGAGTAATTCAGTGTGGCTCCTTTCAACTTTTCACAGGCTATGGGTTTCTTACTTTGGGTCAAAACTGCGCCTATACCCACTCCACTTGCATCACACTCGATCTCAAAGGTCTCGTCAAAATTTGGTAGCTTAACTGTGGGTGCAGTGGTCAGCCTACATTTAAGTTCGTCTAAATGCCAGTTGTTGTGGCTCGTCCCACCGAAAAGGCACATCTTTTTTGACAATTTCGTTTAGGGGTGCAGCTATGGAAGAAAAATCTTTGACAAAACGTCTATAAAAGCTTGCTAATCCATGAAAACTGCGACCATCCCCTACATTCTTAGGTATAGGCCACTCCACATTTGACCTAACCTTTTCTTCATCCATCTCTACTCCCTCAGCCGAAATGACAAAGCCTAGAAAAACTACACGTTCTAAACAAAAGGAGCACTTCTTAAAGTTGGCGTAAAGTTGTTCTTGCTTAAGCATTTCAAAAACGGCTCTAATGTGGTCAAGATGATCTTCTATGGTGTGGGAATAGATTAGGATATCATCGAAATAGACAACGACAAAGCGTCCTATAAACGCACGTAAGACTTCATTCATTAGCCTCATAAAGGTACTAGGGGCGTTGGTGAGCCCGAAGGGCATCACTAACCACTCATAGAGCCCAAACTTGGTTTTGAATGCAGTCTTCCATTTGTCCCCTTCTCGAATGCGTACCTGGAAGTACCCTTGCTTAAGGTCGATTTTGGTGAAGAATTTGGATCCGTGCAACATGTCTAACATATCGTCTAGCCTAGGTATGGGGTACCTATACTTGACGGTAATCTTGCTTATGGCTCCGCAATCGGTACACATTCTCCACGTTCCATCCTTTTTGGGTACTAAAATGACGGGGACGGCAGATGGGCTCAGACTCTCTCGGATTTTTTTCACTAGCTAGGAGCTCTTCTACTTGCCTTTGGATTTCTTTGGTTTCTTCGGGGTTGGCTCTGTAGGCTGGGCGATTGGGTAACACGGCTCATGGAACAAAGTCGATTTGGTGTTCTATTCCTCTAATGGGTGGTAATCCGGATGGTGGTTCGGAGGGAAATAGAACTTCATATTCTTGGATAAGGGACGCAACTGAGGTAGGTAAGTCTGGTGGGAGTTCTTCAAGGGCAAGCTGACACGACTTTGGAATGATGATGAGGACAGTTTGGTTGTTATAAAGTGCACGTGTAACCTCTCTTTTCTTTGCGAAATACCCACACTTCTTTTTGGAGTCGTTGACGCTTAGGGGCACTACCTCTTTTCCCTTGCTCTCGTGTTTTTTGTTCTCACTTTTCATACACTCCACAAATTTTTTCTCGGCTTCTTTTTCCTTAGGATCGGCTCTAGACTTGGACATGCGTTGGTGATCCTCGTGGACTTTGTGTGGTGGAAGTGCATGAAGTTTGTACAATTTGCCATTCAATTTGAAAGAATAACGATTCAAATAACCATCATATGTCACATGTCGATCAAATTGCCATGGCCTACCAAGTAAGATATGACTAGCATGCATTGGTGCGACATCACATAAAACATCATCTTTGTAACTACCAATGCTAAGAGAAATCAAAACTTGTTTACTTACGCTAACTTCACCGCAGTCATTTAGCCATGCAAGTTTGTAAGGATGCGGGTGATTAGTCATAGGCAAATTCAGTTTTCTTACTAATTCGATGCTAGCCACATTCGCACAAGAACCGGAATCAATGATCATGGTGCACACTTTACCATTTATCATGCAATGAATATGGAAAATGTTTTCTCGATGTTGTTCGTGATCATCTAATTTCGGATATGCATTTGATCAAGAGTTGGAGAATTGGGTATAGGGGACGGCAATGTGGGTAATATGGTATCCAAGGTTTGCAAGTCGTACCAAAAAATTTCCACGCAATGCACAAACGTTTTGCCCCTTTTTTGTTTTGCTCTTGTTCTTTTGTTTTTCTTTTTCTTCCTTGCTATTTCAATTGAGCAAGGTTCAGATTCCCAATTTTTTTTGACTAAGGGCGGAATTGGAATTTCACGTGTTTTGTACTTAGCACTTGCGTTTTTGGACGACTTGGGATCTTTAGAATCTGATTGTATTTGATAAAATTGGTTTGGGGCTTTTTGTTTGGGGTGTAAGTAGGGTTATTTGGGATCAGGTTGGTGAGTTTTAGGGATGGGTTGGGGTGGGGTTGGTTTAATTTTTTTTTTTGAGTTTGGTTGGTGTTGCAAATGGGTTGTGAAGACAAGCACACGTAGGATTACTAGATTTATAGCATGAAGTCAATCACAATGCGAATCATAAGATGCATACAATCATCACCAACTAAAAGCTTCGGTAGCAACAAGATGATTTGAAACCGAGGTAGCTTTATAGGCTGATGGTTGGACTATTTTAAAGAAAGCTGAATGTAACCTAAAATGCAACGAATCCTAATTTGTTCAAGTTTGAACGACTCAAAATCAGATTGTGATGCGAAAAAGAAATAAAGGAAATGACACTTGAATGATGAAAAGCAAAATGCAGCAACGTGTAAGGAATCAAAGCAATGTTTTTTTGTTTTGGACGTTTTTTTTGAATGAATGAGATGCAAGACAAATGGCGTGTAGAGGGAGGAGTAGAAGAAGGACACAACTGAACTTGAAATGACTAGACTCAAACGAAAAGGAAATGATAGATGGTGGAATAGAGTAACCTCGCTCTGATACCAATTTGATGCGTGCAACTCGTGGGCTCCAACAATTCCACCTTCCAAACGTCCTTCACAAAGGGTTAGACACAAAGAAGTAAACTTCCCCTTGCTTCCTTAGTGATCAAAACGTGTGGATAACGAGCAAGACCAACACTACAAGATGGTCGTTGATCAGGCAAACCAAAGTGGCCCTCCTGGACGGCACCTTCTAGCAATGGCAATACCTTCAAAACGCTCAACTTTGAAGGATCTTAACTTAGGTTTTTAATGCAAAACCAAGAAAACAAAGTATCACACAAAGTGAATGAAATATCAAGAATTGTTACTCATCAAAGGTGAGATTACAATCAGCCAAAGGGGTCTATTTATAGGCCTCTAACCCATGCCTATCAGCCTTTAAATGACCATATTTTATTTCAAAATAAGCTAGCTAATAATGTTTGAAACTTGAAAACTATTTGAATTCAAAAAGTAAAACAAATCCTAACTAAAATTTGAATTGCTTGCAAGGTGTCTTCCCTTCTATCTTCAGCCGTGTATGTGGACCAAAATGGAGCCTTGGAGGAGCTGATTTGATGAGTAGGATATGCTTGAGCTTGTTTTCAAAAGTTTGGATGAGGTTTGACTTCAAGTTGAGATTGAATTTTGAGTGCACTTTGAATTTGATCCTAGGATATCCTTAATCCTTCCAGCCGTTTTTGATGAGTGATGAGGGTCTTGAAAAATCTGATTTGATGAGGATAAGGTGGTTGGGGTTGAATTCAAAGGATGGTTGAAGATTTAATACAAATGGAGTTTGAACTTGAATTCAAACTTGATTCAATTTTTGTGTTGTTGATTTATCCTCCAAAATGGCGTGTATATCAAGAAGATAGGAGCTGAAATCTTCTTCAACTTTAAATCTCAAATTGGTTGAAACTTGAATTCAAATCATGATTGATCATTATCCATTTGTTTCAAACATGGCCGGCCCCCCTTTGTGGATAATGGAGATGATTTTGATTTCAACTTGATCAAGAGATTCTATCTTGGACACCTTTGAATTTGTCTTAGCGTAGACAAACATTCTCTTCGAACATTCTCTCGAAACATCCTCTTCAAACATTCTCTTGAAACATTCTCTTCAAACATTCTCTTCAACATTCTCTTGAAACATTCTCTTCTCTTGAAACATTCTCTTCAAACATTCTCTTGCACCTAATTTACCTACAAAGCAAATACATAAAACTAAGATCACACGACACAAAATAAATTCAAAAACAAAGAATGTAGACGTGCATGCTGAGACATGCTCAAGTTGAAGGTTCAATGAAATGAACCCAAGGAGTCTTAGGTTCATCTTGAACATGCTTGTACAAGAAGGTGGCAACTTGATGACAAAGTTCCCTTGCCCTCCTTCTTGTCATAGGACCTTTGACCTCTTGATGGGGCCCTTGATCCTCGTCGGACCCTTGATCCTCATCAACGTAGATCTCTCAGTTTAATACATGGATCGATCCATGTATACTATTTTCTAAGGTTTGTAAATTTGACTCTCTATACATTCTTAATAATTCCCAACCTTGCTCTAATTGATTTAAATGCCTTTGTAGAAGTGATTTTGTGAATATGTCCCCTAGTTTATTATTAGTTGGGACAAATTAAAAAAACAAACCTTATCACCCTTAATTTGCTTGTAAAGTGGTCTAACCTCATTATGCACAGATCTTCTTCTGATAAATCTCTTATGGCTAAGGTATTTTCACATAAGGTAGGCATTTTTCTATCTTAACCTTGTAATTATTCAAGGTGTGTATCATCCAAAACTATTATGCACATCACAATGAAGCCTTTGGATTCCACCATGAAATGTTGCACATTATTTTGTTTCTTAAGAATTCAAGAAACCAATCAATTTCCAAGAGATTTACATGTATCAAAAGTGCTTTTCTTATCAATAAGATATTTTCTAGCATAATCCAAATCACTTTACTCTCTTAAGTCGAAACACCCGCACTTAGATTAAAGAAACCTAAAATTTAAAGTACCTTTTCAATCCTAAAGATAAGTTCTTATGGCAACTAGATGCAATTTCTTAAGAATGCTTTAAAATCTAGCACATAAGCATATAATATGTAATATATTCGTCTGACTAACAGTCCAAAAAGTAAACCACCAATTATATTCTTATGCCTTGTTACCTTGACCGGCTTTTCTTTCTCACTTTTATCAAGCTTTTGAACTTGTGCTTATGTGCGTGATTATACTTCTTCCGTTCTCAAGTTTGTATTCCTTCAGAAGTTCACAGGTGTACTTTGTGTGAGAGATGTATACTTCATCCTTGGATTGCTTGATTTGAAGCCCAAAAGGAGGTAGTTATGCTCATCCATAATGCTTATCTCAAATTCTTCTTCCTTATCAAAGTGCTTACTAAGACATCATTAGTAGCATTAAAAACATGTATTTGAGAAAGTGAATGACTTCTTCCTTATTCTTTGAGAAACAAGGAAATATCAATCTTTCTTCTTAGAAGACCATTTTTAACAGAAGTTTTTTTCATTCCTCTAGGTGCTCAAGTTCATAGGTGGCTTTTTAAGGATACGGTTTGAATAGTCTTAATCTTTAAAACCTAGTGGTTTAGATATACGAGATTTAAAGTCATTTGATATCACATTAACCTTTATAATCATATTCTACAATTCTCTTACTTTCCATGTGACCTATTTTTTTGCACACAGTTTGGGTCAAATGCATTTCATAGTTCCCATAGCATGAAACTCATGAAGACATTTGAGTTTTTCTCATTGTAATTTTATCAAACTTGTCATGCATCAGTTTGTGCACATTTTCCGCAAAGACTTCTATATTTGACCCAAATGTATTATCAACATAGATATTTATGGGAATAACATGAAGAATATAATGAATTGTTTTCTGTTTAAAAGCTATCATATCCTCTCATACCAAACTACAGGAGTTTGGTTCATGTTATACAAGGAATGATCCAGCATGTGTGACTCATTTAGATCTTTCATATTGAAAGATTTAGCACACAAATTCATTTTGCATGTAGTTATACAAGATGGTCAAATTGGCATATAATTGATTTTCTGTATCAAATATAGCCTGGAAAGCTTCTTTAACCTTCTCAGGTAAGACATAAGTTTCATCCACATCTTGATAATAATCAAGAATTTTTCTTCATTTGATTTCATTACTCCTCTTTCTTAAAGAATTAAATGATCCACCAAATTCCATGTGTTTTCCAAACTTTAAAGGAATCATATACCTTAGGGGTTTTCTCTTTATTTTTGATCCTCATGAATGTTCAAATAACCATTGTCATCTAAACACTTGAATCCTCAAGTTTTACATGGATTTTTTTAAAGTTAAATATTCAAGTTATTTCAACTACATGCTCTTATTTGACACGTTCATTATCCATTTACATTCAAGTCTCTCTAAATCCTCCTTAGTCTTAATTGTGAAAGTTTTACATAAAATGTTTTAGAGAATGGATTACATTATTTCAAGGCTCATAGGTAGTCATATCAAGACAATTCCTTAAATACATCATATTAATTGATTAACTAACACAAGTTTTTAACTTAAAAATGTTTGGATGGAGAAAATTCAAGAGGAATCTATCTCTAAACATATTCTAATTTTCTTTTCTTCTATCTAATTTTATTTAGAAGATTGCATACTAAGACGCGTTGAAGAGCGCCTTTTCATTTGACAAATATCTTGGTATTTCCTTCCATATTGCATTTCTCTTGATATATTACTCTTATGGGCATTTTTTTATTTTCAAGTCTTTTTATAATTTTAATTCCTAGGATAAAATATATCCATGTAAATAAAATGGAATCAACTTGTTTCAAATGCTCAAACAAGACATATCAGTCAATCAAGTTGCAAAGAAACAATCCCACAAGTGTGCATAATGCTTCTATCAAGAGGAAATAAAGCATTTGTAGAGTCTTGATAATGCACTTCTAATACAAAACTTAAATCTTTACTTATCAATGCTTTAGATAATTGATAAGTATCACATATGCCATTATGGTTCATAAATATCTTGATAGGTTGGTACTTTCAAAAGTTCGTAGAAACTTTGTAACCAACATATCTAAGTCATTTATTCCAAGAGATAGACAAATTCCAAAAACTTGGCATATGAGTTTTGACAACAAAACCTTGTAAGCTACACATTTCTTTTCTTTTTAAAAATCTCTAAGACATCAAAATATTACCTTTCTTTTTGCAAAATCTTGTCATTTTATAAAAATTTTTAAGTATTATCATCACCCCAATAGATAACATGTTACGACCCGAACTTTTCCGTTACGTGATAACGTCTTAAATAGCGTATTTGTTTAACATCAGTATATGCTTGTGTGTTAAGTTCTTCGGTATGTTGAAACCTTAGTGAATTCGATAACGAACATTATCAAACATACGATAAAACTTAAATAACTTTATCGTAACAACTTAAGTTGTAGATTAAATTAAATCAAAACTAAAAGACATGACACAATAGTTTTCCACTACTTAAACAAATGAAAAATAAAAAAAGACATAACAAATGAAGAAGAAAAATAAATAAATAAATAATATATTTTTTTGTTGAAGGACGGGCGGTGTTGTACCCCAACGACATGTACTTGGAACTATGAATAAGTGACGGAATGGAAACAATGATTTCTTTAAGTGCATGTTACTTAAGCCAACTTAGCACTCTTTACATAAATACTTTTGTGATGGATGCTAAATAATTATATAAGGGGATGTCACAAGGTATTGTGATACCTTATGAATTTCGGCTAAGAGGCCTTGATCAATCATAATACAATTTCGTTTCATAAGAATGCAAGCCTAATTGATCCTCACAAAGCAAGATTAAAATCGTATTAGATAAAATAGATAGTAGCATAAATTATATAAATGTGGGACATGTTAATTATGAAACGACCAAAACACCCCCAAAGGCCCCCCAATTTTCGGCCAAGCCCCTCAATTATTCAAGAATCCTCCACATTAGTTCCCATAATCTCTAGATTAATCAAATAATTAAAATACAAGACAAGCATGCATGTAAAATAATAAAATAAAGGAGCAAAAGCAAGCATGAGAGACAAAAAGTGGTCAAGACCACTCCTCCATGCATGGTGTTTCCCTTCCCTCTTTTTTTTGACCCATGCGTAGGTTCCCCTTCCCCTTGTCCCTTAGATTTTTAAATTGCAAGACCACATCTTCATCCATCTTGCATTCCCTCTCAAGACAATTCAAGCCAACACTTAATAAGTTTTCCATCTCTTCAAGCCACCATACGGTTCCTTCCTCTTGAAGGCTAGGAATTCAACTCTATCTTCTTCTTCAAGCTCAAGGAGCCTCTAGGTAAGTCTCATTTCAAAGTTCCTAAGTAGATATTCATACATAATAGTGAAGCTCACAAGGATGTTTTTATTCACCCCAACCGTGGCCTTCATGTTCAAATAGGTGAAAGTCTTCAACTCTCTTAGGTGGTGCTATTTTGCTACACTTGAAGTTCCATTCATAGCTCACTTTGGTAAGAATGTCTAACCTTAAAAATTAATTCTATCTTCACTATTGAACAAAGACTAATCTTCTCCCTCGCTCATCTTCAAAACCGTATGCTCAAGGGTGAAGGAAGAGGAGGATTCCAACTCAACTCACTCCATAACCAAGCAAAGACAAGAGCTTTAGCTTGAAGAGGCAAGTATACACTAGACTCTCATGATTTATTTGAAGAATTAGTGACTTGAATGGCTAGATGTTCCTAAGATGTGAACTTTAGAAGAAAACACCAAGTTCATGTTGTACCTTAGTGATTTCTTAAGAACATTATCTTGCATGTGACTAATTCCTTCAAAGATGCAATCTTTTCTTACATGCAATGTGAAATGGGGCTGTCTTAAGATGAATTAAGGTCCACCTAAGTAAGTCTAGGCTAGATTAACTCTTGGATGAAGCTTGTGAAGACCTAAGAAAGCATGCATGTGTTAAATGTGAGTTTTATGAGGTTGTTTGGGTAAGATTGGAATAAAATGGTACTTGAATGTGTTGCATGCTTAAATAAGTGTTGTGAAAATGTGTTCTTGGTATCACCTAAATTTCGGCCTAAAGGATGAATACGAAGGTGAGTTGAATCCAAGAAAGAACATCTTTTGTGAGCAAGCATGCTAGTGGTTGTGAACAAACTACCCACTGTTTTGACATGGTGCAAAGAGGACTCAAAAAGAGGAATGAAATCTGGACATTCATAGGAAAAAGGTGTATGTGATGACTAATAAGTTATTTCATAAGCACAAGATAATTAGTGGTCACTTGACATGAAAAGAGGGTAAATTGTCAAACCACTGGAGCTGGACAAAATTGGACAGTGAGATGTGTGACCTTAAACTGAACCTTACTGACGTGCTATCAAATTGGTTTTTGGTATGGTGTTAGTCCTATGTGTTTAGCAAATGTGAGAGTTTGAATTGTGGTAAAATAAGTTATGGATTATTTTTAATAAATGTTTTGGTGGAACTGCTCAGGCTGGAAATTCTGGAACTGGACAGAATAGAGTGACGTTTTAGATTGTTTAAGAACTGACCTTACAGACCTTCAATGAAGCTAATTTTTGGTACAACGTTAGCCTTATGAATGTAGCACAAGTGAGAGTTGGAATTTTGTCAAAATAAACTAAGGATTATTTTTAAGAAATTACGCGGTAAAACTACTCCAGTAACAAATTCTGGAGCTGGGCAGAATTGACCATTGACTTCAATGTATTAAAAGAGGATCTTGTGAACCTTCAATAAAGCTGATTTTTGGCATGGTAATAATCCTATGAGTTTAGTGGACACGCCAGCTTAAATCTTGGTAAAATAAGTTCTGGATTATTTTTAATTTATTATTTGGTAAAACTGCTCAACTGAAATTACTGGAGCCAACCTGAAATTAGTAACGACTTTCCAGGCCTCAGAAAGGAAACTTAGAGATATGAAAATGGGCTAAATTTCGGTAGGATACTAGTTCCACATGTTTATGACTTGGGCGAGTTGGAATTTCTGGAAAACGAATTACGGATTCGCCGCAATTGAATTTTTAGTAAAATCTGTCAGCTCAGTTTCAGCACCTAACCCAGTTTGGAAAGTAAGTAAATAAGCCCCTTTACGGTTATTGAAATAATCTGAAATTTTATGACATGTATCTAAGATTCCGCCAAACGTATTTGTGACAAAAGAATTATGGAAATCGACCTAATTGGTTAGCTTAACCGCCCTATGAATATGAAGTAAAAAGTCTTGGAAATATTTAGCTTCCAAATTCATGTATGTTGATATGTTATAAGGAATGCATACGATTATTCATGTCATGGCTTGCATTTCATATCACGGCATGCATCATGCATGATCATGAAACTGATCTTCATGGATTTTATGATGCAAGCAAGTTTTCCAAGCGACTATCTTTTTGTTATGCATGAAAAGTTTTTACGGTCCCATGTTTTTAAAGAAAGCTTCATGATTCCTTTGCCGGCCAAGCATGCGACTAACCCGACTCCAGACCTGGGGTTAATTGGTCTGATGACATGATATGTTATGGACCCGTTCAGATCCGGGGTTAATTGATCTGATATCTGTTCTGGACCCGTTCAGATCCGGGGTTAATTGATCTGATATCTGTTCTGGACCCGTTCAGATCCGGGGTTAATTGATCTGATATCTGTTCTGGACCCGTTCAGGCCCGGGGTTAATTGGTCTGATATCTGTTCTGGACCCGCTCAGATCTGGGGTTAATTGATCTGACACTCTGTTTTTACAACATGTTACTTTATGGGACCAAAACGATGTTTTGACATGACATGATATCATGCATTGCATCTTGCATAATTCACGATCATGAGGACATATTGCATGTTACAGTTAATGGTTATATGTTATTATTGGTATAGCATTCCCTAATAACATGCTTAAGACGAACGCCAAGTAAGTTCAGGATCCAAGATCAGATATGGTATAGCATTCCCTAATAACATGCTTAAGACGAACGTCAAGTAAGTACAGGATCCAAGATCAGGCATGAATTATGATTATTTGAGGTTTTTGGGGTAATACATTCATGTTATGATTCTTTACGTATTTCATGGTAGTTTATTGTATTCTTGCTGGGTGATTTTTATCACTCACACTTTATTTTTCTCCAGAGCCAGATAACGCCAAGATAGAATGGATCGAGGACGAGCCGAGAGTACCTTATCCATAGGCGAGGAGTATGAAGGGAGCTAAGCTTATGGACTTTTGGGCTGCCAAGACGATTTGTATTATGACTATGTTTAAACTCTCTGGATTTCGGTTATGTTATTTTGTGGGACTACTTTTGGGAACTCAGTAAATTAGTGATGCATGTTTGATTTGAAAAGTTTTAATTCTTCCTAAATTTTACTACCATGTTGAATGATAGCATGGGAGTCCACGACTTATGTTATGGATGTTCGCATGTTATGCATGACGCCTTGTACTCTCCTCAGTGAAGTACGGCAGGTGCACCGTATCCGGACGAGGCCGGGTGCGGGGCGCTACAGGTGGTATCAGAGCCCAGGCTCTAGATTTCGGGCAGAACATAGGACTAAGTTATGATCTTAGACCTAAGTCATGATCTTAGATGAGTGATGACCTTAGACTAGGACCACTTAGACCGGGTTTAAGATGTAATTTAATAACTAATCCTAAACTATGAAAGCTAAGTCTATGACATAAGACGTGCCCTTTTATCTCCTTTACTTAAAAGTTTTTGATTTTGGTCCTTAGTCAAATTCAATTGATTTTAATTCCGATATACTAAATAGATGCTAAACCCATAAGTGCAGATGGTGAGGCCATGTGGCAGACCTCCGAGAGCACAACCAGTTGCTCAGGAGCCCATTCCACCGCCACCAGCACAGGTCCCGCCGCCACCTCAGCCGGACCAGAATCCTCCACCACCAGCTCCACAAGCACCTGTTCCTCCGGTCATCCCAGACATGAATGCTTTTCAGGCCTTCTGCCAAGTTGTTACTCAGATAGGGCAAGGCCTAATTCATCAAAATGCTCCACCTCAGCCACATCAACCAGTAAGGGATGCCCAGTACTATTTTGAGAAGCTCAAGAGGGCTAACGTACCCCCGTTTGAAGGAAAGCCAGACCCTGATATCGCAGAAAAGTGGCTAGATGAAGTTGAAAACTGTTTTGAGCTAATTCAAGCCCCAGAGGAGATGAAAGCTCAGGCCATCCGACCTTTCTTGATCAGTAATCAATGGTGGAAGACAAATCTGCAGCCTTTGCCCAGACCGATTGCCTGGGAGAGATTTCTACAAGAATTCCATAAGTTCTATATTCCCCCATCTGTCAAATTACAAAAGAGACATGAATTTGAATCTTTGAAGCAGGAGCCGGGCATGACAGTAGCAGAGTACGCAAATAAGTTCATTGCACTTGGGAGGTTTCAGCCCGTTACGATGAATGACGAAGAGACGAAAATGCTAAAGTTTGAAAGAGGTCTGAATCCGAGGATTAGGACGTGGTTGGTAAATGCAAATCCTACCAATTTTGGAGCACTTCTAGATGCATGCTACCGCATAGAGAGAGATATTATCCGAAGAGATGACGTGGGCCAGAAACGAGAAAGACAAGGGACCGGAAATGAGAAATATAAGAAAGTGGCAAAGAAGAATTTCAGAGGATCAGTTCGTCAAGGTCAGAATCAGCACCGCAAGCAAAACCAAAATAATCAGCAGAAGAATCAGACTTCATCTCAACAGCCAGCAATATCGGTATGCTCTCACTGCCAGAAGAGGCATGTGGGTGAGTGCAGGTGGAAAACAGGAAAATTCTTTGGATGCGGCAAAGATGGCCACATGATTAAAGATTGTCCAGAAAAAGGAGTGCAGCAGCAGCAACAACAAAAGAACCAGCGGCCCCGTACAAATGCAAGAGTGCACGCTATGACAGATGCCGATGTCGAGGAGACTGCTGATGTAGTGACTGGTAAGATTTAAAGTTTTATGCCTTCAATACGTTTCACTTATGCATGTCTATCATATTGCTTAGTAAAAATGTGCATGGTTCAGGAACTATATTAGTGTGTAGCATACCTGCAAATGTGTTGTTTGACAGTGGTGCTAGCCACTCGTTTATCTCAAGGAAGTTTGCTAAGAATATCGATCATGATCCAATCCGATTAGATTCACCTTATAGAGTACAAGCAGCTGGCGATCAGGTGCTTGTTTCCCATCACATATTAAGAAATTGTGCGCTCGAGTTTAATGCCCAGATGTTTGAGGCCAATTTGATCCCCATATCTATGAGTGATTTTGATGTGATACTTGGAATGGATTGGCTCTCAAAGAATCATGCTCACATTGACTGCCGAAGCAGGCAGGTTATTATTAAGGACCCAGCTCGAGAAGAGATGTCATACCAAGGAGGAACCAAAGTAAAGAAACCATCTAAGAAAGTCTTTGTTAACGCAACTCGTGCCAGCCAAGCATTAAGGAAGGGTCATGAAGGATTCTTGGTTTGTGTTCTAAGTGCTGAGCAAGAAGGCCCTACCTTTGCACAAGTTCCAATTGTTAAAGAATACCCTGATGTATTTCCTGATAATTTTCCTGGACTACCTCCTGATCGGGATATCGCTTTCGAAATAAACCTTGTTCCAGGAGCGGAACCCATATCGAAAGCCCCTTATCGCATGGCACCTGCTGAACTAAAGAAATTAAAGGAACAGTTACACGAACTGTTAGAGAAGAAACTTATTCGCCCCAGTGTTTCACCATGGGGTGCTCCGGTGTTATTCGTTAAAAAGAAAGATGGAAGTATGCGTTTATGCATCGACTACCGGGAGTTCAACAAAATTACCATAAAGAACAAGTATCTGTTGTCCCAGATTGACGACTTATTCGACCAGCTCAGGGTAAGTAAATCATAAGTTTAACTTGAGTAAGACTTAAATCTTTCCCAAAACCCTACCTAAAGTATCTTAATGCAGGGATCTCGAATCTTTAGTAAGATTGACCTACGATCTGGGTACTTCCAGTTGAAGATAAAGGCGGAAGATGTCCCTAAGACTGCTTTCAGAACCCGATATGGACACTATGAGTTCTTAGTCATGCCTTTTGGTCTGACCAATGCCCCTGCCGCCTTTATGGATCTCATGAATCGAATCTTCCAAGAACAGTTGGATAAATTTGTGGTGGTCTTTATAGACAATATCTTGATATATTCACCCGACGAAGAGACTCACGTAGCCCATTTGAGGACAGTCCTAAATATTCTAAGAGCGAGACAGTTATATGCCAAGTTCAGCAAATGCGAGTTTTGGCTGCGAAGTGTATCCTTCCTTGGTCATGTGATTTCAGAAGATGGGATTTCAGTAGATCCCAAGAAAATTGAAGCTATCATAGAATGGCCCAGGCTAACCAATGTTACAGAAGTAAGGATTTTTCTCAGACTGGCCGGATATTACAAAAAGTTTGTTAAAGGATTCTCGAGGATAGCTGTTCCTCTCACCAGATTGACCCAAAAGAAAACCAAGTTCGAGTGGAGTGCCGACTGTGAAAGGAGTTTCTCGGAGCTAAAAGCAAAGTTGACGTCCGCACCTATCCTAGCTTAGCCCACCCCTGGTGAGAAATATGTAGTATACAGTGATGCTTCGAAGAATGGTCTCGGATGTGTTCTTATGCAGAATGACAAAGTGATAGCTTATGCATCCCGACAGTTGAAGCCATTTGAGCAAAACTATCCTGTCCACGATCTTGAACTTGCTGCAGTGGTTTTCACATTAAAGATATGGAGGCATTACTTGTATGGTGAACGGTGTGAAATTTATACAGATCACAAGAGCCTAAAGTACCTCTTTACCCAGAAGGAGCTTAATATGCGGCAGCGCAGATGGCTGGAGTTAATAAAGGATTACGACCTTTCCATTCAATATCATCCGGGAAAAGCTAACAAGGTTGCTGATGCATTAAGTCGGAAAGCAAGTCACCCACGGCAACCACCTCTCCAGCGATACATGGAAGAGTTCAGCTTAGAAGAAGTTGACTCAGTCGATGAGGTGCTTGCCAAGTTAGTTCTTGTTCCTTCATTGATTGATAAGATCAAAGAGGCTCAAGGGATTGATGAAGCGCTGAGGAAAATCAAAGAAAGGATGAAAGATAAGCCACGAGACGACTTTGAAGTTCGCAACGATGGCAGCTTATGGTTTCGAGGACGGTTGTGTGTCCCCGAAAGCAAAGAACTTAAAGATGAAGTTTTGATGGAAGCTCATAATTCCCGATTGTCTATACACCCTTGAGCAAATAAGATGTACCAAGATCTCAAGCAAAAGTTTTGGTGGCCCGGTATGAAGAATCAAATAGCAGAATTTGTCGGGCGATGTCTAATTTGTCAAAGAGTAAAAGCCGAGCACCAAAGACCCGCTGGATTATTGCAACCCTTAGAAGTGCCAGAATGGAAATGGGACCACATCACCATGGACTTTGTGACCAATCTGCCCAAGACTAAGCATGGGAATGATGCTATATGGGTGATTGTGGATCGTTTGACTAAGTCTGCTCACTTCTTGGCCATGACAATTAAGGCATCCATGGAGAAGTTGGCCTCTATGTATATTGACCAGATCGTTTGCTTGCATGGGGTTCCCATAAGTATCGTATGCGACCGCGATCCCCGTTTCACTTCGAGATTTTGGACAGCCTGGCAAAAGGCAATGGGCACAGAAATTAGAATGAGCTCCACATTTCATCCTCAAACAGATGGACAATCAGAAAGAACAATCCAAACCCTTGAGGATATGCTCCGTGCTTGCATCCTTGATTTCGGAGGAAGCTGGGATAGAAGTCTTAAACTCGTTGAGTTTTCCTATAATAATAGCTTCCACAGATCTGTCGGAATGGCACCTTACGAGGCATTATATGGACGAAAATGTCGATCCCCACTATATTAGGACGAAATTGGAGATAAGATCTACGCAGGACTCGACATTGTTGAGCATACACGACAAAAAGTAAAATTGGTCCAACAAAGATTAAGAGCGGCACAAGATAGGATGAAGATATGGGCAGACGAAAGAAGGAGACTTTTAGAGTTTCAAGAAGGAGAGAAAGTTTTTCTAAAGGTTTCTCCGACTAAAGGTGTTAAAAGATTTGGCATCACAGGAAAGCTAAGCCCAGGATTCGTTGGACCTTATGAGATACTTGAGAGAGTGGGCGAAGTTGCATACCGCTTGGCGTTGCCACCATCTCTTTCTCAGTTGCACGATGTATTCCATGTATCTCAACTTCGCCGATATGTATATGATCCTAGTCACATTCTTGAGGACCAACAGTTGAAGGTTGAAGATGATGTATCTTACGAAGAGGAACCCTTAAGGATCGTTGATCGGAAAGAAAAAGCCTTAAGAAAGAGAACCATACACATGGTGAAGGTACAATGGAAGCATCATTCGGAAGCCGAAGCAACGTGGGAAACGGAGGAAGACATGAGGACTAGATATCCACACCTTTTTGACTAGTTCTGAATTTTCGAGGACGAAACTTATGATAAGGGGGGAGGATGTTGTACCCCAACGACATGTACTTGGAACTATGAATAAGTGACGGAATGGAAACAATGATTTCTTTAAGTGCATGTTACTTAAGCCAACTTAGCACTCTTTACATAAATACTTTTGTGATGGATACTAAATAATTATATAAGGGGATGTCACAACGTATTGTGATACCTTATGAATTTCGGCTAAGAGGTCTTGATCAATCATAATACAATTTCATTTCATAAGAATGCAAGCCTAATTGATCCTCACAAAGCAAGATTAAAATCGTATTAGATAAAATAGATAGTAGCATAAATTATATAAATGTGGGACATGTTAATTATGAAATGACCAAAACACCCCCAAAGGCCCCCCAATTTTCGGCCAAGCCCCTCAATTATTCAAGAATCCTCCACATTAGTTCCCATAATCTCTAGATTAATCAAATAATTAAAATACAAGACAAGCATGCATGTAAAATAATAAAATAAAGGAGCAAAAGCAAGCATGAGAGACAAAAAGTGGTCAAGACCACTCCTCCATGCATGGTGTTTCCCCTTCCCTCTTTTTTTTGACCCATGCGTAGGTTCCCCTTCCCCTTGTCCCTTAGATTTTTAAATTGCAAGACCACATCTTCATCCATCTTGCATTCCCTCTCAAGACAATTCAAGCCAACACTTATTAAGTTTTCCATCTCTTCAAGCCACCATACGGTTCCTTCCTCTTGAAGGCTAGGAATTCAACTCTATCTTCTTCTTCAAGCTCAAGGAGCCTCTAGGTAAGTCTCATTTCAAAGTTCCTAAGTAGATATTCATACATAATAGTGAAGCTCACAAGGATGTTTTTATTCACCCCAACCGTGGCCTTCATGTTCAAATAGGTGAAAGTCTTCAACTCTCTTAGGTGGTGCTATTTTGCTACACTTGAAGTTCCATTCATAGCTCACTTTGGTAAGAATGTCTAACCTTAAAAATTAATTCTATCTTCACTATTGAACAAAGACTAATCTTCTCCCTCCCTCATCTTCAAAACCGTATGCTCAAGGGTGAAGGAAGAGGAGGATTCCAACTCAACTCACTCCATAACCAAGCAAAGACAAGAGCTTTAGCTTGAAGAGGCAAGTATACACTAGACTCTCATGATTTATTTGAAGAATTAGTGACTTGAATGGCTAGATGTTCCTAAGATGTGAACTTTAGAAGAAAACACCAAGTTCATGTTGTACCTTAGTGATTTCTTAAGAACATTATCTTGCATGTGACTAATTCCTTCAAAGATGCAATCTTTTCTTACATGCAATGTGAAATGGGGCTGTCTTAAGATGAATTAAGGTCCACCTAAGTAAGTCTAGGCTAGATTAACTCTTGGATGAAGCTTGTGAAGACCTAAGAAAGCATGCATGTGTTAAATGTGAGTTTTATGAGGTTGTTTGGGTAAGATTGGAATAAAATGGTACTTGAATGTGTTGCATGCTTAAATAAGTGTTGTGAAAATGTGTTCTTGGTATCACCTAAATTTCGGCCTAAAGGATGAAGACGAAGGTGAGTTGAATCCAAGAAAGAACATCTTTTGTGAGCAAGCATGCTAGTGGTTGTGAACAAACTACCCACTGTTTTGACATGGTGCAAAGAGGACTCAAAAAGAGGAATGAAATCTGGACATTCATAGGAAAAAGGTGTATGTGATGACTAATAAGTTATTTCATAAGCACAAGATAATTAGTGGTCACTTGACATGAAAAGAGGGTAAAATATCAAACCACTGGAGCTGGACAAAATCGGACAGTGAGATGTGTGACCTTAAACTGAACCTTACTGACGTGCTATCAAATTGGTTTTTGGTATGGTTTTAGTCCTATGTGTTTAGCAAATGCGAGAGTTGGAATTGTGGTAAAATAAGTTATGGATTATTTTTAATAAATGTTTTGGTGGAACTGCTCAGGCTGGAAATTCTGGAAGTGGACAGAATAGAGTGACGTTTTAGATTGTTTAAGAACTGACCTTACAGACCTTCAATGAAGCTAATTTTTGGTAAAAAGTTAGCCTTATGAATGTAGCACAAGTGAGAGTTGGAATTTCGTCAAAATAAGCTAAGGATTATTTTTAAGAAATTACGCGGTAAAACTACTCCAGTAACAAATTCTGGAGCTGGGCATAATTGACCATTGACTTCAACGTATTAAAAGAGTACCTTGTGAACCTTCAATAAAGCTGATTTTTGGCATGGTAATAATCCTATGAGTGTAGTGGACACTCCAGCTGGAATCTTGGTAAAATAAGTTCTGATTATTTTTAATGTATTATTTGGTAAACCTGCTCAACTAAATTTACTGGAGTCAACCTGAAATTAGTAACGACTTTCCAGGCCTCAGAAAGGGGACTTAGAGATATGAAAATGGGCTAAATTTCGGTAGGATACTAGTTCCACATGTTTATGACTTGGGCGAGTTGGAATTTCTGGAAAACGAATTACGGATTCGCCGCAATAGAATTTTTAGTAAAATCTGTCAGCTCAGTTTCAGCACCTAACCCAGTTCGGAAAGTAAGTAAATAAGCCCCTTTACGGTTATTGAAATAATCTGAAATTTTATGACATATATCTAAGATTCCACCAAACGTGTTTGTGACAAAAGAATTATGGAAATGGACCTAATTGGTTAGCTTAACCGCCCTATGAATATGAAGTAAAAGTCTTGGAAGTATTTAGCTTCCAAATTCATGTATGTTGATTTGTTATAAGGAATGCATACGATTATTCATGTCATGGCTTGCATTTCATATCACGGCATGTATCATGCATGATCATGAAACTGATTTTCATGGATTTTATGATGCAAGCAAGTTTTCCAAGCGACTATCTTTTTGTTATGCATGAAAAGTTTTTACGGTCCCATGTTTTTAAAGAAAGCTTCATGATTCCTTTGCCGGCCAAGCATGCGACTAACCCAACTCCAGACGCGGGGTTAATTGGTCTGATGACATGATATGTTCTGGACCCGTTCAGATCCGGGGTTAATTGATCTGATATCTGTTCTGGACCCGTTCAGATCCGGGGTTAATTGATCTGATATCTGTTCTGGACCCGTTCAGATCCGGGGTTAATTGATCTGATATCTGTTCTGGACCCGTTCAGGCCCGGGGTTAATTGGTCTGATATCTGTTCTGGACCCGCTCAGATCCGGGGTTAATTGATCTGACACTCTGTTTTTACGACATGTTACTTTATGGGACCAAAACGATGTTTTGACATGACATCATGCATTGCATCTTGCATAATTCACGATCATGAGGACATGTTGCATGTTACAGTTAATGGTTATAAGTTATTATTTGTATAGCATTCCCTAATAACATGCTTAAGACGAACGCCAAGTAAGTTCAGGATCCAAGATCAGGTATGGTATAGCATTCCCTAATAACATGCTTAAGACGAACGTCAAGTAAGTACAGGATCCAAGATCAGGTATGAATTATGATTATTTGAGGTTTTTGGGGTAATACATTCATGTTATGATTCTTTACGTATTTCATGGTAGTTTATTGTATTCTTGCTTGGTGATTTTTATCACTCACACTTTATTTTTCCCCAGAGCCGGATAACGCAAAGATAGAATGGATCGAGGACGAGCCGAGAGTACCTTATCCATGGGCGAGGAGTATGAAGGAAGCTAAGCTTATGGACTTTTGTGCTGCCAAGACGATTTGTATTATGACTACGTTTAAACTCTCTGGATTTCGGTTATGTTATTTTGTGTGACTACTTTTGGGAACTCAGTAAATTAGTGATGCATGTTTGATTTGAAAAGTTTTAATTCTGCCTAAATTTTACTACCATGTTGAATGATAGCATGGGAGTCCACGACTTATGTTATGGATGTTCGCATGTTATGCATGACGCCTTGTACCCTCCTAAGTGAAGTACGGCGGGTGCACTGTATCCGGACGAGGCCGGGTGCAGGGCGCTACAGGCAGTACCGTCTGGAGTTTTATTAATGTCGCTAACCCTCACTTATGGCGGAGAAATACCGTGGTTACATGTGTTGTCCTATAGTTATGGGAGACTCTCCCAAAAAATAGAAATGAATATATGAGTCCACAAAAGTACGAAAGTAATAGCGTGAGGAAACTATCTATTATTAATACAATGTAACAAATGAACCTAGCATAACTGAGGCATCCGAGCATGCAATGATCGTGGCAATGCATAGCGGCAAATCGTTCCAATCATCCCCTCTCGGATCAAGCAAGCAAAAGAAGATAGGTTAATGAGCAGTTAATGCGGAATATTATACGTAGTAAATAATGCATCAAAAGAATGTACTAGCCACGTACCGTTGTTGCATGGACCTAGAGAGGACCAAGGCAACAGACCAAAAATGAGCGCCAACACAAATGGGAGACTTTACTCTGCATTGGGTCCAATGAAGGAACATGTACCTCAGGAAACAGGCAGGCCTAAAAAGCAACGTCAATTTGTAAACATGAAATTCCAAACAAAATAAGAGATGAAGCACTATTAGCGGAAGGCGTACCCAAGTTGCCGTAGCCATGGAGGCCGCGGGCAACAACTGTAAAAAAATCGCCAACCCTATGGGAGACATTTCTGTTGCAGTCGCAATGTATTCAAGGTTGTTGTGCGCCATGATACGAATCACCACTAGGATGCTGGAAAGTAGATGATGAGATATCGGCAAGGACATGCCCGCAAACATGTGTGGGCAAGGAGGAAAGCTAGGTGTAGACAATGAAAAGCTATGTTGGGAGTGCCAACTGAGCAAGCAAATGAGCACGCATGTTTGTCTCGCGTGGTGTATGGACAATCGGCAGAGCTAGCGAGTGTAGCAAACTGCATAAGCGAAGCAAATCAGGAGCCAGCGAGGATGTGGCTGAGGCAATGACGTCAAGAAGTTTGGTGCAATCGACCTCTAGGGTAAAGCAGCCTAGTCGTGGAAGATAATACATAGCAGCAAGAAGTGCAGCCTGTGCCTCCACCTGCAATGGCATATTAAGTCGAAGGAGAAAAGAAATCGCAAGAAGAAATGTGCCAGCGGAGTCACAAACAATGGCTCCACTGCTGGCTGCATAGCGGCCAGCTGCAGCATCTGTGTCCAGCTTGAGGCGACCAACTAGCGGCGGTGACCACTGAATAATGCAAGGCCAAAGAGTATGTAAGGGAGGGAAAGGCCTGCATATAGAAGGCAAAGGACACTCGTAGCAAGCTTAGTACCAGACATCGACTTCGACAACACAAAAAGATCGGTGCGAGTAGAGCGAATAACCGATCGTGAAGACCGAAGGGAAGTATCAAAGACATTGGATGAATACATTTTCTATATATTCCACAACAACGATCCGGGAAAGATTAGATGCATCTCCACCATAAAATTTAAGGGGAGCAGAACGCCAGATGAGCATCATATAAGATCGTCCTGATCCACCACTGAAAGGCGAGACATCAAGCAAAGCAACAAATATGACCATATTATGCGTATCTCAGGGCAGAGAAAAAAAAAAGATAAAGTGTAAGAGCACTATCCAACTGATAGAATAGACACCGAGATGGCAGAACCTGTGTGACCTTAATTGAGTTGTCTAGTAGGGGTAGTGCACCATGATAGAGATGCCAAAGTAAAAGCTGTATAGCCGACCGCTGTGTCTGACGCTAGATAAAGTTATGTGACATGAGTGTCGGCCGAGATCTACGAACCATGGTATAGGCTGCACTCAAAGCAAAAGCGCCAGAAAGAGTAGGCCACACTGGGGCGGAAGACTACAGGGTGGTGGTCTTGGAGCATAAGGGATGGATTGCACAAATACGCTTCTATACAGCAGAGTCATATAAGCGCAGTCGGGAATCTAAACGAGGACCATAGCAAGCTCGCATGTAGCAGCCCCACAAAGAATCACTGTAGTGATATATATGCCACACCTTGCATGCAAGGGCTTCCTGCATGGCATTCAAGTCAAGAATGCCAAGACCACCCTCCTGTGTGGTTAGGCAGAGCTGCATCCAAGAGATCCAATGATGAAGATCTGGTCCCTAGAAAAATCTTGCAAAGCATTGCTGGAGGGACTGAATGACTTCCCAAGGAAGACAAGCCCAGCCATGATATAAAGTGGCATGGAGGATAAAACAAATTGAATAAGGGTAATGCGACCGAGGGCCCCCAAGAGTTTTTGCGGCCAGCTGTCAAGGCGAGCATCAATGTAAGACAAAAGGTCAATGCAGTGTACCATGCATGAGATGACCTTGTGCATGTAAGAACCCAAGTATTTCAATGGTAATGAAGACAGACGCATATCAAAGATGGAGATTAAGTCCTGTCGACGAGTGTGTGAGATGCTTGATGAGAAGACAACACTGCTCTTATGATAGTTAACCGCCTGTCCTGAATCCTGTTCATACATGGTCAAAAAATGTTTGAACCAGCATAGATTATGTCTATCAGCTGTGAGAAAAGTAGGAGATCATCCGCATATGACAAGTGAGAGATGGTAAGTGGAAGCAGGCCAAGAGGAAGAGGACGAATAAAGCCGCGGTGGATACGGGCATTAAGGGCCCGAGTAAAAACTTCCGCCACCACAATAAAATGCAATGGAGATATGGGATCGCCTTGCTTTACCCTATAAGTAGGCCTAAAAAAACCACTGGGTACACCATTGCCAAGACAGAGAAATAGGTGCTACTGAGGTGATTGAGGACTAAAGTGATAAAGAAGTCAGAGAACCCGAACCGAGCCAGTACCAACCACAGGAAATGCCAGCTCACTCGATCGAATGCTTTAGCTAGATCACGTTTGATAATACAATTGAAAGAGGGGGTGTGATCAAGCCAGTGCACCATCTCATTACTAAGTAAAAGCTGCTTAGTAATACCTTTATCTTTTTGAAAGCCTGCCTGTTCCAGAGATATGATCTTGGAGAGGACGGTATTCAATCTCGATGCAAGTATGCGTGTCTAAATCTTGCTCAAAAATGTACACAAAGCAATGGGCATGTAATCACTAAAAGAAGTCCACGAAGACCCTTTCGGGAGGAGCACAAATAACGTATGAGCCACAGACTTAGGTAAAAATCCCAAGAAAAATTCTTGGACGACCTTATAAACATTTGAATGGATGACCTCCCAACAAGTTATGTAAAAGCATCCATTGTAGCCTTCTGGCCTTGCGGCACTTTGAGGGTCTAATGCGCAGACAGCACAACAAACCTCTTCCTCGAATGGCATAGAGGCAAGAGGTCATTTTCTGAAGCTGTCAGTATTCATAGGATGGTGTCTAGCAAGTCTGAATCATCTAGTGTAGGCTGAGTTGTGGACATGGCCAAATAGAAGTCAACAGCAGCCTGCTAAATATCTTCTTGTGTGTCACATACAGTACCGTCATTATGTTCTATGCGATGAATGTACTACCGCCGCTGTCGATTCTGAAGAATCGCAGGATAGTATTTGGTATTTGTATCATCGTCCTTCAACCACTTAACTCGCGCCTTCTACTTCCAGAATTCCTTTTTCTTGAGTACAGGCTAATCTGAACTCAGCCTGTGTCGCAAAGTATGTGAGGCGGGTTTCATCTAACGGAGTATTATCATAGGCAAGCTCAGCTCCTTGAACTTAGCGCTCAGCATATTCAACCTGATAGAATATATTTCCACAAACATCCTTATTCCACGCCGATACATCTCACTTAAATAAACACAATTCAGTGCACAAAATCCCTACATGCCCCAGTGGTAGGATAGGATTCCCATTTTTGTCGCAAGAAAGAGAGAAAATGAGGATGGGAAGTCCATATTGATAGAAACTGAAACTGTTAGGATCCAGCATCCCCGGCCACACGACACTCAAGTAATAATTGACAGTGATCGGCTGTAACTCGACTTAAGTGAGTGAGTTTAATGTGGAAAAAGATATCGTAGAAAGCTGCAATACAGAACACCAAGTCCAATCTATGGCATAAACGACCCAAACCTCGACCACCGAGCCAGGTAAAATGGGTTCCCATATATGGAAGGACATGTCATGCACAATGATCAACTACAGAATTGAAATCCGCTAATGACGACAAAACAGGGCGATCAACCCCCTTGTGATCCTATATTGACAAAAATGTGTTAAAATCCTCAAATAATAGCCATGGTTCCAGTGTAGAGTCACATGATATATTGAGTTCGACCCATAATGTTTGACGCTCCTGTAGAGAAAAAGGGGTTTGAGTGATTTTCAAATACATGATTTAAATGTGCACAAAAACGAGCATAAGATAAAACGTGCATGATATAAACAAACGTGTGCATGATACATTGCTATTACTTGCCTTATTTAGCTTATATATAATGTTGCCGGACTAACGAGCCATGAAGAGTTAAAGCTTACATCATATGGCAAACATTTGTTGTGTTTATACTATTTTCAGGTGCCACCATTAATGAACTAAACTAGTTCATTAAGTGAAGTACTTAGTTTATTAAACTAAGTAGTTCATTAAAGGAAGCCACATTTGGAAAAGGCACAAAGGCAACAAGGCTAAGGAAGGAAAGTGTTCTCCTCCTCCCCTCTTAATTATACACGCCTATATCCATATATATTACATATATTTTCAGATTTTTTGAAAAAGGCACATACACATGTATTCCAACGTACTACCGACACGTTGTATATTTTACGTACATACGTTAACGTCACACCACTATACTTAACTCATATTTATGAGTATATTCAGGTCTTATATCATATGATATAAGATATGGTGATGACAAATTTAAATACGACACGATAAAAGGTTCTAAACCGAAAATTATCGTATCGGGCGAATACCGAAACTTCGCCAACGTGTCACGTACTTGCCATAAATAAATGGCCAGCCCCTATACTTCAAAAATCATCAAAAATGTCGTGGGTTACATGAAATATTCAGCCAAAAATACTTTCCATGTTGGCACACACAAATCACCCCACATTAAGGCCAAAATGTGAAGATTCCAAGTTTAATTTTGTCACATGTTAATGGTACCACTTTAGACCAGCCAAGTGCTGAGATTTAAAGTATATATTATATATATTATGTATAACATAATATATATAACATGTGTAAAAGTCGGAATTTAAATTAGAGAAAAATCGGGTAATCGATAAATATCGAAAATTCAGTTTTCCGCACACAACACATGGAACGTTTTTGGTACATCATGTGACACGTATCTAGACACTTTTTACATATGATATACATCTTAAAGTGTTCTAGAAAATTAAATTAAGGACTGATTGGAATATAACATGTGTGTATTATTAAATGTGCATTATTTTACAAAGTTATCAAAAATAAATTTCAGCACATGCACATACATATCCAACGCCACCTACAGCTGAGATGGAGCTTATTTGGAGCCTTGTTGGCATATTGATTGGTCAAGGATCAATCATGCAATGTTGGTGAATTAAAGAGAGAAGCTACAAATGGTAAGAATTCAAAATTTCTCTCTCTTATAACACATGCTGAAAATTTCAGCATGCTACACAAGGCTGGCCGATTTTTTGACATAAATGTGATATAATTTGTCATCTTTTATTGTGTGATTGATTGGAAGAAGAAATGGAAATGATTTGAATATTATTTAAATTAATAAAGTGTGATATTCTACATATCACACATGCTGAAATTTTTTCAGCATGTGTGAGACATAGAGTGGCCGAATTTATGAGCTAAATAGTGTCCATGTTCATTTCTCATGTGATAGGAATAATTACCATCAATTGGTGATTCATTTTATAAAGAAAAATCAAAGTAAATTTGGCATTATTTTGAATGAAATGGAATGATGCACATGCTGAATTTTCAGCATGGTATGGCCGATTTTCATCTTAGCAAGGAAGGAATTTTTGTCTTGCAATTTATGTGATAATCTTATGATTTATGGAAATTATTTTGTGATGATTTTGGCACATGTTTTAAGTGTTATTCTCTGATTTTTCCACGTCATCAATGATGACAACATCCAACCTATCATGAAGTGCCAAGTAAGCAAAGCTTAAATGAACATCCAATAAGAAGATGCCAAGTAAGCAAGACCTTGTCACAATGATGTCTTACATTCTCCCAAGGACTTAGAAGACAATTTTCAAGAGGGAGAGCACCAAGAGACGGCCACAATGTGATTAAAAAGAAGGAAGAAGAGCAAAACAAGAACAAGAACAAGAGTTGCAAGTTCAAGGATCAAAAGTGTTCTAGCCTTATTCTTCTACATTCTCCTTCTTTCTTTCTTCTTGAAAGCCTATTGTATTCATATCTTTAAATCCTGAATAGGCTTGAGATATACCACCACATACTCTTTATCTTTGTAAAAGATTGATCAAGGTGTGATCAATCTTCATTCTTGCTAGGTGGTGGTGTTCGTGCGAATTGTATTGAACATACAAGGTTGGTAAAGGGTTGGAGTTGGTGTGTAACTCCATCAACCCTGTGGTAAGGTGTTTTTTGAGTTGTGTGATTAGTATGAACCAAGGAAGGTGTTCCTTGAAGACTGGAGTAGGTTGTTGATAACCGAACTAGTATAAAATTCTTGGTGCCATTTACTTTCAGCACTGATTTTCTGTTTCAGCACTGTTTACTGTTTTTAATCACGTTCGTAAAATAGTAAACGAACTTCAAAAATCACGAAACTTTCAGAAAATATAACCACACATTCTAGGGTTCTTTTGGCGTAAGTTTCAACCCTTTTGGACAAGTATAAGTCATTCAAACGTCCAAAGTTCTGAGACTAGTGCAGTCTGATTTTCAGGCTTGCAAAGGTTGAGACTTTGATCGTATTTGACTAACTTCCCAAAAGAATTTTTCAAAACTGTTTCAACCCATTTAAATATAACATATAAGGGGTTAGTGATTAAATTTTCAGAGCATTTGGAGTTGTATACAAATAGGAATTAATTTTCAAATCAGTGTATCGGTTCTGGCAGATTTGCACAATCTGACCACCAGCGATTTTTCAAGGGGTTAAAGGTTGAATTTTAATCTGAAATTTTTAGGAGACACTCATAACATCTGAGTATAAGTTTTCTCCAAATTTTAGAATTTTTGAAGACCTGAAAACTGGTTTTCAAAACGTTTTAAAACTAGTTCTGAAAACAGAAACTGTTTTCAGAAGTTGGGTTTTTGGTTCAAACAAATTTTAAAAACCACATTTTCCGCACCCACTATTCAATCCCCCCCCTTCTACTGGTGCCTTGCAGATCCTACAATTGGTATCAGAGCGCAGGAACACTCACAACAAAAGGATCCAACGATCTTAGTGAGATGGCAACCACTAGCGACAAAACCGAGCAAGAAGGTATGTCAAGCCAAATGCCTCCACTATTTGAAAATGAGGTAAATTCTGATTCTGACTCGGATTCTTAACTATCTTATGATGATTTATATGTTGAATATCTTGAATTACATAAGTTTGCTAGAACTCTTACAAAACAAAAGAAATGGTAAATTGAAGACAAGAAATTGTTAGAATCTTCTAACAAAGATCTTGTGTCTCAATTAAACGATTCAAAAGAAGAGTCGTCGTGCATTATAAATTCATTAAAGTCTGAAATTTCATCATTGACATCCGAGAATACTAAATTGAAATCCGAGATTTCAAACTTGAAATCAAGGAATGCGGATATAGAGAAAAAGGTGAAACAATTTGACACGAGAACAAACATGCTAGATCACATCATTTCTTCTCAAAAGCATGATAGTGATAAAACCGGACTTGGATACGTTGAGAAAAGTAAGCCACAAAATAAACCAACCAAATTCATCCCATCTAAGAAAATAGATGCATCAAAGACATATGTGGCATCTAAGAAGACACATAGGCCTTTTCTTATGACATCTCAACGTGCTTCTTCTTCACATCATGCAAAATATAATTATGTGCCATATAGATATGAGAAGAAACAAGTGATGCATACGCGACACTCACATCACAAAAATGCATCTAGATCACGTCCCGTGCATGCAAATCGAAATGCTTATCAAAAACAGAAACCATGCTACATGCATAATGGGATTCTTGGCCAAAGGCCAAACGCATATGTCCCTAACATATATTATGTTACGTTCTCATCACCTTTCTCACCTTTTGGAAGACCTAGAAAGGTCACCCAAATTTGGGTACCAAAAGGGACATTTTCAAAGGGTTGAATAAATAACCCTTATGAACGCATGTTATATGCAATACATGATTTTTTTTCTTCTTCATCTTTACAGGCATCTCTTGATTTACTTTTCAAAATAAAGAGGGAGAGACAGCATGATTTAAGGGGGAGAGAGATACTGATTGCATAAATCAAGGGGGAGAGGATTCGAAATTTAAATTTCGAATTTTAAATTTATGCATAATTGAAGGGGGGAGCGATAGGATTTAAATCATGTGCATAAGTTATTTTGAAAATCATCAAAAGGGGGAGATTGTAGAGAAAAAGGGGTTTGAGTGATTTTCAAATACATGATTTAAATGTGCACAAAAACGAGCATAAGATAAAACGTGCATGATATAAACAAACGTGTGCATGATACAATTCTATTACTTGCCTTATTTAGCTTATATATAATGTTGCCGGACTAACGAGCCATGAAGCGTTAAAGCTTACATCATATGGCAAACATTTATTGTGTTTATACTATTTTCAGGTGCCACCATTAATGAACTAAACTAGTTCATTAAGTGAAGTACTTAGTTTATTAAACTAAGTAGTTCATTAAAGGAAGCCACATTTGGAAAAGGCACAAAGGAAACAAGGCTAAGGAAGGAAAGTGTTCTCCTCCTCCCCTCTTAATTATACACGCCTATATACATATATATTACATATATTTTCAGATTTTTTGAAAAAGGCACATACACATGTATTCCAACGTACTACCGACACGTTATATATTTTATGTACGTACGTTAACGTCACACCACTATACTTAACTCATATTTATGAGTATATTCAGGTCTTATATCATATGATATAAGATATGGTGATGACAAATTTAAATACGACACGATAAAAGGTTCTAAACCGAAAATTATCGTGTCGGGCGAATATCGAAACTTCGCCAACGTGTCACGTACTTGCCATAAATAAATGGCCAGCCCCTATACTTCAAAAATCATCTAAATTGTCGTGGGTTACATGAAATATTCAGCCAAAAATACTTTCCATGTTGGCACACACAAATCACCCACATTAAGGGCAAAATGTGAAGATTCCAAGTTTAATTTTGTCACATGTTAATGGTACCACTTTAGACCAGCCAAGTGCTGAGATTTAAAGTATATATTATATATATTATGTATAACATAATATATATAACATGTGCAAAAGTTGGAATTTAAATTAGAGAAAAATCGGGTAATCGATAAATATCGAAAATTCGGTTTTCTACGCACACAACACATGGAACGTTTTTGGTACATCATGTGACACGTATCTAGACACTTTTTACATATGATATACATCTTAAAGTGTTCTAGAAAATTAAATTAAGGGCTGATTGGAATATAACATGTGTATATTATTAAATGTGCATTATTTTACAAAGTTAGCAAAAATAAATTTCAGCACATGCACATACATATCCAACGCCACCTACAGCTGAGATGGAGCTTATTTGGAGCCTTGTTGGCATATTGATTGGTCAAGGATCAATCATGCAATGTTGGTGAATTAAAGAGAGAAGCTACAAATGGTAAGAATTCAAAATTTGTCTCTCTTGTAACACATGCTGAAAATTTCAGCATGCTACACAAGGTTGGCCGATTTTTTGACATAAATGTGATATAATTTGTCATCTTTTATTGTGTGATTGATTGGAAGAAGAAATGGAAATGATTTGAATATTATTTAAATTAATAAAGTGTGATATTCTACATATCACACATGCTGAAATTTTTTCAGCATGTGTGAGACATAGAGTGGCCGAATTTATGAGCTAAATAGTGTCCATGTTCATTTCTCATGTGATAGGAATAATTACCATCAATTGGTGATTCATTTTATAAAGAAAAATCAAAGTAAATTTTGCATTATTTTGAATGAAATGGAATGATGCACATGCTGAATTTTCAGCATGGTATGGCCGATTTTCATCTTAGCAAGGAAGGAATTTTTGTCTTGCAATTTATGTGATAATCTTGTGATTTGTGGAAATTATTTTGTGATGATTTTGGCACATGTTTTAAGTGTTATTCTCTGATTTTTCCAAGTCATCAATGATGACAACATCCAACCTATCATGAAGTGCCAAGTAAGCAAAGCTTAAATGATCATCCAATAAGAAGATGCCAAGTAAGCAAGACCTTGTCACAATGATGTCTTACATTCTCCCAAGGACTTAGAAGACAATTTTCAAGAGGGAGAGCACCAAGAGGCAGCCACAATGTGATTAAAAAGAAGGAAGAAGAGCAAAACAAGAACAAGAACAAGAGTTGCAAGTTCAAGGATCAAAAGTGTTCTAGCCTTCTTCTTCTACATTCTCCTTCTTTCTTTCTTCTTAAAAGCCTATTGTATTCATATCTTTCAATCTTGAATAGGCTTGAGATATACCACCACATATTCTTTATCTTTGTAAAAGATTGATCAAGGTGTGATCAATCTTCATTCTTGCTAGGTGGTGGTGTTCGTGCGAATTGTATTGAACATACAAGGTTGGTAAAGGGTTGGAGTTGGTGTGTAACTCCATCAACCCTGTGGTAAGGTGTTTTTTGAGTTGTGTGATTAGTGTGAACCAAGGAAGGTGTTCCTTGAAGACTGGAGTAGGTTGTTGATAACAGAACCAGTATAAAATTCTTGGTGCCATTTACTTTCAGCACTGATTTTCTGTTTCAGCACTGTTTACTGTTTTTAATCACGTTTGTAAAAATAGTAAACGAATTTCAAAAATAACGAAACTTTCAGAAAATATAACCAAACGTTCTAGGGTCCGTTTGGCGCAAGTTTCAACCCTTTTGGACAAGTATAAGTCATTCAAACGTCCAAAGTTCTGAGACTAGTGCAGTCTGATTTTCAGGCTTGCAAAGGTTGAGACTTTGATCGTATTTGACTAACTTCCCAAAAGCATTTTTCAAAACTGTTTCAACCCATTTATATATAACATATAAGGGGTTAGTGGTTAAAGTTTCAGAGCATTTGGAGTTGTATACAAATAGGAATTAATTTTTTAAATCAGTGTATCGGTTCTGGCAGATTTGTGCAATCTGACCAGCAATGATTTTTTAAGGGGTTAAAGGTTGAATTTTAATCTGAAATTTTTAGGAGACACTCATAACATCTGAGTATAAGTTCTATCCAAATTTCAGAATTTTTGAAGACCTGAAACCTAGTTTTCAAAACGTTTTAAAACTAGTCCTGAAAACAGAAACTGTTTTCAGAAGTTGGGTTTTTGGTTCAAACAAATTTTAAAAACCACATTTTCCGCACCCACTATTCAACCTCCCCCCTTCTAGTGGTGCCTTACAGATCCTACAGCTCCCCATTAGTGTGTCTGTCATACACACATGAATGCCAATAGCTAAGATTTATGGAAGAAAGGCGCAACCGCAGATGTGAAACCTGCTCCCCAATCCGAGATTCCAACAAATCCAGGAACTCCCATGCCAAAAGCACTACATACGATCATCAAACAAATCCATACAAGAAGAAAATCCTAACTGAACCTTAGCATGCTGTAGCCATGCGGCAGACTGCTGAGCCTCAATGATCACAAGAAGCATAACAGAGTATTGCTGTAATAAGAAACACAAACAAGATTTCGATCATGGAATGTCTTGGGATATCATATGTAGATCACTAAATACATATATGCTTTCGATAAGAAACACAAACAAGAAACAAAAACAAGATTTAGAGCAAAACGGTGGGACGTCTTCATACACCACTACAGTCGTCGATCATGGAATGTCCTGGGATATCATATGCAGATCACTAAATACACATATGATTTCGATCCCTGCTACGATGCCCCAATCGTCTTGGTGTGCCTGTTTTTGTCAGGCCTACTGTTTTACCTTCATAATCAACTTGTTCTCTTTGCTATTGCTTCCATGATTGGTACTCTTATTTGATTAGATGTTGCTACACAACAGATTCTTCAACCGTCTGTGGCAAAGGTTTGTGTTGACATTGATGTCTCAAACGACCTTCCTTCGAAATTGCATATACAAGGTACAGATCACCATCACTTTCAACCAGTTGTATATGAGGATGTTCCTCTCTTTTGTGATAAATATTGTATCTTGGGCCAAAAAAGGGATGATTGTGCTAAGTTGACACTGTCGTCCACAGCTTCGATTGAAGCTCCCTTGCCCACTGAACTTCAGGGACCATCTAAAACATGACGTAAGAAATCTTAGCCCTGCTCCTGTCAATGCCTTGCTGGAAGCTTTGTCTCAGCCACAAGATCCTGTTTGCCTAGCCATTGTGCCTTCGTCTGACTTGGCTGATCATCCACAGGGGACAGTTGTTGTTAAGGAAGCACCGCTATCCCATTCTCAAAATTTGGAAGTGTTAGGACGTTGCTTCAATGACCTAACGACTGAGGATCATGCACCTCATGCTCCCACTATATTTCATTCAGTGTCATATTCAGAGCTTTATGTGGAGATAGTCAAGCATGTTGATTATCTTGTTGTGTTGGATCTTCAACAGGAATTTCTTACTGCCTCCGCTAGTTGGGCTCGCAGTTTGCCATCCTCTATGGATCACACCTCAGATGCTGAGCTTTTGCATCAATTATCTTACCTGTTCGAGGACGCTGATGATCATGGATTTGTTCCATGTTTGCACAAACGAAACCATTGGCTTCACGTCAAATTCCATGTTCTCCGCAGCAGGTTCTTACTTGTAGTGTTGCTCGGTCTTGAAGCTCACAGCCTAATCTTTCTCAATGAATGTGATTGTTTGGAATTTTTGAGTTTCACAAACTTCATTGCCCCGTTTACGTTTGTTGCTTCAACAATTTTCTGTTCATTTTCTGTTTGTTATCGAGCCACAACAGCTTAGTTCTCGGCTGAACCAAGCTCGGCTGCAACCTGGCTTTTCGTATATGATGAGTGTATGTGATGGTCGAACATGGTGTTTTTGGCATGGACATGTTTTGGATTTATTGGACTCTTCGGACTTTTCACAGGTAACACATTTACGCTTCCCTGTACTTTCAAAAAATATCGTTTTTTGGCATTCATGTGTTTATGGGCGACATATGATGGTGGATCGACGGGATCTCTATGCTGATTTGAGTCGGCATTATGAGATTATTCAGGATCCCTGGATATTAACTGGCGATTTTAATTGTTTCTTATCACTTTCGGATCATAAAAGGACTGCCCGTCCACCGATATCTTATTTGGATGATTTTAATTCCATGGTTGATTATGGGGCTTGGCATATTGTGACGCACATTCGCACTCATTGTAGAAGGGAACAGGAGTAAAGATAGACCCAAACTGACTTGGGATGAGTAAATTAGGCACGACCTACTAGATCTGCACCTCTCTGAGGACATGGCCAGGATAGGAGTTCATGGAGACATAAGATTAAGGTTAACAAGGTATAGGTCATATATAGGGACACCTTAGAATATATTTAGGGACATATAGGGCGTAGACACTATCTACGCTTTAGGTTGACTTTGCACTTGGTTGCTTATGTTTTACCATTGTTTTGCATTATATGTACATATACACATTATGTGTATTTTAAGACAGAAAGCGTATTCTTTGTATTTCTTGAATTCCCTCGCTAACACACTAGCACATCATATCTCTATTATTATGTTATTTATGCAGGTACATATAGAGCCGGAGGTCTCACTGGAAGCAGACTCTCCATCCCTTGAGATAGAGGTGTTGTCTGCCTACCACTAACCCTCCCCAGACCCTCACGATAGCTTTTGTTGTCCTTGAGATATACTAGGTACGGATGATGATGATGATGATGACATTGGCACTCGATATACATGCAAGGCGATCGGGGATTAGGTCGCGTTTGGAGACGCTTGGATTGGGTTTTTTGTAATGTGGCTTTTTACGATTTATTTCCTAAGGTACGCTTGACAGATCTTAGTCGCACTATATCTGATCATTGCCAATTGCTACTTCAATGTAATATGCATGTTTGGGTTGGGCCGAGCCAGTTTTGTTTTCTGACCATTTGGACCACACATCTAGATTTCCATACATTTATGTGTGGGGCTTGGGAATGTTATCATATCGTAGGGGGCATGCACGGGTTCTGTGACAAACTTTGCATGTTTAAAATGGATGTCGCACGGTGGAATAAAAAAGTTTTCGAAAATATTTTCCATCAGCTAGAGCATGCAGAACAGCTCGTCTAGAGTCTTGAGATGGCGTATGATCTTAATCCGTCCGACAAGAATCGTGAGGCATATTTTGCTTCACAGGCCGAGTTGCATAGGACATTTGTACAGAAGATGGATTTCTTGAGGCAAAAAGCTCGTGTTAGATGGCTTCAGGAGGGGGAGATTAATACTCGGTTTTATCATTCATTAGTCAAAGAAAAAAGACAATGCCAAGGTATATATTGCATCGAGACTTACACAGGTGTAGGTTGTGACACTCCGAACACCATTAGTGACGCTGCAGTTGATCATTTCATGAAGCTGTTTACTAGTTAGCCTATCAATGACGTCACAGAGTTCTTACAGTGCATACCACGCATAGTGACAGCGACAGATAACACGCTTTTGACGCACATGCCATCAGAAGAAGAAGTGAAGCAGGTTGTTTGGTCGCTAGACCTGCATAGCGCAGCCAGACCGGATGGCTATAATGGTTGCTTCTTTCGATCTTGTTGGGATGTCATACATATGGATGTATATAAGGTGATGCATGAATATTTCTTGGGGTTTCCCCTTCCACGATGATGGCTCATTCTATGATCGTCCTCCTTCCAAAAGAGGCGGTTCAGCATACATTTAATGATCATCAGCCCATAGCCTTGTCCGCCTTTGTGTGCAAAATACAGACTCCCATTCTTGCTACTTGTCTGCGTGATATTTTTACGCTGGTCATTTCTCCAGAGCATGCTAGTTTCCAGAAGGGACAGGGTATTTCAGAACATGTATTGCTTGGTGCGGTGATGGTTCATTGGTTTGATCGGGGGAGTAGGCCAAGTAACGCCATAATCAAGCTTGACATGGCTAAAGCATTCGATCGCATCAGTAGGAAATTCCTTCAACAGGTTCTTTTCCGTTTTGGGTTTTCTCTGTTCATTATCTCATTTGTTCTCAATCATTTAGAAGGTATGCACATATCTATCTTATTTAATGGCATTCCTCAGGGCTTCTTTTGACCTACAAGCAAGGGTATCCATTATCGTCCTTCTTATTTATATTGGCAGCATAAGGATTTAGCCAATGTTTAAAGCAATTCGTTTCTCGATCGCAAATCACTCTTTTCTCTTTAAGCTGAATGCTAGTGGTCATTTCTCATTTGTCCTATGTTGATGATTTGTTGGCATTATTGGTGGCGAATCGCCGAAATCTTTCTCGTTTCAAGCAATTCTTGACTTCTTATGAAAAGGTGTTGGGTCAGGTGGTTAACTGGCACAAAAGTACTGTGGTTTTCTCATCTCGAGTCTCTTCCCACAAACGTCGTTCTTATACTCAGTTGTTAGCCATGCGGTAGTCATCTTTGCCAATGAAATATTTCGGCTTCTATTTGCATGAGGGTATCACCTGAGTATCTCACTGTCAGGATCTTCTACAACATATGGACTCACGATTAGGCGGATGTTAGCAAAAGCTACTAGGGACAGCCGGCCTCCTGGGGCTTATTTGTTCTGTCCTTTCATCTATGCCTCTTTATATTATGGCAGGGACGTGGCTGCTTAGGAGTGTCATTCACGCTCTTGAGTAGAGATACTCTCGCTTTTTCTAGTACCCCAGTTGGCTATATTGGGTCTCCTGGCGCAGTATTTGCTATCCATATCAGGAGGGCCGTCTGGCTATCCGGGACCTTCAGGCAGCACAGGAGGTGCATGCTTGTAAATTGTGGCAGATGTATCAGACTGCTGATACACTTTGGGGGGTAGTACATGCAATACCGATATGGTGGACGTGGGGATTATCAGCCACGTCTCTATGACTCCCTAGTCTTGCACCATATTTGTGATATTCATAGTTTATGTACTCTGCTGGTTGACATGGTTGATGGTGTGCCTGTGTGGCCATCAGCGATGGGGCCTTTACACTCCGCTATGCATATGACTTGCTCCGCCTGACGAAATCCACGCTCATTTATCACACGTATATTTGGTTGAAGACACAGCGCCCAACTATTCAGGTATTCCTTTGGAAAGTTTATCATGGAGCTTTGCCATTGCCGGATACACTTCAGCATTTTTTGATCGTTCAGCGTACTATATGTCCATTCTGTCGGCTGGCATCTACATCGACTTGTCATTTATTTTTTCTTGTCCTGAGGTCCGAGTTATTTAGAATTATTTTGATGTCTTGTTGGGCATTAGGATCTCCCCTCCTTCGGGTTGGAATTCTCATTTATTGGCTATATGGTTTGCTGCCCCCCACTCTTTCCTGGGTGACATGCAGAAGATATATCTTGGCGTCCTACTGTGGCATATATCGAAGATGTATGCTGCTATTGTGTTTGATGACGCTTTATGATCCCAACGACTTGTCATTCGGTCTATTCAGAGTGATCTTTTCATCTGGTCTAGGTCTATGTCTGGTTCAAGGATCGCGTCACTTGTTCCACAGCTTATACAGTTTGGTCTTTCTCCTCATCTCTGCTCTAGTCGATTGCGGGTCATTCGTTGGTCTCCACTACTGTCGGGCCGTCTGAAGCTTAATACTGATGTGGCTGTTGGCAGACACACGACTGGTGGTGGTGTATATTACGTGATTGTTATGGTAGGTTTGTGCATGCTCTTTCATATCCATTATGATTTTCCACTTCGGGTTGAGGCACAAGCTGTCCTACTAGCTCCTATCTATTACATATCATTATATGGAAATTTATTTATTGAGGTGGATTGCCTGGAGTTGGTCACTGTTCTTGTTATCCATGACTCCTACGTTGCTCCAGATCTCCATTGTCTTTAATCTACACTCGCCGCTTCATCCCTCTGATTATATAACGCCCCCAGAGAGACTAATCAGTCTGTCCACTTTCTGGCTCAAGCCGCTTTGACATGATCTACAGTTGATTACTACACTTCCCTGTCGTTGCTTCCATCGAATGTTTGAGGCTTAGGGCTTACGGATGCAATCACTTGCTTCATTTCGTCATGCTAGTGCGGACATGTATCATGGGATCCCACCACCTTGATAGTCGGCTCATTGATAATGACCGCCGCATTCTACACCGTTGCACCTTGGATATTGTACATTCCGCATTTGCTTGTGTACTGTATTGTATCACAACTATTCAACCATTTAAATATCTATGCATTTTCCTTTGTCCAAGGTTTTTCCACAAGGGTGGTTTTACTTGGCACGGTTTTAATGCGTCATATCATATGTGTTGAAAGTTGCCTTCAATGTTAATTTCTTTCATTTTGTAACACATTTTTTCATCTCTTTTAATTTCCTTCGTTTTTTATACCATAATATTCCTCCACCATAAGTGAGGCCCAATGATATAAATCACATCTTTCTGCCAATATACATATACATATATATATATATATATATATGTGTATGTATGTATAGACACACACACATAGGGTGGCCAAGTAGGAGAAAAAGAAAGATGAAATTGTGGTTAGGAAAATACCCTAACAAAATACCAAGTGTATAAAATTGGGTAGAAACCAATGATGGTATTTTGTCCTATTCTACCCACTAAAACGTCCCCATGGCCGAGTTCTACATGCAAGTGGGAAGGATGATTTTCTTTCATTTTTATTCCACTACACAAACAAAATCCTACACACTTTTATCCCAATCATCACACTTTCTTCCCACTTTCTTGACAAGACAAGCCACCAAGTTCCCCCTTCCAAACCTTATAGGCTGGCCACCCTACCCCTACCTAAGACAAGACTCCTCCTTTTCTTATACACTATCCCTTCATCATTAACCTACACACTAAGTCTCCTTATGCCATCATTAAACCAAGAAGATTTTTCTCTCTCTCCCCAAACCCCTCTCTCGGCCGAATGTTAAGAAAGGGGGGAAACCCCGCTCTTTCTCACTTCACATTTCAAGCAACTCCCACAGTCCAACAAATACTCTCTCTTTTGTCTCAAAAACTCAAGTCTTCCAAAAACCTCTCCATATCCTCCATGTGGCTGCGAATTCCCATAGGAACAAAAGGAAGAATTTTTTCTTTTCACCTCACATAAACATATCCAAAACGAAGTTCCAAAACCCTCCACCATCCAAGTGTGTTTCAAGAAGGTTGTAGGGCTAAGAATCAAAGAAGAGCAAGGTAAGAACTTTATGTGGCTTAAGTTAAATTCTTCCATCTATTTAGCTTTATAAGTTGTTCACTAACCCCTCACTTTTGGCTTCAAAACCGTGTACCTCAAAGAAGGAGAGGAAGATATTTTTCTTCCAAACCAAGTGAAGAAACATAACTTCAAGTGTAATAAAAAGTGATAAAGGCAAGTATTCTTCCTAGATCCTTCATGGATTTTCAAAGGTTAAGTATATATGTTCATATCAAAGATGGATCATCCATGTAGTATGTTCAAGTTTTTACCATAAGAATATGTAAAATATATGTTTCTATATGATATATATTGTATATATACAGACATAAATTCAGCCACGAAAAAGAATGGAACTTTTATGTATAAATGAAATGAAAGGATAATTCTTAGTGGATATATATATAATAAATAAAGAAACTAAAGATATATTTAATGTTAAGGAAAGTGTACAAAGAATGCAACTTTGGTGTATTTGTTTATGTATTTCCTTATGATGATCATCAAGTATGCATCTTCTATGGCATTTCGGTTTTCATATGTTTTATGGTCTTGTTTTTAGAATATTTATGTATGCATCATAAGCATGACTAACATACTTTGTCACAAGTGTATTTTGATGATCATCATCTCATATATGTACATATACACAAACGGCCATGAGGCAATTTTTCGCACTTCACTTGAGCTTCATCGATTTTAGTATGTGCATGTTTATGATGTTTATGGTTCATAAAGTGCACACTTTTTATGGTTTCCATCTTTTCTATATTGATTTTCATCATGTCACAAATATGGAAATAAGTATGATGATGGAAACTAATATATACTTGGTTAATATAAACATATTCAACACATAACATGTATGTAGAATGGGAGAAAATGAGATTAAAGTGAGTACGTGAATGTCTATAAAAATCGGCCATAAGGCCTTAAATAAAGATAAAATAAATTGTGACATGATATGAATGTGAGAATGTGAAAATATTTATGTAGCCGCCACCGGCGGGACCAACGGCGCCGCCATCCTTCGCAGATGTACTCCGTGGCAATTCTCCTCCTATGATTCAGCCGAAACCATATTCTAGATTCAAGGGTTGTCCTTCCATTTAATTCTCCGACAAAGAGGTCGACTCCTTGATCGCTCCATTCCAACACACTCTAGCCGGATCATTTTGGCACGGCCGGCCATCAATGGATGCTTTGAAAAAAGCTTTCGATAGAATAGGCTTCACAGGTGCGGTGAATATCGGCCTTCTTAATAAAACTCACATTCTTATTCGATTTGATCAGGAAAGAGATTATAGTCGTTTCTTCTATCGTTGATCTTGGACCATTCTTGGATATCCAATATGCGTCACAAAATATACTTACGATTTCGACCCAAGGTATGACGCGCCATTTGTTCCTGTTTGGATTTCACAGCCTGCTTTTCCCGTTTATTTGCATCATCAATCATCATTATTTGCCATTTCTTCTATGATTTGCACGCCTATTCGATTAGATACTGCAATGCAAAAGATGTTGCATCCTTCAGTCGCATGAGTTTGTCTTGAGATTGATGATCCAAAGAACTTCTTGTTAAGTTGCATATTCAGAGTCGTAATCATGAATTTTTTTCAACAAGTATATATGAAGATGTTCCACTATTTTGTGCTACATGTTGTGTTTTGGGACATAAAACAGGAAACTGTCCGTCCTCAGCTAAAGATGATCAGCCGTATGTTTCTATCTCCAAGGTTTGGAAGGAAAAGCCTTCAAATGCACAGCCTGCTAATTTACAATCTCAGTTGCATGGTTTAGAACTTCCAGGTAGTCCGCCAGCACACAACGACGCGGTCTCACAGCAGCCTGCTATTGTTGATTTTGACATTTCCTTACCACAACCCATTATTCCACCTTCATTGGAAATTCCACCTCCTACTTATTCACAAGACTTAGATATATTGGGTCGTGCCACGGAAGACATGCAGCAGCCATCTTCAAATCCTGATACAGAAGTCTATCTTCCATCACATACACACCTTGACTCTCAAGATATTTCTGACCTTTGTTCCACCTGTCATGCTGCCTCTAATAATGTTGCTCGTCATATGGCACACTTTGCTCAACCTCAACTGGTTCAAATCTTGCTTCAACAGTTGCTCCAGCCGCCTACTATTACTAATGATCAAGGTTTTGTGGTACATACAAAGAAGTGACACCGTCGACCAGCGTCACAGGTATCACACCCCTGCGTCAAGTTGTCACCCATAGTTCTGCTTGGGCTTTACACTCATCTTCTAACACCTCTTAGTGCATCTACTTAGTTGGAATCTTAGATGTTTACGAACCTCTTTATCTCGATTACGTTCGTTATTGCATCAACATTCGGTGGTTTTTCTTGTTGTTATCGAAACCCAACAACATGCCTCTTAGTTACAGCGAGCTAAAACTTAACTTGGTTTTACATCTTCTCAATCTGTATGCAGTGATCGTGTATGGTGTTTTTAGCGTAGTGATGTTTTAGATTTCCAGGCAGACGGATGGGGGAGCAGGTCTCTCATTTCACTTGCGTGTAACTGCATCTAATGTCAGCTATTGGCATTCTTGTGTTTATGGCCGTCACACAGTAATAGACCGCATCAATCTTTGGGCAGATCTTACATCTTCTGGGACTGATATGTTGGCTCTTTGGCTGATATCAAGTGATTTTAACACTTTTCTTTCATTGGAGGACCATCAGGGACTTGGCAGACCATCTATATAATCTTTGGCCGACTTTAATGCCACTGTTGATTCTTTATCGTGGTATCTTATACCACATTTGGGAACGTGATTTACATGGCTGGAGGCCGTGGTCTAGGTCAAGTATGTCGCCAGTTAGATTGGGTCGTTTTGCAATAAGGCATTCTACTAGTTGTTTCCTTATGTTACACTCAACCACTTTAGCCGGGTCACTTCAGATCATTGTCCTTTATTATTACACTGTCTTTCCTCTCTAACTGCTTCACCCAGACAGTTCCGGTTTCTCTTTATGGACCTCCCATTCTTAGTTTCTCACTTTTATTCGACAGAAATGGGAGTCGTATCTTACCACAGGTGGTATGTGTGGCTTTTGTCATGAATTGCGGTTACTCAAGCGCGACTTATATGTTTGGAATAAGGAAGTATTTGGAAATATCTTTAAAAATGTGGAATATACAGAGTCATTAGTGCAGTGTATTGAGTTGGCCTTTGATAATTCTCTACTGAGAAAAATAGGCAAGCATATCATGCTGCGCAGCAGATTTTCATCTTGCCTTTGCTCAAGAATCGGCCTAATGGCAACAAAAGGCCCGTATAAAATGGCTGAAAGAGGGTGAAGCTAATACTGTGTATTATCATGCTATTGTTCGAGATCGACATCGGCTATAGTATATACATCAAATCACTCGGCCTTATAGTACTTTATGTGACACTCATCAGTCTATTCAGCAGGTTGCAGTAGACTTTTATACCTGTATATTTACTGCTCAATCTACACAAAATAGTCCTGCGCTACTCGACACCATTCCTCATCTTATCAAAGCCGCGGATAATACCTTCTTAACGGCTATGTCCATGGAGGAAGAAGTACACAAGGCAGTTTGGCACTCGATCCTCAAAGTGCAACTGGCCTGGATGGTTGTAACGGTTGTTTCTACTGTACGTGCTGGGATATTATTCACTCCGACGTCTATAAAGCGGTACAAGAATTTTTTTCGGTTTCCCCTTACCCAAAGCGACGGCACAAACTATGATAGTTTTACTTCCTAAAGGTATTACTCGAACAACTTTTGCGGATTATACGCCGATCGCCTTATGTACTTTCTTGAGTAAAATTCAGACCCGTATTATAGCTACTCGCTTAAGTTCATTACTACCTCTCATTATCTCATCTGAACAAGCGGGTTTCCAAAAAGGTAAAGGCATTGCAGAACACGTGTTGCTAGCAAATGAAATGATCCACTGGCTTGATCACTCTCTTTGTTTGGTGAACTGTCGGATTAAATTAGATCTCGCTAAAGCATTTGATTGGGTAAAACTGGAGCTTTTTACATTTGGCCTTGGCCAGGTTTGGTTTTTCGGCTTTTTTCATCAAATTAATCCATAATCATCTTAGCAGCACATATTTTTCCATTTTAATTAATGGAGTATCAAGTGGTTTCTTTTAGCAGAATAGGGGGTAAACTAGGGTGATCCTTTCTCACCATTGCTCTTTATTGTGGTGGTAGAAGATTTTACTCGGGCTCTCCATTCACATATACATCGTGGTTATATCTGTCCTTTTCCTCTGAGACGACTTCCACTCAAAATTTCTCATTTATCATACGCGGATGATCTTCTTTTTGTGGCTGCAGATAGAAGAAATTTGAGGCCTGTAAAAAGTTTCTTAACTACGTATGAAAAAGCATATGGTCAGACCATTAGTTATCGTAAGAGAAGTGTGGTGTTTTCTTCGACAATCTCCAATAGATGCCGCAGTGAATTGCTTGGGCTATTGGATATTCACCAATCATTTTTACCCATAAAATATTTAGGCCCTTATTTACATAAGAGTATTACACACACCTCTCACTGTGTGGACCTTCTCTCCTACGTGGATAGGCAATGACAGAGTTGGTAGCAGAGACTTCTAGGTGTGGCAAGCAGAGTGGTTCTGATTAAATCAATTTTTCTTCCCTGCACTGCATCTAATGGCAGGCACACGTCTTCCGTGGGGTGTTATCAAAGCTTTAGAGAATCGCTTTTTGCATTTCTTTTGGGGTCCAGGCCGACACCATTGGCATTCTTGGATGAATATTTGTTTGTCTACGCAGGAAGGTGGTTTTGGAATTCGTGTATTGACTTCCATTCAGACAGCATACTCATGTAAAGTTTGGAACCTTTATCATTGTAGTGAGTCTTTATGGGGCCGATATATGCATGCACGATATGGTTCTCAGAATGATTTCCACCCGCGACTATATGACTCTCCAGGCTGGAAACGCATATGCACTATACACTCTTTATGCTCTGATATCACTTCTTTTACCATTGTTCCGATTTGACCTATCCCATCTGGGGCATTTCATTACGCGCAGGTTACTCCATGATATGACCATGGAGGTCGACACTCCTCTCATATGACTACATTTGGTATCGCGCACAACGACCTTCTATCCATTTTTCTTATGGCGATTTTATCATCGAGCGCTCCCTTTACCTGATATCTCCGCTGGTTTATGTCTGTTATGCCATCCTGCTGTCCATTCTGTCACGCTGATAATGCGACTACATTGGACTTATTTTTTGCTTGTCTAGAGGTACGCTTGATATGGGACTACTTTACCACCTTACTGAATTCTTCTGTTTACATATGGTTCGTGGTGTTCTTACCTACTGCATATATGTCGTTCGGCTCCATCATGACTTTATTTCATGATTATGTACACATATATGTAATATGTAAAGATGTAAATTATGATATAAGTTATACATTTTTAGGTGGCACGTCAAAGGAATCAAAAAATAATTGATATGAATACTTAAGTGTTAAAATATGAGTTGTACATGGAATATACAAATTAAGAAAGTGGTGTTGGGTGAAAATTGCATAAAAAGGGGTTGTTTTCAGGTATGAAACCGAGGGGTAACTTTTGGGGGGTAAAAATGGTATTTTGTTTAAGTTATGACATGTAGAATGTAGATTAGTGATGGATGTTGATGATTAAATTATAGAATGACCAAATTACCCTTAGCCGAAATTTACTATGCATGAAATAAAAGCTTGAAAAGTTATTTTATCGCATCACATGTTTTAAAAGTTTATACGCGTAATGAATAATAAACACGAGACGATTGATTCCGATGACACACGCTATATTATGTTTATGTCGCCTGACATCCGGACCGGAGTGGTAGGTGTCAGGGGCATATGTCTTCGTATGTCTTCGGTATGCCGTGCGTTACTATTCTGATTAAAAGTGCTACAACCCTTTTTGAAAATTGTTATGTGTCCATGTTATGAAAATGCCATGTTATACAAGTTTACAGAAAAGTCATGTATTTTTATGAAAAGTCATGTTTTATGCATGATATTATGACCATGTTACCCTTAGGTTATTTTTAGAATATCCTTTAGTTTATGATGTCATTAAGTTGATCAAGATAAGATTTATGCATGAAAGTGTTGTTGCTATATGCTTATGACCTTATTTTAGCATACGGATTAGAATGTATTGACATGTATGTGATGTTTCTAGACTTAGGTAGAAGATCATGATTCCTATGTTACGATGTTAAATTCTTATGTATTACATGTTACTTATTATTCTTATGTTATGTCACCTTACGTGTTAATGGAGACGTATTTTATTATGTTCTTTATTATGTTACCATTACGTTATTACCCCATCTCCCCATGCATGTTCCACATACGTATTTACTAGGACTACTTGCTGGGCGATTACGTTTTATCTCTCATACTTGCCTTGAATTACTTGCAGAGGACAGGGTTCCCGAGATTCAATCTATAGATGACGAGCCTCGCGTAGACTACCTGTGAGAGATGTGTATGCGAGGACGTAGCTTTTGTGTATTTATGTATCATCAGGTTGTACTTATATTTTGGGACATGTACTTCATGACTTGTACGAATTTGACGATTTGTATATTTATGAATGTCATATGTTTACCTTTATGTTGCTTCTGCTATATCGATTCATATTTCATGTAGACATGCACATGTCTGTATCGACGCCTTGTACTTGTCGTAGCAGAGTACGATGGGTGCACCGGACCGTAACCCTAGTTAGGGCGGCGGGACGCTACATAACACATATCAAATTTTAGCTTATGTCCCTTCTATACATATTATGGGACTAAAAGAATAGTTAAAAAGTTAACTAACTCTTCCAACTCAAAGAGTCTAGCCTCTCCCATTGCCAAAATAGGCTTCCACACCATGCTTGATATTGAACTCAATAGGGATGTACTCTTTGTCGACTATATGGATTGAACCTTTCAATTTCATGAGCTTTTATTGGTTGACGTATTCCCTCTATAACCATTCTCCATACATCATAACCACATCCACACAAATATGCATTCATCATATATTTCCATAAGGAATAATTTTGAGCATTAAATAAAGGAACATTGGTGTTTGGTGCTGTGAATATAGTCGATGATTTGAGAATTGAGCTATATGATGCAGAGGTTGTCACTGCCATATCCTCCAATGACCTTTAACATTGCTACTTGCAAAGATTTGGCCAAGCAATCAAGGTTAGGCTGTAATACCAATTGTAAGATCTGTGATTAACACTCTAAAGGGGGGGGGGTGAATAGCGTGTTGGGCAATTTTCCGTAATTTCTCGGTTTGGCTAAATACAAAACAAATGCACTTAAAATCAATAAAGAAGGAGATGAGAGATTGTTATGCCCCGCACCCTCCGTAGAGTGATTAAAGGGTGAGAAAGGAAATTAAATGAATTGATGACGGTCAAAGGTAATGAATTAAGAAATTAAATATTGGATTAAGTGGTGTTTATGAAGAGATTAAATGTTAGAATTAATTAGTATTTAATTTAGAATTAAATATTAGAATTTAATCCTTTAAGATAAATGAGATAATAGGATATAATTTAGAAACTCAAATTGGACCCCTCTCATATCAAACTGACAAGACGTCAGTTTTCCTATTCCATCACAAAAGAAAAAACCGACGCCACTTCCCCACTCCTCTCCATTGGCGATTTCCCTCCCCCTCTTTAGGTGATTTTTCTCTCATCTCCAACCCTAGGTGAAGACCCTTCAAGAACACAACCCGTTCTTCGTTTGTTTTCCGATTCTTCTTCGAGTAATCACAGGCAAGTAATCATCTTATAAGTTCTTACGATTTGCGAAAGAAAAAGGCCTACTTTTGATATCAAATTGGATCACCATGCAGTAATTTCTTTCTGTGAATCTATGTGTGCCTTATGTGTTTTGGTTTTGGGTTTTGGCCATTATATGTTGAAATCATTGTTGTTGTTGTTCAAATATGCGAGATCATGCAAAACCCAATCCCAAGAACCCTATTTTGTGCTATTTTCGGAAGGAGGGTTAAGAGGGTGAAAAGGTGAGATTTTGGGTTGGTTTCGATAAAGATTTGAGTTTAGGATTGAATCCTTGTGTGGTACGTTAAAGGTGATGTTTTTGGTGGATCAAGAATGGATTGATAGTAAAGATTAGTCTTAGAATGGTTGGAAGGAAGTTGGAAAACGTTTGGTTGAGATCTGCAGTTTCGGCAGAAATTTGCGGAGGAAATTCTGGAGAAACGCCGACATCGATCGATCGATGTCAGAGTTCGAAGTACATCGATCGATCGATGTCTGATGGGTGAGAGATCGATGTGTCTCAGTAATACCTAGATCGATCGACGTAGAAAGGGGTGAGAGATCGATGTTCTCTGATGGACATCGATCGATCGATGTGAGGGTATGAAGTCACATCGATCGATCGATGCGAGGGTATGATGTCAAGCAGTTTTGTGGGAAAATAAGGGAAGAAAGAGGGAAGCTAGAGGACCCTTTGGGTGACCTTAGGGACTTCTTAGGACATGATTGAGGTTAGTCTAAGTCTTGGGAACATGACTTAAGATGGTGAATCAAATGTGGAGAATTCGTATGGTATTCGAATCGGACTTCAACATGAATGACCTAAGGGGTTAGGAAAGAACGTTTGAGGCCCTGTGGAATTCAAAAAGGGGAAGGTGAGGGTTCCTACATCATCCTTTGTGTTCTAGAACGAATGCTTAGGTAATGTTGACTTGTCAGAAAGGATACGCTCAGGTGTGTGAGTGAGGTGAGTCTCGAGTGACTGATTGATATTTGTATGTGAATTGAAGAACGTGATTGATATGAGAAGTTCTGCATTCTTGCATCATGGCACTTGCATTTGCATAATGTTTTGATAAGAGCTGTGCTTCGGCACAGGGTATAAAGTTTGCGAAATGAGCTGTGATGCGTTACAGGGTATAAAGATAAGCTGTAACCATCATAGGGTATAAAGTTGAGCTGTTATGTGTCATGGGGTGGAAATATAAGCCGTGGCGCATTACAGGGTATAAAGTTGAGCTGTGGTGCGTCATAGGGTATAAAGACAAGCTGTGACCCACCACAGGGTATAAAGTTATGTGACCAGACATTGTGACATGCATTGCACTGTTTTGAAAAAAAAAATTGCATATGCATTTGTGACCGTGTAGTGTAGTGCATATTTTGTCATGCATCACGCGAGTCGTTATGTTATGTTGGTTTGTAACTGGATTGTCATTGAACTGTTAAATGCGTATGAATTACGGTTCTTGTTCTGGTGTGCTACTAGTCTAAATTTTTGAAGTTATACAAGACATGTGCCCCGTCAATCCCTTGAATTATATTTACTCATGTCTTGCCATGCGTTAATCCCGTATGTCTTATAAGCGGGTTACTTGCTAGCGTATTCGCTAAGGGTACTACTTTTGTTTTGCAGATGAGGCTAGTTACGACATGATATTCATAGAAGACGACAGTGAGTGGGCTGAATGGGATGTCTAGAAGTTACATTGGGAATTGTTCTAGACTATTTCTTGTTATTTCAGTTTTCTTAGAACGTGTGGTTATATTTTCTGAAAATTTTGTGATTTTTAAAATTCGTTTACTATTTTACGAACGTGATTCAAAAAAGTAAACAGTGCTGAAACAGAAAATCAGTGCTGAAAGTAAATGACACCAAGAATTTTATACTGGTTCGGTTATCAACAACCTACTCCAGTCTTCAAGGAACACCTTCCTTGGTTCGCACTAGTCACACAACACAAATACACCTTACCACAGGGTTGATGGAGTTACACACCAACTCCAACCCTTTACAAACCTTGTACGATGAATACAATTCGCACGAACACCACCACCTTGCAAGAATGAACATTGATCACACCTTGATCAATGTTTTACAAAGATAAAGAACGTGTGGTGGTCTAAGATAAGCCTATTCAAGAATATGAATGTAAGTACAATAGGCTTTTAGAAAGAAAGAAGGATGTAGAAGAAGAAGGAAATGGAAGACTCCTTTTGCACTTTTGAACTTGTGAGACTTGTCTTGCTTTTGTTTGGCTTTCTTCTCCTCTTTTTAATCATCATGGCTGCCCCCCTTGGTGTTCTCCCCCTCTTGAAAATTATTTTATAAGTCCTTGGGAGAATGTATGGTATCATTGTGACATGATCTTGCTTACTTGGCACCTTCTCATTGGATGATCATTTAACCTTGCTTACTTGACACTTCATGATTGGTTGAATGTTGTCATCACTCGATGACTAGGAAAATCTGAGAATACCACTTAAAAAATGTGTCAAAATCATCATAGAATAATTGCCATAATTCACATATCATCACATAAATTTAGCAAAATAATTTCTCCACAAAATAGGTACAAAAATCGGCCATTAACATTCTTGCACATGCTGAAATTTCAGCATGTGTTACATTCACTCTTTGTTCAAAATATTGCCTATTTTGCATTGTTTTAATTCCAGAATTCAAAGAATAATTCAATTAACATTTAGTATACAATATTCTCATCATGTATGGAATAAAAGTTAGACACAAATGTGGACTAAATTTCAGCCACTATACATTACACACATGCTGAAATTTTCAGCATGTGTGATATTAAAAATATCACCATTTTAATTTCATAATTAATTCAAAACATTACCATAACATCCTCAATTAATCCTCATGATTCAAGACACAAAATGTAGCTCATTTAAAGTGATAAAATCGGCCATAACTTTGTGCACATGCTGAAATTTTCAGCATGTGTTTCAAATGAGATAAAATTTGAAACATTACCTTTTGTAGCTTCTTTCTTTAAATCACCAAAATTGTATGATTGATTCTTGACCAATCAATATGCCAACAAGGCTCCACATATGCTCCATTTCAGCTTGAGTAGGCGTTGGAATGAAGACAAGACATGTGCTGAATTTTATTTTTGCAAACTTTGTAAAATAGTGCACATTTAATAATACACACATGTTATATTCCAATCAGCCCTTAATTTAATTTTCTAGAACACTTTAAGATGTATAACATATATAAAAATTGTCTAGATACGTGTCATATGATGTGCCACAAATATTCCATGTGTTGTGTACATAGAAAACCGAATTTTCGATATTTATCGATTATCCGATTTTTCTCTAATTAAATTCCAATTTCTGCACATGTTATATATATTATATTACACGTAATATATATATAATATATACTTTAAATCTCAGCACTTGGATGGTCTAAAGTGGCGCCATTTATCATGTGTCAAAATTAAAATTGGAATCTTCACATTTTGGCCTTAATGTAAGGTGATTTTTGTGTGCCAATAGGCAAAGTTTTTGGCTGAAAATATCACGTAGGCCACGAAATTTATGATGATTTTTTAAGTATAGGGGCTGACCATTTATTTATGACAAGTACGTGACAGGTTGGCGAAGTTTCGGTATTCGCCCGATACGACAATTTTTGGTTTAGAACCTTTTAACGTGTCGTATTTAATTTGTCATCACCATGTCTTATATCATATTATATAAAACCTGAATATACTCATAAATATGAGTTAAGTATGGTGGTGTGACGTTAAAATACGTACGTAAAATATATAACGTGTCGGTAGTACGTTGGAATACATGTGTATGTGCCTTTTTCAAAAAATCTGAAAATATATGTAATATATATGGATATAGGCGTGTATAATTAAGAGGGGAGGAGGAGAACACTTTCCTTCCTTAGCCTTGTTGCCTTTGTGCCTTTTCCAAATGTGGCTTCCTTTAATGAACTACTTAGTTTAATAAACTAAGTACTTCACTTAATGAACTAGTTTAGTTCATTAATGGTGGCACCTGAAAATAGTATAAACACAACAAATGTTTGCCATATGATGTAAGCTTTAACTCTTCATGGCTCGTTAGTCCGGCAACATTATATATAAGCTAAATAAGGCAAGTAATAGCAATGTATCATGCACACGTTTGTTTATATCATGCACGTTTTATCTTATGCTCGTTTTTGTGCACATTTTCATTACCTGGCTCTGGGGGAAAAATAAATGGGTGAGCGACAGAGTCGCCAGCAAGTATACAATAACACCGTACAATAAAGAGAAAACGGCATACAAGAATCAAACCCCAATTCCTTATGTTAGAACATACCTGCCATTACCTTTCCGAAGCATCGTACTTAAAGTCATATCAATACTTAGTTAAGATATAAGTGTCATCACTTAGTTAGATTCTACATGCCATAGCCAAACCTTACTTCTATGAAAAGGTATCATGCGTAATGCGTATGAAAATGTGAATGCGATGCAAATGCAACGGAAAACATTCTTTCTTTCATTTAGACATGCTCATAAAGATACTTGAACCTTCTTTCTTTCTTTTTAAATCATGCTCATCATAAAACAAGAGAGTGTGTCAGCCTATTATACCGGGCATGACTCGGTTCTTATAACATGATCACCTTCAGGTCTATTATACCGGACCTGGCTCGGTTCTTACACTCTTCAGACCTATTATACCGGGCCTGGATCGGTTCTTATAATCTTCAGACCTATTATACCGGGCCTGGATCGGTTCTTATAACGTGATCATCTTCAGACCTATTATACCGGGCCTGGATCGGTTCTTATAATTCTTCAGATCAATTAACCCCGGATCTGTGCGGGTTAAGCTGGCCAGAAGGGATGGAATTCTTTCAAAACAGAAACTTTATATAAAACATCGATAAAATCATGAGCATGGAACATATGAGCATGTCAATGCAAGTGCATGGGATGCAACATGGTAAAATGCACTTATAACATCATAAACCACTTTCTTACGGGCTGGAAAACGAACCAGCAGCATGTCCTGTATTGTCGGCCTTAAAATCAACCTTTTTAGCCTATTTTCCAGAAACTAAAAATATGGACATGCACCACATGATCTTAACTACATTCTGTACAAATTTCATGCGATTTCGACAAGCGTAGATACCTCAATAAAAATAATTCCCAACAAGGGTACAACAGAAATTCTGCTGCACTCTCAACTCCATTCCTTACCTTGTCTCCATCCATAAACTCATTATGGGGCTCACTTAGCACCTGGAAATCTTTCCTATTTCCTTTGTGAACAATATTCAAATGCCCATTCACCAAAACAGGTCAAAATAAATACGATACAATTCATACAAGCAAAAGGGTCAATCTGTCCTGTTTTCCAGAATGTTACACCGACTTTCCTTCAATGGTTTACCATCAAGATCAATAGATAAAATCAATTTCTTTACATGGATATTTAGCTCTATGTCTTAAGTACTTCCTGTAAAAATTTCAGGTCAATCCAAGATGTTTAAGGTACTTAAATAATTTTTCTCCCTAAGGTGGTACGACCAGAAACTGTTTTGACCCCTTGATACTAAAAATTCATTTCTGACCAATCCACAAATGATTTTCCAGAAATTCCAACGCCACAATAAACTAGACATAATAAGCTACGACCACACCAAAAATAAGCTCAATCCAACGTTTAGAAGGTCCTTAACTAAGTCCATCAATTTGGCATAAAATCTGTCCAGAATTCTGTTTTCAGCCAACATGCATAAAAATATCCTTTCCTTCCTAATTTTGGTTCTTAGACTATAATCCAAGCTAATGGTCATTCAATAGACATAATAAGGCTTCCCTATACTAATTCCAGTCTCTTTTTAGCATGCAAAAGTCGTTCATATGGGCTGTTCATTCTTCCAAATAAAACAGTCCCCCATTCCAACAATTTCAAAACATAAGAAAGGTAACAACTTAGGCATATTTTCACTCAAGTCATGTCTTAGGCTTCTAGACATTCAAGTATGCACATAATCACATATATTGTAAGGGGTTTTAAAGTATACTTGCCTTGAATGAAGCTTTAGAAGATAGATTAACTTCAAGGTAGCTTGAATCACTTGGGGTTCCCTCCACTTGAGCCATGAACACACGGTTTTGGTCAATACAAGACCAACACTTAAAAGAATACTAATTAACCATAAAATGCTTAGAAACTTACCTCAAGGCTTAGAATCAAGCCTAGGTTCCTCTAACTCTTCTTCTTAGATGAGATTGATGAACTAGAACTCCCTCTTGAGTCCTCCTAACCCACGGTTTTTAGAGAAATTAACATGGGTTACCATTCAAGCTTACTATACTAAAATTCCATAAATGGAGATATAAAATAAGACATTACATACTTGATTGGGATGCTATGAGCTTTGGTTGATGAGACTTCTATTCCTCCTTGACTCCTACAATTTTCGGCCTAGATGGTTGGTTGGAGAAGGAGCACTTGAGATATCATTCTTGCTTGGAGATATGTTTTAGGGTTTATAACTTAGAGTATTTGAGAAGATGAGTTTGAAATCAAATGGTTGTCTTGAAGGCTATAGGGGACGATTTTTATGAGGGTTGGGAGAGGGAAATAAGACTTGATTAGGGTAGTCTAATTACTTGTTTGTCTTTTGCAACTTTTGATAAGGAGTTAAGAAGGTAGCTAGCACACCATAATTAAGAAGGTGTTGGTGGTTGGTGGGAGAATCTTCTAGTCCCTTGGAGACTCATTGTGGCCGAGTTCTATGTATGTGTGGGGAGGGAAAATTATTTTCTCACATATCACACATCATGGGTCATAATTAAATAGAAGGTGTTACGCTTCATATTAAGAATCGGATAATTCACGGCAAATAAACGATACTTGAATTAAATATGTGAATATTCGACATTAACAAGCTTAGCAATATTGAGATAATCGATAGGAATAAATATGGAATATTTCACCTAAGGCCTTTATAGATCGACGAGAGATAAGAGTACCTGCGAATGTCCGGGATACGACATCCTTCCCCCCTTCAACAAAGTTTCGTCCTCGAAACTCATGAATTATCGAAGAGATATGGGTACTTTTGCTTCATGTCTCTCTCTAACTCCCAAGTGGCCTCATCAACTGAATGGTTCTTCCATTGCACCTTGACCATAGGAATAGACTTATTCCTTAATGCTTTCACTTCCCTATCAATTATCTTCTCGGGTTCTTCAACATATGATATATCAGCTTCAATCCTCAAAGGTTGTTCATCCATAATATGGCTCGAATCATGCACATACTTACGCAATTGAGATATATGAAACACATTGTGTAATTGAGACAACGATGGCGGTAGTGCAAGTCTATAAGCAACTTCTCCAATTCTTTCCAAGATCTCAAATGGTCCAATGAATCTAGGACTAAGCTTCCCTTTAATTCCGAACCGCTTTACTCCTTTCGATGGAGATACTTTCAAGAATACTTTATCTCCTACTTGAAACTCAAGTGGTCGACGCCTCACGTCGGCCCACGCCTTGCTTCTATCCTGAGCAGCCTTCAATTTTTGTCTTGCAATCATAACCCTTTCCTTGGTTTGCTCTACTAAGTCAGGTCCTGTGAAAATCTTATCTCCAATCTCATCCCAATACAATGGCGATCGACATTTTCTTCCATAAAGAGCTTCATAAGGAGCCATTCCAATAGATCTGTGGTAGCTGTTATTGTAGGAAAACTCAACCAACTTCAAGCTCTTATCCCAGCTACCTCCAAAGTCCAACACACAAGCACGCAACATGTCCTCCAACGTTTGGATTGTTCTCTCTGATTGACCGTCAGTCTGGGATGAAAAGCTGAACTCATGCGAACTTCCGTACCCATCGCTTTCTGAAATGCCGTCCAAAACCTTGATGTGAAGCGGGGGTCTCGGTCACAAACTATGCTCATAGGAACTCCATGCAAACATACAATCTGATCAACATACATAGAAGCCAACTTTTCCATGGGTGCTTTAATCGACATTGCCATGAAATGAGCACTCTTCGTCAGACGATCCACAATAACCCAAATAGTGTCATATCCACTTCTTGTCTTAGGTAAATCGGTCACAAAATCCATAGCGATGTGATCCCACTTCCACTCAGGCACCTCAAGTGGTTGCAATAATCCAGCTGGCCTCTGATGTTCTGCTTTGACTTTCTGACATACAAGACATTTCTCAACAAACTCTGCTATCTGATTCTTCATTCCTGGCCACCAAAACTTTTGCTTCAAGTCATGATACATCTTATTTGCTCCTGGGTGAATAGACAAGCGTGAATTATGGGCTTCCTGAAACACTTCACTCTTTATCGCATCATCATTAGGCACACACAATCGGCCTCTAAACCACAAACTGCCGTCACTACGGACTTCAAAATCGTCAGATGGTTTCTCCTTCAGCTTGCTCTTAACTTTCATCAATGTATCATCCTTAACTTGAGTCCCCTTAATCCTATCGATCAAAGAAGGAACCACTACTAATTTTGCAAGCACGTCGGAAATCGAATTTACTTCTTCCAGACCAAACTCTTCCATATCACGCTGTAAAGGTGGTTGACGAGGATGACTCGTCTTACGACTTAAAGCATCAGCAACTCTATTAGCTTTACCTGGATGATACTGAATAGAGATGTCATAATCCTTGATCAATTCAAGCCATCGCCTTTGGCGCATATTCAGCTCCTTTTGAGTGAAGAGGTATTTCAAACTCTTATGATCTGTGAAGATCTCACACTCCTCTCCATACAGATAATGACGCCAAATCTTCAGGGCAAATACAACTGCTGCAAGCTCAAGGTCATGTACTGGATAGTTCTGCTCAAACGTCTTAAGCTGGCGAGATGCATACGCGATCACCCGTCCATTCTGCATAAGAACACAACCCAGTCCATTCTTGGAAGCATCACTATAGATCACAAACTGTTCTCCTGAAATGGGTTGAGCCAAAACTGGTGCAGACGTCAACCTTGCTTTCAGCTCAGAAAAGCTACTTTCACAATCCTCATTCCATACAAATTTTGTCTTCTTCTGAGTCAATCTAGTGAGTGGCATAGCTATCCTTGAAAATCCTTCAACAAACTTGCGGGTAGTAACCGGCCAGTCCAAGAAAACTCCTTACTTCAGTGACATTGGTCGGTCTCAGCCACTCAGTAATTGCCTCAATCTTTCGGGGATCAACCGAAATCCCATTTTCAGTAATAATATGGCCCAGAAATGACACACTATGCAACCAAAACTCACATTTACTAAATTTCGCATAGAGTTGATGCTTCCTTAGAATACCAAGTATTGTCCTCAGATGAGCTGTATGAGTTTCCTCATCAGGCGAATAAATCAGGATATCGTCAATAAAGACTACCACATACTTATCCAATTGGTCCCGAAACACCCGATTCATAAGATCCATAAATGCTGCAGGGGCGTTGGTCAGTCCAAAAGGCATCACGAGAAATTCATAATGCCCATATCTCGTCCTGAATGCTGTCTTAGGAATATCCTCAGCTCTTATCTTCAATTGAAAATATCCAGATCTTAGGTCCACTTTGCTAAACACCCGAGCTCCCTGCATTAGGATACTTTAGATATTATTCATGATTATTATATTGAAATAAGACTTGGTAATTACTGACCCGAAGCTGGTTCGAACAGATCGTCGATCCGAGGCAACGGATACTTATTCTTTACGGTGATCTTGTTGAGTTCTCGATAATCAATACACAGTCGCATACCTCCATCTTTCTTCTTTACAAATAAAACTGGGGCACCCCATGGCGACACACTTGGACGAATCAACTTCTTTTCCAATAACTCGTGCAATTGCTCTTTTAGTTCCTTCAGCTCAGCGGGGTGCCATACGGTAAGGAGCTTTAGAAATGGGCTCAGCTCCGGGGATGAGATTATCTCAAAGGAAATCTCTCGATCAGGGGGAAGTCCTGGTAGTTCCTCTGGAAAGACATCAAGAAACTCTTGAACTACTGGAACTTGCGAAATGTCCACTGCTGCCTGCTCAACACTAAGAGCATAAACAAGATAGCCTTGACATCCCTTTCGCAATGCTCGACGGGCACGAGCTGTATTCACAAAAATATTCTTTGACTTCTTCAACTTGGGACCTCCTTGAAATGATACTTCCTCTTGCTCCGGGGCTCGGAAAGTGACTTTCTTTTGATTGCAATCAATATGGGCATGGTTCTTAGACAACCAGTCCATACCAAGAATAATGTCAAAGTCATTCATAGCAATCGGGATTAGATCAGCCACGAACCGATGGTCATCGAGCTCGACCGCGCAATTCTTATACAGATGATGAGACTTAAGTACTTGATCACCAGCGGCTTGGATTTGATAGGGTGATTTAAGCCGGATGGGATTATGGTCTAATCCCTTTGCAAATTTCTTAGATATAAAGGAGTGGCTGGCGCCACTATCAAACAACACATTTGCAGGCATACAACATACGAGAATAGCGCCTGAATCATACAAAGTTTTAACTATGCAGCAATATAATATTTATCAACTTAGTATTGCATAATTTAAATCATACCAGCCACGACGTCTCCAGCTTCCTCAACTGCAGCATCGGTCATCACATGCACACGCGCATTCGGGCGCTGACGTTGGTTCCTCTGCTGCTGACCACCACGCTCATGACAATCTCTCAGAATATGCCCAGTCTTCCCACATCCAACACAAGCAGCTCCCTTATCAGGACAATCCCTAATCATATGACCAGTCTTGCCGCAACCAAAGCACTTACCAGCTTGTACATAGCACTCGCCCAAATGATTCTTCTGACAATGGGGACACATGGGAATGGCCTGTTGCTGTTGTCCTTGATTTCCTTGATTATTTCTCTGATTATTCTGATTCTGCCCACGGCGCTGTCCACGATTCTGATTTCTTCTTTGGTTCTGATTCTGCCCATCATGCGTATAATGTGGTTTTCGTTTTTGATATGTATTTCGGTTTACATGCACGGGGCGTGATCTAGCCGCATTTGTATGATATGAATGTCGCACATGCATCAGTGGCTTTCAATATGGCACATGATTACTCTTTGTATGGTATGAAGAATAAGAAGCACGATGTGATGTGGTGAGTGGTGAACTAGTCTTCTTCTTATATTTATACGGCACATAATTATACTTCGCATGATATGAAAAAGAAGTATGACGAGATGAGGGGAGAGGGGGTATTTGCGTAACTTTAGGCGATACGTATGCCGTTGATGTGTCTACTTTCTTAGACAAAACAAACTTGGATGGTTTAGATGATGTTTCGTTTGTCTCCATGTATCCTAATCCAGTTTTGTCACTATCATGCTTTTATGATAGGATAATACGCTCTAGCATGTTAGATCCCGTATCAAATTGTTTCATCATTTTCTCTAAATCCATATTCCTTGATTTCAAGTTTGAAATCTCGGATTTCATTTCAGTGTTCTCGGATGTCAATGATGAAATTTCAGACTTTAATGAATTTATAATGCGTGACGACTCTTCTTTTGCATCGTTTAATTGAGACACAAGATCTTTGTTAGAAGATTCTAACAGTTTCTTGTCTTCAATTAACCATTTCTTTTGTTTTACAAGAGTTCTAGCAAACTTATGCAATTCAACATATTCAACATATAAATCATCATAAGATAGTTCAGAATCCGAGTCAAAATCAGACTTTGCCTCATTTTCAAATAGTGGAGGCATTTGGCTTGACATACCTTCTTGCTCGGTTTTGTCGCTAGTGGTTGCCATCTCACTAAGATCGTTGGATCCTTTTATTATGAGTGTTCCTGCACTCTGATACCAACTGTAGGATCTGCAAAGCACCACTAGAAGGGGGGGTTGAATAGTGGGTGCGAAAAATGTGGTTTTTAAAATTAGTTTGAACCAAAATCCCAACTTCTGAAAGCAGTTTCTGTTTTCAGGACCAGTATTAAAACGTTTTGAAAACTAGGTTTCAAGTCTTCAAAAATTCTGAAATTTGGAGAGAACTTAGACTCAGATGCTATGAGTATCTCATAAAAAATTCAGATTAAAATTCAACCTCTAACCCCTTGAAAAATTGTTGGTGGTCAGATTGCGCAAATCTGCCAGAACCGATACACTGATTTGAAAAATTAATTCCAATTTGTACACAACTCCAAATGCTCTGAAACTTTAACCACTAACCCCTTATATGTTATATTTAAATGTGTTGAAACAGTTTTAAAAAATTCTTTTGGGAAGTTAGTCAAATACGATCAAAGTCTCAACCTTTGCAAGCCTGAAAATCAGACTGCACTAGTCTCAGAACTTTGGACGTTTGAATAACTTATACTTGTCCAAAAGAATTGAAACTTGCGCCAAAAGAACACTAGAACGTGTGGTTATATTTTCTGAAAGTTTCGTGATTTTTAAAATTCGTTTACTATTTTTACGTACGTGATTAAAAAAAGTAAACAGTGCTGAAACAGAAAATCAGTGCTGAAAGTAAATGATACCAAGAATTTTATTCTGGTTCGGTTATCAACAACCTACTCCAGTCTTCAAGGAACACCTTCCTTGGTTCACACTAGTCAAACAACACAAATACACCTTACCACAGGGTTGATGGAGTTACACACTAACTCCAACCCTTTACAAACCTTGTACGATGAATACAATTCGCACGAACACCACCACCTTGCAAGAATGAAGATTGATCACACCTTGATCAATGTTTTACAAAGATAAAGAACGTGTGGTAGTCTAAGATAAGCCTATTCAAGAATATGAATGTAAGTACAATAGGCTTTTAGAAAGAAAGAAGGTTGTAGAAGAAGGAAATGGAAGACTCCTTTTGCACTTTTGAACTTGTGAGACTTGTCTTGCTTTTGTTTGGCTTTCTTCTCCTCTTTTTAATCATCATGGCCGCCCCCTTGGTGTTCTCCCCCTCTTGAAAATTATCTTCTAAGTCCTTGGGAGAATGTATGGTATCATTGTGACACGATCTTGCTTACTTGGCACCTTCTCATTGGATGATCATTTAACCTTTGCTTACTTGACACTTCATGATTGGTTGAATGTTATCATCACTTGATGACTAGGAAAATCTGAGAATACCACTTAAAAAATATGCCAAAATCATCGTAGAATAATTGCCATAATTCACAATATCATCACATAAATTTAGCAAAATAATTTCTCCACAAAATAGGTACAAAAATCGGCCATTAACATTCTTGCACATGCTGAAATTTCAGCATGTGTTACATTCACTCTTTGTTCAAAATATTGCCTATTTTGCATTGTTTTAATTCAAGAATTCAAAGAATAATTCAATTAACATTTAGTATACAATATTCTCATCATGTATGGAATAAAAGTTAGACACAAATGTGCACTAAATTTCAGCCACTATACATTACACACATGCTGAAATTTTCAGCATGTGTGATATTAAAAATATCACCATTTTAATTTCATAATTAATTCAAAACATTACAATAACATCCTCAATTAATCCTCATGATTCAAGACACAAAATGCTTATTTAAAGTGATAAAATCGGCCATAACTTTGTACACATGCTGAAATTTTCAGCATGTGTTTCAAATGAGATAAAATTTGAAACATTACCTTTTGTAGCTTCTTTCTTTAAATCACCAACATTGTATGATTGATTCTTGACCAATCAATATGCCAACAAGGCTCCACATATGCTCCATTTCAGCTTGAGTAGGCGTTGGAATGAAGATAAGACATGTGCTGAATTTTATTTTTGCAAACTTTGTAAAATAGTGCATATTTAATAATACACACATATTATATTCCAATCAGCCCTTAATTTAATTTTCTAGAACATTTTAAGATTTATAAAATATGTAAAAATTTTCTAGATACGTGTCATATGATGTGCCACAAATATTCCATGTGTTGTGTACGTAGAAAACCGAATTTTCGATATTAATCGATTACCCGATTTTTCTCTAATTAAATTCCAACTTCTGCACATGTTATATATATTATGTTACACATAATATATATATAATATATACTTTAAATCTCAGCACTTGGCTGGTCTAAAGTGGCACCATTTATCATGTGTCAAAATTAAAATTGGAATCTTCACATTTTGGCCTTAATGTGAGGTGATTTGTGTGTGCCAATATCGAAAGTATTTTTGGCTGAAAATATCATGTAGGCCACGAAATTTATGATGATTTTTAAAGTATAGGGGCTGGCCATTTATTTATGGCAAGTACATGACACGTTGGCGAAGTTTCGGTATTCGCCCGATACGACAATTTTTGGTTTAGAACCTTTTAACGTGTCGTATTTAATTTGTCATCACCATGTCTTATATCATATGATATAAAACCTGAATATACTAATAAATATGAGTTAAGTATGGTGGTGTGACGTTAACGTATGTACGTAAAATATATAACGTGTCGGTAGTATGTTGGAATACATGTGTATGTGCCTTTTTCAAAAAATCTGAAAATATATATTTATATATGTATGTAGTCGTGTATATGAGTGATAAATGAGGAGGAGGAGACTGAGTACTTCACTTAATGAACTAGTTTAGTTCATTAATGGTGGCACCTGAAAATAGTATAAACACAACAAATGTTTGCCATTTGATGTAAGCTTTGTAGCTCCATGGCTCGTTAGTACGGCAACATAATATATGAACTATATAAGGCAAGTAATAAGCAATATATCATGCACATTTATCTTATGCTCGTTTTTGTGCACATTTAAATCATGTATTTGAAAATCACTCAAACCCCTTTTTCTCTACAAGATCACCTTGAGAGATGTTAGTATTGACTAAATTAAATCATACTAGAGTACAACGTATTTCGAAAAATACATATAGCTTCAGGGATGAGTCTTGTGAGCAAGGGCGTTAAGTTAAAGATTGTGCTGCACTTAAGAACTGATTTTAGAGGGTTGTTCATGATAGCCAATATAAGTACGATATAGATCGATGATTAAGTTATGAAGCCAGTATAATGACGATACCCTTAAGGTTGATTCGAGAACTACACAAGAATAGGTTACGATCTATCAGACGGAGGACAATGGATTTAAAGAGTACATTGTGTGTATACACACTGAATGATTTGAGAACTTAGTCCTGTATCGAGGAAGTGAAACGGGTACCATACCAGAATACGGAAGGGATACTAATTTCGGTCATGATCTAAGTAAATAAACTATGAGGGGCTATACTAAGTAATTGATTTCGTAACGCACAAGTTTCGAGGACGAACTTTTTGTAAGGGGGGTGGAATGTTATGCCCCGCACCCTCCGTAGAGTGATTAAAGGGTAAAAAGGAAATTAAATGAATTGATGACGGTCAAAGGTAATGAATTAAGAAATTAAATATTGGATTAAGTGGTATATATGAAGAGATTAAATATTAGAATTGATTAGTATTTAATTTAGAATTAAATATTAGAATTTAATCCTTTAAGATAAATGAGATAATAGGATATAATTTAGAAACTCAAATTGGACCCCTCCCATATCAAACTGACAAGACGTCAGTTTTCCTATTCCATCACAAAAACAAAAACCGACGCCACTTCCCCACTCCTCTCCATTGGCGATTTCCCTCCCCCTCTTTAGGTGATTTTTCTCTTATCTCCAACCCTAGGTGAAGACCCTTCAAGAACACAACCCGTTCTTCGTTTGTTTTCTGATTCTTCTTCGAGTAATCACAGGCAAGTAATCATCTTATAAGTTCTTACGATTTGCGAAAGAAAAAGGCCTACTTTTGATATCAAATTGGATCACCATGCAGTAATTTCTTTCTGTGAATCTATGTGTGCCTTATGTGTTTTGGATTTGGGTTTTGGCCATTATATGTTGAAATCATTGTTGTTGTTGTTGAAATATGTGAGATCATGCAAAACCCAATCCCAAGAACCCTATTTTGTGCTATTTTCGGAAAGAGGGTTAAGAGGGTGAAAAGGTGAGATTTTGGGTTAGTTTTGATAAAGATTTGAGTTTTAGGATTGAATCCTTGTGTGGTACGTTAAAGGTGATGTTTTTGGTGGATTAAGAATGGATTGATAGTGAGACTAGTCTTGGAATGGTTGGAAGGAAGTTAGAAAACGTTTGGTTGAGATCTGCAGTTTCTGCAGAAATTCGCAGAGGAAATTCTGGAGAAACGCCGACATCGATCGATCGATGTCAGAGTTCGAAGTACATCGATCGATCGATGTCTGATGGGTTAGAGATCGATGTGTCTTAGTAGTACGTAGATCGATCGACGTAGAAAGGGGTGAGAGATCGATGTTCTCTGATGGACATCGATCGATCGATGTGAGGGTATGAAGTCACATCGATCGATCGATGTGAGGGTATGATGTCAAGCAGTTTTGTGGGAAAATAAGGGAAGAAAGAGGGAAGCTAGGGGACCCTTTGGGTGACCTTAGGGACTTCTTAGGACATGATTGAGGTTAGTCTAAGTCTTGGGAACATGACTTAAGATGGTGAATCAAATGTGGAGAATTCGTATGGTATTCGAATCGGACTTCAACATGAATGACCTAAGGGGTTAGGAAAGAACGTTTGAGGCCCTGTGGAATTCAAAAAGGGGAAGGTGAGGGTTCCTACATCATCCTTTGTGTTCTAGAACGAATGCTTAGGTAATGTTGACTTGTCAGAAAGGATACGCTCAGGTGTGTGAGTGAGGTGAGTCTCGAGTGACTGATTGATATTTGTATGTGAATTGAAGTACGTGATTGATATGAGAAGTTCTGCATTCTTGCATCATGACACTTGCATTTGCATAATGTTTTGATAAGAGATGTGCTTCGGCACAGGGTATAAAGTTTGCGAAATGAGCTGTGATGCGTTACAGAGTATAAAGATAAGCTGTAACCATCACAGGGTATAAAGTTGAGCTGTAATGTGTCATGGGGTGGAAATATAAGCTGTGGCACATTACAGGGTATAAAGTTGAGTTGTGGTGCGTCATAGGGTATAAAGACAAGCCGTGACCCACCACAGGGTATAAAGTTATGTGACCGGACATTGTGACATGCATTGCATTGTTTTTAAAAAAAAATTGCATACGCATTTGTGACTGTCATGCATCACGCGAGTTGTTACGTTATGTTGGTTTGTAACTGAAGTGTCATTGAACTGTTAAATGCGTATGAATTACGGTTCTTGTTCTGGTATGCTACTAGTCTATATTTTTGAAGTTATACAAGACATGTGCCCCGTCAATCCCTTGAATTATATATTACTCATGTCTTGCCATGCGTTGATCCCGTATGTCTTATAAGCGGGTTACTTGCTAGCGTTTTCGCTAAGGATACTACTTTTGTTTTGCAGATGAGGCTAGTTACGACATGATATTCATAGAAGACGAAGTGAGTGGGCTGAATGGGATGTCTAGAAGTTACATTGGGAATTGTTCTAGACTATTTCTTGTTATTTCAGTTTTCTTAGTTCATTTGAAGACTTAGATGGCTGCGTCCATAAACAATTGTTGATAGTCACTTTATCTTTTGATGTACCGCTTTGATGGTTTGGATTTATTGGATACATGTTTCCGCACTTATTTCTCTTACGTCAGTGATGATGTGTATTCGAGAGATGAGACGTCTTGTAGTCTTCTCACTAAGCTACGACGGGTACACCGGGTCAGATCCGCTGTCCTGGTCGGGGTGCTACAGGGATAATGAGTGAAAACACAAGATTTAGAGTGGTTCGAATCTTAAATGATTCTAATCCACTACCACTTTTGTTTCAAAGTGGATTTTCAACATCAAGTTTCTTATCACCTTTGATAAGGAACAAGAACAAAAACAGCAACAGTTACACTAATTCTAGTGCAAGAAACAACTACAACAGCAGTAACTTATTGCACAACCAATTTGTGCAATTCCAACAATGGCAGCATCAGCTTGTTGCACATACACTTTGTGCAACCTCAACAACAACTATAGGCAAGAACAAGTTCTTGCTTCATCACAACTTCAACAAACTCCTATGAAATAACTTCCACACAATAGGTATTTGGGGAAGTAGTAGGGTTACACTTTCTAATAAGTCTAAATCACAAGCAACAGATCAAATATGCATAGTTTCTCTTTTGTTAGACTTCTACTTTCACATTTACAATAAAGAAAAGCAGGCAACAAGAGCTTAATAAGCTTTAAGCACTTTTGCACATTTGAGAGCTTTTTACAACAACGGGGGAAGAAGCTTGGAGAGGATGAAAGTGTATAACTTCCTCATCTGAGTTTTTTCAATATAGAGGGTGTGAGTCATGTTTTTGCAGTCTCCCTCAAGTCTTTAACTCAATCAAAAGTCTTTACAGTGTCCAAATAGCCTTTAGTCATCCTATAGTTGGATTTGATGATCCATAGTCGTCCTAGAATGTCTTAGACATGCTTAAATAGTCAAGAAAGCCTGATTACTGCAAGTGGAAAGTCCACAAGAAATTTGAGTCAGATTGGAGATAGAAAACACTTCAAATCTTCCTTGGATTTGTTTGCAACAGGTATAAAATTTGAATTCATGATGACATCGATGATCTATGTGAGAGCATGATGTACATCAATCGATCTACGTGAGGGTATGATGTTAGACAATGCGGTTTCAATTTGCATTCAGGATGACATCGATCGAATCTATGTGAGGGTATGATGTTGGACAGTGTTTTTTCAATTTGAATTAGGATGACATGATAGATCTATGTGAGGGTATGATGTACATCGATCGATCTATGTGAGAGTTTGATGTCACATCGATTGATATATATGAGGGTATGATTTATACATCGATCTCTGTTAGAGATCTATGTCAGGGGTATGATGTAGACATTGATCTCTTTTAGAGATCTATGTCAGGGTATATGTTACCTCCTAATTTGTTCAAGCCGTTATTAATTTCCATGTATGAAATGACTTTTCAATCCTTTTTCAAACATCTTTTAAACTTCATCAGAATATATATTCAAACATTTTCATATGATGGCTATATCACATATCATAACGTAAGAACGATAACGCACGACATAGCGAATGATTCCCTATATAGTCACATGTAAGAATATGAATCTTGTGTTCCAAACACGGTGTTACATCACATATACATGGATCTAATGATGACTCGTTAAGGCAGAGACTCCGTGTCCCGGAAAAGATGCTACACTCGGCCATAACGATAACATATGCCCCTGACACCTGCCACTCGGGTCTCGATGTTAGGGCGGCGCACCAATACCATAACGTATAATAATATAACATAACATAACATAGTCGTTCGAATCAATCGCCTCATGGTATGGTTCGTTACGCATGAAAACTTTTAAAACATACAATGCGATGAAAACATTTTGTTTCAAAAACAATTGGCTTACTTGTTATTTTCGGCTTGGTTTGGGTCAATTTAGCCATTCTAAATTTACATCATAATATATCCAACACTTATCTACATAATACATGTGATAAACTTAGGGAAAATACCATTCTTACCCTCCAAGCATGTCTCGGCCTTGGCCCCAAAAACAGTCCACTTTTTGGTCTTCAACATCTATTATCCTCTCATCTTAAATTTCAAACTTTTCATAAATCCAATGGCAAATAAAAGATACAAAATGCACATACTTTCACACACACACACATGTGTGTGTGTGTGTATATATATATATATTCATGTAGATATGAGAACAACTTTATTGGTACATTCCTATATGCACATGGCTGAGGGTATATATGCCCATATAACACATAATTTAATACTTATACCACATTTCACACATGCATTATAATTGAACCACTTGGAATTTTAACATACCATGGTCTTGAATATAAATTCATGGTGCAAGAACATATGACATGCAACATATATCAATTATGCATTCAAGAACAAGCATTAAACTTATGTTTTTATATCCTTTAAACACATTCATGTTAGTTTCCATCAAGGTGATGATTTCAGGAACCATGATCTTGATGAAAATTACGTGCAAACATATAGGATGATGGAAGCCATGAAAACATACTTTCTTGAGCCAATATCATCAAGATTATATTCCATTATGAAGATGGATGATCAAGGTCAAGAGGGTGACTAAAAACAGCCCCCTACCTGTGTGTATATATACATAAAAGGGCATGATGATCATCAAGAAACAACCTTTTGTGGTCAAACATTGTATCCACAATTATGATGCCTCATAATCATGCTAAATCAAGACTATCAACATGCATGAAAACAAAAAATCATCAAGAAACACATATGTGATGATCATCATGAAAATGCATAAGAACATACTTCAAAGAAAGGTTCTTAGCACACTTTTTCATAAGATGACACATGCATCTAACACTTCTCATGAAATGTCACATGCATGTATTATCTTCCACTAAGTTAGACATGGAACTACGTATGAGACCATCACTCGTTTTCAATTTCACATGAAAGACTCTTTTTCATTTCATCTTGGCCATATACATACACATATTCGTGAATCACATAAGAGACACCACACATCTTGCACACAAACATACTTTTTGCACATTTATGCTAGAAAATTCTTTGAACATATTTCGTGAATGATCCAAATTTATATATGAACATAGATGCTTAGATTTCCACATGCATAAAGAAACTAGGTGGAGTACTTGCTTTTTATTAGATTTAAACCTTAAAACTAGAAGAGGAGATGAATTGGTCATTTTTAGAGGAAGAACACTTTGAATTTTTCTATCACAAACCTGAATAAAATCATACCATTGGAAGGCCTTAAAGCTTTCTACCTCTTCAACCTAGAAAACTTCCTTTCTCCTCTTTGTGGTAGCTCTCGGCCTAGGTGCCAAGATGGGGGAATGAGTTGAGCAATTTGGAAGAATAAAGGAAGAGGAATTACTAGAATTGATGGTTGTAGAATCTTACTTTAGGTGTGGGATGAAGGTTTCCTAAGCTCGAATATTCTTTTCTTCACTTAGGCATGGACAAACTTTTTCTCTTTCTCATTTGATGAAGTCCTCGGTTTTGCAGGAGTAGATGGGACTTGAAGGAATTTGATTTTTTGCTTAGGAAGAAAGGAGTGTTCTTGTGTGAAATGAGGATGAAAATGAGGGAATGAATGGAAAATAGAGTTTCCCTTATTTTATTCCTTTCAAGGCCGGTTGGGTGTTTGGGATTAGTGGGGGAATCTTCATCATTGCCTTGGTTAGGAAGAGAAGGAAATGATGGAGGTTGTAAGTCTTGCATGCAAACTAATTGGGTGGAAAGGTGGAGTGTGGGAAGAAAGAAAGAAAGAATCCTTCCCTTCCATGCATGCATGTGGTCGGCCTAATGATGGGGAGGAGAGGGTTGGTTTTGTCTTGAAGATTATCGGAAAAATGGTGAGGTGGAAGAATGCATGTAATATGGTTGGTTGAAGGTGGGATATTGTAAGAAGATTTCTTTCTTTTTCTTGTCTTATGTGGCAGCCAAAATGGAATAAAAGGAAGGAAATGATGGTGTGTTGAAGGTGGAATAACTTATGACATGTTTAAGGTTTTTTTTTTGGGAAGAAAATGGGTAGGAATTGTAAACTTGTAATTTTTCTAAAATGTTGTAAGATAAATAATGGTGGTGGAAGAAGAAACATAAAATAATCTTCCATTCTATGCATGGTAGTGGCGGCCAAGGGGGCGTTTGAATGGATAGAATAGGACAAAAGTTTTGTCTACCTTATTTTCCAGGTCTAACCTTCTTTTTCCTTTTATTTAAAATTCACAAAATAGTTGTGTCCTAAATTTTAATTTCATTTAATTATTCTATGTAAATTATTGTGATATTTAAGGCATACCTATATACTTAATGTGTACTATGTTTCATTCATATAATACCTAATACGATACAACGATTTAATAAGTTACGTACATTACGGAAGTGGGGGTGTAACGCTCAGAGTTACCTTTCAAAATATTTGGATGTGTAGCATATGTACTCATTCAGTCCAGTCTAAGGGCGAAATTAGATAATAGATTAGTTAAGTGCATTTTCCTAGGATACTCTCGATCATGAAAGGGGTATAAGCATTATTGCTCAAGCAATAGAAAGATGTTTGTCACACTCGAATTTACATTTGATGAAAAACATGCTTTTTACAACTCTTCAACTAAAATAGAAGACTTGAAGCTTATTGAATATTGGAACATGATATACTTTGTAGACGAAGCTCAGCCAAGCTCGTTATCATGAGTTCAGCGGAGCTCAACACTTTAGCTCAGCAACTTGGTACCGTTGTTCGGCACGATAAATTCTCATCTCATAACCAATATTACTATGGCCGATGTCGATCAAGAAGCCCTTGGATGGGATAGAAGACACAGTATACATGAATACACACAACCCACGTCGGTTTAAGAAGGTTCATTGGAAGAAACTCAGGCTGAATACAATAATGGATTGCAAATAGATGATAGACCCATAGAATTAAGGAAAGGAACAAGAGAATGCACTAAGAATCCATTATGTACCAAATGTCCTATAGAAGACTTTGTATCTTATAATAAGTTGAATAATAACTTTAAAACATTTATATGTTCACTTGATAATAAAGTCATACCCAAAAATATACAAGACACACTAAGCCGACCTAAATCGAGAAGCGTTGTGCATGAAGAAATGAATGTCTTAGAAAAAAAATCAAACTTGAAAGCTAATACCCAGCCCGGCAACTATAAAACCTGCTGGATGCAGATGGGTGTTCACAATTAAATATAGCAATGGAAGAACTATGAATAACTGCAAAGCAAGATTGGTGGCTAAACGATTCACCCTTATATATGGCATAGATAGATTATTCAGAAACCTTTGCCCTAGTTTCCAAACTTAATACTATTAGGATCATTTTCTATAGCAGTTAACCTTGACTGTGACTTATATCAACTAGATGCTAAAAACGCATTCCTTAATGGAGATTTAGTAGAAGATATTTACATGTGCATATCACGAGGATTCAGTGACAGAACCAATCAAAAATAAGGTCTGTAGGTTAAAGAAATATCTATATGGACTAAAAAAATCACCAACAGCTTGGTTTAAAGCATTCACTAAAACTGTGAAGAACCTTAAGTTTACCCAAAGCAATAGTGACCATACACTGTTCACCAAGGTATCATCTAAGTGGGAGCTAATTATTCTAATATTATATGTAGATGATATCATAACAACATAGAATGATAATCATGGAAAAGATAGTATTAAGACACAACTATCAAAGCAATTTGAAATGGAGGATCTAGGAAGGATAAGGTATTTCTTAGGAATGAAATTGCTAAGAACAAAGAGGGAATGTACATATCCAGAGGAAATACATCTTGGATCTTCTAAAAGAAGCTAGATTGCTCAGATGCAGACCAGCAAACACCCCTTTAGAATCTGGACATAAGCCTAGATATCCATGAGACTTAACAGCTACTAATAAACTTGGTTATCAGAAACTAGTTGGAAAATTAATCCATCTATCACACATTAGGCCTAACATCTGTTATGCAGTGATCTTTGTATCTTAGTTTATACGCAGTCTTATTAAAAAACATCTCCAAGCTGCTTTGAAAATTCTCAGGCACCTTAAGAATGCACTAGGACAAGGTCTATGTTTCAAGAAAACTACAGACCAAAGTATTAGAGTTTTCACAGATGTTGACTGGGCTGGATCTAAGGTTGATATGAGATCAACAACTGACTATGGAACATTTTTGTGGAGAAATCTAATTACTTGGCAGAGCAAGAAGCAACCAATTGTATCACGGAGTAGTGTAGAGGCATAGTTAAGGGCGCTTGCATTATGTATTTGCGAAAGCATCTAGAGCAGAAGAGTACTTGGAGATCTTGGTCTAAAAATACTATTACTCATCAAAGTATTCTGTGATAGTGTATCAGCTATAAGTATTGCCGAGAAGCCAATTCAGCACGACAAGTCAAAACATGTTGAAGTCGGCAGGCATTTCATCCAAAAATATATTGAAATAATCATATTTGCCTAGAACATATCTCCACCAATGATCAAGTTGCTGAACTCCTAACAAAGCACTTTTCGACAATTATTTCTCAGTACTTAGTACTCTAGCTTGGTTGTATAAATATATACAACTAAGCTTGAGGAGAGTGTAGAAATAAGTGCAGCAGTGGTGTACCGAGCTCAGCCAAGGGGTGCTGATGTGATTATAGAAGTTGCAGTGCAGAGGAAGTAAGAAAGACAAGTGGGTGAGGTGAAGCTGTTCTGAACTAATGAGGTATTACTGCCGTGTCGAGGTGATCAAGGAAAAGAAATGAAGAGCCGATGTGAAGAGGATCACAGAAATATGAGAAGCCGAGGTGAATAAGGGCAACGAAGCTGAGCAAGAATAAAGGTGTGCTGAACCGATGTGACGAGATGAAGATACAACTAGTTAGGCAGCAAAGCTGAGGCCGAGATGCAACACTTAGTCACATACATATAAATATTGTAACTTCTTAGTTTAACTCTACATATGTCCGAGCATAGCAGGTAACTACTCGTTACTTTTATAGACGTTAAAAGTCAAGTCAGGTTACTGTAGATGAACGGAAATAATTTTAGATTATAAAATAAAGTCATTAGAGGCATTATAAGCTCCTAAAAAAGAAGAAGCACTTTGTAAATTTTAACTTGAATGAATTTTATATTCATTAAATCTCGACACCAAGCAGGCTCCATAATATAAGAAGACTAGCTTGTTACACAAAAATAATGACCAAAACCAAAACCACCTGTCACCCATATTAAGAAAACCACTTATATTTATTTCGAACTATTCCTACCGAATATTTCAATTTTTATTTTATACGTTGCCACTCCAACTTGGACAGTCAGAATTTTGGTCAAAAATGGATGGGCACCCCAGGTTTCTGGTTGCACAATCTAAGCCTGATTCAGCTTGTATAAGGTTGATCACCCAAATTCACTATTTTAATACCATTTCTTGGCGGACTTCGGGGTTTTCGTTGAATCGGAAGTACCAATAGTCTTCACTGCAGAAGAAAAATCAATAGATTATTGGAAGGAGTATTTGGCCCCTATCTCATTGGTATAATGCCATTAATATTAAACTAACATTATCCTCACAAGTTTTCACCAAAGAAATTTCTTCCGACTTATTTCACAGAGAGTGATTTACAACTAAATCTATAGAAACATAAAGCACTAAATGTTCAGAGAAAAGGATGATGATTTAATTTGGGCATGCAAGCAGAACTTAGGGAACGATAATTTTTTGGTTTCGTGTTAGTTTGACTAGAAGGGTTCAATTTATAGACATCAAAACACCAGCTATGTACGGATTATTCCTTAGACAATCCAACTCCAAAAGTAAGGCCTCTAATTCCGAAGTTGCCTTCACCTATCCTTCCAAGCTCATACATCTTTCACAATTTCAGCAGACGGTACAGTTTATGAATTGTAAAACAACCACCAAGTATATCCCAACAACAGCAAAAGCTATCGCTAGGGTCTAGGGAGGGTGGGAGACAGACAAACAATGCCTCCATCCTAAGTGATAAAGAACTTGATTCCAGTGAAACATCCGCCTCTATATGTACCTGCATAAAATATTTTATGCTAAATTAACATTAGCTTTAAAGAAACATGTTCTAGCATGAGTTCGGGCTATCTCCCCCTCATTCCTATAGGTGCTTCGTCCATGCCATTGTCCATGCCGAGTGATTATTCTCCCAAATCAACGGTCCAAGTGATGTTTTTTCCTGTGACTATAACTCCTCCTTTATTGCTTGCCCCAACTTAACCGCGTCACTTGAACTTACGGCCTCATTATAATCTTCGGTCTCATTTGAGTCGGTCAAGAGTAAGTAATTTAGAGAGGATATGTACTGTGTGTTTTGCTTGCGGATGCGAGTGGATCTTCTTAGCACTGATTCTTGCAAACATTTTTCATCTTGATGGAGTTCGACCTCATTAGTTTCCTCGGTCTTAGCCCTCTCGGTTTCGACCTCATCATCCAAAACTTGTACTTCAGCTACATCAATCTTTCTCACTTCATTCGTCTTTGGATTTGAAGGCTTATTATACTCATGGAAGGTAGCATCTTGTGATCGAATTACTTTTTGCTGCTTTTCATCCCAAAATCTATAGCCGAAATTTTTTGATCCATACCGAACGAAATGCACTTCTTCGCCTTTGCATACAACTTGTCCTTTTTTTTGAAATCTCCATGAACATAGATTGTACATTCAAAGGCTCGAAAGTGCGACAAAGATATCTTCTTGTCCAACCACTTCTCCTCGGATAGCTCAAGGTCTATGGTCATCGAGAGACCTGGATTGATAAGATACGTTGCCGTATTTACTGACTCTGTCCAAAAACATTTAGAAGTTTTGCGTGGAGCCGCATTGCCCTTGCTTGCTTATTTGGGATATAGTTCATCCTTCCGGGTGTCCTATTATGTTGCAGTGGATTGGGAATTTTTTGCACAGGTCCCACTCCTTCTCGCGCACAATGCGTCTTGAAGTTGTCCCGTTATGCACCCCCACCATTTTCTGACATCAAGCACTTCAATTTTCGGCCTGTTTGGTTCTCGACCTCTGCCTTCCACTTCTTACAAGCTTCAAATATTTCCGGTTTATGTTTAAGGAAATAAAACCTTACCTTTCGAGTGGAATCATCAATGAATATGTCACTTAATATCTTGAACCTCTTTGTTATTGAACTGGGCTCGCCCCCCACACGTCCATGTGCACAAGATCAGACTTCCTTTCTTGCGTTCTCGGCTGTCTTTTAAGAAAATCAACCATTTTTGTCGGCCAAATACGCAATTTTCTCAAAAATCGTTTTCAACCGCCGGCATGCTCGGCAGTACGCCTTTGGAAGCCAAAACTTTCATCCTTTTATCGCTCATGTATCCCAATCTATTGTGCCATAAAACTTTACTCGTCTCAGCCCCTAGTCGGTTAACTAAAATGCCTCTGTCTTGTTCCTTGTGCTATAATTGTGGCATCTTTGGTGATTTTCCAGCATCATTCTCCAAAGTTTACTTTGTACCTCTCATCATCTAATTGGCTTACAGAATTCAGATTCTTTTTCGACCCAAGAATATAACGAACTGTCATGCAATGTCCATCTACTCGCATGCCTCGTCTTGGTTTTGACATTGTCTTTGCCTGAATCTTTAAAGGCTTTCATCCAATAGAAACCCCTTCCAACATTCTCCAAACACAAAATCTATCAATATCTTACAAGTGGTAGAATGAAATGATGTGCCGGAATCAAGAATCCACGATTCAATGGGTATGTCGACACAAAGGTCTAGGACATCGTCAGAATCTTCCTTTGTCATCACATTCACTGAACTAGGTGTATCCCCTTTTTTTTCATCTTATTGGACGCCTTGCGCTCGTGCTTCAGGTGGCCTTTTTTTCCATAGTTCCAACACTCCATCTCACTTCTACTTCGAAACTTGATGCATCCCTTGGATTTGTTTCTTGCTTGACTATCTATTCATTTGGAGTTTCGGCCTCTTTAGACAGTCAAGGCCGATCCCCCCTCTTCACCTCTACCATTTTTTCGAATTCCCTCAGTGATGATGCGGTCACAAACATAGTTGAGATTCAGCTCTTTTTGACTCGATATCACCTTTACGGTAGTTGACCAACTACCCAGCATAGTGATCAATAAGCAGTGCACAAGCAACTCGTCATTCAAAGAGTACGCAATTGCATTTAGTTGATTCGCAATTTGATTATATTCGGCCACATGCTTGGTCAAAGAAATGCCCTCCACCATTTGTAGTTGAAACAACCTCCGAAGAAGATGAATTTTGCTGGAACTTTATGGCTTTTCAAACAAGTCAAACAATCTCTTGATAAAACAAAAAGTGGTGGTTTCGTTGGCGACATGCGAAGTCTCATCCATTGAGATTGTGTTGCGGAGAAGTACAAGCACTCAACGATCTAATTCCATCCACACCCTATCCTCCATTGTGTCGGGTTTTTGCTTCAACATCGCATCCTCTAACTACTATATATGCAACATATCGGTTATTTGTAATTTCCAATAAACAAAGTGGTTTCCAACGAAACATCAAATATTTGCCTTCTCTTCCTTCATATTGATCACTCAATACAATCTCTGATACCAGTTGTAAAATGCCGAGAACAAACACAAGGTAATACAAAGACAAAGCAAGAGAATGCAATAGAAAGAATGCAAAACTTTTGGGAGAAAGCCCTCATCGGCTTACTAGAAAACCACACCAAATAGACGCTCATATCTCTTATATTTATAAAAAGAATTTTATAATGCAACTACAACGAAATAAGTCATAGAATACAATTAGGAAACCTACACTATAAGATAAGAATAAGAGATATATTTGATATCAAAAATTTCATTCTTTTTATGAACATTTTATGATACTTCTCCTCACACCTAACAATTCCTTCTTTGAAGATAGTGAATATAAACATGTCTGATACAAAGAACACCCTACCACAAGATAGGCTGATTTCCCAAGAAACTAGGAAAAGGTATTGCTACTATACTGAAATTGTAAATATTAAGGAAACTATGAAATGTTTACAGACGATTTTATGAATAATATAACTCAAAAACCGCCTCTTAAGCAGTTTTCTGGTATCGTTACTTCCGGTACATATTTGTCAAATAAACTGAAATCGCTTTACACTACAAATAGTATAAAATTGAGTCAAGTCGATCTCTTGATGAATCTGGTGTTAAATATGCATAGAGTATGTTTTTGTGAAGATACGGGGCTTGATAATATTTTATATTATAGGCAATTAAACAGAAGAACTTATAAATCAAATGTTCTCCAATCATTGTTTCCATCTTTGACACTTTCTATAATTCATTAATTTATATATAATATTTACCAGATAGTTGAGTTTACCAGATAGTTGAGTTAGAATATACAAGACATCTTAACATGGCTACGGACACTAATAAAATTGTCTAACACATTGTTTATTCAACCTTAACTTAATCATAAGTATACAACCTCGTGACATAATTCACAATACAAGTTATAAATACATAAGCCTTCGCCAATTCCTTAATAAGATAAGAATTTTGTCGTTATCTTATAAGAAATGAATTTTCTTACTTATTAACAACTTGTTTAATAGGCTACTTCTACTAAAGAAGATCGAGATTATCGTCTGTTGTGCAATACAACCACCTCATAAGCAGTTTTCTGGCATCGTTTACCTCGGTAAATATTTGTCAAATAAACAAAAACTCCTTTACAATAGAAATAGTATAAAGTGGAGTGAAGTCGATCTTTTGATAAAGTCTGGTGTCCAGTATTGCACAGAATGTGTTTGTGAAAATGAAATTCATATTCGTGAAGGTATACGAGGAAACCTAGGTCTGTTGGTGACATTCCTTTCTCCTAAACACAACGTTATGATAAGGACAACGCAAACTCGGGTTAATTATTTTAGGATTTTAATAGTTTTGTTATAGTATTTTATGTCCTTGATTCATCAGTTAGTGACTATTATTTTTTATAAGCTACGTTATAGTGACTCTAAGTGTTACAGAAGGTACTGAAATGAAGAAGCAAGAGAAAACACAATCCAACGAAGAGTAGTTTTGGTGCAGCAACAGTCATTAGACCAAATCTTGGAATAAGGGTCTGGATGAAGTTTGGATGAGCTAGAAATCCGTGCTAACACCTTTCATATAAGTCACGTGGGTGTCACGAGAATTGTGGAGGTGCAGAGCATCGTAGGAGAGCAGGCGTAGTCGGAGAAGAAGAAAGAAGTTGGCAGGAGCAATTTTAAAGATATGAAAAGACATTTATACCCTTTGTATTTCACAACGTAAGGGTATTTTAGTCATTTCACAACGTATTTCCCTCTTTGTTTGAATGTATAAATCGGGTTTGCAGAGGTGCATTTGACCTATGATGAATCGTATGAAATTGGGTTCCATTTCTCTTATGAAATCTCTCCTTCTTCATCTTGTTTTTGTTTTTTTGTTCATTTCTCTTGATTAGAGTGATCAATTTGACATGGTATCAGAGTGCCATTGATCACTAAAGAGTGCAAATTTTGATTCTCAGTCGTTTGATATTGGTACTGTGATCATTCACAATTTGGTTTTGTAATACAATAGCTATGGCATCTACACATGGCAGTCAAAGGACTGGTGGCTCGCAAGCTGTGGAAAGTGCTACTAGTAACCTGTATTACCTTCACCCGAATGACAGTCCTACAATTATTCTTGCACAGCCTCCGTTAAATCCTTACAATTGTCATTCATGGAGTAGAATGTTCCAGATGGTGCTGATTGTCAAAAACAAAATTGGATTCATTGATGGATCAATTCAGCAACAAGCAACAAATGATCCACAGTATTCAGCATGAAGACAGGTAAATTCAATGGTTCATTCGTGGATTATGAATAGTGTGTTGCCTTCTATTTTGCAGATTGTCATATGGTATGATAGTACAGTAGAAGTCTGGTCTAATCTCAAAAGAATGTATGGCAGTATAGATGCATTTAGACTTTCGGATTTGTTTGATTATTTTTTTGGAGACAAACAAGAGAATGACTCTGTCAATGATTACTTCACCAAAGTGAAGGTACTGTGAGAAGAAATGATGGCACTAAGATCTATTCCAACGTGCATATGTCATGGATGTAGGTGTGATGTAGGAGTTAAGATGCATGAGTTTGTTGAGAGTGAGTATGTCATAAAATTTTGTAAGGGTTTAAATGAAGAGTTTGATCCTGTCAAATCCCAAGTGTTTGTGATGTCTCTTATGCCTAATATTGATGTTGTGTTTGCGATGACTTTGAAGTACGAAAGAAAGTTGAATGGATTCAGTATTCACGGTAGCCTTGGCAACTGTCCAATGGCATTTTTAGCAGAGAATTTTGATGGTGTCATGACTGCTGCTAATGGTAATGTCTATGTTAATAGAGGTAGAGGTAACAGCTATAGAGGAGGTAAAGGCAGGTGCTTTACTAATGGCTCTAAGAGACCCTTATGCACTCATTTTGGTGTGATTGGGCATGTGGATCAAAGACGTGATCGAAAGCATAGGTATCTTCCTTGTTTCAAGGCTAAAAACCAAGTCGATCTTGCTGAAGTGTGTAATGAAGATTGTGAGAATAATCAAATGAATCAAGAGAATAACACGTGTCAAGCACATTTGCTTACACCAGAACTGACGCAAAGACTTATGGCAATGTTTAGTGTCAATGATGGAAAACATTTCGGAGGCCAGGGAGCAGTGATGTCTGCTCTCTTCGATGAAGATCATGGTAAATGTGATTCTAATAATTTGAACATATGGATACTAGATTCAGGTGCCACTGATCATATAGCATGTAACCTTAGCCTATTCCACTCTTATAACCAATTCAATATGTCGCTATCAAGCTACCAAATAATCTTTCGGCTTCAGTCACATATATTGGATCAGTTGTGTTAAATTCCTCTCTTATTATTCATGATGTATTGTATGTTCCTTCTTTTGCTTATAATCTTCTTTCAATCACCAAATTACTGTCTATTCCCTCTTTGCTTATTCAATTCCTGGGAAATTCTTGTGTCACTCAAGAATGTGTTTCCCTGAAGACGATTGGTTCAGCTGAGCAATACAAAGGCTTGTACTACCTTCATGGAATTCTTAAACAGGCACCTACCTGTTCAAGTTGCTTGTCAACTACTGTTCGTTCTTCAAATTCTTCTTTGTCATGGCATTATAGATTAGGCCATGCTTTAATACCTAGAATGAAAGAAATACAGAAGATTGATAAATCTGTATATACTCATGAAAGTTCACAAGAATCTACTGTATGCCCTTTAGCCAAAATGAAAAGAAGTCCTTTTCCTGTGTATGAATCTCTTTCCAATTCTTCATTTGATCTTTTGCATATTGATATCTGGGCCCCTTATAAACATTCTACTGTTTATGGCCAACGTCGTTTCCTTACCATTATTGATGATTATACTAGATCTACTTGGGTGTATCTACTTAAACAAAAGTCCGAAACTAGAAACATTGTTCAGAGTTTTTGCCTATACGTGTCTAACTAGTTTGACAAGGGCATTAAGTGCATAAGAACTAACAATAGTCAAGAGTTTAAGATGGACCATTTCTTTATGACAAAAGGTATCATCCACCAAACTAGCTATGTCAACACTCCACACAAAATAGAGTGGTTGAACACAAACATCAGCACATACTCAATACAACAAGAAGCCTTAAGTTTCATGCTAATATTCATATCTGCTATTAGGGGTTTTATATCCAATATGCGGTGTACGTCATCAGTATTTTACCCACACCTCTGCTACATCATCATACACCACATGAATGCCTCTTTAGAACTGTACATTCTTGTGAACTTTCAATTCTTCACATAGAACAAAATTTGAGCCTAGAGCTATTCTTTGTGCTTATCTTGGGATACCCTATCATACTAAGGGTTACCTACTATTGAACATTAATACAAAATATGTGTTCATATCTAGATATGTTCAATTTTATGAGCACATTTTCCCATTTGCTTCTCACTCACCTTCAAATATTTCTTTATCATCTGAATCCAATACTTTGAATCATAACATCACAAGATTCGTTTGTAACATCCCTGAACATTTACAATCTCCATCAGAACACCCATCTCAACTTTCAAGTCTTTCTTCTACTCCGATCATCCTTCCATCTCATGAATCTGCTGAGGATTCAGGCACAACTGCAAATGATTCCAACACATCTGAATCTATTGCTTCTCCACTTGACACTCATCCATGTACTAGGATTGAAGTCCACCTACCTTTATACCAACCTGATCCTCCTGATCCTTTCAGATCTGCTATAATTACACAACCCCCAAGTTATCTTCAAGGTTATTGTAACCTCCTATCTTCCTCCTCTGAAGTCCCTCAGTCCTCAGACAAGAGACGTAATACATCTTACCCACTTGAGGACTATATTACTTTTGCTCAACTAACGCTTAAATATAGGTCATATGTTCTTAATATTAGTGTTCTGCAGGAACCAACATCTTATCAAGAAGCAGTCAAATCTATTCACTGGCTGAAGGCAATGCAGTTGGAGTTAGCTGCACTTGATGCCAATCACACCTGGTCTTTAGTCCCCCTTCCTAATCTTAAGCGACCTATTAGATGTAAATGGGTTTACAAGGTAAAATATAAGTCTGATTGGAGTATAGAAAGGTATAAAGCTAGCTTGTGGAAAAAGGCTTCAGAAAACATATAGGGGTTGATTATATAGACACTTTCTCTCCTGTTTCCAAATTGACTATTGTAAGATTGATTCTAGCTGTAGCTGCACAAAAATAGTGGCATGTACATCAACTTGATGTGAATAATGCCTTTCTACATGGTAACCTAAGCCAAGAAATATACATGACTTTGCCTGAAGGAGTCATTGCACCTGATGAAAACACTGTATGTAGACTTTATAAGTCACTCTATGGGTTAAAGCAAACAAGTAGAGAGTGGAACCTAAAACTGAATAAATTTCTTACTGCCAAGGCTATACACAGTCAAGAAATGACTAAATAATATTCACAAGACAAATAGAAGGTGCTTTCCTGGTTGTTTTAGTCTATGTTGATGACATAATTGTTGCTAGCAACTCACCTGAAGCAGTCCCTACATCAGACTTTCAAAATTGAAGGCTTGGATCCCTTGAAATATTTTCTTGACATAGACGTGGCTGGGTCATAGGGGGGATTATGATATCTCAGAGGAAGTATGCTTTGGAACTGGTAGAACAGACGGGGTTTCTAGGTGCTAAACCTGCAAGAAGTCCTATGGAGCAAAACTCGAAGTTGGCTCACGGTGATTCAAAGCTTATAGATGATGTATCAAGTTGTAGAAGACTTATAGATATGTTGATATATCTCAACATAACAGGACCATATATTTCTTTTGTAGTACAACAGTTAAGCCAATTTCTTGACACACCTACATAATTACACCTCATAGCAGCACATATATTCCTGAGGTACTTGAAAGGAACAACAGGTCAAGGCATATTTTATTTCAATAATGGTAAGATGGGTTGAAAGGATTTGCAGACTCTGACTGGGCAGGAAGTGTTGAAACAAAGAAGTCTGTCAAAGGATATTGTGTGTTTTTAGGTTATTCCTTGATCTCTTTGAAGGCTAAGAAGCACAAAACTGTATCTAAATCCTCATCTGAAGCAGAGTATAGACCTTTATCAATGGAAAATGTGAGATACAGTGGCTTTTATACTTGTTGGAGGATCTTGACATAAGGCATCATGGACCAGTTGAATTATTTTGCGATAATAAAAGTGTTATTTATATTGTGGAAAATCATGTGTTTCATGAAAGAAAAAAGCACATTGAAATTGATTGTCATACTGTGAGAAAAAAGTATCAACGAGGGGTGATCCACCTTATGCCAGGTAAATCAGAGTTTCAGCTAGTAGATGTTTTTACAAAAGCTCAAGATTCAGTAACACTGCGAAACCTGACTTCTGCCATAGGGGTATGTAATATTTTTAGTAAGTCAGATTTGAGGGGGGATGTTACAGGAGGTACTGAAACGAAGAAGCAAGAGAAAGCACAAACTAAAGAAGAGTAGTTTTGGTGCAGCAGTAATCATTAGGTCAAATGTTGGAATAAGGATCAAGATGAAGTTTTGATGAGATGGCGATCCATGATAACACCTTTCATATACATCACGTGGGTGTCACGAGAACTGCGGAGGTGCAGAGCATCAGATGAGAGCAGGCGTAGTCAGAGAAGAAGAAAGAAGTTGGCAGGAGAGTTTTAAAGATATGAAAAGACAATTATACCCTTTGCATTTCACTTAGGGGATGATAGTTAGTAAAGATATTTTAGTCATTTCACAATGTATTTCCCTCTTTGTTTGAATGTATAAATTGGGTTTGCGGAGGTGCATTTGACCTGTGATGAATTGTATGAAATTGGGTTCCATTTTTCTTAAGCTCTTTCGTCATCTCGTTTTTGTCTTGTTTTTTCATTTCCCTTCATTATGTTAGGTCCGTAACACACTCTTGAGTGGGGGTGAATAGAGCATTGGACAACTTTACGGAATTTTCTTTTGTGGCTCAACTCAAATGGAATTCAAAATCGAAGCAAGAATGGGAGATGAGAAGCAATGAATGTGTACACCGGATATAGAGTGGTTTGAATCGTAAATGATTCTACTCCACTACCATTTTGTTGCCAAAGTGGATTTCAACAACTACTCTTCTTATTAAAGCTAATAAGAACAACCACATCAAAACTTACACTAACACCTTAGTGTAAGCAGCCACAACAGCAACTTCTTGCACAAAATACACTTGTGCAACTATAGCAACTACAGCTCTAGCAAGAACAACTTCTTGCTACCTCACAACTTCAACAATGTTCTCTCAAGAACTTTCTCACAGTGGTTTGAAGGAAATAGTAAGGTTCACACTTTCTCACTAGTCTTTTTTTTAATCGAAATTTTTTTGATGTAAGGCCTCACTTATGGCGGAGGAAAACCATAATATACGAAGAGTCATCGTAAGCAAAGTGTGAGTATAACGAGCTAATGATTGCCAGTCTCCAATCATATATGGTATGCCGTATTAAAACCTTGCCAAATAAAACCACCCTTGTGGATAAAACCTTGGCGAAGGAAAAAGCACACATATTTATGTAATTAGAGTGTGTGGACATGGCAATGTACAATATGAAAGGAAATGTCTGCTTAAAACATGAACTAGTTGCTCCTGCTTGATTGAAGTTGCGTCTGATTGTTGATGTTGTAAATGTTGTGTACTCCCAAACACTCGCATTCATATGATCCGTGTAGCAGCAGCCCAGGGAACATGCATGTGAAGACCAAAAGTTAATGCCATACTTATAGATATGAAATATGCCTAGCCTTGTGCATTTAAAGGACGTACCGATGTTGTCTGTACTCCATTGGAATACAGACAACCATCAAGTTATGACTGGCAGTATGATCAGAAGCCACGGCAAAGAGAATTGGGGCTCCCCTGGTGATGCGCACAGGTTACCATCAATATACCTCGCAACAGCATTAGCCGAGAAAAATCATAAGTGTAGTAACAATAAAATTGAAGTATGGTATTGCATAAGCAGCAGTAGAATTCACAGAGTACCAGGGATACCTTTATTTAAGCAATGATACAGGCAGAGAAAAGCAAACTAGCCATGTTCTGGACGCAAGTATGGAGTTGATAAGTCTGTGAAAATGCATTCTCGGACCACAGCTGGCAATTCTGCTGATGCTGTAAAGCTAGTGAAAGTCGGATGCTGCATCGCATAGGATGCCAGATGATGTGATGCTGCATTTGCTTCTCTTGGTGTATGCCGTAATTCTGATCGCGTGATCTGTAAAAAGTTACGCAGACGGTCCAGGTCTGTACGAAGGTCTCCCGTAGAACCGCTAGAGGCTAGTAATTGCTGTATGGCTAAACAATCAGTCTCAAGAATGAGGTCCGTATGATGACATGAAAAGTATATAAGTGAATACAGCAAAGCTTGTAGTTCTGCTCGCAATGGAGATAATTTTGGCAATGCAAATGATGTTGCCATCAAAAAACGCCCTGTAGACTCACAGACAATGGCTCCCGCTGCAGCACGCTCTTGTCCTGCTGTAGCATCTATGTTGAGCTTCAATCTACCTGATGGAGGGGGTGCCAACGGACTACTGAAAGTCGGCGCGAACGAATATTGGGAGACAAACCCGCTGAAATTAAATGTGGGGTTGGAGCAACAAATTTTTTTCCAGATATTGCCGCACACCAACTGTGGATATCCATACGAATTCTCTCTTCCAATCGGCCTTGCTTGTTTTGTTCCAATCTGAAAACAATGTGAGCATATTCCTTCCATATATTCCAGCATATAAAATGAGAAGCTACTACTTTAAGCTGACCCTTCATAGATGATGGAGAGGACTGTAGCCACCAGCTCATAAGGTGTGAGCGCAATGAGGTATGAGAGTAACGCGGGCCATCAATCAACAAAGAATATTTTTGCCATATTGCTGCAGCCATGGGACAATTCAGAAATAAGTGAATGCTATCACTGTTGTCTCTTTTGCAAAAGGGGCACTGCGTTGGGAATGAATGCATAAATGTCGATAAGTTCTCTGGTATAGGCAATGCACCAAAGCAAAGTTTCCATAAAAACATTTTGTAAGAAGCCTGCAGACCTGGCCACCAAATATATCTGCAACTTCGCAATATGACACGCGATTTTCTACATTCTTCGTATGCACCTTTTAATGTTAACTGACCATTTGAATCCGGTTTCCATATAGCACCTGTTGGGCCTATATTTATCCTTTCCTGACAAAAAGCATTGATTCTACATATTCTTTTCCACATGGGGGAATCGTATAATAGGATTCTGAAATGCATTTGCCTTCCATATTTTTGCTGCATATATGCCGACCATAATGTTGATCCTTGATGATATGACCACCAAATGTTACAATCAAAAGCTTTTTGGATCGAGTAAAAAGATCTAACACCAATACCACCCTCTGAGACCGGGAAACATAAATCTTGCCATGAGCGCCAGTGATGCTTATTCGCCCAAAAGAAAGTAGACGTTTTCTTTTCTAGCTCTTTTATAATGCTGACTGGCAGCCTCGAAGCTGCAAACAGATGCAATGGTATGGATTACAGTACCGAATTAATGAGGACTAACCTGCCTGTTGCATTGAGTAATTTAGCTGACCATCCATACAGTCTTTTCTCGAAGTGCTGTAACAAAGCTGAGCAGTGTGTATTGCGACAGATTCCTTTATGTATTGGTGCTCCAAGATAACGCATTGGCAATGTAGCGAGCCTCATGCCAAGAGTAGCCGCCATGCGCTGACCGTTTTGGCTTCCTCCTACCACCACCGAGCTTTTACGAAAATTGACTTGCTGTCCTGAGGCTTGCTGATACATTTGTAGAAAACAAATGAAACGACGTAAATTTCTAGGTGTTGCATTTAAGAAAATTAGTAAGTCATCTGCATAACCCAGATGTGATGGCGGTGACACCCTTCCTTCATGAAAACCATGTATCCATTGAGCATCCGTCAATGCTTTCAATCCTCTGCTGAATCCTTCTGATGCAATTATGAATAGAATGGGAGACAGTGGGTCTCCTTGTTTGACACCACGGCATGGACTAAAAAATCCACACGGTTTCCCGTTAATTAAAATCGAACACTTTGTAGCCTCTATGTTGTTGAGTATAAGTCTTAAAAAAAAGGTTGGAAGCCAATCTTTAACATCAGCAGGTGTAGATACTCCCAGTTCACTCTGTCAAAGGCCTTAGCCATATCTAGTTTTACAATTGCACGACCTCCCCTCTGTGGTTTGTCAAGAATGTGAACCATTTCTTTGGCCAAAAGAATTTGTTCCGTAATGCCACATCCAGGCATAAAGCCCGATTGCTCTGGTGAGATCAATTTGGGTAGTAGCGGAACAAGACAAGTCGCTATCAGACGCGTTATGACCTTTGACATAAAATTAGTGAGACATATAGGTCGAAAATCCGCAAAAGTGTTTGGCGAAATAACCTTTGGTATCAACGTGATCAACGCAGACGCCATTGCAGTAGGCACCCTTATCCCAATGAAAAATTCTTGTACTTCTTTGAGAACATCATGTTGAATGACATCCCAGCAACTTCTATAAAAACGTCCATTGTATCCATCCAGACCAGCAACACTTGTTGGACTCGGCATCCATACTGCTTCTTTAACTTCTAATAATTGTGGTATAGCAATCAGGCTCGCATTTTCTGCCTCTGTTATTATTGGATGGAGATATTGCAGAACATTATCATGATTTGATGTGGCCTCCGATTGAAATATCTCTGAAAAATATCTAACTGCCTCAGCTTGTATATCACTTTCCAGCTCATATTCTTGCCCTGAACAGAATTTATTCGCACCAACCGCTGTTGTCGTCTTTTGTCTTTCACAATGTTGTGAAAGTAGGCCGTGTTAGCTTCACCTTCCTGCATCCAATGTACTCTTGCTTTCTGCTACCAATATTGGCAAACTCTTGACTGCGCTAATTGTAAAGAAGCCTTTGCTTGATGGTATTGCTCACGATTGTGGTCAGTTGGACAAGCATCATAAGTTCTCTCATTCTGCACAACCTTTGATTCTGCTTCTGCGACGGCGTCAAAGACATTTCCAAATACCGTTTTATTCCATTGGCACAGATCAATCTTGAGACGGCATAGTTTCGTGTATAATCCACGCATACCTCCCGTGGTAGGATATGAATTCCAAGAATGCTTCATAAATTGCATAAAGTCTGGATGGGTCAACCACACATCCAGAAAACGAAAAGAGCGTGGTCCTGTTACTTGCGTATCACGACACGTAAGAAATAAGGGTGTATGGTCCGAAGTAGCACGGTTTAGATGTTGAACCAGTAGTGCCAAAGATATCATAGAAAGACGTGGAGCAAAGAATTCTATCAAGTCTTCTACTCACTCTACCAAGACCTCTTCCATCCGACCAAGTGTATTTGGAACCCTGATATAGCAATTCAACCAAACCTACTGTGTTAATCCATCCTGCAAAATCTGTTGTTTGCCGGACTGTGGGCGCAGATGCCCCTCGATGTTCATCCAATGTAGCGAATGTATTAAAGTCTCCGCCTATAATCCAAGGCTCTTGAATGTTAGTCGAAAAATTTAGCAGATCGGACCACAATTCCCTATGCGGTGCCATAGTGTGAGGACCGTATACTGCAGTCCGCCAAAAGCATTTATCGTAAGGAATCCAGTTAAATCGAAAGGAAATATTCCTGTAACCTTGTTTTGTCTCCAAATGATTCAGCAATGATGTTGCCCAAAAAATCCAGATATTATCATCAGACGAAACTGCTGCTTTGGTAAACCCTAGCTTTAGTCGAAAAAATTCTAATTTAGAATCTGGCAACTTAGGTTCAATGATGACAAGTAAATGAATATGATGCTGTCGCACCAAATAATGCACACGATTATAGAAGGTGCGCAATCCCCTTACGTTCCATATTAAGCAGTTCATGGTGGAGACGGGGGCTCCAAGCTTGATGAAGATCTGGTTACAATTCCAGATGGTGGTGGACGAGCCATATCTTTTTTCTTTGTGCGATGTCATTTCTGCGTGCAATCTATTATGCCACCCACCACCACCATATCTAAATTGCGCTCTTCACTGTGTTGTAAGTCTTGTGAGGTCCCTCCATGTTGCATTCTCAGTGAGAGATCCTCAGCTGCGAGCAAAAGATTATGTGTTCCCTCAAATGGCTGTAATAGATGTTCCTCTGTGTCAGAGACATGACCCGAGGTTCCACAGATGTAGAAATAAGACGTGTTATATCCTGTTTGTTAGAGACTTCAAGATCAAAATCAGACGCAATGTTTGGCTCTGAGAGGGGTACTGGGACTGTTATTGGGTCTGCAGGCATTTTTTGTCCTGTTATCTTCAGCTTCGTCCATGATCTCACTGTCAACTATATTCTTCTCCATCATTCTATGTATAGCTGTGGTATTCAAGCTTTTGGGCTGAATGTCAGATGTTGTTGAAACACCTTTTTTTGGTGTCCAACGTTGCGGTTGTTTTGGAGCTGGCTTTGTCCGAATAGGTACTTGAGATACAACAGTCGCGTTAACATCTTTTGGAGCATCTTTTGTGCATGAAATGGCTGAGTGACCTAAAGTTCTGCATGTATCACAGTATGCAGGCAAATTTTTGTATTCAACTGGTTGGGAGAAGTGATGATTTGTACTTTGAATAAACAATTTCTGAGGAAGTTCTTGCGAAACATCAATCTCAACACAGATTCTAGCGACCGAAGGTCTAAATAAATTTGTCGTTGCTGTATCTGGACGTAAGGGTGTCCCTACCATTCGTGCTATTTCAAACAGTGCTTCCTGCTTTTGAAGGTAAATAGGTAGTCCTGGCAGTGATATCCAAACAGGCACAATGGGTACATCTATTTTTGGATCAAAATCATATGTCCATTTGGTAACTCTAATGTGATAACCTAGAACTGTCCATGTGTGGCGAGAGAAACAACGATAGTAATCTACTTCAGCATCAAAATTCAGCAAAATATGAGTAGGATCAAGAAATGTGATTTTAACTGCTGCAGAAAATCCAATCTTTTCAAAGCATTTTCGAATGGCATCTAACTTAGGACGACCATACGAAAACGTTCCTACCAAACAATGTTGAAAAGGGGATGATAATTCCGTTACCTCCTCACGTGTAAATTTTATTACTGGAACTCCTTTGAATCTTGTGATTTCGCAAGGAGGGATATGCATTGTTGAAGGTTTGAGAATCGAAGCATATGATCGTTTTGGATCCATGGCTGATCACCGTAAACGATCGCGAAGTATTTTTGCGTAAAAAATCAAACCTTTTAATAATGCTGGATTGTAGAAAAGAATGGGGAGGCAGTATGAGAAGAAAAGTTGAAGATGACAGCGGCTTGATGCCGCCGCCGTCAACGACATCGGCGATGATTTTTAGAGAAATCGCCCATGAGCGCCGCCCCTTATTCATATATGTATCTACTTTCTCACTAGTCTAAACACAAGCAAGAGATCAAATATTTATGGTTCCTCTTGTGTTAGACTCTTTATCTCTCAATATACAACAATGAAGAACAAAAAAAGGCTTAACAAGCTTTAAGCACTTTTACAAATACGAGAGAAATATACTACAATGAATGATGAAGCTTGATGATGGTGAAAGTGTGTATTTGCCTCATCCAAGCTTCTTCCATTTATAGATAGTGTTCACCGCGTTTTTTAAGCATCCACCATGTCTTCAACTACACCAACTGTCAAGATAATGTGCGAATAGTCTTTAGCCACCCTATTGAGTGATTTGATCCTCAATAGCCAACCTAGGATTGCTTAGACATGAATATAATAGTCAAGGAAGCATGTACTATGATGTAGTAAAGTCTACAAGAAATTTGAGCAAGATTGGATAGAGAAAATACCATGAATCTCCCTTGGATTTTGTTCCAACGTTCATAAAAATTTGAATTCAGGGGGACGTCGATCGATCGAAGTGCCTGGGGGAGAGATCGATATCCTCCAGAAACATTGCAGTTTTGAAACTGCTTGACATCGATTGATCGAAGTCTCCCCTGGAGAGACTGATATCACTTCGATCGATCGATGTTTCCTGGACTGAGAGATCGATGTTGGACAGAAAGTTTTCTGCCTGACATCGATCGATCGAAGTCTCTCTGGGAAGAGACTGAAGTGACATCGATTGATCGATGTCCCTAGGTTGAGAGATCGATGTTGGACAGAAAGTTTTCTGTCTGACATCGGTCAATCGAAGTCTCTCTGAGGAGAGATTGAAGTGACATCGATCGATCGATGTCCTCAGTCTGAGAGATCGATGTTGGACAGTAAGTTCCAATCTCAACCATTTTTGACATAGTGTAATTTTCTCATTTTGTATCAAGTCTCAAGTATAAATTTCACTTATTTAAAACATCTTTACATCATCAAAACTTTTTTTATCTTAACAGATTAGAGTTATCAATTTGACACTCAGAGTCACTTGACATGTAAGCTTGTCACAAAGACTGCTAATTTCCAACATAAGATTCTAAGGCAATCAACCGAGCAACAAAAATATGATTGAATTATTTTGATGGGTGTGAAAAATAGAAACGTGGTTATTGCCTTAGAATTCAATGAAAAAATGTAAAACCAACAAAAAAAAATCCCAGATTTTAAATGGGAAACTAGGTTGTGAGTCACTTGTCTCGTATCATCGATTGTCCATCATCTATCTGATTATTTTCACATTAATTTGATTGAATTTTATCGTTCATTTTCTTTCACGCGATTTCGCTCTATAGATTTTAACTCGGATCGTCTTTTGCTGCACTTCATTATTCAAATATGTTTTTTTTTTAAACGGAAGGATATTTTCCGGCTTTTATTTATGTATCATAACCCGCGTTAATGGCCGAGGGTAGCCGTGAGTACAAGCGAAAATAAAAGGAAAAGAAACCAAATGAGCAGTCGTGGGAATGCTAATCTATCTATATTTCAAAAGAACGATGACTGCGTCGTCTAGTAACCATTGATGACGGTGGAGGTGGTGGAAGTTCCTTCCGAGATCTGCGTTTTTTCCGAGATAGTCCACCAAGGAGAGTCCCGCCCCTAGTCGATGTCCTGTAACAATCCAAATCATCGCCCGCAATGATCAAACTATCTCGTAGATCATCATATTCAGACCCTTTACGGCGAGTATATGAGAGAGAAGCTTCATTGTCTGAACCTAGTGCCAAAGCCACTTCCTCTTCCTCTTCACGAAAGTGATCTTGATAGAATTGTTCAACTAAGGGATCATAAGCAGGCTGGCCATGGGGTGGCATTATCGCTAGTGGAACTGGCAATTCAACTTGAATGGATTGAATTTGGACTTCCGGAGCCACTTCAGACGGTGAAGTCATCTCGATAGCATGCTGTATGGTCGTGTCTGAAATCTCCAAGGGCGAAGATAGTGTAGGTGTATCTGTATGCTGCGGATCCTGTTGGTTTTGAAACTCCAATGTAGGCGGCACTACCAGTACCGGACATAAATCTGCAGTCAACCTAGAGAAAATCTGTGATACAGATGGGTCAGCAGCATGCGCAGGGTGTTGCGTGGTGTCAGATGCTTCATCCAGAGAGTCTGGAACGCTGGATGGATCAACTGTCGATAAAGGCGGCTGTGCACTTTGAGCCATAAGTCCTTCGATATTTATGGGGTGGTCCTTAGGGTCTTCAACATCAATGATTCCCTCATGTGCTGAAGGATGTGCGGCTGATGGACGTTTAACCGGTGTCCACCGCGTTTTGGGCTGACGAACGGGGGGAGGCGGAGGAGGTGGCGGTGGAATGCTCGATTCTCCTGTGGATGAGCAAGCAGCGAGTGCATGTCCCAGTCTGTGGCAGTCAGTGCAGAATAAAGGCAAATCTTCATAAACTATGGGCTACAAGATTAAACGACCTTTGGCTTGTAGATATATTTTTTGAGGCAAATCATGAGATACATCAATCCCTACACACACCCGAGCTACCGACGGACGTAGGCCCTTGGAGGTAGCCACGTCTAGCTTGATTGGTAAACCAATGGAACGAACGATTTCAAATAAAGCTTCCTGCTGATGAAGGTGTATCGACAGTGCAGGGAGAGCAACCCAAACCGGCACGATGGGGACATCGGAGGATGGATCAAAATCAACAGTCCACTTCGTAACCCTCATGCGGCAACCAGAAATTTGCCAAGATCGACGATAAAAACATCGCAAATAATCCGCCTCATTGTTAAAAGTCATCAAAATATGTGTTTGATCAATAAGAGTAACCCGAAGGTCATGATGAAACCCAATCTTCTCAAAAACTGCGCGTATGACCTTTAATGGGGGACGACCATACCAAAAAGTACCAACTAGAGAATACCGAAAAGGAGCAGCAAGCGCATCAATTTCCGAATCAAGGAAAGATACCAGTGGAATACCTTTGTATCGAGTCGCTGTCTTCGGCGAGATGGTGATCGATGGAGCGGCCGATCCGGCCACTACTGCGGCGAATGTAGGCGCAGTAGCCATTGCGCTGAATCACAATGGCGGCTGTGGTAAGTGTTGATGTCAGCCAGTGAAGCGTGAAGGAGGGCGGCAGCGGTGAGAATGCAACGAATCCCTGTTGAATCGTTGCTGCAGGAAAAAGCTACGATCTTTCCATAGACTGGGATCGTAGATTCCTGAACTGCGGCGGTCAACGGCGGTGGCAAAGAAGAATGTGGCAACGGAGGGCAACGGCGGCGGCAGAGCCGCAGAGCGGCGGCGTGCGTCAGGGGTCCGAAATCGCCGCAACAGTTTACACTTTTTCTTGTTTTAACCAATTCATCTGTAAGACATCTTGTTTGGTTGACAAGAACAGATTCAATCCAGCTTTGGTCATGTGTCTCTTGTTTTGGCCCGAGCAATATTCTTACACTTGCAGCTTGTTCGTGCTCCAAAAACGATGCTTCACTCCTGGTACGTGTCTCCAAGTTTGACGGATTCGATTCTTCCACAACGTTTCCTGAAGACTGTAGAGAAAAGGGGGTTTGAGTGATTTTCAAATACATGATTTAAATGTGCTTAAAAACGTGCGTAAGATAAATGTGCATGATATATTGCATATTACTTGCCTTATATAATTCATATATTATGTTGCCGTACTAACGAGCCATGAAGCGTTAAAGCTTACATCAAATGGCAAACATTTGTTGTGTTTATACTATTTTCAGGTGCTACCATTAATGAACTAAACTAGTTCATTAAGTGAAGTACTTAGTTAATTAAACTAAGTAGTTCATTAAAGGAAGCTACATTTGGAAAAGGCACAAAGGCAACAAGGCTAAGGAAGGAAAGTCTTCTCCTCCTCCCCTCATTAATATATACACGCCATACACACATATATGTACATATATTTTCATATTTTTAAAAGGCACATACACATGGATTCCAACGTACTACCGACACGTTATATATTTTACGTACGTACGTTAACGTCACACCACCATACTTAACTCATATTTATGAGTATATTCAGGTCTTATATCATATGATATAAGTCATGGTGATGACAAATTAAATACGACATGTTAAAAGGTTATAAACCAAAAATTGTCATATCGGGCGAATACCGAAACTTCGCCAACGTGTCACGTACTTGCCATAAATAGATGGTTAGCCCCTACACCTCAAAAATCATCAAAACTTTCGTGCTAATGGTGATATTTTCAGCCAAAAATACTTTCCATGTTGGCACACACAAATCACCCCACATTAAGGCCAAAATGTGAAGATTCCAATTTTAATTTTGACACATGATAAATGGCGCCACTTTAGACCAGCCAAGTGCTGAGATTTAAAGTATATATATTATATATATTATGTGTAACATAATATATATAACATGTGTAAAAAGTTGGAATAATTAGAGAAAAATCGGGTAATCGATAAATATCGAAAATTCGGTTTTCTACGCACACAACACATGGAACGTTTTTGGTACATCATATGACACGTATCTAGACACTTTTTACATATGTTATACATCTTAAAGTGTTTTAGAAAATTAAATTAAGCGCTGATTGGAATATAACATGTGTGTATTATTAAATGTGCACTATTTTACAAAGTTAGCAAAAATAAATTTCAGCGCATGCACATACATTGTCTAACGCCTCTACAGCTGAGATGGAGCTTATTTGGAGCCTTGTAGGCATATTGATTGGTCAAGAATCAATCATACAATGTTGGTGAATTAAAGAGAGAAGCTACAAATGGTAAGATTTCAAACTTTGTCTCACTTATAACACATGCTGAAAATTTCAGCATGTTAAACCATGGCTGGCCGATTTTTGCATATTAATGTCACATATTTTATCATCTTAAATTATGTGATTGTTTGGAAGAAGAAATGGAAGCATTTTAAATATTTTTCAAAGCCATAAATAGTAATATCTTCAATATCACACATGCTGAAATTTTTCAGCATGTGTAGTATGTACTGTTGTACCCCGCCGAAAAATCATATAGTACTGGAAGACTCGTATCAGTGAATTAATAAAGTGGCATTCTTCAAGAGCCTTTCACTAAGTTTCCTTAGTAATTCTTTTACGATAAGCAATATAATTATTCAAGCATGAGATATGGACCATGACCAATTCAAATTCACCCAAAAGGGGCTTAAGAGAAATTTCGGCCACAAGGTTTAAAAAAGGGCCTTAAAGGGGTTTTTCCCAAATTATAGGAGAGTTTAATCTTAAGGGCCTCCCTAAAATAAGCCCAAATGAAAATTAAGGAATGTAAGTAGTGGGCAATCTTTCCCCCAATTCTTGGAGAATTTCGGCCCTAGCCCAAGGGAAATTAAGAATTTTCTAATTTTATTTTATTTTAAAACAAGAAAAGGGAAATAATTAAAAAAGGGGGCAAATACCCACATGGCTTCTTATTAAACTCATTTGGAAAGAAATTAAGCATGGTAAAGCTTCCCCCCAAGAGTCAAAACCGCCCCCCCATGGTTGACCAAGAAAAATTACCATGGTTACTTAATATTTACTACAAGGTTAAGAAAATAACTCTAGTTGGATAAAGTAACCTAGGTTAGCCATAAAGTAACTATAGTTGACATAAAGTAACTATAGTTGGCATAAAGTAACCATAGTAGACATAAAGTAACTATAGTTAACATAAAGTAACTATAGTTGACATAAAGTAACTATGGTTTACATAAAGTAACTATGGTTGAACTAAAGTAACCATGGTTGGGTAAAAGTAACCTAGGCTAATTAATTCTAGTTAGCCTAAACAAAGACAAGGTAAACCCCTTCCCCTTCTCTCTCATAACTTAGGGTTACCTCCTTTAACCAAGGGGAAAGAAAACTTTCTTCAAAACAACTCTAGAATATTCAACTCTCAAGAAGTCACAATGGAGCAAAGAGATTTCCCCATTTCTCTATTGAAATATACGGCTAGTGAAGAAGGTCCAAGAACCATCTTCAAGCTCCAAGAATTCATCTAGGTAAATGTATGATTAAATCTTCTAAGTGAGTTCTATATTTCAAAGGATGAAGCTCACAATATACCCTCCTTTTTCCATGCTAAAAACGTGACCTACAAAGGGTCACTAAGTGAGGATTCTTCAAGCTACTAAGGAGAAGCTAACATCTTGGTGGTTTGAATCCATTTCAAGATCCATTCAAGCTTCATTTTGGCAAGATGAATCTAGCCTCAATCTAGCTCCATTCTTCATTTCAAATGGTAGCTAAGTTCTCCTTCTTCTCCTCTTCAAAAACGTGTGCTATGAGTAAAGTGGAGGAAGACTTCATTCCATTTCAACCAAGGTTCAAGCAAAGGAAGAGCTCTAAGGTTCAAGGAGGCAAGTATACTCTAGCCAATCTTGCCTTATTTGTGAAGTGCATGCTTGAATGACTAGCCATTTTTAAGTTATGAATCTTAGTTGAAGATTCTAAGAACAAGACATGAACTTAGTTGATGTAAAGAAAAGTGTTGGTATGAAAAGTGACATGTTCTAAGCGTAAATGGAAAGGCTGTTGGTATGAGTTATGTGTAGCCTAAAATGAGTTATGAGACTTGAAATAACTATGTTTAAATGTATATTTGATGCATACTCTAGCCAATCTTGCCTTATCTGTGTGTGTAGTACAAGTGAGTGTTGAAATTGCAGTAAAAAGAGTTATGGTTTATTTTTAATAAATCCTTTGGTAAAACTGCTCAAGAAGAAATTACTGCAACTGGGCAGAACAGTGGGACGTTTTGCATGACCTGAAAATGAATCTTAGGAGTATTCAAATTGGCTAATTTTTGGTGTGATGTTAGCCTCATATGTATATGAAATGTTTGAGTTGGAATTTCAATAAAAAGGAGTTTTGGTTTGTCCTTAATGAAGTTTTTAGTAAGAAGTGGTCAAACAGAAGTACTGGAACTGGACAGATTTATGTGTTATGTTGAACGACCTGAACATGAATCTTAGGAGTGTTCAAATTGGCTAATTTTTGGTATGGTGATAGACTTATGTGTATACGAAATGTGAGAGGTGGAATTTTGATAAAAGGAGTTGTGAATTATTATTAATAAAATTTTCGGTGAAACTGCTCAAACAGAGGTACTGGAACAGGACAGTTTTGAGTAGTATGTTGTGTGGCTTGGAAATGAACCTTAGGAATGTGCAAATGAGCGGATTTTTGACATGATGATATTTTGATGCGTGTAGGACATCTGTGAGTTGGAATTTTGGTAAAAGGAGTTGTGGTTTGGTCACAATTCAATTCGTGATACAACTGCTCATTTCAGGTTCTGCATGTATCCATTTTGGTAAAGTAACTAGATGACCCCCCTTGACTTATTGGATTGCCTTGGAATTTTTATGGTAATTACCTAAGGCATAGATGTACATGTTCATGTACAGAAACCAGTATGAAACTACCATTTTGATGGTTGACAACTGAGTTGAAATTAGTGTACAAAACTTGAAAACAGGACAGTTTATTGTCATAAGTTGTAAGGCTTTGATCTTGCTCATTTAAGCTTAAATGTGATGTTTAGCCTTATGAATATTGTTCCTTGGTGTGTTAGATATGTTTTCTAGGTGATGGATCAAAATGAATAAGGTTTTATGACCCACGAAACTGTGGTAAGACGGTACTGCCCTGCTGATTTCAGCAGTACCTTTGATGATAGTACGGTGTTTTGAGGTCGTTAGACATTTCTGAATGTTACGAAATTTTTATAGCATGTGTCTAAGCCTTCATTATGCATATGTATCATATGGGTTTATGAATATGAGCACGAATTGATGAGCACGAGGCTGCATGAACAAGAATGTGATTGCTGGACAGTTTTTTTTCAGTTTAAAAGACAAGTCCGTACATGCATGTTATGATGCATTGGTTTACGAGTCGCATAATGCATGTCATGCATTGCATCATCGTCACGTACATGATTTACAGCATGTCTTTTATGAGAAAGAAAGATGAAAAGCATTTTCAAAATATGATTTTTGAAAAGAATGATTCCCCACCGGTACCGTGTGTGAGTATGAGATTGGCCAGTATGAACCCACCAGATCAGGGTTAAGTGATCTGATACGAGGCCGTGCGGGTCCGGAATAATAGACCCGACAAGACGAGATGACGTACCTTCTCAGATCCGGGACATAGATCTGAACACGAGAATATGAGGCCGTGCGGGCCCGAATATAATAGACCCGTCCAGACGAGATGACGAACCGCCTCAGATCCGAGACATAGATCTGAACACTCTATTGTTTTACGATGATGATGATGATGATGATTTGAAAGAAAAGCATGAAAAGCCATATTCTCATTTTTATCATGATGCATCACATGTACATATGCATGCATGTCATGTTTATGGAATCATTGTGTAGTAACACATGATAATTAGACTAAGTTGTCATGACCTTATAGAACCTAAGTGTGACTTCCTTGAGTGATGATCCTTGTTATGTTACGAATGGATGTGAGTTACAGTCATTACTGTTATACTCTGCATTAAGAGACGATCTTTGGTTAGGTTATGATTTTCCCACATTAAGTGATGATCCCTATCGAGTATTGGATGCAGGGCATTATCCGCTACTTTTGCATATTCATACGCATTGCATATGGTCAAGAGCATGATGTTAAGTCTATTTGCACTAGGTTGTGTTATTACTTGCTTCGTGACTAAGTTATGATTTCATTGCCTTCACGGCTATTGGTTGAAGGGATGAGATGCTAGCCAAATGCTAGAGGTAATATTACTTAGGTAATAATCCTCCTATCTCGTTACCTAAGTTATGATTTCACTACTGTTGATACGTAAGCTATGATCTTATTTAGGACATTTAGGCCAAGTTGTTATGAACTGGCAACTCCTAGGTTATGATCTTTATTGGGTGATGACCTTTTCTATGTCATGATCTTCATTAAGTGATGATTCTTTCATAAGTGATGATCTCTGTTAAGTTTCAATCTTTGTTAAGCGATGACGTTGGATATACCTTGAGTTGACTTCTTACGGGTGTTTAATGGAAGGTCAGGTATGTTTTAAACCGAATTTTGGGGTTTGGTTCTTGTATGTACTTTCCATTTAATGCATGATTGTTTATGGTGTACTTGCTGGTGACTTTGTCACTCACCCCCCTATTTTTTCCTCTCAGAGGCTGCAGGGAACAAGGTAGAATGGATTGAGGATGGACCTAGAGCCCCTACCCGTGAGTGCAGCGAAGGATGGACAGATTAGGAGACGTGACTTGACGATTATGACTGATGACTGATTATGTAATTGTGATGGGAAACATCTACTTTTGAGAATTTCGATACTTTGATTTGGGTTGTAAAACAAAGAATGATCTAGTGGATGTTTTTAATTAAAAGTTTTAAATTCTGCCACGGTTTCGCATACTTATCTGCGTGTAAGCGCGAAAATCCATGCATTATACCATGGATCATGATACGTATGAGACGACGCCTAGTACTCTCCTTAGTGAAGTACGGCGGGTGCACCGACTCCGGCGGGTGCACCGACTCCGGCGGGGCCGGGGTGCGGGGCGCCACAGGTGGTATCAGAGCAAAGGCTCCAGATCCGGGCAGAATGTAGAACTAACTTATAATCGTAGTCAACTAAGTTTGATCTTAGACCTAAGTTCTGATCTTAGATGAGAGTTGACCTTAGACCAGGATGACTTAGACTGGAAATTAGGGCTTTGACCAAATGATAAAGCCCTAGTCGATGGCCATCTATAGAATGTAATAATGCCTGCTTGCATGACCATAAGATCGTATATGGATTACGAATTAAATGGTGTCGCTTATTCTGAATATTTATACCTTAAGTAAGACTCCGACACTTCGTGGTGCGGATGGCACCACAATTCAGTAAGATGACATCATCACTGTCACCCCAGGAGGCAGTAAACTGTACTAGCAATAGTTAAAGAGAACACGTATTCAAGGTTTGGCAGGGATTTTATTTCATAGTAGGCGGAAAGATGGTTAAGTAAAGTTGAAAGTAACTCCATGATGATACTAGTACTGGATAGGATAAGGGCAAAGTTCCAAGAGGAGTTTTGTGAGTTCTTCCTCTCTCAGGACTTAGTCACGAGAAGGGTTGAGGAATTTGACTCACTAAGACAGGGGTCAGGCAGCTACATACTCATTCATTACTTTGGGACAGTATGTTCCTTTGATTATGAAAGATGAAAGGTTTAAGCTGATCAGATTTGTGCGCGGTCTAGACCCCCAGATCAAATTAAACTAAGTTAAGTCGTATTCAAGGACCTGTGGTGAATTATTGGAGGACCGCTACGGAGCGGAATGCGATAGTAAGGGAACGAAAGAATGAAAGAAATGATTTAACAAGCAAACAAAGTAGAAGGTGGAAACCGTATCTATATAAGGCTAGTTTATGCGGATGACAAAGAAACAACCAAGGTACGCCTAATAAGTGTGAAGTAGCTATGTCCTCTGCTCTACTTCCTATTAACCAAGTATGAGTGATTATGATAGTTTTCTTTATGTTATGATGAGTAGACCACAAGTAAGCAAGTGAGACTATTAGTGATAACATGACTAAGTATGACACTGTGTATGAAACATCTAAGATGAATGGGACAAAGCAGTTCTGAGGGAACTAAATAGACGCTTATGCGATCTTATTTACCCAAAAGAAGAAACCACATGGGAAACGAAAGGCAACATGAGGAGTAGATGCCCCATTTTGTTGACTAGCCTGAAGTTTCGAGGACGAAACTTATATTAGGGGGGGAGAATGTTACCCCGCCGAAAAATCATATAGTACTGGAAGACTCGTATAAGTGAATTAATAAAGTGGCATTCTTCAAGAGCCTTTCACTAAGTTTCCTTAGTAATTCTTTTATGATAAGCAATATAATTATTCAAGCATGAGATATGGACCATGGCCAATTCAAATTCACCCAAAAGGGGCTTAAGAGAAATTTCGGCCACAAGGTTTAAAAAAGGGCCTTAAAGGAGTTTTTCGCAAATTATAGGAGAGTTTAATCTTAAGGGCCTCCCTAAAATAAGCCCAAATGAAAATTAAGGAGTGTAAGTAGTGGGCAATCCTTCCCCCAATTCTTGGAGAATTTCGGCCCTAGCCCAAGGAAAATTAAGAATTTCCTAATTTTATTTTATTTTAAAACAAGAAAAGGGAAATAATTAAAAAAGGGGGGCAAATACCCACATGGCTTCTTATTAAACTCATTTGGAAAGAAATTAAGCATGGTATAGCTTCCCCCCAAGAGTCAAAACCGCCCCCCATGGTTGTCCAAGAAAAATTACCATGGTTACTTAATATTTACTACAAGGTTAAGAAAATAACTCTAGTTAGATAAAGTAACCTAGGTTAGCCATAAAGTAACTATAGTTGACATAAAGTAACTATAGTTGGCATAAAGTAACCATAGTTGACATAAAGTAACCATAGTTAACATAAAGTAACTATACTTGACATAAAGTAACTATGGTTTACATAAAGTAACTATGGTTGAACTAAAGTAACCATGGTTGGGTAAAAGTAACCTAGGCTAATTAATTCTAGTTAGCCTAAACAAAGACAAGGTAAACCCCTTCCCCTTCTCTCTCATAACTTACGGTTACCTCCTTTAACCAAGGGGAAAGAAAACTTTCTTCAAAACAACTCTAGAATATTCAACTCTCAAGAAGTCACAATGGAGCAAAGAGATTTCCCCATTTCTCTATTGAAATATACGGCTAGTGAAGAAGGTCCAAGAACCATCTTAAAGCTCCAAGAATTCATCTAGGTAAATTTATGATTAAATCTTCTAAGTGAGTTCTATATTTCAAAGGATGAAGCTCACAATATACCCTCCTTTTTCCATGCTAAAAACGTGACCTACAAAGGGTCACTAAGTGAGGATTCTTCAAGCTACTAAGGAGAAGCTAACATCTTGGTGGTTTGAATCCATTTCAAGATCCATTCAAGCTTCATTTTGGCAAGATGAATCTATCCTAAATCTAGCTCCATTCTTCATTTCAAATGGTAGCTAATGTTCTCCTTCTTCTCCTCTTCAAAAACGTGTGCTATGAGTAAAGTGGAGGAACACTTCATTCCATTTCAACCAAGGTTCAAGCAAAGGAAGAGCTCTAAGGTTCAAGGAGACAAGTATACTCTAGCCAATCTTGCCTTATTTGTGAAGTGCATGCTTGAATGACTAGCCATTTTTAAGTTATGAATCTTAGTTGAAGATTCTAAGAACAAGACATGAACTTAGTTGATGTAAAGAAAAGTGTTGGTATGAAAAGTGACATGTTCTAAGCGTAAATGGCAAGGCTGTTGGTATGAGTTATGTGTAGCCTAAAATGAGTTATGAGACTTGAAATAACTATGTTTAAATGTGTATTTGATGCATAGTAAGTCATCTTAATAGATGAATTTGGTAGAGGAATGCTTGAACAATAAAAAGGTGAAGAAGTGCTGAAACTACTGGACCTGACAGATTTGTGTAGCTGATTGTGTGACTTGAGAACGAACCATAGAAACGTTAAATTAAGCTAAATTTTGACATGACACTAGCTCTGTGTGTGTAGTACAAGTGAGAGTTGGAATTGCAGTAAAAAGAGTTATGATTTATTTTTAATAAATCCTTTGGTAAAACTGCTCAAGAAGAAATTACTGTAACTGGTCAGAACAGTGGGACGTTTGGCATGACCTGAAAATGAATTTTAGGAGTATTAAAATTGGCTAATTTTTGGTTTGATGTTAGCCTCATATGTATATGAAATGTGTGAGTTGGAATTTCAATAAAAGGAGTTGTGGTTTGTCTTTAATGAAGTTTTTAGTAAGAAGTGGTCAAACAGAAGTACTGGAACTGGACAGATTTATGTGTTATGTTGAACGACTTGAACATGAATCTTAGGAGCGTTCGAATTGGCTAATTTTTGGTATGGTGATAGCCCTATGTGTATATGAAATGTGAGAGGTGGAATTTTGATAAAAGGAGTTGTGAATTATTATTAAAACAATTTTCGGTGAAACTGCTCAAACAGAGTTGCTGGAACAGGACAGTTTTGAGAAGTATGTTGTGTGGCTTGAAAATGAACCTTAGGAATGTGCAAATGAGCTGATTTTTGACATGATGATATTTTGATGCGTGTATCACATCTGTGAGTTAGAATTTTGGTAAAAGGAGTTGTGGTTTGGTCACAATTCAATTTGTGATACAACTGCTCATTCCAGGTTCTGCATGTACCCATTTTGGGAAAGTAACTAGATGACCCCCCTTGACTTATTGGATTGCCTTGGAATTTTTATGGTAATTACCTAAGGCATAGATGTACATGTTCATGTAAAGAAACCAGTATGAAACTACCATTTTGATGGTTGACAACTGAGTTAAAGTTAGTGTACAAAACTGGAAAACAGGACATTTTATTGTCATAAGTTGTAAGGCTTTGATCTTGCTCATTTAAGCTTAAATGTGATGTTTAGCCTTATGAATATTGTTCCTAGGTGTGTTAGATATGTTTTCTAGGTGATGGATCAAAATGAATAAGGTTTTATGACCCACGAAACTGTGGTAAGACGGTACTGCCCTGCTGATTTCAGCAGTACCTTTGATGATAGTATGGTGTTTTGAGGTCGTTAGACATTTCTGAATGTTACGAAATTTTTATAGCATGTGTCTAAGCCTTCATTATGCATATGTATGACATGGGTTTATGAATATGAGCACAAATTGATGAGCACGAGGCTGTATGAACAAGAATGTGATTGCTGGACAGTTTCTTTTTCCAGTTTAAAAGACAAGTCCGTGCATGCATGTTATGATGCATTTGTTTACGAGTCGCATAATGCATGTCATGCATTGCATCATCGTCACGTACATGATTTATAGCATGTCTTTTATGAGAAAGAAAGATGAAAAGCATTTTCAAAATATGATTTTTGAAAAGAATGATTCCCCACCGGTACCGTGTGTGAGTATGAGATTGGCCAGTATGAACCCACCAGATCAGGGTTAAGTGATCTGATACGAGGCCGTGCGGGTCCGGAATAATAGACCCGACAAGACGAGATGACGTACCGCCTGAGATCCGGGACATAGATCTGAACACGAGAATATGAGGCCGTGCGGGCCCGGATATAATAGACCCGTCCAGACGAGATGACGTACCGCCTCAGATCTGGGACATAGATCTGAACACTCTATTGTTTTACGATGATGATGATGATGATTTGAAAGAAAAGCATGAAAAGCCATATTCTCATTTTTATCATGATGCATCACATGTACATATGCATGCATGTCATGTTTATGGAGTTATTGTGTAGTAACGCATGATAATTAGACTAAGTTGTCATGACCTCATAGAACCTAAGTGTGACTTCCTTGAGTGATGATCCTTGTTACGTTACGAGTTACAGTCATTACTGTTATATTCTGCATTAAGAGACGATCTTTGATTAGGTTATGATTTTCCCACATTAAGTGATGATCCCTATCGAGTATTGGATGCAGGGCATTATCCGCTACTTTTGCATATTCATACGCATTGCATACGGTCAAGAGCATGATGTTAAGTCTATTTGCACTAGGTTGTGTTATTACTTTCTTCGTGACTAAGTTATGATTTTATTGCCTTAACGGCTATTGGTTGAAGGGATGAGATGCTAGCCAAATGCTAGAGGAAATATTACTTAGGTAATAATCCTCCTATCTCTCGTTACCTAAGTTATGATTTCACTACTGTTGATACGTAAGCTATGATCTTATTCAGGACATTTAGGCCAAGTTGTTATGAATTGGCAACTCCTAGGTTATGATCTTTATTGGGTGATGACCTTTTCTATGTCATGATCTTCATTAAGTGATGATTCTTTCATAAGTGATGATCTCTGTTAAGTTTCAATCTCTGTTAAGCGATGACCTTGGATATACCTTGTGTTGACTTCTTACGGGTGTTTAATGGAAGGTCAGGTATGTTCTAAACCGAATTTTGGGGTTTGGTTCTTGTATGTACTTTCCATTTAATGCATGATTGTTTATGGTGTACTTGCTGGTGACTTTGTCACTCACCCCCATATTTTTTCCTCCCAGAGGCTACAGGGAACAAGGTAGAATGGATTGAGGATGGACCTAGAGCCCCTACCCGTGAGTGCAGCGAAGGATGGGCAGATTAGGAGACGTGACTTGACGATTATGACTGATGACTGATTATGTAATTGTGATGGGAAACATCTACTTTTGAGAATTTCGATACTTTGATTTGGGTTGTAAAACAAAGAATGATCTAGTGGATGTTTTTAATTAAAAGTTTTAAATTCTGTCACGGTTTTGCATACTTATCTGTGTGTAAGCGCGAAAATCCATGCATTATACCATGGATCATGATACGTATGAGACGACGCCTAGTACTCTCCTTAGTGAAGTACCGCGGGTGCACCGACTCCGGTGGAGCCGGGGTGTGGGGCGCCACATGTACAATGGCCGAAAATGAGGCCAAGTGAGAGTTCAAATTTCATTCCAAATTGATAAAGATAATTCCTATCTATTTATGATTTATTTTAAAAAGAAAAATCAAAGAGAAATGGTAATATTTTGAACTTTATCTCCATGAATCACAAATGGCCGATTTTTTGCTTGGTTGGGAAGGAATTTTGTCTTGCAACATTTATATGACGATCTTGAGCTTTATAGAAATTATTTTGTGATTGATATTGGCACAGGTTTAAGTGATATATTCAGATTTTTCTAAGTCATCAATGATGACAACATCCAACCAATCATGAAGTGCCAAGTAAGCAAAGCTTAAATGATCATCCAATAAGAAGATGCCAAGTAAGCAAGACCATGTCACAATGATGTCTTACATCCTACCAAGGACTTAGAAGATAATTTTCAAGAGGGGGAGGACCCAAGGGGGACGGCCATATGACATTAAAAGGAAAGAAGAGGAGCAAAAACAAGACAAGCACAAGCATTGCAAAATCAAAGTGAAAAACGCCTAGCCTTTTCTTGTTCTACATTCTCTTTCTTTCTTTCTTCTTGTAAGCCTATTGTATTCATATCTTTTAATCTTGAATAGGCTTGAGATAGACCACCACATATACCATATCTTTGTAAAAGATTGATCAAGGTGTGATCAATCTTCATTCTTGCAAGGTGGTGTTGTTCGTGCGCAATTGTATTTATCATACAAGGTTTGTGAAGGATTGAAGTTGGTGTATAACTCCATCAACCCTGTGGTAAGGTGTATTTGTGTTGTGCGACTAGTGTGAACCAAGGAAGGTGTTCCTTGAAGACTGGAGTAGGTTGTTGATAACCGAACCGGTATAAAATTCTTTGTGTCATTTACTTTCAGCACTGCTTTTCTGTTTCAGCACTGTTTACTGTTTTTAATCACGTTCATAAAAATAGTAAACGAATTTCAAAAATCACGAAATTTTCAGGAAACATAGCCACACGTTTTAAGGTTCTTGGGCGTAAGTTTCAACCCTTTTGGATAAGTATAAGTCAATCAAACATCCAAAGTTCTGAGACTAGTGCAGTCTGATTTTCAGGCTTGCAAAGGTTGAGACTTTGAGTGTATTTGACTAACTTCCCGAAAGAATTTTTCAAAACTGTTTCAACCCATTTAAATACAACATATAAGGGGTTAGCGGTTAAAATTTAAGAGCAATTGGAGTTAAGTACAAATAGGAATTAATTTTTCAAATCAGTGTATCGTTTCTGAGAGATTTGCGCAATCTTACCACCAACAATTTTTCAAGGGGTTAAAGGTTGAATTTTAATCTGGAATTTTTAGGAGATACTCATAATATCTGAGTCTAAGTTCTCTCCAAATTTCAAAATTTTGAAGGCCTGCAACCTAGTTTTAAAAACATTTTAAAATAGTCCTGAAAACAGAAACTGTTTTCAGAAGTTGGGTTTTTGGTTCAAACTAATTTTAAAAACCACATTTTCCGCACCCACTATTCAACCCCTCCTTCTAGTGGTGCCTTGCAGATCCTACAATTGGTATCAGAGCGCGGGAACACTCACAACAAAAGGATCCAACGATCTTAGTGAGATGGCAACCACTAGCGACAAAACCGAGCAAGAAGGTATGTCAAGCAAAATGCCTCCACTATTTGAAAATGTGGTAAATTCTGATTCTGACTCGGATTCTGAACTATCTTATGATGATTTATATGTTGAATATCTTGAATTACATAAGTTTGCTAGAACTCTTGCAAAACAAAAGAAACGGTTAATTGAAGACAAGAAATTGTTAGAATCTTCTAACGAAAATCTTGTCGCTCAATTAAACGATTCTAGAGAAGAGTCGTCACGCATCATTAATTCATTAAAGTCTGAGATTTCATCATTGACATCCGAGAACACTGAATTGAAATCCGAGATATCAAACTTGAAATCAAGGAATGCGGATGTAGAGAGAAAGGTGAAACAATTTGACACGAGAACAAACATGCTAGATCACATCATTTCTTCTCAAAAGCATGATAGTGACAAAACCGGACTAGGATACGTTGAGAAAAGTAAGCCACAAAATAAACCAACCAAATTCATCCCATCTAAGAAAATAGATGCATCAAAGACATATGTGGCATCTAAGAAGACGCATAGGCCATTTTTTATGACATCTCAACGTGCTTCTTCTTCACATCATGCAAAATATAATTACGTGCCATATAGATATGAGAAGAAACAAGTGATGCATACGCGACACTCTGCATCTAGATCACGTCCCGTGCATGCAAACCGAAATGCTTATCAAAAACAGAAACCATACTACATGCATGATGGGATTCTTGGCCAAAGGCCAAACGCATTTGACCCTAACATATATTATGTTGCGTTCTCATCACCTTTCTCACCTTTTGGAAGACCTAGAAAGGTCAACCAAATTTGGGTACCAAAAGGGACATTTTCTTAGGATTGAATAAATAACCCTTACGAACGCACGTTATATGCAATACATAATTTTTTTTCTTCTTCATCTTTACAGGCATCTTTTGATTTACTTTTCAAAATAAAGAGGGAGAGATATCATGATTTAAGGGGGAGAGAGATACTGAGGGGGAGAGAGATACTGATTGCATAAATCAAGGGGGAGCGGTTTTTGAAATTTAAAATTCAAATTTTGAATGCATGCATGATTGAAGGGGGAGCGATATGATTTAAATCATGTGCATAGGTTATTTTGAAAATCATCAAAAGGGAGAGATTGTAGAGAAAAAGGGGTTTGAGTGATTTTCAAATACATGATTTAAATGTGCTTAAAAACGTGCGTAAGATAAATGTGTATGATATATTGCATATTACTTGCCTTATATAATTCATATATTATGTTGCCGTACTAACGAGCCATGAAGCTTTAAATCTTACATCAAATAGCAAACATTTGTTGTGTTTATACTATTTTCAGGTGCCACCATTAATGAACTAAACTAGTTCATTAAGTGAAGTACTTAGTTAATTAAACTAAGTAGTTCATTAAAGGAAGCTACATTTGGAAAAGGTACAAAGGCAACAAGGCTAAGGAAGGAAAGTCTTCTCCTCCTCCCCTCATTAATATATACACGCCATACACACACATATATATACATATATTTTAAGATTTTTTAAAAGGCACATACACATGCATTCCAACGTACTACCGACACGTTATATATTTTACGTACGTACATTAACGTCACACCACCATACTTAACTCATATTTATGAGTATATTCAGGTCTTATATCATATGATATAAGTCATGGTGATGACAAATTAAATACGACACGTTAAAAGGTTCTAAACCAAAAATTGTCGTATCGGACGAATACCGAAACTTCACCAACGTGTCACGTACTTGCCATAAATAGATGGCCAGCCCCTACACCTCAAAAACCATCAAAAATTTTGTGCTAATGGTGATATTTTCAGCCAAAAATACTTTCGATGTTGGCACACACAAATCACCCCACATTAAGGCCAAAATATGAAGATTCCAATTTTAATTTTGACACATGATAAATGGCGCCACTTTAGACCAGCCAAGTCCTGAGATTTAAAATATATATATTATATATATTATGTGTAACATAATATATATAACATGTGCAAAAAGTTGGAATATAATTAGAGAAAAATCGGAAAATCGATAAATATAAAAAATTCGGTTTTCTACGCACACAACACATGGAACGTTTTTGGTACATCATATGACACGTATCTAGACACTTTTTACATATGTTATACGTCTTAAAGTGTTCTAGAAAATTAAATTAAGGGCTGATTGGAATATAACATGTGTGTATTATTAAATGTGCACTATTTTACAAAGTTAGCAAAAATAAATTTCAGCACATGCACATACATTGTCTAACGCCTCTATAGCTGAGATGGAGCTTATTTGGAGCCTTGTAGGCATATTGATTGGTCAAGAATCAATCATACAATGTTGGTAAATTAAAGAGAGAAGCTATAAATGGTAAGATTTCAAACTTTGTCTCACTTATAACACATGCAGAAAATTTCAACATGTTAAACCATGGCTGGCCGATTTTTGCATATTAATGTGACATATTTTATCATCTTAAATTGTGTGATTGTTTGGAAGAAGAAATGGAAGCATTTTAAATATTTTTCAAAGCCATAAATAGTGATATCTTCAATATCACACATGCTGAAATTTTTCAGCATGTGTAGTATGTAGAATGGCCGAAAATGAGGCCAAGTGGGAGTTCAAATTTCATTCCAAATTGATAAAGATAATTGCTATCAATTTATGATTTATTTTAAAAAGAAAAATCAAAGAGAAATGGTAATATTTTGAACTTTATCTCCATGAATCACATGCTGAATATTCAGCATGGTATATGTTCATAATGGCCGATTTTTTGCTTGGTTGGGAAGGAATTTTGTCTTGCAACATTTATGTGACAATCTTGAGCTTTATGGAAATTATTTTATGATTGATATTGGCACATGTTTAAGTGATATATTCAGATTTTTCCAAGTCATCAATGATGACAACATCCAACCAATCATGAAGTTCCAAGTAAGCAAAGCTTAAATGATCATCCAATAAGAAGATGCCAAGTAAGCAAGACCATGTCACAATGATGTCTTACATCCTCCAAGGTACTTAGAAGATAATTTTCAAGAGGGGGAGGACCTAAGGGGGACGACCATATGACATTAAATGGAAAGAAGAGGAGCAAAAACAAGACAAGCACAAGCATTGCAAAATCAAAGTGAAAAACGCCTAGCCTTTTCTTGTTCTACATTCTCTTTCTTTCTTTCTTCTTGTAAGCCTATTGTATTCATATCTTTCAATCTTGAATAGGCTTGAGATATACCACCACATATTCCATATCTTTGTAAAAGATTGATCAAGGTGTGATCAATCTTCATTCTTGCAAGGTGGTGGTGTTCGTGCGCAATTGTATTTATCATACAAGGTTTGTGAAGGGTTGAAGTTGGTGTGTAACTCCATCAACCCTGTGGTAAGGTGTATTTGTGTTATGTGACTAGTGTGAACCAAGGAAGGTGTTCCTTGAAGACTGGAGTAGGTTGTTGATAACAGAACCAGTACAAAATTCTTTGTGTTATTTACTTTCAGCACTGATTTTCTGTTTCAGCACTGTTTACTGTTTTTAATCACGTTCCTAAAAATAGTAAACGAATTTTAAAAATCACGAAATTTTCAAGAAACATAGCCACACGTGTTAAGGTTCTTTTGGAGCAAGTTTCAACCCTTTTGGATAAGTATAAGTCAATCAAACATCCAAAGTTCTGAGACTAGTGCAGTCTGATTTTCAGGCTTGCAAAGGTTGAGACTTTGAGTGTATTTGACTTACTTTCCGAAAGAATTTTTCAAAACTGTTTCAACCCATTTAAATACAACACATAAGGGGTTATTGGATAAAATTTAAGAGCAATTGGAGTTAAGTACAAATAGGAATTAATTTTTCAAATCAGTGTATCGTTTCTGGGATATTTGCGCAATCTGACCATCAACGATTTTTCAAGGGGTTAAAGGTTGAATTTTAATTTGAAATTTTTAGGAGATATTCATAACATCTGAGTCTAAGTTTTCTCCAAATTTCAGAATTTTTGAAGACCTGCAACCTAGTTTTAAAGACGTTTTAAAACTAGTCATGAAAACAGAAACTGTTTTCAGAAGTTGGGTTTTTGGTTCAAACTAATTTTAAAAACCACATTTTCCGCACCCACTATTCAACCCCTCCTTCTAGTGGTGCCTTGCTGATCCTACAATTGGTATCAGAGCGCAGGAACACTCACAACAAAAGGATCCAACGATCTTAGTGAGATGGCAACCACTAGCGACAAAACCGAGCAAGAAGGTATGTCAAGCCAAATGCCTCCACTATTTGAAAATGAGGTAAATTCTGATTCTGACTCGGATTCTGAACTATCTTATGATGATTTATATGTTGAATATCTTGAATTACATAAGTTTGCTAGAACTCTTGCAAAACAAAAGAAACGGTTAATTGAAGACAAGAAATTGTTAGAATCTTCTAACGAAAATCTTGTCGCTCAATTAAACGATTCTAGAGAAGAGTCGTCACGCATCATTAATTCATTAAAGTCTGGGATTTCATCATTGACATCCGAGAACACTAAATTGAAATCCGAGATTTCAAACTTGAAATCAAGGAATGCGGATGTAGAGAAAAAAGTGAAACAATTTGACACGAGAACAAACATGCTAGATCACATCATTTTTTCTCAAAAGCATGATAGTGACAAAACCGGACTAGGATACGTTGAGAAAAGTAAGACACAAAATAAACCAACCAAATTCATCCCATCTAAGAAAATAGATGCATCAAAGACATATGTGGCATCTAAGAAGACGCATAGGACTTTTCTTATGACATCTCAACGTGCTTCTTCTTCACATCATGCAAAATATAATCACGTGCCATATAGATACGAGAAGAAACAAGTGATGCATACGCGACACTCATATCACAAAAATGCATCTAGATCACGTCCCGTGCATTAAAACCGAAATGCTTATCAAAAACAGAAACCATACTACATGCATGATGGGATTCTTGGCCAAAGGCCAAACGCATTTGGCCCTAACATATATTATGTTGCGTTCTCATCACCTTTCTCACCTTTTGGAAGACCTAGAAAGGTCACCCAAATTTGGGTACTAAAAGGGACATTTTCAAAGGGTTGAATAAATAACCCTTACGAACGCACGTTATATGCAATACATGATTTTTTTTTCTTCTTCATCTTTACAGGCATCTTTTGATTTACTTTTCAAAATAAAGGGGGAGAGATAGCATGATTTAAGGGGGAGAGAGATACTGAGGGGGAGAGAGATACTGATTGCATAAATCAAGGGGAGCGGTTTTTGAAATTTAAAATTCAAATTTTGAATGTATGCATGATTGAAGGGGGAGCGATAGGATTTAAATCATGTGCATATGTTATTTTGAAAATCATCAAAATGGGGAGATTGTAGAGAAAAAGGGGTTTGAGTGATTTTCAAATACATGATTTAAATGTGCTTAAAAACGTGCGTAAGATAAATGTGCATGATATATTGCATATTACTCGCCTTATATAATTCATATATTATGTTGCCGTACTAACGAGCCATGAAGCGTTAAAGCTTACATCAAATGGCAAACATTTGTTGTGTTTATACTATTTTCAGGTGCCACCATTAATGAACTAAACTAGTTCATTAAGTGAAGTACTTAGTTAATTAAACTAAGTAGTTCATTAAAGAAAGCTACATTTGGAAAAGGCACAAAGGCAACAAGGCTAAGGAAGTAAAGTGTTCTCCTCCTTCCCTCATTAATATATACACGCCATACACACATATATATACATATATTTTCAGATTTTTTAAAAGGCACATACACATGCATTCCAACATACTACCGACACGTTATATATTTTACGTACGTACGTTAACGTCACACCACCATACTTAACTCATATTTATGAGTATATTCAGGTCTTATATCATATGATATAAGTCATGGTGATGACAAATTAAATACGACACGTTAAAAGGTTCTAAACCAAAAATTGTCGTATCGGGCGAATACCGAAACTTCGCCAACGTGTCACGTACTAGCCATAAATAGATGGCCAGCCCCTACACCTCAAAAATCATCAAAAATTTCGTTCTAATGGTGATATTTTCAGCCAAAAATACTTTCCATGTTGGCACACACAAATCACCCCACATTAAGGCCAAAATGTGAAGATTCCAATTTTAATTTTGACACATGATAAATGGCGCCACTTTAGACCAGCCAAGTGCTGAGATTTAAAGTATATATATTATGTGTAACATAATATATATAAAATGTGCAAAAAGTTAGAATATAATTAGAGAAAAATGGGGTAATCGATAAATATCGAAAATTCAGTTTTCTACGCACACAACACATGGAACGTTTTTGGTACATCATATGACACGTATCTAGACATTTTTTTACATATGTTATACATCTTAAATTGTTCTAGAAAATTAAATTAAGGGCTGATTGGAATATAACATGTGTGTATTATTAAATGTGCACTATTTTACAAAGTTAGCGAAAATAAATTTCAGCACATGCACATACATTGTCTAACGCCTCTATAGCTGAGATGGAGCTTATTTGGAGCCTTGTAGGCATATTGATTGGTCAAGAATCAATCATACAATGTTGGTGAGGTAAGATTTCAAACTTTGTCTCACTTATAACACATGCTGAAAATTTCAGCATGTTAAACCATGGCTGGCCGATTTTTGCATATTAATGTGACATATTTTATCATCCTAAATTATGTGATTTTTAAATATTTTTCAGCATGTCACATTAACATGGCTGAAAATTTTTAAATATTTTAGCATTTTAAATATTTTTCAAAGCCATAAATAGTGATATCTTCAATATCACACATGCTGAAATTTTTCAGCATGTGTAGTATGTACAATGGCCGAAAGTGAGGCCAAGTGGGAGTTCAAATTTCATTCCAAATTGATAAAGATAATTGCAATCAATTTATGATTTATTTTAAAAAGAAAAATCAAAGAGAAATGGTAATATTTTGAACTTTATCTCCATGAATCACATGTTGAAAATTCAGCATGGTATATGTTCATAATGGCCGATTTTTTGCTTGGTTGGGAAGGAATTTTGTCTTGCAACATTTATGTGACAATCATGAGCTTTATGGAAATTATTTTGTGATTGATATTGGAACATGTTTAAGTGATATATTCAGATTTTTCCAAGTCATCAATGATGAAAACATCCAACCAATCATTAAGTGCCAAGCAAGCAAAGCTTAAATGATCATCCAATAAGAAGATGCCGAGTAAGCAAGACCATGTCACAATGATGTCTTACATCCTCCCAAGGACTTAGAAGATAATTTTCAAGAGGGGGAGGACCCAAGGGGGATGGCCATATGACATTAAAAGGAAAGAAGAGGAGCAAAAACAAGACATTCTCTTTCTTTCTTTCTTCTTGTAAGCCTATTGTATTTATATCTTTCAATCTTGAATAGGCTTAAGATAGACCACCACATATTCCATATATTTGTAAAAGATTGATCAAGGTGTGATCAATCTTCATTCTTGCAAGGTGGTGGTGTTCGTGCGCAATTGTATTTATCACACAAGGTTTGTGAAGGGTTGGAGTTGGTGTGTAACTCCATCAACCCTGTGGTAAGGTGTATTTGTGTTGTGTGACTAGTGTGAACCAAGGAAGGTGTTCCTTGAAGACTGGAGTAGGTTGTTAATAACCGAACCAGTATAAAATTCTTTGTGTCATTTACTTTCAGCACTGATTTTCTGTTTCAGCATTGTTTACTGTTTTTAATAACGTTCGTAAAAATAGTAAACGAATTTCAAAAATCACAAAATTTTCAAGAAACATAGCCACACGTGTTAAGGTTCTTTTGGCGCAAGTTTCTACCCTTTTGGATAAGTATAAGTCAATCAAACATCCAAAGTTCTGAGACTAGTGCAGTCTGATTTTCAGGCTTGCAAAGGTTGAGACTTTGAGTGTATTTGACTAACTTCCCGAAAGAATTTTTCAAACCTGTTTCAAACCATTTAAATACAACACATAAGAGGTTAGTGGTTAAAATTTAAGAGAAATTGGAGTTAAGTACAAATATGAATTAATTTTTCAAATCAGTGTATCGTTTCTGGGAGATTTGCGCAATCTGACCACCAACGATTTTTCAAGGGGTTAAAGGTTGAATTTTAATCTGAAATTTTTAGGAGATACTCATAACATCTGAGTCTAAGTTCTCTCCAAATTTCAAAATTTTTGAAGACCTGCAACCTAGTTTTAAAAACGTTTTAAAACTAGTCCTGAAAACAGAAACTGTTTTCAGAAGTTGGATTTTTGGTTCAAACTAATTTTAAAAACCACATTTTCCGCACCCACTATTCAACCCCCCTTTCTAGTGGTGCCTTGCAGATCCTACAAAGAAGTTGATATAGAATCTAATTTTGATCAAAGATCAAAAGAAAACACAAGTGTTACCTTGCAAATCGGCCATGGCCTAAATTATGAGACAATTTTATTCAGACCTGCCGTTTTCAGACGGCTGGTAGTTATACATATAGTTCCAACTAGGCTAACACTAATTTACATAATATAAGATAGGAGTTTCACTTGAAATTTATCACCTTAGCACCTATCAAAATTTCCACGTGTAATATCGGTCGTCTAGAGGCCAAATCTTCCAATGCAGTCCTCTAAGGAGTTGTAGCTCCGGATGTCTAGTTTTTGTAGCATTTTGAATCACCTCAAAAAGATTTTGGATCAGAGAGTTATGGCTAAAATACTGAGATATGATCATCCTGTGAAAATCTAAATATTAAGACTTTTTTCAAAATTTGGATAGTCTCTTTTCCTATTTTCTAACAAACATTTTTAATATCTAAAAGCATTCTAAAAACCTTTAAAATGTCTCTAAAACATATTACAAAAGATTACAAGACATGATGACCAAGGTCATGTAAAACATCATGGACGTGCTTGCTCACTCTCTATCCAACTGCATATCTTTTTTAAGCAATTTAGCTCCTTTGATCTCATCACATGTCTTAGGATTCTTGCAAGTACGTACCAAGCAACATATTCATTGCTGAATCAGGAGTCACCTTACCTGGTGTTCCAATATTCTGATCCCCTTGAATCATCAAAAAATGATCCACCTATCTTTCATAGATCACATGTATAATAGAAGGGGTTTAATGTTGGATTAAAAGCTTGTTTTCTGACAAGGTAAGGGATTTACAATAATGTTATAAGAGAAATTTTATCTTACTCTAAAAGTAACTAGTCATTGGTCTATTAAAAAAACAAAAATAAGGAAACAAAAATGTTACAGTTGTAATAAGGATGACGCAGACTATCAGTGAAAAAACAGAGAAAGAAACGTTTCTCTTATTGGCTCATATTTATTCACGTCGTAGGGTTTTTTTTGGGATTCCTATTGTTACGACGTGCATTTCCGGGTCGGTAGAAAATGAAATAAGACAATATAAAATAAAACGAAAGCACAATGTCAATAAAATTTTGGTGGAATTAAAATTCGAATAAGAGTTTAGTAGGATATCGGTAATATATATCGGGGTTAGAAATGCTCGGAAAATTAACCGAACAATCAAGCAACGGATATAACGATATACGACGAAACTAGGTGATGAACATTTTCGAACCTACGATAGGGTTTAAATAAATATATCGTCGTAACAAATTAAGTATTAGACTAATTTAAATCAAACAGAAAATACATGACATGACAATTTACACTACTTAAATTAAGAGGATGACAAATAGGAAATAATAAACACTTTGGAAAAGAAGGAAAAGATAATTAATATATATGTATACATATACTGTGAAATTTACAGCGATCATCAAGAGAAACAACAGCAATTTCAAGAACTAAACACTCACACAAGAAATTAAACGCATAAGAAGCGATTGTGCTGAAAAATAGCACGAGATGGCAGAGAGAATTCTGGAGAGAAAACGCAAAATTCAGTTCTTGAATGGTAACAGCTTTTGTGTACAGAACAACCAGTATATACGCCTTACGCAGAAGATAAAGAGCGAAAAGACAAAACTGCCCCTCAATACTATACTAATACAAAACTGAAGTAATGGCAAAATCGTCATTTTACTACTTTTAAACTGCTCCCGCCATCTTTCCTGCACCTTCTTCTTCACTGCACACTGTGCACTTGCTCTGCCTGGTGCAGCTCCATCATCACTGCACAAACACGCAACTTACTTACACCACAACTAACTGAATTCATCATTTAGTTGTTCCAATTACTGATTGCCACCATAAATTCACAGAATTAGTACAAAACATATCACGGATCATTGATCACCAATTTTATCTTTAACATTCCCCCTCAAGCGTAGCTTGTCATAGAGGTTATGAACTCCAAGTAACCTTATCAACTGTGCCACCCTCTTAGAATCCAAGGCCTTCGTAAATATGTCAGCCAACTGCATCTCTGTGCGTACTGGCATCAACTTTATCATACCTTCTTGTACTTTGTCCCTTACTACATGGTAATCTATTTCTATGCTTTGTTCTTTCATGAAAAACGGGATTTTCAGCAATGTAAATTGCGCTTTTACTGTCACAAAACAGCTCTACTGGTGTTTGATCCTTCAGTCCCAAGTAACTCATAAGGTATAGGAGCCATTGTATCTCGCAAGTGACCATCGCCATAGCCCTGTACTCCGCCTCAACTAATGATCTGGATACTTTTGTCTGCTTTTTTTCTTTCCAAGAAACTAGAACATCTCCCAAGAAAACACAATACCCTGTGACTGACCTTCTAGTTTCATGACACCCCCCAATCAGCATCCACAAAGGCTTTCAGCTTCAAATTGCCATTTCTGCGAAACAATAGTCCTTGTCCTATGGTACCCTTGATATATCTAAGGAGTCTATGTGCGGCCTTAAGATGATTCTCAGTAGGACAGTCAAGAAACTGACTCGGTTGTTAGACTGTAAAGGCAATTTCAGGTCTAGTGATGGTAAGATAAATGAGTTTCCCTATTAACTTCCTGTAATGCGTGACATCCGCCAACTTTGGAGGATGTTTGTGTGTCAGGCTAATATGACTTTCCATTGGACTTTTGGCTGGTTTGGCTTCTAAGAAACCAGCCTGCTCCAGAAGCTCCATAGTGTACTTCTGTTGATCCACACTAATCCTCCCCTTTGCCTGAGCCACTTCAATGCCCAAGAAAAACCTGAGAAGGCCCAGATCCTTAATTTGAAATGCCTGGTGCAATGCTTTCTTGATCTCAGCTATAAGACATTCATCACTGGATGCCACTATGATATCGTCAACATACACCAAGAGTACTATGAAGTCTGTATCAACAGTCTTGGTAAAGAGAGGATAGTCACACTTAGATTGATGAAATCCCATTGACAACAGAAATCTAGTCAGAGTGGCATTCCACTCCCTACTTGCCTGCTTCAAATCGTACAGTGACTTGTTGAGCTTACAGACCATATTTGGACCACCCACTGTCATGCCAGGAGGAGGTAACATGTAGATATCTTCATGCACATCACCATGTAAGAAGGCATTATTGACATCTAATTAAAGAAGGTGCCAATGGAATCTGGCTGCTAATGCCAATACTACTCTAACAGTTGTCATTTTTGCAACTGGAGAAAAAGTGTCCATATAATCTATGCCATACTGTTGGATATATCCCTTGACAACTAACCTGGCTTTGTGCCACTCCACAGTGCCATCTGCCTTTAGTTTAACTTTATAGACCCATTTGCATCCAATGGCCTTTTTATCTGCAGGCAAGGGTACCACAGTCCATGTGTCATTAGCCTCCAACGCTGCCAACTCCGTAGCCATAGCTTCCTGCCACACAGACAAACTAGAAGCTTCTGCATAGTTATTAGGCTCAGTATGTGCATTTAAATTTAAGATATATGACTTGTACTTTGGGGTTAATGATGCATAAGTCATTATCTTACTGAGTGAATGTGGTGAGGTATGCTTATGATGCTGATCAGGAGAGGTAATGGTGTTACAATGATAATCTTGCAGATAGAGAGGTAGTCGTTTGTTTCTGTGTGGTCTGTCATGAGGCAATGATTCTTGAATAGGTGGTAATTCTATAGTGATATTTCCACCTCCCATAGGTGCATTGTGATCATCAGACTGAGCATATGGGCACTCATGTGAACTTGCACATTCATCAAGACACAAGGGTGACTGAGGACTTGTATGAGTGGGACTCGATGTGTGTTGAGAATTTGGAAAAGATGATTGATTATTGACTTCAGATGGAAGGAGATTTGGTGGCTGAACATTGATTTCAGATGGAAGAGAATTTGTAGGACAAGATGGTTCATTTTCCAGATAAGGAGTTGAAGAAGACATGTGATTTGACATGGCTGATTTTTCAGGTGCAGAAGAACTCTGAGAACTGAATGGAAATGTGGTCTCAAAGAAGGTAACATCTCTGGATATATAGACACATCTTGTGTCAAAGTCTTGTAAGATATATCCCTTTGTATTGTAAGGCATCCCTAAGAATACACTTTTCTTAGCTCTTGCAGCAAATTTCTCCTTATGCTTCTGGGTGTTGGTTCCAAATGCTAGACAACCGAACACCTTCAAGTCTTTGTTTGATGGAACCTGTTTGTACAACATCTCATATGGATTTTTCTGATGAAGAACATGTGTGGGAGTTATGTTTATATGGTAAACTGAGTGTTGGATGCAAAATCCCCAATATGAGGAAGAAAGACATGACTGGAACCTAAGTGCCCTTACTACAGTCAGGATATGTTGGTGTTTTCTTTCAGCTACACCATTCTGCTGAGGTGTATTCACACAACTGGTTTGATGGATTATACCATTGTTTGCATAAAACTGATTCATCATGAATTCAGGTCCATTATCAATTCTGAACTTCTTTATTTTTGCATCAAACTGTACTGAAACATATTGGTAGAAACTTTGCACAATGGATCTAGTTTCACTCTTGGACTTCATCAAATAGACCCAACAATATCTGATGTAATCATCTATAACAGTAAGGAAGTAATGCTGCTTATACATTGTAGGAAACTTGTGCGGGCCCCAAATGTCCATATGAACAAGAGAAAATAGACCTGAAGCTACAGACTCAGAAACAGGAAAAGGCATTCTATTCTGGTTAGCAAGAGGACACACAGTACATTGCAGGGATGGATCAGGGATTATAAGAGGATCTATTTTATGAATTTCTTTTATTCTTGGACTAGACATGTGGCCCAGCTTTGAATGCCACAGCAATGCGTCTGAAGAAGTGACAACATGTGCCAAAGAGATGGGAAGATAACAAGAAGTATGACTGGTTCCTGGTTTGAAGGTTCCATGAAGGTAGTACAAGCCTTGATCTACCTCAGCTGAACCAATCCTCTTCTTGGTTCTGAGATCCTGAATCAAGCAAGAGTTAGACTTAAATACAACTTCAAATTTGTTTGAATGTGTGAGTTTGCTCAAGGATATGAGATTGAAAGGAAACGCAGGAATGTAGAAAACGTTGGTAAGGATCAAATGTGGATTTACCTTTACTGTTCCTATGTGTGTTACCTCTGCAAGGGATTTGTTAGGCAATTCAACAGAGACAGAATTTACTGAAGTATAAGACTCAAATAGGCTGATGTAAGAACATACATGATCACTAGCCCCAGAGTCCGACACCCATATATTTGAATTTAATTGCAATGCCTTACCTGACTCCTTTGCAGAGGTTATAGTCTGCTGAGCAGACATAACGGCATGACGTCCACTTGTGTTGCTGGCACCACAGCAACACCTCTGCTGGTGTTTTCCTCACGCTCCTGTAACAAATGCATTAATTGAGCGTACTGATCCCGAGTTAGGACAGGTGACCTTACACTACGTTGCTTCTGCTCTTCATCCCAGTCTGTCTGACTGATCCTTTCACCCTGCTGGCTTGCTCCACCGTCATTACCAACCATGTTCACTTGACCCTTGGACTTAAATCCTGGAGGATATCCATGTTTCTTGTAGCACTTATCAACGGTGTGCCCCAACTTGTTGCAATAACTACATACAGGCACCTTGGGGTTACTTTGATAGTTTCTTGATCCACTTCTCTTCTGTCCTTTACCAGCAGACTTATTATTACTAACACCAGGAGTATAGGCATTATATCCAAAAGTATTACTCACATTCATCATAGAAGAAGGACTATTATTAAAGTGTCCTTGAGCACCAGAATAGTACAATTTTCTCTCTAACTTTATAGCCATTGCCAATACAGTTTTCAAATCTGGCAGCGGATTAGATAGCAGGACTTGTGATTTCACAGCCTCAAAGTAATCATTTAATCCTTTCAAAAATTTGATTACGCAATCATTTTCAACAAACTTGTTAATTTCCACTGTTAGATTACAAGTACACCTACGGCAAGAACAAGCAGGAATGGATCTGAGAACTAGCCATTCCTCCCAAACACTCTTAAGCCTAGTGTAGTATTCAGTTACACTGCTGTTTTCTTGCTTAATAGCATAAAACTCTTCCTGTAAATCAGAAAGTCTAAAGGAATCAGCATTTCCATATCTAGACTTCAAATCATTCCAAATTTCAACCGCAGAATCTAACCATACAACACTCTGCCCAATATTTGGAATCAAAGAGTTTATAGCCAAGAAACTACCATATTATTGGCTTTAAGCCAAGCATGATACCTGCGAGCGTTCTCTGCTGGTTTCTCAATTGAACCGTCGACAAACGCAACCTTATTCTTCGACTCCAATGCTCTTCTTGCAGATCTACTCCAGCTGTGATAATTGTTTCCATCAAGCAGCAGCTGAACCAGCACCATTGACGGATTATCGCTTAGGTGAATGAATACGGATCATCCACTGGATCAATAGCAGAATTGGACGTAGAGGCTGACATCGGACTGTTCTTGTTCATGTTTGACACCATGAAAGTTCCAAAGTTCATAGACTATCGCTCTGATACCATGTGAAATTTACAGCGATCATCCAGAGAAACAACAGCAATTTCAAGAACTAAACGCTCACACAAGAAATTAAACGCATAAGAAGCGATTGTGCTGAAAAATAGGACAAGATGGCAGAGAGAATTCTGGAGAGAAAACGCAAAATTCAGTTCATGAATGATAACCGCTTTTGTGTACAAAACAACCAGTATATACGCATTGCGTAGAAGATAAAGAGTGAAAAGACAAAATTACCCCTCAATACTATACTAATACAAAACTGAAGTAATGGCAAAATCGTCATTTTACTACTTTTAAACTCCTCCCGCCATCTTTCCTGCAACTTCTTCTTCACTGCACACTGCGCACTTGCTCTGCCTGGTGCATCTCCATCATCACCGCACAAACACGCAACTTACTTATACCACAACTAACTGAATTCATCATTTAGTTGTTCCAATTACTGATTGCCACCACAAATTCACAGCACAAGTACCAAACATATCACAGATCATTGATCACCAATTTCATCTTTAGTATATACATATATACACGCCTACTAGAAGAAAAAGATAGAAGAAAGTGTGCTTAGGAAAATACCCCAACAAAATACAAGTTTTAGAAAATGGTGTAAAAACCAAATGATAGTATTTTGTCCAATTCTACCCACTCTCAACCCTACTTGGCCGCCCTCTCTATGTAAGTAGAAGAAAAGATTACTTCCATTTTGTCTTCCACCATACAACAAAACCCTACACACTTTTACCCCAATTATCACATTTTCTTCTACTTTATCCTATGTGGAAAATAAGACAAAACCCTCTCTTCCCTCTTTCCCCTCTAGTCCGGCCACCCTACCCCGAAGAAAGAAAGACCTTTTCTTTTCTTACACTCTTCCCCTCACCATTATGACCCTAAGCTTAATACCACCAAATTCTCATCATTTCCCCAAGAAAAACTTCTTCTTTCCCTCCCACCACCCCTTTCGGCCGAAAGTTTAAAGAAAAGGGGAACCCTTTTCTCTTTTTCATTATACACATCAATCATCTCCCATCTTTAACCGAAACTCCCTCTTTCATCTCAAAACCACAAAGTCTCCTAGACCCCCTCTTCCTCCCTCCATTGACCAAGTACTTCTCAAGGAAGCAAGAAAAAATTTTCTCCTCTTCCATTCTTACATTTCAACAAAATTTATCCTACACTTTAACAAATACTCCTCCTCTCTACCTCAAGCAAACTCAAGTTCCCAACCCCGTTTTTCTTTGCCCATGACCGAGACATTCAAGGAGAAAAAGGGAAAATTTTATTCTCTCTCACTCCACATTCCAACACATTTATCTCAAACAAATTACTCTCTTTCTTCTTCAAGACAACAAATCTTCAAACACCCTTTTCTTCGTGAGTCTCAACAAGGACAAAGGAAGAATGTTTCTTCTGTTCACATCATCTACACACATCCAAGTTTAGGTTCCAACGCATCCTCCATCTAAGAAATAAACAACGGATGTTATAAAACCAAGGACGAAGGAAGAACAAGGTAAGAGCTTTATGTAGTTAAATTGAGTTTTTCGATTTATTTACTTTCATAAGTTGCTCACTAACCCTCCATTTTAGGGATCAAAACTGTGGCTACCAAGTAAGGAAGGATAAGGATTTTTCTTCCAAACAAAGTGAAGAATCTTCACTTTAAGTTGGTAAATATGTCAGAAAGGCAAGTGTTCTTCCTAATCCTACACGAATTTTCAAAGGTTAAGTATTTATTTTTATATTAAAGTTAGATCATCCATGTAGTATGTTCAAGTTTTGACAACAAGAATAGGTAAAATATATGATCTTAGGTGATGTTTATATGTAGTATGTTTGAAAATATATATATTCATATATACATATGCACCCATGGACATAAGGCCTAGTTTTAAGATTTTGATGATTTAGTGTAAGTTATAAGTACATATTATGTATGAAAATATGTTATGTTGGCATATGGATACACATATACACGGCCATAATGTCCTTTATATAATAAAATAGCTTTAACTTGCGTTATAAATACATATCTGTAAAAAGTATAAAATATATATACACATAAATACACACATGGCTTTGAAGGCCTTTTTATAACAAAAATGATTTTATCTTGTGCTATAAATACATATATGTACCATGTTTAAAAATAGGTATATGTAGACATACATATATGTATTATTTGGCCATGAGACCCTTTTATTGTTAAAAATGGCTTAATATATTTTATGTATACATACAAGTATAATATATATGTTAAGATATGTAAAATGACTAAGTTATGTATTCTATATAACATGTCATAAAAATTGTATATATATAAATGCACATAAATGTATATAATCGGCCAAAAGGCCCTTTCTATGATAAAAATGTCTTTATTATATTTTATATATACATATATGCGTAATGTATATGTTAGGATATGAAAAATGACTATTTTATATGCTATGGACACATATATGTAAAGTGTATAAAATTTATACGTGTAAGTGTGTGTGTGTGTGTATGACCATGGATGAGTTTTAGGGTTTTAATAAAATATTTATATATTATAAGTGCATCTATGTATTATGCATGAAAATATAAGTATGTTGACATATATGTACATATACGGCAATCAATAACTTTTCATGACAAAAGTGGTTTATTCATATATTATGAACACTTATATATCTATTGTATAAAATACATATATATATATATAGGTACATATATACACCACACAACCCTAGAGTGATTTTAAGGTTTAAATGACTTTTATTACATTGTTTTTTTGAAAGCGAAATTTTATTGAAATAAGCCCTCACTTATGGCGGAGGAAAACCTTATTAAAAAAAAGGAAGATGGCAAGAAATAAACAGTATGCGATTATCAACATCCATATAATATATGATATGCCGCATTAAAACCTTGCCAAGTAAAACCACCCTTGTGGATAAAGCCTTGGCGAAGGAAAAAGCGTACATATTTATATATATGGAGGGTTGATATACATCATCGAATAAAATAAAAAGAAAGAAATTCTGCCGGTAGCACCAATGCTCTAGAATGAGGAACGTGCGAAGTAGCTTTGTCCGAGACTGAGCCGGTGACTGCGCAGCTGTCATGCAAGTAAGTGGTATCTCCGAGCCAGGCCAAGATCGCAGCCATGCAGAAAAGAAATGAGTTGCTGAGTAAAGCAGGGATATTGTAGTGAATGGAATGCTGTAATAGAAGCAGATTAAGATCATACCACGCCTGCCAGCACAAACGAATGCGTCGGCAGCAGTTGCAATAATTGGCAAAGCCTTCAGGAAAGTTGCAACGGGAGGCCAGAAGAACCCATCATTGTGTTGGCATAAAACATATGTCAAATAAGCATGGAAAATGTGAGAGGTCCGAAAAACTTGTTCCGTCATCCAACAGTGTAAGAGAAAGGAAATCATACCGACTCTGCCTGTACTCAACCGAGCACAGGCAGAGAGTACATAAAAACGCCAATCCTGATGGAAGGCTTGTGCAGAGCGATCATGGTGGCAGCAACCCAGAGGTGTAGTGTAATGTGTCCGCCAAGCAAAGCGTGTGGAGGAAAAGAGAACAGTGTAAGTGCTGCGAATGAAAAAAATGTAGCAGTATAGCAATGGAATAGAAATCATACCGCGTCTGCCCGTAACCGTAATGATACGGACAGAACAAACCAAGATACGCCAATCCATTAGAAAGACTGACTTTTATTACATTGTTATGTACACATATATATAATAAGATGATATATATATGTGTGTGTGTGTTAAATATAGATTGTATACAGCCTCAAAGCCTTTTATGACTTAAAGGACTTTATTTTGCATGATATGTATACATATATGTATAATATATATTATGATGTAAATTATGGAATAAGTTAGGTATGGTAGGTGATATGACAAAGAAATTTTAAATTAAGAGGTGTAAATACTTAAGTGTTGAAATATGAGTTGTATGTGAAAAATACAAATTATGAAAGTGATGTTTGATGATAAGTTGTAGAACAACCAAAATACCCTCCTTGGCCAAATTTCATATTGGATGAGATAAAAGTTTGAAAATTTATTTTTATCGCATCACACGTTTTAAAATTTTTATGCTTTATGGAACATGACGAGAAGATGATTGATTTTATTGACACATGTTATGATATGTTACATTATGTCATGGAATATTATGTTATGATTATGGCGCGCCGTCCTAACACAGTTCCGAAGTGGTTGTGTCAGGGGCATATGTTATGTTGTGTTGACTGAAGTACGGCATGACACTGTAACCTGAGGAGAGGTTGGTGTCTTGGGCATATGTTTGTTCCTACCCTTTATGTTGGCCGAGTGTAACCCCTTGTCCGGGACAAGGGATCTCTGCCTTATCTATATCACGATTATGTTATGTGAAATCCTTCGGTATGTCGTTCGGTATTGTTCATATAAATGTGCCATAGCCATTATGAAATGTTATGTCTCCATGTTTATAAAAATGTCATGATATGCATTATGATACGTTATGTCTTCATGTTATGAAAATGCCATGTTATGCATGTTATGGAATAATCGTGATATTTTTTATGAAAAGCCATGTTTTATGCATCATATTATGATCATGCCACTCTTAGGTTATTTCAGAACTTTTTGAAGTTTATGATGTCCTTTAGTTAATCAAGGTACGATTTATGCGTAGAGGTGTAGTTGTATAAGATAATGACCTTAGTTTAGGAGATGGATTATAATCAAGGTAAAGAAATGTATGTGATGCATATGGATTTAGATGATTTAGGTTCTTATGTTTTGATGTATATTCTTGTAGTTCATGTAATATGTTTATAGGATGAAAATGTTATGTCCTCATGTTATGTCATGTCATGCATATTTATGAAAAGTCATGTTATGATTTTATGAAAAGACATGTTTTAAATTATCATGAAAATTGAAATCATTTTATGACCATGATACCTCTAAGTTGTGTTTGGAATACCCTTAAGCTTATGATCTTGTTAAGTTGATAATGAAGAGAATAGGTACGAGAACGTAGTGGGCATAAGATACATGACCTTAGTATAAGTTATGGTTAGAAGCTAAGTATGGACATGTATGTGATGTTATAAACTCAGACGAATGAAATGTTCACTAAGTTACGATGTTAAATCTCATTTGTATTACATGTTTATACTTATGCATGTTACTTCACTTGTTTAAAATGGAGACGTGTCTTATTAATTTTGTTATTGATGATTTGTTATTATTTTATCATCCCGTCTCCCCCTGGATGATCCACATGTCGTATCTAGTAAGACTACTTGCACGGCGATTACGTTATCCCTCATACTTGTCTTAATTACTTTTTGTAGAGAACATGTATCACTGTACTGGTTTATCGAGGATGTCATCAGATAGATTCTCGATAGTGATGAAGCATGCCGAGAGATCATTGTTGAGGATTTTAGCTGTTGAGTATCATGTATTCTGAGGATTTCAGGATTGTAATATATTATGATTTATACAGGGTTGCGAGCTAAAATAATGCATGTCGATGGTATTTTGTTTATGTTTATGTTGCTTCCGCTGTATCATGCCATGATTTTGTCGACATGCACATATATGGTATTGACGACTTGTGCTTCTCGTAGGAGAGTACAGCGGATGCAACGGGCCGGAACCCTAGGGTCAGGCGGGGCGCTACACATATGCTATTAGGCCTTACTTTTATTGTGGTTTTGAATGTAGTACTGAGATCCTCCAAAGATCATTATGCCATCCGATATTTGGCTTTTACCAATGTTACTTATTTTGTAATTTAAATGTCGTAACAGTTAATTTTTGAGAATACCGTCAATTATAGTATGTTGAAAACTAACCAAAACAATATTTTTGAAAAAAAAATGTTTGGTTAAGTTCTTAAAAGCATTGTCTTGACAAAGTGTCGTAGAAGTAATGAAATGCATATTACATCTAAATCAAAAAATACTTTCTTTTTGACCAATTGTAAAAAATAAATTAGGATATAGGACCAATAGGTCTGTCTTTCTCAAATTAGATGTGTATTTATCAATCATCTAAAATTATTGTACAACTAAATTTAAACTATCACATAGTTGTAGAATAATAGATGATTAAAAGAAGTCTCCAGAACAAAAAAGAAAACACATTTGGTAACTAAAGATAAAAAATTTAACACACCGATAAAATCGGACAATTTTAAATTTCAGTATTTTCATCCACATAATTTGTCACTCTCGCTTTTCTTATTGTAGACTAAGATAGTATACCAAGTGGATATGATATTATACTTGACCACTTGTTGTGTGTGATCATATTATTATAATCAGAAGTAAGATATCTATTCAAAGTAAATAGAAATAAGATGTCTAATGAATATTGAATGGTAAATAAATAGTTGTAAGATGGGATGAGTAATGTAACATTTAAGTGTTACTACACAAGATAAATAAATAAAAAGACATGACACAAATATTTTGCCCTACTTAAACAAAAGGAAAATAATTTAGACACAAGAAAATTAGTACCCCTTTTACACTTACTTTGGAAGAAAAACAAGCAATCTCCCCCCCCCCCCCCCCACCGGCTAAGGAATCTTGGATAAGAGAAGAAGGCTTCCAACTTGTCATAAGCTTGCATGTTTGATTTGATATAAGCCTTCCGATTTTGCATGAAGTTTGCATGCTTTGGAATATAATGATGACACACACCACTTAACTCCCCAACTCTTTGAAGTGGCCAGCCAAAGTGGAGTAGAAAAAGGGGACTCCATTCTTTCTCCATCACTTCACACTTCACCCATTTTCATCTTCAACCAAGCTAAACCTGATTCTCCTTCCTCCTCCAAGAACAACCACGCTCTCTAAGGCCACTCCTCCACCTAAAAGCCAAGTTTGGAATGAGAAAGAATAAGAGAAAGACTCCCTCTCTTCATTCCACACCATTGCTTCAAGACATGGATAAGACACCTTCCTTCTTCTTGTCCTAGAATCCAAGAGTTAGTAGAGGCAAGGAGCAAGAAGAAACAAAGTAAGATTCCACTCAAAAATGAAGCAAGCATTTAGGTCACTCATTAAGAAGGAATTTTCAAACCAAAGTTGAATCAAGTGAAGTAGGCAAGTACATTCTTAGATTCCTCATGTCATATCTAAAATCACTAAGTAATTTCTATAGAAAAATATATTATTCATAAGTATATTCAATTCTATGTTCCTATGAAAAATAAGTAATAAGGCTTGCATGTGTGGATTGACTATGATAAGTGTAGGATCTGCAAGGCACCACTAGAAGGGGGGGAAGGGTTGAATAGATGGTGCGGAAAGTGTGCTTTTTAAAATTTCTTTAAACTTGAACAATTTAAGTTCTGAAAACAGATTCTGTTTTCAGGACCTGTTTTAAGACGTTTTTTAAAACCAGGTTAGAGGTCTCCAAAAATTATAAAATTTTGAGAGAACTTAGCCTCAGATGTTATGAGGGTCCCCTAAAAATTTCAAATTAAAATTTAACCTTTAACCCCTTCAAAAACCGTTGGTACTCAGATTGTGCAAATCTGCCAGAAACGGTAGATGGTTTTGAAAAATTAATTCCTATTTGTGTGAACGTCCAAATGATCTGGAAATTTGATCACTAACTCTTTATATACTATATTTTAATGGATTGAAACAGTTTTGGAAAATTCTTTTGGGAAGTAGGTCAAATACAATCAAAGTCTCAACCTTTCCAAGTCTGAGAATCAGACTGCACTAGTCTCAGAACTATTGATGTTTGATTGACTTATACTTGTCCAAAAGGGTTGAAACTTGTGCCAAATGAACCCTAGAACGTGTAGGTATGTTTCTGGAAATTTTTGCAATTTTTGAAATTCGTTTACTATTTTTACGAACGTGAACAAAATGTATAAACAGTGCAGAAACTAAAAAGTAAATGCTGAAAGTAAATTGCACCAAGAATTTTATACTGGTTCGGTTATAAACAACCTTCTCCAGTCTTCAAGGAACACCTTCCTTGGTTCACACTAATCACACACACGCAGTACACCTTACCGCAGGGTTGATAGAGTTACACCTAACTCCAACCCTTTACAAACCTTGTATTGTAATTACAATTCGCATGAACACCACCACCTTGCTAGAATGAAGATTGATCACACCTTGATCAATCTTTTACAAAGATGAATGAATGGTGGTTTATATGAAGCCTATTCAAGATTGAAAGAATTAAAATACAATAGGCTTTTTACAAGAAAAGAAAGAAAGAAGATGTAGGAGAAAACAGGCTTGGCACTTTGATCACTTTAGAATGCAAATCTTGGTGTTATTTTTGTTTGTTCTTCTCTTCTCTTCCTTATAGGAACCAGCCGTCCCCTCCTATGCCTCTCCCCCTCTTGAAAATTTCCTTTTAAGTGCTTGAGAGAGTGTAAGACATCATGGTGACAATGCTTTGCTTACTCGGCATCACTCCATTGGACCATCATTTAGTCATTGCTTACTTGGCACCTCTTGATTGGCTCAATGTTGTCATCATTTGATGACATGGAAAATCTGAAATAATCACTAAATATTTGCCAAAAAATCAATCATTAAGTCATACCATAATTCTCAAATTCTCTCATAAATTTCAAGACAAGAAAATATCTCCTTTCCTCCTCAAAAAAATCGGCCAACATCTTTTTTTCAATGCTGAAATTTTCAGCATTTACAACATGGGATAAATTCAGATTATTTGCCATTTTCCTTTGAATTTTTGTCATAAAAATAAATCAATTATATAAGGTAAGTCTTGCTAACAAATGAAGAGTGAACTTGGACACAATGAGGGCCAAAATTCGGCCAGCACACCCTTCACACATGCTGAAAAATTTCAGCATGTGTGATATGTAAAATATCACACTTAATTACCTTACATAATATTTAAATCATTTCCATAACTCCTTCAATTAATCCTTTAATGAAAAATTGACAAAATATCTTGTCTTAATGATGAAGAATTCGGCCACCATATGTGTAACATGCTGAAATTTTCAGCATGTGACATAAGAGAGGTATATGTTGAATACTTACCTTTTGTAGCTTTTCTCTTTGATTCATCAACATTGTATGATTGATCCTTGACCAATCAACATGCCAACAAGGCTCCACATGTGCTCCATCTCAGCTGTAGTAACGTTGGAATGTGTTTGTACATGTGCTGAAATTTATTTTTGCTAACTTTGTAAAATAGTGCACATTTAGTAATACACACATGTAATATTCCAATCAGCCCTTAATTTAATTTTCTAGAACACTTTAAGATGTATATTATATGTAAAAAGTGTCTAGATACGTGTCACATGATGTTCAAGAAAAACGTTCCATGTTAAGTGCGTAGAAAACCGAATTTTCGATATTTATCGATTACCCGATTTTTCTCTAATTTAAATTCTAACTTTTGCACATGATATATATATTATGTTATACATAATATATATAATATATACTTTAAATTTCAGCTCTTGGCTGATTTAAAGTGGTACCATAAACATGTGACAAAATTAAAATTGGAATCTTCACATTTTGGCCTAAATGTGGGGTGATTTGTGTGTGCCAACATGGAAAGTATTTTTGCCTGAATTTTCAGTGATGTGCACGAAATTTACATCAATTTTTGATGTATATGGGCTGGCCATTTATTTATGGCAAGTACGTGACACGTTGGCGGAGTTTCGGTATTCGCCCGATACGACAAATTTCGGTTTAGAACCTTTTATCGTGTCGTATTTAATTTGTCATCACCTTATCTTATATCATATGATATAAGACCTGAATATACTCATAAATATGAGTTAAGTATAGTGGTGTGACGTTAACGTACGTACGTAAGATATATAACGTGTCGGTAGTACGTTGGAATACATGTGTATGTGCCTTTTAAAAAAATCTGAAAATATAGTATATATATGTATAAGTGGCGTGTGACATTGAATGTGGGGAGGAGGAGAAGACTTTCCTTCCATAGCCTTGTTGCCTTTGTGCCTTTTTCAAATGCATCTTCCTTTAATGAACTACTTAGTTTATTGAACTAAGTACTTCACTTAATGAACTAATTTAGTTCATTAATGGTGGCACCTGAAAATAGTATAAACTCAACAAATGTTCGCCATATAATGTAAGCTTTAATGCTTCATGGCTCGTTAGTACGGCAACATAATATATAAGTTAAAAAAGGCAAGTAATGGCAAGTTATCATGCATACATGTACACTTGTGTATATATATATATACTCAACGTTTATATATATATATATATTCAATTTTCTTATTTTGAAATCACTCAAACCCTCTTATTTCTACAATCTCCCCCTTTTGATGATTTTCAAAATAACTAGTGTACATGATTTAAGTGCTATCTCTCCCCCTTGAATTATGTACAGATTTGAAATTTGAATTTCGAATTTCAAATCCGGCTCCCCCTTGATTCATGCAATTAGGATCAATCAGTGACCAGTCAGTTCTCTCTCTCCGACCAATCAGTTCTCTCTCCCCCCCTTAAATCATGCTTCTCTCTCCCCCTTTATTTTGGAAAGTTAATCAAAAGATTTCTGTCAAAAAAGGAAAGTAAATCAAATAATATCGCATTAAATCACATCAACAGGAATCATGCCTAATTTAGAACGAAGAGATTCAAATGTGGCTTGATTTAAGGCCTTTGTAAATATATCAGCTACTTGTGATTCTGTGCGTACGTGATCTATGACAATATTACCATTGTTAACGTGATCACGAAGAAAATGATAGCGAACTTCTATATGCTTAGCCTTAGAATGTAATACGGGATTCTTAGACAAATTTATTGCACTCATACTATCACAATATATAGGAATTTTATTTACGGTAATTCCAAAGTCCGAAAGTTGTTGTTTGATCCACAACAACTGTGTGCAACAGAGGCTAAGAGCCATGTACTCAGCCTCCGTAGTGGACAAAGCAACACTTGCTTGCTTTTTGGAAAACCATGAAATAAGGGAATTTCCTATAAATTGGCAAGTTCCGCTCGTGCTTTTTCTACCTATCTTGCAGCTGTGTAAGCATGTAAGTCAAATGTAGAATCCTTATCGTACCAAATACCTAAGCTGGGCGTGTGCTTGATATAACGGAATATTCTTTTTACCGCATTTAAGTGTGACACCTTAGGTTGACTTTGAAAACGAGCACACATGCATACGCTAAACATGATGTCAGGCCTACTAGCAGTTAAATATAGTAAAGAACCTATCATAGATCGATATAATCCATTATCAACGTCTTTACCATGTTCGTCTTTGTCTAATTTAGTAGTAACACTCATAGGCGTGGGGGATGGTTTCAAATTTTCAAAATTGAACTTCTTGATCATGTCATTTACGTACTTAGCTTGGCTTATATGAATTCCTTATTCGTTTGCTTAATCTGCAAGCCAAGAAAATAATTAAGTTCACCAACCATAGACATTTCAAATTCAGCTTTCATACAATTTTCAAAATCTTTAACGAGTCTATGTGAGGTAGAAACGAAAATAATGTCATCTACGTAGATTTAAATAATGAGTAAATCTGATTTTTCTTGTTTCAAAAACAGTGTACTATCTATAGTACCACGTTTAAAATTATTTTCTAAAAGAAAAGTAGCAAAATGATCATACCATGCTCTCGGCGCTTGCTTTAGACCATATAGTACCTTCTTTAGTTTGTACACGTGATCTGGATGCTTCAAATCTTCAAAACCGGGTGGTTGCCTCACGTATACTTCTTCTTGTATAAATCCGTTTAGAAAAGCACTTTTGACGTCCATTTGATATAATTTAAAATCTTTCAAGCAAGCAATAGCAAGTAAGAGTCGTATAGCTTCTAAACGTGCTACGGGTGCAAATGTTTCATCGTAGTCTATTCCTTCTTCTTGATTATATCCTTGAGCTACGAGTCTTGCTTTATTTCTAACGACCTTTCCTTCTTCATTCATTTTGTTCCTAAATACCCACTTTGTGCCTATTATTGTCTTATCTTGTGGTCGTGGCACTAAATCCCATACATCATTTCTAACGAATTGATTAAGTTCGTCATGCATAGCATCAATCCAAGATGAATCACTCAAAGCATCATGCACATTTTTGGGCTCAATTTCAGAAATCATAGCATGAAATTCATTTATTTCATCCGAAGTGATTCTTCTACGTGGTCGCACACCGTGAGTGATGTCGCCTATGATGAGATCATGTGGGTGATCTCTATGCCATCTTGGTTGATTATTTTCTAAGTTATCATGCATTTCTATATGATCATGCATTTCTAGTGTCTCATTCATCTCATGCATATCAAAAGAATCATTATCTTCATCCAAAACGGGTTTCAATTTAAAATCATCATCATATTCCTTTTCTTTATCAATCTCTCCAAATTCATTGAATTTAACATGAATAGATTCTATGATTTGTCTAGTGAGAGGATCATATCATCTATATGCTTTTGAATTTATGGAATACCCAACAAAAATGCACTCAATTGATTTGGACTCAAATTTATCTAAGTTATCTTTTGTATTCAAGACAAAGCATTTGCATCCAAACACACGAAAATAATCTATCTTAGGCATGCGATCATTCAAAATTTCGTAAGGCGTCTTGTTTATTTTCTTTCTTATAGATAGGCGATTTACAATGTAGCATGCACAATTTACGGCTTCCGCCCACAGAAATCTAGGCAATTTATTTTCGCAAAGCATGGTTCTAGCGATTTCTTGTAGTGTGCGATTCATTCTTTCTTTCTACTACTCCATTTAATTGTGGAGTTCTAGGTGGCGAAAACTCATGTTTAATTCCTTTTTCTTCACAAAACGAAATCATTTCTTTATTTTTAAACTCACCGCCTCTATCGCTTCTTATTCTTTTCACATTTACGCCGTATTGATTTTCAAGTTGTTTAATTAATTTAGCGATTTCTACGGCGCTATCATCCTTATGTGCAAGAAATAAAGTCCAAGTAGAGCGAGAAAAGTCATCAACAATCACACATGCATACTGACGCCCACCAAGGCTTGTAGTGCGACTAGGACCAAACAAATCGATATGCAATAGTTCTAGTATTCTAGTCGTGCTTATCTCATTTTTAGGCTTAAGTGACTCACGTGTTTGTTTGCCCTTTATGCAAGATTCACACAACTGAAAGTTGTCTAAATCAAGCGTAGGCAATCCCCGTACTAGGTTCTTTCGTTGCAATTTTTCTAGTGTAGAAATACCTATGTGTCCTAAACCTCTATGCCACAAATTCACATTGGGTTCATTTGACATAAAACATTTAACTTTAGCGTCTACTACATCATCCATAGATAGTGTGAATATATTTCCTTCACGTTTTCCTTTTAAAACGGTTTCTCCATTTTTATTTATTATATTGCAATAAGGGCGAGTAAAACACACATTGAAACCATTGTCAACAAATTGAGAAATACTAAGAAGATTGTAAGATAAGTTGCTTACCAAAAACACGTTGGAGATTTGAAGTGTATTTGGATTGCCAATCGTACCTTTTCCAATGATCTTGCCTTCATTGTTGTCTCCAAAGGTCACGGATCCGCCTTTTGTGACCTTCTTTAATTTAGAGAACAGGCTCGGGTCACCCGTCATGTGCCTTGAGCAACCGCTGTCAAGGAACCACTTTATTGATGTGTCTTTTGATGAGTGGTCTCCCTGCAATGTGAAAAGGTGATTTAGGTACCCTTTTAATTTTGGGTCCTTTCGAGTTAGTTAATCACCTTTTGGTAAAGGTACCTTTCGGTACCCATACTTGGGTGATCCTTCTCGGTCTATCAAATGGCAAGAATGTAGATGAAGGTGCGATATAGTATACATGTGGTGCATGTACTTTGGGTCTTTGCCCAAGGACTCCTCTATACTCATTATATGAAGGACGTTTGTGATATGTCCTTGTGTGTGTGTGTGTAGTGCGTGGATGATATGTATTTCGTGTATGCATTGTTCTTTTCTTCTCATATCTATATGGTACAACGTTATATTTCACATGATATGAGGGAGTGGGGCGTGTGGAAGGGGGTGCTTTTTGTGTCATCTTAGACGCCACTTGATGCTTAGGGGTGTCTACTTTCTTAGACACAACAAACTTGGTTGGTTTGGTTGATACTTCGTTAGTATCAACGTATCCCAATCCAGTTTTGTCACTGTCATGCTTTTGTGATAATATGATGCGATGCAGCATGTTTGACCCTGTATCGAATTGTTTCATCATTTTCTCTAAGTCTGTATTCCTTGATTTCAAATTTGAAATCTCGGATTTCATTTCATTATTTTGAGAAGTTAATGATGAGATCTCAGTTTTTAATGCAGTGATGACACATGAAGACTCTTTCTTTGAATCGCTTAATTGAGCGACAAGATTCTCGTTAGAGGATTCTAACAGTTTCTTGTCTTCAATTAAACGTTTCTTTTCTTTTGCGAGAGTCTTAGTAAATTTATGTAATTCAAGATACTGACTAAAAAGATCATCGTAAGAAGGTTCAGAGTCAGAGTCAAAATCAGATGATACCTCATTAGACGCCTTTGAAGCAAAGCAAACTTGAGCAGTCTCCTCTTCGGTCTCAGTTTCAGAGTCTGATGAGTCACTCCATGTGGAGGCCTTTAGTGCACGTTTCCTTTGTTTAGGATCTGAGACGAGTCTATTTTTGTTCCGCTCCTTGTCAGGGTATTTATTAGTTTGCTTTTCTTTGTTAGGGCAGTCATATGATAAGTGTCCGAGTTTGCCGCATTCATAACATTTAATGTCCTTATCATTTGACTTGTTTTTGTTTCTCTTAGATGTAGTGCCCTTGTTTTTATTTCTAAATGATTTTCTCATGAATCTTCTTAGTCCTTTAGCTAATAGAATTAAGTCATCATTATCCGATTCGGAATTACTATCATCTACGTGATCGGAGGGAGGGGAGACGTATTCATTTGATTTAAAAGCAATTGTCTTACCTTGTTTAGATGATTCTGATTTCCGAATAGTAAGTTTGTTTTCATAAACTTTGAGTGAACCAATGAGTTCTTCCATTTTTATTGATTTAGTCTCCTTGCTTTCTTCTATAGCAGTCACTTTAGGATCCCATTCCGAAGAAAGGCTCCGTAGGACTTTCTGTACCTTTTCCTGCGTAGTAAAAGCCTTACCAAGAGACTCAAGAGAGTTATAGATGTTAGTTAAACGAAGATCCATATCTACAATCGACTCATTAGGCAACAATTTAAAAGACTCAAGAGTAGACATGAGCATATTGATTTTTGACTCTTTTACTTGACTCGTGCCTTCGTGTTTCATTTCTAGAATTCTCCACATTTCTTGTGCACTCGAACAATTTGACACATAACTAGACTCACTTTTACTTAATCCGTTTAAAAGCAATTGCATAGCCCTAGCATTCATACTAAGTTTCTTTTTATCATCACTCGTATATTCTTGTCTAGTTTTAATAACTTCTAAAGTAACTCCGTCTACAGTGGATACATTAGATGGGACATATGGACCATCTTCAATTATTGACCAAAGATCTATATCTATAGCCATAAGAAAAAGTTTCATCCTAAGTTTCCATTGAATAAAGGACTCACCGTCAAAAAGTTGAGGCCTTTGGCTCGACATACCTTCTTGTTCGGTTTTGAGATTTGTGGATGCCATCTCACTGAATCGCTGGATTCCTTGTAGTGAGTATTCCTGCGCTCTGATACCACTTGTAGGATCTGCAAGGCACCACTAGAAGGGGGGGTTGAATAGATGGTGCGGAAAGTGTGCTTTTTAAAATTTCTTTAAACTTGAACAATTCAAGTTCTGAAAACAGATTCTGTTTTCAGGACCTGTTTTAAAACGTTTTTTAAAACCAGGTTAGAGGTCTCCAAAAATTATAAAATTTTGAGAGCACTTAGCCTCAGATGTTATGAGGGTCCCCTAAAAATTTCAAATTAAAATTCAACCTTTAACCCCTTCAAAAACCGTTGGTACTCAGATTGTGCAAATCTGCCAGAAACGGTAGATGGTTTTGAAAAATTAATTCCTATTTGTGTGAACGTCCAAATGATCTGAAAATTTGACCACTAACTCTTTATATACTATATTTTAATGGGTTGAAACAGTTTTGGAAAATTCTTTTGGGAAGTAGGTCAAATACAGTCAAAGTCTCAACCTTTGCAAGTCTGAGAATCAGACTGCACTAGTCTCAGAACTATTGATGTTTGATTGACTTATACTTATCCAAAAGGGTTGAAACTTGTGCCAAATGAACCCTAGAACGTGTAGGTATGTTTCTGGAAATTTTCGCAATTTTTGAAATTTGTTTACTATTTTTACGAACGTGAACAAAATGTATAAACAGTGCAGAAACTGAAAAGTAAATGCTGAAAGTAAATTGCACCAAGAATTTTATACTGGTTCGGTTATAAACAACCTACTCCAGTCTTGAAGGAACACCTTCCTTGGTTCACACTAATCACACACACGCAGTACACCTTACCGCAGGGCTGATAGAGTTACACCTAACTCCAACCCTTTACAAACCTTGTATTGTAATTAAAATTCGCATGAACACCACCACCTTGCTAGAATGAAGATTGATCACACCTTGATCAATCTTTTACAAAGATGAATGAATGGTGGTTTATATGAAGCCTATTCAAGATTGAAAGAAGTAAAATACAATAGGCTTTTTACAAGAAAAGAAAGAAAGAAGATGTAGGAGAAAACAGGCTTGGCACTTTGATCACTTTAGAATGCAAATCTTGGTGTTATTTTTGTTTGTTCTTCTCTTCTCTTCCTTATAGGAACCAGCCGTCCCCTCCTATGCCTCTCCCCCTCTTGAAAATTTCCTTTTAAGTGCTTGAGAGAGTGTAAGACATCATGGTGACAATGCTTTGCTTACTTGGCATCACTCCATTGGACCATCATTTAGTCATTGCTTACTTGGCACCTCTTGATTGGCTCAATGTTGTCATCATTTGATGACATGGAAAATCTGAAATAATCACTAAATATTTGCCAAAAAATCAATCATTAAGTCATACCATAATTCTCAAATTCTCTCATAAATTTCAAGACAAGAAAATATCTCCTTTCCTCCTCAAAAAAATCGGCCAACATCTTTTCTTCAATGCTGAAATTTTCAGCATTTACAACATGGGATAAATTCAGATTATTTGCCATTTTCCTTTGAATATTTGTCATAAAAATAAATCAATTATATAAGGTAAGTCTTGCTAACAAATGAAGAGTGAACTTGGACACAATGAGGGCCAAAATTCGGCCAGCACACCCTTCACACATGCCGAAAAATTTCAGCATGTGTGATATGTAAAATATCACACTTAATTACCTTACATAATATTTAAATCATTTCCATAACTCCTTCAATTAATCCTTTAATGAAAAATTGACAAAATATCTTGTCTTAATGATGAAGAATTCGGCCACCATATGTGTAACATGCTGAAATTTTCAGCATGTGACATAAGAGAGGTATATGTTGAATACTTACCTTTTGTAGCTTTTCTCTTTGATTCATCAACATTGTATGATTGATCCTTGACCAATCAACATGCCAACAAGGCTCCACATGTGCTCCATCTCAGCTGTAGTAACGTTGGAATGTGTTTGTACATGTGCTGAAATTTATTTTTGCTAACTTTGTAAAATAGTGCACATTTAGTAATACACACATGTAATATTCCAATCAGCCCTTAATTTAATTTTCTAGAACACTTTAAGATGTATATTATATGTAAAAAGTGTCTAGATACGTGTCACATGATGTTCAAGAAAAACGTTCCTTGTTAAGTGCGTAGAAAACCGAATTTTCGATATTTATCGATTACCCGATTTTTCTCTAATTTAAATTCCAACTTTTGCACATGATATATATATTATGTTATACATAATATATATAATATATACTTTAAATTTCAGCTCTTGGCTGATTTAAAGTGGTACCATAAACATGTGACAAAATTAAAATTGGAATCTTCACATTTTGGCCTAAATGTGGGGTGATTTGTGTGTGCCAACATGGAAAGTATTTTTGCCTGAATTTTCAGTGATGTGCACGAAATTTACATCAATTTTTGATGTATATGGGCTGGCCATTTATTTATGGCAAGTATGTGACACGTTGGCGAAGTTTCGGTATTCGCCCGATATGACAAATTTCGGTTTAGAACCTTTTATCGTGTCGTATTTAATTTGTCATCACCATATCTTATATCATATGATATAAGACCTGAATATACTCATAAATATGAGTTAAGTATAGTGGTGTGACGTTAACGTACGTACGTAAGATATATAACGTGTCGGTAGTACGTTGGAATACATGTGTATGTGCCTTTTAAAAAAATCTGAAAATATAGTATATATATGTATAAGTGGCATGTGACATTGAATGTGGGGAGGAGGAGAAGACTTTCCTTCCATAGCCTTGTTGCCTTTGTACCTTTTCCAAATGCATCTTCCTTTAATGAACTACTTAGTTTATTGAACTAAGTACTTCACTTAATGAACTAATTTAGTTCATTAATGGTGGCACCTGAAAATAGTATAAACTCAACAAATGTTCACCATATGATGTAAGCTTTAATGCTTCATGGCTCGTTAGTATGGCAACATAATATATAAGTTAAATAAGGCAAGTAATGGCAAGTTATCATGCATACATGTACACTTGTGTATATATATATATACTCAACGTTTATATATATATATATATATTCAATTTTCTTATTTTGAAATCACTCAAACCCTCTTATTTCTACAATAAGGACTAGATATAAGTATAGTCAAGCTATATTCATATGAAAAACATATGTTCATATCAAAATAAATAATGAGGCTTGCATGTGTGCTTTTGAGGCTTGCATGTGTGATTTGACTATGATGTAGATTTGTTAAGAGTATGTTTTGGCTAGAGGAATGGAATGCATATGAAAAACAAGTAATGAGGCTTTGCATGTTAGATTTGACAATGATCAGGATTAGTTATGAGTATGTTTTGAGTAGAGGAAGGGAGTTCATATAGAACAAGTAATGAGGCCTTACATGTGTGATTTTTCTATGATCAAGACTAGATATGAGCATGTTCGGTTATAGGAAGTGAAAATTGTGGATTGATCAAAATTAGTCTTGACAAAGCATGAAGAAGATGATGCCTGTACTTAGCTAAGATTGGATTACAAGATTCTTATTCTGGCATGTTGATTTTGCTGACTCCCAACCCCATGAGAATTTCTGCCTTATTGGTACAACATTCCCTTGATTGAGCATAATTAGCTTGACAAGCTTTATGCCGCGTGTAGTATTCCATGTGGCGGTTTGAAGACTTTTAGGGGGTTAAACAGACTTTTTTATGATGTAGGTCCTAATCCCTTGATTTCCAAAATTTTGTAATTGTTGTGAACTTCTTTACCCCTTTCGGTTTTAGTGATGAGTAAATTTAAGAGATGTAAACCATGATGTATGTTGTGTAAAAGTTGTGGTACGTATGTGGGTATGTAAATTTCGGCCATAATGCCTTGTGCATGTGCAATTTATATATTTGGCAAAATGGGTCTCAAACATGTATGTAGTTGTATATTTTGGAAAATGTTTTCCCCTTGGATTTTGCTTAACTCTCGGCTTTAAGCCTCACAAAAGTGTGTTCCACTTTGATTAAAACATGGATATAGCGGTGAAGTTCTAATTATATGGAATAGTGTAACTTTTGTGTTCATGTGTACTTATATGTGATTATGGAACTCATTGTGTAATATATCATAATATGGATATTGTTTGGAATGGTCTATAACCATATGGACATGGATCATTGTGCATGTCATTTTGCAAAAATTCATTGGTTTTGGACATGGAAAATTGCATATTGCATTCGTTTGTGAAATCACAAACCTATCGCAGATGAGATACGGATATGGACTGGTGTTCGACTAGATATGGACATGGACTGGTCACTGACCAAATATGGATACAGAATGGACTATGGATATGGACTGGTCACTGACCAGATATGGACATGGACATGCATTGTATTGTTTTATAGCATTCGCATCATTATTGGAATGGATCATAGAGAAGTATATGGACACGGATTAGCATGGAAACGTATTATATGGACATGGATTGGACTTGTATATTATTTGGAATGACTTGTGTATGGACTTATTTATAATGGATATGCTAAATTCTAGTTTTGAAAATAGAGACCGATATGTATGTATTTATAATGTAAATTATTTTAGCATCTTGTCCCCGCATGTTTGGTCCCATGGCGGATCTAAGGGGTATACTTGCTGGGCGATTCATGTATCGCTCAAACCTTCCATTTAAAAATTTACAGATAACAAGGACATGGACGCAGTTTACACAGAGGACAAGTCGGAGATAGGCTATCCCTGATTTGAGATGTAGGCACCCGGATTTCACACTTAGATGTTTCATTTTCGATGGCTATGTATTATGTACTTATTTTGGGACAATTGTACATTGATGGACTAAGCACCTCGGATTGTACTTTTGAACATTTTGATACTTTGTCAACATTTAAATTATGATGTTTCCGCTATATAAGTCCATGTTTTTTGTTGTGACATGCAATCATTAGTATCGACGCATTGTACTTTTCTTAGTAGAGTGCGGCAAGTGTACTGTTCCGCGATTGTAGTCTTAGGCGGGACACTAGAGGTGGTATCAAAGCCCTAGGTTCAAGATCTACGACGAAATTGGAATTTAAACGATGGCCTTAGAGTTAAGTGACGATTTTAGACATAAGAGATGATCTTAGATAAAATAGCATTCTTAGACTAATCAGCATAGACGGATTTAGGGTGCATGCACACGTAGGAATGATATACCTATTTTGCCTAAGTTATTAATCGGAACACTATCAAAACCGTCCCTTAGTGCTAGAAAAACGACAAGCTCAAGATTCTGCAAGTTTATAACTATTTTTGACTAATCTGTACATTTACGATAGGATGTCTCCCCGTCCACGTGGCCGACCGGCTAGAGTTAGGCGTGATGAGACGCCACAGGAGCCAGCACCACAGCCTCGCGAGTATGTTCCACCACCACATTGACTCGTCCAGGGAGGCCTTCTGCAGGCCCTAATAGATTTTCTTATATGTTACGACCCGCACCTCCCGAGCCGTTAGGAAAGTAAAACAAGGAGATTATGTAGTAGGATAGGGCGTACCAAATAAGAAATCGATTAAACTGTTGTACAAGGATGAATGATATAGTAAGAAATATGGTACACCTTAAATAAACCCTAGGTAACAAGTAATTTAGTTGAATAATTAAATAAAAAAAATTTTAATTAAGACACAACTTTCTTATACATTTAAATTAAGAAAAAGTAAAGTTAAGACATGGAAATGAGGTGGATAAATTTTGTCCTACCCTCAC
>AP025057.1:18839285-18870869 GCA_036186865.1 Eustoma russellianum
CTCACCACACCCAATCACCCATACCCGCCACAATTTACCCTTAAGTGGGGAGATTATTTTATTTTTTTTTCATCCCACCATCGTTGTTTATCTTACACAATTTAGAAAAAATTGCAGGTGGAAAATTTCTACCCACTTTCTCCCCACTGATCCTCATATTCTTCCAAAATAACCCCACTTATTTCCTCCTCACCCACTTGACTGACCCCCTTCCCATGCAAGACAAAACTTCCTTACATTTCACTCCATTTTATACTTCTTACACATAATCCTTTCCACCATTAGCATTTCATGCAAACCTTCCACAACCTTTTCATACTTCCCCCCACATGCAAGACAACCATTTCTTCCTTTCTTCCATCTTTCCCGTCACTTTATTCTTTTCTTCTTACAATCATCTTGCCCCGCCACTCATCATCCATGCATGTCTTACACATCACATATTTCTCTCCCGAATCCAAGCACCATGATGAGAATTTTTTCTCCACTACTCAAGAATTTCGGCCACAATAAGAAAAGGGAGCAAGAGCACTTCAATTTTCCATTCCGCATCCCATTTCATCAAATTCTCCTCAAGATAATCCTCTCCCTTCTCTCTAAAATTCTTGTCACTCTTAAAGCAAAAAAATTCCTCTCCCTCTCATCCCTCAACCGTGAGCTTGGAAGGAAGAAGTGAGAAACTTCTTCAATTTTTAAGCAAGGAAAACAATTCACTTCATTCCACAACTTTCATTTCATTTTTTCAAAATTTTCTCCACTTTATTCTCTCACTCAAACAAGTTTTCTCCCTCACATCTCACCCTCTGAAATCGTGGCCTAGAGCTAGCAAGAAGAAGGAAAAGCTTTCAAACTTAAGGGAAGGAAACCATCTCCAAGCGTAGGAAACATCAAGGTAAGGATCATACCATTCTTTCAAAACACCTTTTCCTTCATCCATCTTCATAAAAGACTCAACCTTCTTCTTCTTTAGGCACATAGGTCGAGAACTACACCAAGGAGGAGGAAGGAGTTTTTAGGTTGAAGTGGTATGAAATTTCAAGAACATCTAAAGGTCAAATTTTTCTTAAGAATTGATGTTGAAGTTTTCTTAGTGTTCATCCCTCAAAATGACAATTTCTTCTTCATTTCTTGGCCCTTAGGTCGTGTCCTCCCCAAGGGAAAAGGAGAAGGAACTTTTTTCATTTTAAGTCTAAATACAAGAACTAGGCAAACATTCTTCTTGGTTTCTTCATGCATGTTGAAAAATCAAACATCTATGTTCATTTATAAACTTGGATCATGAATGCATATGTTCAAATGATTTTTCCACTATGAACATGTAAAAAGTGTTCTTGCATGCCTCTTATGTGAAGGCTTGTGTGTGATTCTTGAATGTAGGCATGCTTAAGATTAAAATGATATGTAAAAGTGTCATGCATGTGAAGTTTATGATATGTTTAGGCCTTATATGTGTATGCATGTCACATGTAATAGAATATTAGGCATGCATGTTTTATTTCATGAAAAGTGTTGGTTACATGTCACACTTTCTTGAAAAAGTGTACTCAGAACCACACTTTGAATCATATTCTTGTATGTTTTCATGATTATAATCACATATGTATTTTTCCATGATTTTTAGTGTTTATGCATGTTGATGGTCTTGATTTAGCATGATTGTGAGGCATCATAATTTATACTATTTTGCTTGGCCATAAAAGATTGTTTCTTTGATTATTATCATGCCATTTTGTGCATAACATCCATGGTTGGGAGCTGTTTTGGGCCGCCACCTTCACCATGGTTCATCACCATCATTTTGATGTGTAAATTTGACGACCATGGCCTAAGGATGTGCGTTTTCATGGTCTCCATGAACATATGTATTTACATGCGAACGTCATCGTGATCATCATTATGATCATAGTTCTTATGTTCATGTTTATGATGGAAACTAACAAGAATGACTTTAAAGGCGTTGAAATGAAAAGTGTAGTATATGATCATGAAGAAAAGTGTCTAAGTTATGTATGTTACATGTTATGTGCCACCACATTAAGTTGCATGTCCATGATTGAAATATGCAATGTACTAAATGAACATTTCTAACATACTTGTATGTAAAGTGGTGAAAATGAAAAATCATGGTGTGTGTGGCCATGCTCACTCTCGGCCAAGTGGGGAAGTTACATGCCAATGAAGTTGCTTGAAGGTTACCTGATTATATGTATCAAAGAATATGTGTATGACATAGTATATAAATTGTTAAATGAATGACATGTTAAACAAAGTAAAATTAAGGAAATGATGATACACAACAAGGCTAAAATGGGCTGCTTTTGAAGGCCATAAAATAAAATGAGAATTGGAAAAATTAAGATAAAGATTTTAGTGGTTAAAGACCAAAACTGGGCTGTTTTGAGGACCAAAACCCAGAGCTTCCTAAAAAAACAAAGTTGGTATTTCACTTATGTTTATAATACAAAACATGAGCTAAATGTTGGACTTAAGTGCTTAAATTATTAGATGATCAAATGAGTGTAAAAACCAAGCCTACATGCATACTTACACGAGTCAAATTCTTGAAACGAAAAGATTTTTTAAGTGACATATTTTGACGGAAATGTTTCTATTATGTGATACATTTTAAAAGGATTTTTAAACAAACCATACCATGAGATGATTGATTCTGATGACAGAGTTATGTATATGATGATATGATTCATAGTATATGTTATATGATGGTATGTTATGATTGGAGGCCTGCCTGACATCAGGTGTAGGAGAGAGGATGTCAGGGGCAACCATATGTACGTGTTAGCCTATGCGCCACATGACGTTGGAACCTAGGAGAGGTTGGTGTCATGGGCATATGTATGTTTCCTACCCTTTTGGCCGAGTGTAACACCGCATCTTGCATCTAGGATTTCCGCATGAGTGTGGAGCGGCCACTATGATCTTCAAGGGTGCGAAACATATTGAAATCTCCTCCAATCATCCAAGGTAACTGTAATCCCGTGGAGAAATCACATAGTGCGCGCCATAATTGTTGACGCTGTGTAGCAGTGTGTTTTGCATAGACTAAAGAGAGAACAGAAGAGTGCTGCAGCGAAACTGATGACAAAGTCAGGTGGATCACTTGATCTTGATCCTGTGTGGCAAGCAAACAAAACTCATTATCACGCCAGAAAAACCAGATATGTTCTGACTGTGAAGCATAGCAGTGTGAAAAGCCAAGACGCAAACCAAATCCATGTACTTGTGCGGGGGTATGCTTAGGTTCAATTAAAGCAACTAAATTTAAACGATGTTCCCTAATCAACTGTTGTAATCGAGGTAATGACGTGCGCATGCCTCGAATGTTCCATATTAATATATTCATTGAGTAAGGTTAGAAACACTTCCCTGAATGATGTGAGACGCACTGCGCGTCAGAATGGTCGATGGTGGTAGCGGGGGTAGATCCTTTCGAGTTCGACGTTTCCGACGAGGGACAACAGGTACAAATGGTGCCTCCTCAGTCTGATCATTCAGTCTAGATATTAATATGTCATCATCAGGCGACAAGTCAAGCAGCTGCATGCGACGTGCAACTTCCGCAGGCACCGTAGGAATATCCTCAGCCTGGTCCTCAGCCGGCAAATCATTATCCGACAAGTGGCCAATATTCGTATGTGTGACGTCCTCTGGCATTTGGTGATCTGCGGCATCGCAAGAAGTGTCTTGTATCTGGCCTTCCTCCACATCTTCTGGATCTTCACTGGTGGCAGGAGCACCCAATGGAGGCATCGCAGCCGGTGGCATGTCAGGCATATAATCTTGAGGTGGCAGGGAAGATGATGGCGCCATAGTAGGCGGTGCTGTTGCTTTCTTTTTGACAGGTGTCCATCGCTGTTTTGGCGGGCAAGACGGGGGTGGCGGTGGAGGCGGTGGAATTGTCGACGGCGTTGATAGCTTTGGCGTACAAGACGATTGGTCATGCCCAAGACGATGGCAAGCAGTACAAAATTTGGGCAAATCCTCATAGATCACTGACTGCAGTATGAGCCTTTTCTTTGCCTGTAAATATATTTTTTGCGGCAGATCCTGCGAGACATCGACCTCAACACATATTCGTGCCACGGATGGCCTGAGACCGTCGGAGGTCGCAACATCGAGCTTGAGTGGGCAGCCAATCGGTTTCACTATTTCAAAAAGAGCATCGCGACAGTGCAGATGGATCGGCAAGCCAGGTAGGGCAACCCAGACTGGCACAATGGGTACATCAGCAGAAGGATCAAAATCCACAGTCCACTTGGTTATACGCATATGACATCCTGATATAAGCCATGATCTACGATAAAAACATCTGAGATAATCTGCTTCTTGTCGAAAATTTAAGAGAATGTGGGCTTGATCAATGAGTGTTATACACAAATCCTGATGAAATCCAATTTTTTCAAAAACATCTCTGATCACCTTCAATGGAGGTCGCCCATACCAAAACGTGCCAACCAAGGAATATTTGAATGGCGTGGCTAGAGCATCGATTTCAGAATCGAGAAATGAGATCATAGGAATACCTTTGTGTCGTGAAACTGTTTTGGGTGAGATGTTGATTTTTTGTGCGGATGAGTCGCCGGCAACAATATTGGCGAAGGATGGAGGCTTCGAAGTCGACATTATTGGAACGTGATTTCTGCTGCAGGTCGATCGAAAGAATGGCAGGGTGAAGCAACGTATAACTGCAGATGAATTGGAGGCGGTGAGGATTGATGGCGGCGGAGAACGGATCAACGCAGACAGCGGCGGCGGCTAGAGCCGCCGGGAAATTCGCCAGAGGCCCTGCGCCATTTTTCTATATATATATATATATATATATATATATATATATATATATATATATATACATATATATATTAATATACGTGTGTTGCATATGTTTTATACACAAATCTACAAATCTTATAGTTACATCCTGGAAAGATCACTTGTATGTATAGATTTGTGTATTTTCCATATAAGGCTTCTCACGTAACTTTTTGTTGTACCGCAATCCATTAAGCCATTTTCATTGTAACTTCTACCAATACAGGTACACCTACCCGTATATATATATATATCCATGTATAATCCGCGTATGTCCAGTACTTTCTACAAGTGTGTCAAGTAACCTATTCTTTGCCAAGTTGATTCTTTTAGTCCTTGAGAATTACTTTAGTTAATTGTTAAAGCTCTTTTGCTCTTACTTCAAAAGGATACCGGCGGCCTTAATGGTGATGGGAGGAGAAAGTTCCATAAGACATCATTATGACATTTATTAAAGGCTTATTTATGCCCACTTTTTGGGTTTATATGAGAAAATCTTGACCCACTAGTTGATCCTTATGACCTCATGGCCGAAACATGTATGTATTCAATTGTATCTTACCCCTGATTCATAGCATACTCACCTTCATATGTATATCCCTATACACGTGTTTGTGTATTATTTCTTTATTTGCTGTCCCTTGAATACATTTTTAGTGGAACCATAATCATTTATTATACCATAGTCCCGTCCTGTGGTATATATGTATATCCAGATATATGCCCACACCATATGTATATGGGCGTGTCACATAGTCTGACTTCTCATTTATAGTTGCCTAAAAAAATACTTCTTCTAATTGTTATAAATTTCTTAGATCAATTAATTTAGTATTCTTACATAACCCTCCAACGGCTCGCTTGCTTTACTTTTTACACTTTGGAGGCATGCTAATTTCCCTTAAATAATCGTAGGTAAGCCGAAGATACCTCTCTTTCGAGGTATTATTCACATGCCTTGTTTCACCCCATCCCTAGACGCCTTACTAATTATGGGCGGGGTACAACATTCTTCCCCTCTTAAAATAAGTTTCGTCCTCAAAACCGGGAATAGTGGGGCCTACGCTTCCATGTTTCCCCCGATCCTTATACAACTTTCAGTTGTTTACCCTGTCCCTTCATTACTACCTTTGTAGAATTTTTCCTCAAGGTTCCTTATCATATTCCTTTATGACTCATTTTATTTGGAATAAGTTAGACAAAACGTAGGTACTTTAGTTTGGAGAATCCAATGTACCTGTCAGTAGTTTGGGTGTTTCGGGATCCTTGGATGTATCATCCTTTGATTATCGCCTCTGGTCACTTTATGCGTGGCTCCATAAGAATACGGCTGCCACCTTCTACCCTCTCTCTTCATACGCCTATTCAATCTCCTTTGTTCCTCCATCATCCAGATATCGTGCTCCACTTTATAGCAGTCTCTTATCAGTCCATCGAAAGTATTTGGGTATACTTTGCCTAATCTAGCTTTAATCTGAGGGTTCAGACCACGTACAAATTTAGTTATCTTCCACTGTTCATCCTCCATGATCAAAGGAGCACAACGTCCTAACATGGTAAACTGACGGACATATCCTGATACCGGGGTGCCCGGTTATTGTCTTAGTGTATCGAATTCTTCAATTCTGTCAACCACTAATTCCAGTGAGAGGTAAGCTCCACCAAATTCTTCCAGAAATCTCGCCCAGGCTATAGGTCGAGACAGTGGCTGGACCCTCTTCCTCCACCAGTGACTGGCTTTACCGATTAGGAATGGCCGAACAATTAGTGCTCTCATCTCATCTGGTACTCGAGCTCTAACAAGATGGTCCTCAACCTCGTCCAACCACTTTTCTGCTTCTTCGGGTTCGGACTCCCCGCCGAATCTCGGAATTCGTGCTTTGTCTAATTGCCGGTAATAAAATCCGATACTTCCCGGAGGTGACAGTGACGATGTCCACGTACCGGTCTGTAGGGTCATCTGCACCACATAGCGTTTGTTTATTTGCGGTCATACCAGAATAAGTGACACTATTTCACTTGTAGTCTAATAAAAGTTCTAAGTGGCACATAAATAGATTTGATATGGTTCGTATTTTAATGAAAGTCCGTGACCAAGGGTTTGGTTATCGACCGAAACCCTAACTTTCTAGTCTATGCCATTCTCGTCTAAGGTCAACTCTCATCTAAGATCAGAACTTAGATCTAAGATCAAGCTTAGTTGACTATGATCATAGCTTAATTCTATATTCTGCCCGGATCTGGAGCCTTCGCTCTGATACCATCTGTGGCGCCCCGCACCCCGGCCTAGCCAGAACCGATGCACCCGCCGTACTTCACTAAGGAGAGTACCTGGCGTCGATCCATAACGTATCGTAATCCATGATAAAATGCATGGATTTTTGCGCTTTTACGTCATCAAATAAGCGAAACCGTGGCAGAATAAAAACTTTAAATTAAAAACATTCACGAGATAATTCTTAGTTTTACAACCCAAGTCAAATGTACCAAAATCCTCAAAGGTAATTGTTTTTCGTCACAATCATAAAATCAGTCATCAATCTCCACCAGCATGCCAAGTCACCTAATCCATCCATCTCTACCTGCACTCACGGGTAGGGAACCTTCGGTTCATCCTCAATCCACTCTACTTTGTTCCCTGCAGCCTCTGGGAGGAAAATAGGGGGGTGAGTGACAAAGACACCAGCAAGTATACTATAATAATTGAGGATTAAATGGAAAGTGCATACAAGAACCGAACCCCAAAAATTTTGGTTCAGAAACATATATGTCCTCCATCCAACATTCGATAGTGATCAACACTTAATGCATCAAGATCATAGCTTAAACAAAATCGTTACTTAATAAAGAACATAACAATAAAAGACTGTAACTTGTATCAACTCGTAACATAACAAGGATCATCACTTAATGAGGTCATACTTAGGAACTACCCAGTTATAACAACTTAGCCTAAGTATCATGTGTCACTACACGATGACTCAATAAACGTGACATGCATATATATGTACGGGTGATGCATCATGATAAAATGAGAATATGATCTTTTATGCTTTTCTTTCAAAACATCATCGACAAAAAAACCATAGAGTGTTCGGATCTATCTTCCCGGATCTGAGGCGGTAACGTCTCCCCTTCGAATCTATTATTCTCGGATTCGGAACGGTAGCGTCTTCACTTATCGGGTCTATTCTCTCCGGGCCCGAATGTTCATTATCAGGTCTATTCTCTCTGGGCCTGAACGGTCATATCATCAGATCAATTAACACCGGATCTGGGCGGGTCCTTACTGGCCAGACACATACACACACACGGTACCGGTGGGAAGCGTTCTTTTAAAACAAAATCTTTCTTTTAAAAACGCTTTTTCATTTTTCTTTCGCATAAAACAAATGCCATAAATCATGTAGATGACGATGATGCAATGCCTTACATGTATTATGCAAACCATGACGTAATGCGGTACATACACACGTTTGTTCAACTCGTCGCTATGCTGGAAAAATTTCCAGCATGAACACTCCTTGTATTCGGCCCCAAACCCTTGTGGTTAGGCCCACTAACAATAATGCTTTGTCTTGCGTATGCATAAAAACGTCTTATTTGTTCATAATAAAATTCTCGTAACGGTACAAAATGCGTAAGATGCTTAGGTAAATAAATCATGAAACAAGGCTGCTGAATTTTTTGGTAATCCAACGCCCCTTTTCTTTAGTCTTTCAAGTAAGCCCATCAAATCTCTTTTAATTTTGGCCAGCTTAGAAAACTTATTATAACAATCCATTAATTGGTGGTTGTAGGCCCATTTCGTGTAACTAGCCTAAGTCCATTCGATTAACGCCTTATAACCAGTTCCTCAATTCTGCCCAAAATCTCAGATTAATGACGTCCACTTATGTGTGGTATATACCCTTCAATTAGTTGTTCTAAAAATAAGTGGTTTACATAGATGGGTTCACCTATGTCTTAGGTAGTTGGAAAATAAATTTCGCGGGTTTATAATATCGTTAAAGGCATCATTTATTCTTTTCCTTAAAACCACTACATGCAGATTTCTGGAGTGACCGATTTTACTATAAATTTTAGTGTGACCACACCGTAACTCCTTTTTCAGAAATTCCAACTCTCGAGCTTAGTAGACACCTTGAACTAGTATCATACTGAAAATTAGCCCAATTGCATATTCCTAAGGTCCATTTTCAGGTGACTCATTGTGTCACATAAAATCAGTCCAGTCCAGTAAAATTTCCAGCATGACCAGTTTTGGTGAACATTTCATTAAAAATAATCTGTAATACCTTTTAACGAAATTCTAACTCTCACATCTAATATACACATAAAGCTAGTGTCATACAAAAAATAAACCAAATTGGAAGTCCCTAAGGGCTCTATTCGGGTTTCACAACACGGCCTAGAATCTGCCCTGCTCCAGTAATTTCAGGTTTGGTCATGTTCATTCCTAAATGGCCCTAACTTGCATTGTTTGTCATAAACTCTTTAGTAACCCTCAAACTTACCCGCTTATGGGGAATATTACAGATTCAACACGTTACAACATCATGTGCAACCCCTGACAAAACAGTTTGTACATCCCATGCATCATCCTTTAATCAAGCATACCACATTTCCACTAGTTCAACATTAACAACAATTTCGGTGTATACTCGCCCTAGTCACCAACAGCCCCTTTTCGATACATGCAAGGCAAGATAATACATCCACAAGGAACATATTAAACTTAACCAACAATGGCATAACCTTGTCTCCACTTTACCCCATGATTTACCATTTCATGCAAAACCACCCCTATTCTTCAAACCCCTTCCACCGTGCACCCCATTCATGGAAAAGAAAGAATCTTTAGCATATTCATCTTAGGTTATCACATAATGGTGCATAAAACTAACAAAGGTTCCATCTTTAAGCAAGAACTCACACGTATAAGCCCTTTTTAACCCCTAGGCCGAAAGTTTATACATCAAGGCTTAGCATATCACCACTAAAATTGAATCTTAAAGTTATCTAGCCATTCATGCAAGCACTCTCACATTCAAGCCACAAAGAGTATAGTGTACTTGCCTTCGTAGTCTTTGGATCTTGTTTGATCTTGTTGGCACAAGAAGTACTTCCTCCTATTTTTCCCTATCACACACGGTTTTAGGGGTATTTGTTAGACATCCCTTAAATTACATAATACAACTTAGAGGAGGAATGGAGGGTCTTACCATGGGCACCTTGGATGGATTGAGGGAAATCCACTCTTGCTAGATCACTATCTTTGTTTGGTGTCTCCAAAAACCTTTGCCTAAACCATGGGGTTTACGATTTTGTCAAAAGAGTGATGCTATGTAAACTTCATTCCTTTAAATGTAACTTTCTAAGAATTGTGGAGGATTGTCTTACCTAGATAATCCTTGAGTTTGTAGTGGTTCTTGGACTCCTCCTTGTTCAATGCTTTGCCCGGTGTCTTTTGAAAGGAGGGAGGGGAATACTTTTGAATTTATTCCTTGGATAAAGACTACTCAAAGGTGTGAGATTAAGGAGACTTTTTGTGTTAAAAGAGAAAAGAGAAGAGATAACTCTTCTCGGGGATGTAACCGGCGGCTCCTTCATGGGGAGGGGGAAAGACACCCTTAAATGAAAATCTCCTTCCCCCCAACTACATTGTTCTTAATAATTTTGAATGCCATAACTTATCTTCTAGGACCTTATAGCCGAAATATGCACCTATACCTCATATATATGTTTCCTTCGATAGTGCATATATATATACATATATACGTATGTGTATATATATACACACACACACATATACCTTATATCACAACCATTTGAGTGTACTTTCATAAACATATATCCACTAGGCAGCAGTTTTATACATATGGCCGAATGCATATATTTATATATATGCACATAGCCCACATGTATTTTTCATACTTCTTACCCTCATGCATATGCATGTAGCTATATATACATATTCGTACGTATGTGCATATACACATATATGTAGTTGTATTTTCTTGCAATTTAAAATAAATCATGATCCTTAGAATACGCATTGTGACCGAACATACTTTCCCGAAATCACTTACTATCATATACACATACCAAGGTCCGCATATATATACATATATATATATATACATATATATATTAATATACGTGTGTTGCATATGTTTTATACACAAATCTACAAATCTTATAGTTACATCCTGGAAAGATCACTTGTATGTATAGATTTGTGTATTTTCCATATAAGGCTTCTGACATAACTTTTTGTTGTACCGCAATCCATTAAGCCATTTTAATTGTAACTTCTACCAATAAAGGTACACCTACTGTAGCGCCCCGCACCCGGGCCTCGTCCGGATACGGTGCACCCGCCGTACTTCACTAAGGAGAGTACAAGGCGTCATGCATAACATGCGAACATCCATAACATAAGTCGTGGGCTCCCATGCTAACATTCAACATGGTAGAAAAATTTAGGCAGAATTAAAACTTTTCAAATTAAACATGCATTACGAAATAACTAAGTCCCCAAAAGTAGTAGTTCCACAAAATAACACAACCGAAATCCAGAGAGTTCAAACATAGTCATAATACAAAACGTCATGGCAGCACAAAAGTCCTTAAGCTTAGCTTCCTTCATATCTCCTCGCCTATGGATAAGGTACCTTCGGCTCATCCTCGATCCATTCTATATTGGCATTACCTGGTTCTGGGGAAAAATAAAGTGTGAGTGATAAAAATCACCCAGCAAGAATACAATAAACTACCATGAAATACGTAAAGAATCATAACATGAATGTATTACCCCCAAAAACCTCAAATAATTATAATTCATACCTGATCTTGGATCCTCAACTTACTTGGCGTTCGGCTTAAGCATGTTTTTAGATAATGCTATACCAATAATAACTTATAACCATTAGCTGTAACATGCAACATGTCCTCATGATCGTGAATTATGCAAGATGCAATGCATGATGTCATGTCATGTCAAAACATCATTTTGGTCCCATAAAGTAACATGTCGTAAAAACAGAGTGTCAGATCAATTAACCCCAGATCTGAGCGGGTCCAGAACATATCATCAGACCAATTAACCCCGGGTCTGAACGGGTCCAGAACAGATATCTAATCAATTAACCCCGGATCTGAACAGGTCCAGAACAGATATCAGATCAATTAACCCTGGATCTGAACGGGTCCAGAACAGTAATCAGATCAATTAACCCCAGATCTGAACGGGTCCAGAACAGATATCAGATCAATTAACCCCGGATCTGAACGGGTCCAGAACATATCATGTCATCAGACCAATTAACCCCGGGTCTGGAGTCGGGTTAGTCGCATGCTTGGCCGGCAAAGGAATCATGAAGCTTTCTTTAAAAACATAGGACCGTAAAAACTTTTCATGCATAACGAAAACATAGTCGCTTTTAAAACTTGCTTGCATAAGTAAAATCCATAAAATCAGTTTCACGATCATGCGTGATTCATGTAATGATATGCAATGCAAGTCATGACATGAACAATCGTAGGCATTCCTTATAACATGTCAACGTGCATGGTTTTGGAACTAAATATTTCTAGACTTTTACTTCATTTTCATGGGGCGGTTAAGCTAACCAAATAGATCTATTTCCATAATTCTTTTGTCACAAATACGTTTGGTGGAATCTTAGATACATGTCATAAAAATTTCAGACTATTTCAGTAACCATAAAGGGGCTCGTCTAATTAATTTCCGAAATGGGTTAGGTGTTGAAACTGAACTGACCTATTTTACCAAAAATTCAGTTGCGGCAAAACCGTGATTCATTTTTCAGAAATTCCAACTTGCACAAGTCATAAACAGGTGGAACTAGTATCCTACCAAAATTTATCCTATTCTCATATCTCTAAGTCTTATTTCTGAGTCCAGAAAGTCGTTGCTAAACTTCGGGTTGGTCCCAGTGATTTCAGTTGAGCAGTTTGAGTAAATAATTCATATAAAATAATCCAGAACTTGTTTTACAAAAATTCCAGCTGGCGTGTTCACTACACTCATAGGATTATTACCATGCCAAAAATCAGCTTTATTGGTCCTCTACAAGGTCCCTTTTCAAGTCAGTGAAAAGAGGTCACAATTCTGCCCAATTCCCGTTTTTCAGGTCTGACCAGTCTTACCAAATATTTTATTAAACATTAACCATAACTTATTTTATCGAAATTCTAACTCTCATCTCTGCTATACTCATGGGACTAGCTCTGAGCCAAAAACCAGATTTATTGAAGGTCCACAAGGTCCTCCTTTAATTCGTTGAAACCAGTGACCAATTCTGCCCAGCTCCAGAATTGTCTACTGGAGCAGTTTTACCATATAATTTCTCAAAAATAATCTTTAGCTTATTTTAACAAAATTATAATTCTCACTTGTGCTACACTCATAAGGCTAACTTTGTACCAAAATTTAGCTTCATTGGAGGTCCGTAAGGTCAGTTCTTAAACCATCTAAAACGTCACTCCATTCTGTCCACTTCCAGTGGTTTGCTAGTTTGTCATCTTATCCAAGTCAAATGTCCATGTTTTCGCTCAATACTTTGGACCGAAACTTGTGTGGTGCCTTAACCACATTTTACAACACACATTCAAGCATGCATTCACATTCAAGAGTCATCTTAATCTAAACTTACCAACAACCTCATAAAGCTCCTAGATTTCACATGTATACTTTTCTTAGGACCTTTTGTGTTACATTCACAAGTCAATCTTGTCTAGACCTACTTAGGTGAATCTTATTTCACTCTAGGTCAGCCTTATTTCATATAGCATATAGGAAAAGACTTCATCTTTAAAGGAATAAATCACATGCAAAGCATTGTTATTAGGGAATCACTAAGATATAGTCTTGAACTTAGCATATTCAACTAAAGATCAATTCTTAAGGACCACTAAGCATTCAAGTCACTAACTCTTTAAATAAATCATGAGAGATCATTGTACACTTACCTCTTCAAGCTAAAGCTCTTGTCTTTGCTTGGTTATGGAGTGAGTTGAGTTGAAATCCACCTCTTTCTACTCCCTTGGTCACACGGTTTGATGGAGAGGAAAGAAGAGGGTTAGTCCTCATTCAATAGTGAAAATAGGATATGTTTGAGGCTAGAGCATCTTACCAAAATGAGCTTGAGTGGGGATTCAAGCACCACAATATGTCTCCACCTAAGAAAGTTGATGGCATTCACCTATTTAACCCATGGATGTCACGGTTTTGGCATGGAGAGAAGGAGTTTATGTGAGCTTCATTCTTCACCAAATAAGAATTCACTTAAGGAAACTTGGAACAAGACTTACCTAGATGTCTTCTTGAGTCTTGAGAGTGAAGTTGAACTCCAATCCTTTAAGATGAAGGGGCCGAATATTTGGTGAAGGAGATGGAGATTGTCCAAGTGTTATGCTCTTGCAAGATGAGAAGGTAGATGTTTCTAGAAAGGTTTAATTTAAAACATGTTAGGGACTTGGGAAGGGGTGGACGGTTTTGGAGGGTTAATTGTGAGGTTTAAGGCTTTCTTGAGTGCTAATCAAGGTTAGGTTAGCAATAACCTTGGTTACTTTATTTCAACTATGGTTACTTTGGTGCTAACCCAAGTTACTTTATTAAATCATGGTTATCTTAACCTTGGTTTAATGAAAAAGTAACCATGGTAGGATTTAAAAATCCTCCATGTCTAGACACTAAGGGGGCGGTTTGGTTGGGGTCTTTTTGACCTCAACCATACTACCTCTTTCTTTAATGAGTTGTCTTACTTGTTCCTTAAATGCATGTCTATTTTGTTTTCTATTTAGCTTTTTAAGTCTTCTAATAATGGATTGAAAAATCAAGAGAATTCTAGAATCACCTTCATGCCTTGGCCGAATTTTGGGGCCTCTTGGGCATCTTGATATTTCTTGTAATTTTAATTCATGTACCATAATGTTTTCTTTATTCTATTGTATTCCAAGATTAGCATATGTATGTATACATGCATATACATGCCATGTGTACTATATATATATATATATATATATATATATATATATATATATATATATATATATCCTCCTATGTATACGCATGTAGGTATTTATACATTTCGTACACATATATCATATACACGCACATACATACATAGTGGTATGCATGGTTCATATAACTCTATATTTCATGTACTACTTTCTTGAAGTTTCCCTTATTTAATTTGGCTTGGTATCACCTCAATAATAATTAAGTAAAGAGGGTTAAGTTGACTTAAGTAACACATTTTAAAAGAAATTATCGCCCTCATTCCGTCACTTAATCATAGTCTTTAAGTACACGTCGTTGGGGTACAACATCTACCCGTATATATATATATATCCATGTATAATCCGCGTATGTCCAGTGCTTTCTACAATTGTGTCAAGTAACCTATTCTTTGCCAAGTTGATTCTTTTAGACCTTGAGAATTACTTTAGTTAATTGTTAAAGCTCTTTTGGTCTTACTTCAAAAGGATGCCGGCGGACTTAATGGTGATGGGAGGAGAAAGTTCCATAAGACATCATTATGACATTTATTAAAGGCTTATTTATGCCCACTTTTTGGGTTTATATGAGAAAATCTTGACCCACTAGTTGATCCTTATGACCTCATGGCCGAAACATGTATGTATTCAATTGTATCTTACCCCGATTCATAGCATACTCACCTTCATATGTATATCCCTATACACGTGTTTGTGTATTATTTCTTTATTTGTTGTCCCTTGAATACATTTTTAGTGGAACCATAATCATTTATTATACCATAGTCCCGTCCTGTGGTATATATGTATATCCAGATATATGCCCACACCATATGTATATGGGCGTGTCACATAGTCTGACTTCTCATTTATAGTTGACTAAAAAAATACTTCTTCTAATTGTTATAAATTTCTTAGATCAATTAATTTAGTATTCTTACATAACCCTCCAACGGCTCGCTTGCTTTACTTTTTACACTTTGGAGGCATGCTAATTTCCCTTAAATAATCGTAGGTAAGCCGAAGATACCTCTCTTTCGAGGTATTATTCACATGCCCTGTTTCACCCCATCCCTAGACGCCTTACTAATTTTGGGTATATATATATATGTGTGTATATATATACATTATATATATAAACACGCACATATACACACACTAGTTGTATGGACAGCACAGTAAAACAAACGCTATATGTAATCATTAGACGATGCGAAACTAAATTTTTGAGAAACAAAAAGAGTAACGTAAATAGTCAAAGCAAAGAAACAGTGTATTAATGACGTAACTTAAAAAAAATAGTCATGTGTTAACAAACATGAACTAAAGAACAATAACACATATAAATGTAAAGGAAAATTTTAGTAACAAGTAATGCACAAAGGGTATAATGTAATGACAAGTTAGTCTATTGAAACTATTAACATAAACATAAGCAATCAATGTAATGACAAATAAAGTGAGTAAGGTGCGCAGAGCTATTCATATAGCATGAGTAAATATTGTACCATAAAAACATAGTGCTACAATAAGTTAATAATGAGTGAGATATAGTGTGGTGAAAAAAAAAAAAAGCAAGGCAAGGCAATTAAGACATAAATACACTGTCCGCAGTGAAAATGCAAATGGAGTGAAAAGTAAATGCTCAAACAAAGCGTGATCGCTGCGAAAGAGCATACAAGTATTGATCCATTAGGCCTTATATAATGAAAGAACTTTATTAAAAAGTGTACTTATGAGTGTATATTATATCTGTTATATATGTTAAAGTATAAGATGAATAAGTGTTGGATATTATATAGAATATCATAAGATAATTAAGTATGTATATATACTTGTGTGTGTACTTACATTCGGCCTTTAGGCCTAATATCATAAATTATTTTATTTCATGTTAATTGTATTCTATGTGTTAGATATGAATATGTGTAAGTAAAGATATAAGTTATGAAATTCCTAGATGATATGTTGACGGAAATAGGAAGTTTATGCCCTAAGTACTTAAGTTATGATTTATGAAGTCTATGTGTAGACTTGATATTATGGAAGGAGGGTTATGATATTTCTTTAAGTTATGATAAGTAGACTGTAAATAAGTAAGTGATGTTACTAGTGGTAGTATGACTAAGATACCCCATTTGACCGAGTCTCATGCATTCATGAAATGAAAGTTTGAAAAGTTGTTTTATCACATTACATGTTTAAAAGTCCATATGCATGTGAACAATAAACGCGAGACGATCGATTTCATTGACACACGATATGTTATGTTATGTTCATGATTATGACTATGTTATGTTCGCCGGCGTGACATCGGTACCGGGGTGGTAGATGTCAGGGGCATATGATTACATATATGGCCGAGTGTAACACCGGGTCTGGGACACGGGATCTCCGTCATAACGCGTCACCGTTAGTACGTGTACATATGTTTACGATGTTTATGTCGTACATGTACTATATGGGGAATCGATCGGTATGTCGTGTGCTATTATTCTTATGAAAAGTGCTATAGCCAATAATGTAAATGTTATGTCTTCATGTTATGAAAAAGTCATGTTATGCAAGTTATGAATATGTCATGTTATGCAAGTTATGAAAATCATGTCATGATTATGAAAAGTCATGTTTACGAAAAGTCATTTTATGAAAAATCATGTTTTATGCATCACGTCATGACCATGTCACCTTAGGGTTATGATTAAGAATTCTTTAAGTATATGATAGCACTACAGTGGACAATGTAGTGTTAAACATGAGAATGTAGTACATGTAAGATATGCAAAGATGGTATAAGTATGGATTAGGAGTTAAGTATGGATGTAGTATGATGTTACGGATTAAGCAAAATGAGATGCTGTTATGCTATGTATGCATTGAAATCTTCCTAATTTATCTGCTTTCAGTTTACAGCAGTTACAGATATGATATGATACTTTACTTGTTAGAAAGGAGACGTGCTTATTATATTCAAAATTTATGGTTATTAAGATTTGTCACCCCATCTCCCCATGTATGATCCACATGTCGTATCTGGTAAGATTACTTACTGAGCGATTAAAAGTCGGTGGCTATCGCTCATACTTGCCTCATTTATAATTTTCCAGATAACAGGTATCAATATACAAGCTCATTGAAGACATGCTAGGTAGACCATTGATAACGAAGACCATACTGAGAGCTTATTTCGAAGGCATTAAGTTTCGGATTACGATGTATGATATATGATTTCAGTATTCTGTATATGATGATTGTACAGTTTATGATGTAGTACAGTGCATGTCGATGAAGATTTGTTTATGTTATGTTGCTTCCGCTTATCGATTCATTATTCATGTCGACATGTACATGTATAGTATCGACGCTTTGTACTCTATGGAGTAGAGTACGGCGGGTGCACTGAGCCGGAACCCTGGTTTCGGGTGGGGCGCTACACATGTACACACTTATGATGATGATGATATGTGAAAATGTCTTGCATGTTAAATTTAAGAAGGATGAAAGTATCATATGTGCTTGCATGTAACATCCTCATGATCAACATCTTTATCATAGCTCTAACTTTATCCTAGTGGTAGACATCACCATGCATGGTCTCCAATGTGTGGAATGAAAAAGATTGTATGTAGGTGCATCCACCCTACTCTCGGCCATAGGCTAGAACCATCAAAAAGAATTATATTTTTTATATAGCTACTCACATGTTGTATGGGTATTATGTTAGAAATGATAAAATAGGGGTATGTGACAAGACATGCATTCGGCCATATGAAGATTATGTGTATCACCATAGTGCTTAATTAGCCATAGTCTTATATGTATGTAAAACATGTTGAAATGTTGCATTATGCGTTGTATGCACACACCCACACCCACGACTAAGCATGTGTAAGTATCCTATAAATATATAAATCATGTGCAGGAGATAATTGATGAATGATTAGGAAAGAAATAAGTGCATCTTGCATGAAAGATGAAAAATCATATGTGTAGAGGAAATCATGTATTCGTCCAAATGGCCTCCTTGGTTACCATGATAATGCTAAATGTTTATTGGAGTATAAATATGAAGAGATATGTGTAATGTATGTTATATGGGTGTTTGTGTGAACAAGTTGGAAAATTCGTTTATGTGTGCTCAGGTATTCGGCCTTATGCCATAAGTACATACCAACTATAATTGTATCTGTGTGTGTATATATATTTAGTTGAAGGACGGGCGGCACCGTCCAGTTATTTTATTAATAAAGTTTACCCTCACTTGTGGTGGAGGAATATTGTGGTTACATATGGTGTGGGAGACTGTCCCACTGAACAGTATCTAATGAGTATACAATACCTGTAGAAAATGAAAATCTGTGTGCAATAGTAAATGTAACACAAAGCAAATAAACTATACATCTGTCAATGTAAATATAATGTGAGTATGCAATGTGAGAGTAGCATTACTGTAGGGAATAAGAGCCAAAGGTTGACCTTAAGTACTGAAACGCTTAGATGTATGGAACCAGCCACAACCGAGTATACATGCATACATACACAAAAAAAGTTTTAAAAACGATATGTTTTATCATACAATACATATTTACAGAAATGGTTATCACGCGAAACGTTTTAAAAGAGTTTTATAAGACATGTTTGACAAATATGATTTTATTGCGTGAAAAGTTTTAAAAGGATTTTAAGAAACCGTACGTTGCATCAACTGATTCCATATGTGACAGCTTACGATATGTTACGCTGTTCCAACAGCTTACAGTTTATGATTGGAGGCCACCTGATGTCAGGTGTGGTAGTGAGGATGTTAGGGGCAACATATGTTATGAGCGCCTCTTGACACTGGAACCCAGGTAAGAGGTTTGTGTCACTTGGCAAAGAGATGTTCGTCTGTGGGCCTGAGTGTAACACCTTCTATGGGACAAGGATCTCCACATTCCAGATGGCATCTACCCTTACATTTTGGCCTGAGTGTAATACCGTGTCTGGGACTCAGGATCTCCGGCAAAACATGTCACTGTTAGATCTATGTATACATGAAGTAACACTATGGTTGGACCATTGGGATTCATGGTTGGTACGTAGCACTACATGGGGAATTTAATCAGTGTGTCTTGTGTACCGTTCTTATAGATTATGCCATGTACATAGATGAGACAGATTTGATACGATGATTAAGACATGATTATGATTTGACAGATTCTTCTGGAAAACGATGCATGACTTTTCATCATATGAGCATACGCATGTTTACCCATGTCACCCTACTAGACATATGCTTAGACCATTAGTGGACAGAAGATGGCTGGATAGAGCAGGACTTGGGCATAGACATAGCCAAAGGGAATTTAGTACATCAACTTCGCGTCCGTGATTACTCACCAAAACGTTAGGGCTAACCTGACCAACTTGCGTGACTTTACTCCTATATGTCTTGAGTGATTGTCATAAAATTTTCAGATTAATTCGATAACCATAAAGGGGCTCATTTAATCAATTTCTGAAATGGGTTAGGTGCTGAAACTGAACTGACCCATTTTACTAAAAATTTAATTGTGGCAAATCCATAATTCGTTTTTCAGAAATTCCAACTCACACAAGTCATAAATATGTGGAAATAGTATCCTACAGAAATTTAGCCCATTTGCATATTTCTATGTCCTATTTCAGAGTCCACTAACCAGTTACTTAATTCCAGCTTTGTTCCAGTGATTTCAGTTGAGCAGTTTTACTAATTAATTCATTAAAAATAATCCAGAACTTGTTTTACCAAAATTCCAGCTGGCGTGTTCACTAAACTCCTTGGATTATTACCATGCCAAAAAACAGCTTTATTGGTCATCTACAAGGTCCCTTTTCAAGCCAGTCAAAAGAGGTTACAATTCTGCTCAGCTCCCGTTTTTCAAGTCTGGCCAGTCTTACCAAATATTTTATTAAAAGTTAACCATAGCTCATTTTACCAAAATTCTAACTCTAATCTCTACTACACATATGGAGCTAGCTTTGTGCCAAAAATCAGATTTATTGAAGGTCTACAAGGTCCTCTTTTTGTCCGTTGAATTCAGTGCTCAATTCTGCACAGCTCCAGAATTTTCACTGGAGCAGTTTTACCGCGTAATTTCTTAAAAATAATCCGTAGCTGGTTTTAACGAAATTCCAACTCTCACTTGTGATACACTCATGATGCTAACTTTGTCCTAAAAATCAGCCTCATTGAGGGTCTGTAAGGTCAGTTTCCAGGCCATTAAACACGTTACCTCATTCTGCCCGGTTCAAGTAGTTTGTTATTTTGTCATCTATTCAAGTCAAATGTCCATCATTCATCTTGTTCGTATGAAACATATTATTGATTATCACTTACTCTCCATTGTAACATAAATATCCAGGTTGCATGCTTACAATAAATTCACCTTTTTATCATACACAACAGTTTGTAGATAATAACAAGGCAAGTGTCACTTATGCACCAAAGCAAGTGTTCATCTTCAAAGACAATACTCACCTCCTCTTCCCTCCTTTAGGCCGAAACCTAGGGGGTGCCTTAGCCACAATTTTCCACACATTTTCAAGCATGCAATCACATTCAATATTCATCTTAAACTAATCTTACAAACAACTTCATAAAACTCATATCTTTCACATGCATGCTTTTCTTAAACCTTCCACATTTCAATCAAGAACCAATCTTGCCTAGACTCACTTAGTTGCACCTTAAATCATCTCAAAACAGCCTTGTAACTTAATGCATGTAATAAAAGATTCCATCTTTGAGAGGATAAGCCACATGCAATGCATTGTTCTTAAGGAATCTCTAAGATATAATCTTAAACTTAGGATATTCAACTAAAGATCATATATTAAGAACCTCTAGTCATTCAAGTCACTAACACTTTAAGTAAATCATGAGAGATTAGTGTATACTTGCCTCTTCAAGCTAAAGTTCTTGTCTTAGCTTGGTTGTGGAATGAGTTGAGTTGGAATCCTCCTCTTCCTTCCCTGAGCATACGGTCTTGAAGGAGAATGGGAGGAAAATATTAGTCTTTATTCAATAATTAAAGTAGGATGTATTTGAGGTTAGAACATCTTACCAAAATGAGATTTGAGTGGAGATTCAAGCACCTCAAGATGTCACCACCTAAGAAAGTTGATGGCTTTCACCTATTTGAACCATGGAGGCCACGGTTTTGGTATGAAGAACAAGAGTTCATGTGAGCTTCGTTTTTTACCAAAATAAGAGTTCACTTAAGGAAGTTTGGAACAAGACTTACCTAGATGTCTCTTGAGTCTTGAAGATGAAGCTTGATTGATAACTTCTAACCTTCAAGAATGGAGGGGCCGAAAGTTTTCTTGGTGTGGGGAGTGAGATGAAGATGTTTCTAGGTGTTGCTTGTATACTTGCTTGAGAATATGTTTTAAGGTGGAATGAGTTGGGTTAGTCTTGCAAGATTCAAAACTAAGGTGGGAAGGAGGGAGGGGAGCCGGCGGTGGGGAAGTAAAAAGGGGACATGGCTTTATGAAAAGTTGGGAAAAGGGAGTGTTGGAAGTTGTAGTGTGTAAGAGCATGTCTTGCATGCTTCCTTTATTTTATTAATTTATTCTTTACATGCTTGTTTATTTGGTTTTTTATTTATTATTTTGTTAATTTAAGATTTATGTTGGTTATTTGTGGTGGCTTCTAGAAGCCTTGAGAAGGCTTGGCCGAATGGGGGTTTCTTGGGGCAATTGGGTATTTCTTGTACTTAATAATTCATGTGTTTTATTGTTTTCTTTATTTTATTGTATTCCCATGTCAACCTATATTGTCTTCCTTATTTTATTCTATTCCAAGTTTAACATATATATATGTAATTGGATGTACAATGTGCATGTTACCTAGAACATATATTAATGTACATGTATCCGCATATATACATATACATACACGCCTATATGTACATTATACACACATATATATATCTTTTCATGTACACGCATATATATACATGTACATTTCATACACACATATCCTATACACGCACATACCTATATATATTGGTATGTATTGTTCATATAACTATATATTTCATGTTTAACTTTCTTGAAGTCCCTTTAATTAATTATTTAGTATCATCTCAAAAGTATTTAAGTAAAGAGGGTTAAGTTGACTTAAGTAACGTGCACTTAAGGAAATCAACGCTTTTATTCCGTCACTTAATCATAGTTTCAAGTACATGGTCGTTGGGGTACAACACATAATCTATCATTTCATGCAAAACCACCCCTTTTCTTTAACCCCTTCCACCGTACACCCCATCCATGGAAAAGAAAGAATCTTTAGCATGCTCATCTTAGGTTATCACATAATGGTGCATAAAACCAACCAAGATTCCATCTTTAAGCAAGAACTCACTCATATAATCCATTTAACCCCTAGGTCGAAAGTTTATGCATCAAGGCTTAGCATAACACCACTAAAATTGAATCTTAAAGTTATCTAGCCATTCATGCAAGCACTCTCACATTCAAGCCACAAAATTATAGTGTACTTGCCTTCATAGCCTTTGGATCTTGCTTGAGCTTGTTGGCACAAGAAGTACTTCCTCCTATCTTTCCCTATCACACACGGTTTAGGGGTATTTGTTAGACATCCCTTAGATTACATAATACAACTTAGAGGAGGAATGGAGGGTCTTACCATTTGCACCTTGGATGGATTGAGGGAAATCCACTCTTGCTAGAGCACTACCGTTGTTTGGGGTCTTGAAAACCTTTGCCTAAACCATGAAGTTCACGGTTTTGTCAAGAGAGTGGTGCTATGTAAGTTTCGTTCCTTCAAATGTAACTTCCTAAGGATTGTGGAGGATTGTCTTACCTAGATAAATCTTAAGGTTGTAGTGGTTTTTGGACTTCTCCTTGTTCAATGCTCAGCCCAGTTGCTTTTGAAAGGAAGGAGGGAATATTTTGAGGTTTATTCTTTGGATCAAGACTACCCAAGAGGTTTTTAATTTATGGAGGCTTTTTGTGTCAAAAGAGGAGAGATTAACTCCTCTTGGAGAGGTAACCGGCGGCTCCTTCATAGGGAGGGGGAAAGACACTCTTTAAATGACAACCCTCATACATCCCAACTACATTGTTCATTTAAGGTTCCCTAATAATTTTGAATGTAATGACTTATCCCCCCCCCTACGGCCTTATGGCCGAAACACACATATGTAATCCATATATACATTTGCTCTCAATAATGCATATATGTATGTGTATGTATGTATATGTATTTATCTTATATCATGACCAGTTGGGTGTACTTTTCTTAATCATAAATTCATTAGGCTGCCCTTTTGTACATATGGCCGATATATATGTATATACATCTACCCCGCATTTATTTTTCATACTTCTTACCCTCATGTGCATAGCTATATATATATTGGTATATATATGCATATACACACATATATATATTTGTACTTCCTTTGAAATAAGTCATAAACCTTAAAAGAAGTACACTTTATAGCCGAAAATACTAAGTGGATGTGTGTATATTTATATACATATATATTTTAACCGTATAGGTATATATATATATATATGACATACCTTTCTGAAAATCATTTTATTGCAATATATATATATATATGCCTAGATCCGTATATATATGTGTACCGATATGTATACCCGCATATATTATTCATAATCTATCCATTTTCTAGATCTTGTTATTACACCTTAGAACATAAACATGGATGATCCACTTTGATATCAAGTATGATTAGGTCTCTGAAATTCATGAAGTATCAAGAAGGTACATAGGGTCGTGTATTTCCTCTATACGATTCTTTAAGTAGACTTTTCATCGCTTTGTAATTCATTGAGTCGTTTATTACATGGTAGCTTTCACTTTATACTATACACGTACACATATTCGTACCTATCTATATATATATATATCCGGTGTTTACACAAGCGTGTCGTGTAACCTATTCTCCGCTAAATCAAATCTGCTAGGCCTTAAGAGTTTCTATAATTAACGGCTAAAGTTCCTTTGGTCTTACCTCAAAATGGTACCCAACGGCCATGTTGGGGATGGATGAAGAGAGCCCTCAATTTATTAAGGGCTTAATTAGGCCCATCTTTCGGAGTTTGTATAAGGAACCCTATCCTTAGAACCCCTTAGCCGAAAATATTTGTGAGTATATGTAATTCAATTGAATCTTACCCGTGCTCTCCTATTTCCTTTTCTTTATACACTATATAGATGCACGTGTTTGTGTATTAATATGGGCTTTCTCTTACACATATTTCCTATGGACCATAATCCATTAAACCTCTTATCATATGATAGTCCTTCCTGTGGTATGTATGTATATCCAGATGTATGCCCGTACCATATGTATATGGGCGTGTCACATAGTCCGACTTCTCAATTAAAGTTGCCTAAAAATACTACTTTTAATTGTTCTCAATTCTCGGTCAATCAATTTAGTATTCTTACTTCCAACGGCTCGCTTGCTTCATGTATTAAGCTTTGGGGGTATGCTAATTCCTTTTTAACATTAAATAATCGTAGGTAAGCCGAAGATATCTCCTTTTCGAGGTATCATTCACTTGCCTTGCTTCACCCCATCTCTAGATGCCTTACTAATTTTGGGCGGGGTACAACATTCTCCCCCCTTAAAATAAGTTTCGTCCTCGAAACTGGGGATAGTGGGGCCTACGCTTCCATGTTTCCCCGGTCCTTATACAACTTTTAGTTGTTTATCCTGTCCATTCATCACTGCCTATGTAGAATCTTCCTTCGAAATTCCCTATCATATTCCTTTATGACCCACTTGATTTGGAATAAGTAAGACAAAACGTAGGTACTTTAGTTTGGAGAATCCAATGTACCTGTCAGTAGTTTGGGTGTTCCGAGATCCTTGGATGCATCATCCTTCGATCTAGGCTAGTGCCTCCGATCACCTTATGCGTGTCTCCATAAGGATATGGCTGCCACCTTCTATCCTCTCTCTTCATACGCTTATTCAATCTCCTTTGTTCTTCCATCACCCGGATATCGTGCTCCACTTTATAGCAGTCCCTTATCAGTCCATCGAAAGTATTTGGGTATACTTTGCCTAATCTAGCTTTAATCCGAGGATTCAGACCACGTACGAATTTAGTTATCTTCCACTGTTCATCCTCCATGATCAAAGGAGCATACCGTCCTAACATGGTAAACTGAAAAACATATCCTGATACCGGGGTGCCCGGTTCTTGTCTTAGTGTATCGAATTCTTCAATTCTCTCAACCACTAACCCCAGTGTGAGGTAAGCTCCACAAAATTCTTCCAGGAATCTCACCCAGGTTATAGGTCGAGACAGTGACTGGACCCTCTTCCTCCACCATTGACTGGCTTTACCAATCAGGAATGGCCGAACAATTAGTGCTCTCATCTCATCTGGCACCCGAACTCTAACAAGGTGGTCCTCGACCTCGTCCAACCACTTTTTAGCTTCATCGGGTTCGGATTCCCCGCCGAATCTCTGAATTTGTGCTTTAGCTAATTGTCGGAAATAAAATCTGATACTTCCCGGAGGTGACAGTGACGATGTCCACGTACCGGTCTGTGGGGTCATCTGCACCATGTAGCGTCTGTTTATTTACGGTCATACAAGAATAAATGACACTATTTAACTTGTAATCTAATAAAAGTTCTCAGTGGCACATAAATAGGTTTGATACGGTTCGTATTTTAATGAAAGTCCGTAACCAAGGGTTTTGTTATCAACCGAAACCCTAACTTTCTAATCTAAGTCATCTTAGTCTAAGGTCAGCTCTCATCTAAGATCATGACTTAGGTCTAAGATTAAACTTAGTTGACTACGATCATAACTTAATTCTATATTCTGCCTGGATCTGGAGCCTTAGCTCTGATACTACCTGTGGCGCCCTGCATCCCGACCTAGCCGGAACCGGTGCACCCGCCGTACTTCACTAAGGAGAGTACCAGGCGTCGGTCCATAACGTATCGTAATCCATGATAAAATGCATGGATTTTTGCGCTTATACGTCATCAAGCGAAACCGTGGCAGAATAAAAACTTTAAATTAAAAACAACCACGAGATAATCCTTAGTTTACAACCTAAGTAAAATGTGCCAAAATCCTCAAAAGTAAATGTTTCCCAACAAGATTACATAATCAATCATCAGTCCCAATCGGCATGTCATGTCTCCTATTCCATCCATCCTTCGCTGCACTCACGGGTAGGGAACCCTAGGTTCATCCTCAATCCACTCTACTTTGTTCCCTGCAGCCTCTGGGAGGAAAAATAGGGGGTGAGTGACAAAGTCACCAGCAAGTATACTATAATAATTGAGGAATAAATGGAAAGTGCATACACAAACCGAACCCCAAAAATTTCAGTTTAGAAACTTACTTGTCCTCCATCCAATACTCGATAATGATCAACCCTTAATGCATCAAGATCATAACTTAAATAAAATCGTTACTTAATAAAGAACATAACAATAAAAGACTGTAACTTGCATCAATTCGTAACATAACAAGGATCATCACTTAATGAGGTCATCCTTAGGAGCTACCAAGTTATAACAACTTAGTCTAAGTATCTTGTGTCACTACACGATGACTTAATGAACGTGACATGCATGCATATGTACGAGTGATGCATCATGATAAAAATGAGAATATGATCTTTCATGCTTTTCTTTCAAACATCATCGTCAAGAAAACAATAGAGTGTTCAGATCTATCTTCCCGGATCTGAGGCGGTAACGTCTCTCATTCGAATCTATTATTCCCAGATTCGAAACGGTAACGTCATCACTTATCAGGTCTATTCTCTCCAGGCCCGAACGGCCCATATCAGGTCTATTCTCTCCGGGCCTGAACGGTCATTCATCAGATCAATTAACCCCAGATCTGGGCGGGTCCTTACTGGCCAGGCACATACACACACGGTACCGGTGGGAAGCGTTCCTTTAAAACAGGATCATTTCTTTAAAAACGCTTTTCATCTTTCTTTCGCATAAAACCAATGTCATAAATCATGTAAATGACGATGATGCAATACATGACGTGTATTATGCAAACCATGACATAATGCGTTACATATACACATATGTACAACTTGTCGCTATGCTGGAAAAATTGCCAGCTTGCACACTCCTTATATTCGGCCTTAACCCCTGGTGGGTAGGCCCACTAAAAACAATGCTTGTCATGCGTATGCATAAATATGCCTTCTCTGTTCATAATAAAATTCTCGTGACGACACAAAAGGTGTAAGATACTTAATTTAATTAATCACGAAACAAGGCTGCTAAATTTTCGGTCAATTCAGCGCCCCTTTCCTTGATCTTTCATGTGAGCCATTAACCTCTTTTAATTTGGGCCGACTTTGAGAACTTATTATAACATTCCATTAATTAGTGATTGTAAGCCCAAGTCGTATAACTAACCTAAGTCCATTCGACTAAGGCCTTATAATAAGTTCCTCAATTCTGTCCAAAATCTCAGATTAGTGACGCCCACTTATTTATGGTGTTTACCCTTCATTTAGTCGTTCTAAAAATAAGTGGTTTACTTAGATGGATATACCTATGTCTTAAGTAGTTCGTAAATAAATTTCGCGGATTTATAATATCATTAAAGGTATCATTTTTTCTTTTTCCTAAAACCGCCACATGCAGATTTCTGGATTGACCAATTTTACTATAAGTTTTAGTATGACTACACCGTAACTCCTTTTTCAGAAATTCCAACTCTCAAGCTTAGTAGACACCTCAATCTAGCATCCTACCAAAAATTAACCCAATTTCTTATTTCTAAGGTCCATTTCCTTGTTTCTCATTATGTCACATAAAATCTGTCTAGCCTAGTGAAATTCTCCAGCATGACCAGTTCTAGTAAAAATTTTACTAAAAATAATCCGTAACTCCTTTTAACAAAATTCTAACTCTCACATCTAATATACACATAATGCTAGTGTCACACCAAAAATAATTTAAATTGAATGTCCCTAAGGTCTCTTTTCGGGTCTCACAAAACAGCCCAAAAATCTGTCCTGTTCCAGTAAATTTCCTAGTTTGTCACATTTCCTTCCTAAATGGCCATAACTTGTATCGTTTGTCATAACCACTTATTAAGCTTCAAACTTACCCCTTTTTATAGGAAATCTACAGGTACAACACGCTACAAACATCATAGGAATCTCCTTCAAAACAGTTTGTACACCACATACATCATCCTTTGGCTAGACATACCACATTCCCACGAAAACAATATTAACAACGATTTTGGTGCATACGCACCCAAGTCACCAACAGCCCTTTTTGGTACATGCAAGGCAAAATAATATATCCACAAGAAACATGTTAGGCTTAACACACAAAGGCATAATCTTGTCTCCAATTTACCCCATAATCTATCATTTCATGCAAAACCACCCCTTTTCTTTAACCCCTTCCACCGTACACCCCATCCATGGAAAAGAAAGAATCTTTAGCATGTTCATCTTAGGTTATCACATAATGGTGCATAAAAAAAACAAGATTCCATCTTTAAGCAAGAACTCACTCATATATTCCATTTAACCCCTAGGCCGAAAGTTTATGCATCAAGGCTTAGCATAACACCAATCAAATTGAATCGTAAAGTTATCTAGCCATTCATGCAAGTACTCTCACATTCAAGCCACAAAAGTATAGTGTACTTGCCTTCATAGTCTTTGGATCTTGCTTGAGCTTGTTGGCACAAGAAGTACTTCCTCCTATCTTTCCCTATCACACACGGTTTAGGGGTATTTGTTAGACATCTCTTAGATTACATAATACAACTTAGAGGAGGAATGGAGGGTCTTACCATTTGCACCTTGGATGGATTGAGGGAAATCCACTCTTGCTAGAGCACTGCCCTTGTTTGGGGTCTTGAAAACCTTTGCCTAAACCATGAAGTTCATGGTTTTGTCAAGAGAGTGGTGCTATGTAAGTTTCGTTCCTTCAAATGTAACTTCCTAAGGATTGTGGAGGATTGTCTTACCTAGATAAATCTTGAGGTTGTAGTGGTTTTTGGACTTCTCCTTGTTCAATGCTCAGCCCAGTTGCTTTTGAAAGGAAGGAGGGAATATTTTGAGGTTTATTCTTTGGATCAAGACTACCCAAGAGGTTTTTAATTTAGGGAGGCTTTTTGTGTCAAAAGAGGAGAGATTAACTCCTCTTGGGGAGGTAACCGGCGGCTCCTTCATGGGGAGGTGGAAAGACACTCTTTGAATGACAGCCCTCATACATCCCAACTACATTGTTCATATAAGGTTCCCTAATAATTTTGAATGTAATGACTTATCCCCCCCTAGGGCCTTATGGCCGAAACACACATATGTATTCCATATATACCTTTGCTCTCAATAATGCATATATGTATATGTATTGTGTGAGTTGGAATTTTGGTAAAAGGATATGGGAATTGACCAGAGTATAATTTTTAGTAGGAGCTGCTCAGACAGAAGTACTGGAGCTGAAAAGTTTTATGTGTATGTTGTACGCCCTGAAAATGGACCTGATACCACCTGTAGCCCTTTGGGTGAATTTGAATTGGTCATGGTCCATATCTTATTCTTGAATAATTATTTTGTTTTCTTATCAACATAAAATAAAAGAAGCACTAAGGAATCTTAGTGAAATGCACTTGAAGGATGCCACTTTATTAATTCACCTATACGAGTCTTCAAGTACAATATGACTTTTCGGCGGGGTACAACAAGCTACAAAAATCATAGGAAATCTACAGGTTCAACACGCTACAAACATCATAGGAAATCTCCTTCAAAACAGTTTGTACACTACATACATCATCCTTTGGCTAGACATACCACATTCCCACGAAAACAATATTAACAACGATTTTGGTGCATACGCACCCTTGTCACCAACAGCCCTTTTTGGTACATGCAAGGCAAAATAATATATCCACAAGAATCATGTTAGGCTTAACACACAAAGGCATAATCTTGTCTCCACTTTACCCCATAATCTATCATTCATGCAAAACCACCCCTTTTCTTTAACCCCTTCCACCGTACACCCCATCCATGGAAAAGAAAGAATCTTTAGCATGTTCATCTTAGGTTATCACATAATGGTGCATAAAACCAACCAAGATTCCATCTTTAAGCAAGAACTCGCTCATATAATCCATTTAACCCCTAGGCCGAAAGTTTATGCATCAAGGCTTAGCATAACACCACTAAAATTGAATCTTAATGTTATCTAGCCATTCATGCAAGCACTCTCACATTCAAGCCACAAAAGTATAGTGTACTTGCCTTTATAGTCTTTGGATCTTGCTTGAGCTTGTTGGCACAAGAAGTACTTCCTCCTATCTTTCCCTATCACACACGATTTAGGGGTATTTGTTAGACATCTCTTAGATTACATAATACAACTTAGAGGAGGAATGGAGGGTCTTACCATATGCACCTTGGATGGATTGAGGGAAATCCACTCTTGCTAGAGCACTACCCTTGTTTGGGGTCTTGAAAACCTTTGCCTAAACCATGAAGTTCACGGTTTTGTCAAGAGAGTGGTGCTATGTAAGTTTCGTTCCTTCAAATGTAACTTCCTAAGGATTGTGGAGGATTGTCTTACCTAGATAAATCTTGAGGTTGTAGTGGTTTTTGGACTTCTCCTTGTTCAATGCTCAGCCCGGTTGCTTTTGAAAGGAAGGAGGGAATATTTTGAGGTTTATTCTTTGGAT
>AP025057.1:18871658-18899409 GCA_036186865.1 Eustoma russellianum
TATTCTTTGGATCAAGACTACCCAAGAGGTTTTTAATTTAGGGAGGCTTTTTGTGTCAAAAGAGGAGAGATTAACTCCACTTGGGGAGGTAACCGGCGGCTCCTTCATGGGGAGGGGGAAAGACACTCTTTAAATGACAGCCCTCATACATCCCAACTACATTGTTCATTTAAGGTTCCCTAATAATTTTGAATGTAATGACTTATCCCCCCCTAGGGCCTTATGGCCGAAACACACATATGTATTCCATATATACCTTTGCTCTCAATAATGCATATATGTATATGTATTGTGTGAGTTGGAATTTTGGTAAAAGGATATGGGAATTGACCAGAGTATAATTTTTAGTAGGAGCTACTCAGACAGAAGTACTGGAGCTGAACAGTTTTATGTGTATGTTGTACGCCCTGAAAATGGACCTGATACCACCTGTAGCGCCCCTTTGGGTGAATTTGAATTTTTCATGGTCCATATCTTATTCTTGAATAATTATTTTGTTTGCTTATCAACATAAAATAAAAGAAGCACTAAGGAATCTTAGTGAAATGCACTTGAAGGATGCCACTTTATTAATTCACCTATACGAGTCTTCAAGTACAATATGACTTTTTGGCGGGGTACAACAAGCTACAAACATCATAGGAAATCTACAGGTTCAACACGCTACAAACATCATAGGAAATCTCCTTCAAAACAGTTTGTACACTACATACATCATCCTTTGGCTAGACATACCACATTCCCACGAAAACAATATTAACAACGATTTTGGTGCATACGCACCCTTGTCACCGACAGCCCTTTTTGGTACATGCAAGGCAAAATAATATATCCACAAGAATCATGTTAGGCTTAACACACAAAGGCATAATCTTGTCTCCACTTTACCTCATAATCTATCATTCATGCAAAACCACCCCTTCCACCGTACACCCCATCCATGGAAAAGAAAGAATCTTTAGCATGTTCATCTTAGGTTATCACATAATGGTGCATAAAACCAACCAAGATTCCATCTTTAAGCAAGAACTCGCTCATATAATCCATTTAACCCCTAGGCCGAAAGTTTATGCATCAAGGCTTAGCATAACACCACTAAAATTGAATCTTAAAGTTATCTAGCCATTCATGCAAGCACTCTCACATTCAAGCCACAAAAGTATAGTGGACTTGCCTTCATAGTCTTTGGATCTTGCTTGAGCTTGTTGGCACAAGAAGTACTTCCTCCTATCTTTCCCTATCACACACGGTTTAGGGGTATTTGTTAGACATCCTTTAGATTACATAATACAACTTAGAGGAGGAATGGAGGGTCTTACCATTTGCACCTTGGATGGATTGAGGGAAATCCACTCTTGCTAGAGCACTACCCTTGTTTGGGGTCTTGAAAACCTTTGCCTAAACCATGAAGTTCACGGTTTTGTCAAGAGAGTGGTGCTATGTAAGTTTCATTCCTTCAAATGTAACTTCCTAAGGATTGTGGAGGATTGTCTTACCTAGATAAATCTTGAGGTTGTAGTGGTTTTTGGACTTCTCCTTGTTCAATGCTCAGCCCGGTTGCTTTTGAAAGGAAGGAGGGAATATTTTGAGGTTTATTCTTTGGATCAAGACTACCCAAGAGGTTTTTAATTTAGGGAGGCTTTTTGTGTCAAAAGAGGAGAGATTAACTCCTCTTGGGGAGGTAACCGGCGGCTCCTTCATGGGGAGGGGGAAAGACACTCTTTAAATGACAACCCTCATACATCCCAACTACATTGTTCATTTAAGGTTCCCTAATAATTTTGAATATAATGACTTATCCCCCACTATGGCCTTATGGCCGAAACACACATATGTATTCCATATATGCATTTGCTCTCAATAATGCATATATGTACTATGTATATGTATTTATCTCATATCATGATCAGTTGGGTGTACTTTTCTTAATCATAAATTCATTAGGCTGCCCTTTTGTACATATGGCCGATATATATTTATATACATCTACCCCACATTTATTTTTCATACTTCTTACCCTCATGTGCATAGCTATATATATATATTGGTATATATATGCATATACACACATATATATATTTGTACTTCCTTTTTAATAAGTCATAAACCTTAAAAGAAGTACACTTTATAGCCGAAAATACTAAGTGGATGTGTGTATATTTGTATACATATATATTTTAACCGTATAGGTATATATATATATATATATCATACCTTTCCGAAAATCATTTTATTGCCATATATATATTTTTTTTAAAACCCAAAAAATTTTATTAGAATAAGCCCTCTATTGTGGCGGAGGAATATCTTATTACAAAAACGAAAGATGGCAAGAAGTAAATATGTGATTATCAACATCCATATAATATATGATATGCCGCATTAAAACCTTGCCAAGTAAAACCACCCTTGTGGATAAAACCTTGGCGAAGGAAAAAGCATACATATTTATATATATGGAGTGTTGATGTACACCATCGAAACCATCGAATAAATGAAATACATAGCGATCCTGCGGGTTGCAGTAATGCTCTAGAATGAATAGCTTGGCGAGTATTTTCGTTCGGAAATGATCCATGGTGTTCGAAGCTCTCATGTAAACGGGTGATATATCCATGCCATGCCAATATTGCAGCCATGCAGAGAAGAAAAGAAGCGCTGAGTAAAGCAGTGAGAACGTATGGAATGGAGTGCTAGAAAAGAAAAAGTTGAAGATCATACCCCGCCTGCCAGCACATACTAATGTGCCGGCAGCAATCACAAGACAGGCCAAACCCTTCAGCAAAAGTGCAACAGTAGAGAAGTGTGTGGGCAAATTAGCCACGCCATTAAATACAGCTATCATGCGAACGGTCCAGATCCATAGGAACTCCTCATTGTGATGGCAGGAAACATATGTCAAATAATCATGAAAGTTATTAGGGGGACTAATAATGTTTGCCGCTATCCAACAGTGTAAGAGAATGTAAACCATACCGAGTCTGCCTGTACTCAAAGGACTACAGGCAGAGAGGACAGTAAAGCGCCAAGCCTGTTGGAAAATATGCACTGAGCGAACATGGTGAGCGCACCTCAGTGGAGTGGAATGGATCCGCCAAGCAACACGTGTGGATGAGTAAAAAATAATGTAAGTGCTGAAAATGATGAAAATGTGACAGTACAGCGATGGAGTAGAAATCATACCACACCTGCCCGTAACACGAATGGTACTGGCAGAACAAATCGAGATACGCCAATCCATTAGGAAGACCTGATTGTCAGCTGACGCGCAGACTCGCTGATGTGAGGTCGAGAAGTAATGATGCACGTACCAAGGGTGGAAGGTTATGACTGCCGAAATATCCTGTCTCAGGGTGAAGCATTGTGTGCTGAGTTAAATAGTGAGCTGTCATATTAGCTTCTCGATACACATGTGTGATCTCTAATCCATGTGACTGAAGTAACGAGTGTAAAAGGTGCGGATGATAATTGCCAAAAATTTGCTGTGTTGTTTGTAGTCGCGATACCAAGTGCGCACAGTCGGATTCTATCATAATGGATCAGTAGAATGGAAGAAAATATAAGAGACCAAATAAAGTTGCCTGAATTTCTGCCATCAATGGTGTGCATGGTGGCAGACGGAAGGATATGGCCCGCACACAATCCCCATGCTGATTGCGCAATAGTGCTCCTCCTGCAGCATATCGTGCTCCGACTGCGGCATCTACGTTCAGCTTGTGCCAACCAGATGGCGGGCATTTCCATCTAACAATCTTGAGGCGAGGAGGCCGAAGGCGTGGGATCCATGAAAGAGAAAGAGGAGATCTTGCTGTAAGTTTAGATTTATTGCCACACACACACACACACACACACACACACACACACACACACACACACATATATATATATATATATATATGCCTAGATCCGTATATATATGTGTACCGATATGTATACCCGCATATATTATTCATAATCTATCCATTTTCTAGATCTTGTTATTACACCTTAGAACATAAACATGGATGATCCACTTTGATATAAAGTATTCTTAGGTCTCTGAAATTCATGAAGTATCAAGAAGGTACATAGGGTCGTGTATTTCCTCTATACGATTCTTTAACTAGACTTTTCATCACTTTGTAATCCATTGAGTCGTTTATTACATGGTATCTTTCACTTTATACTATACACGTACACATATTCGTACCTATCTATATATATATATATCCGGTGTTTACACAAGCGTGTCGTGTAACCTATTCTCCGCTAAATCAGATCTGCTAGGCCTTAAGAGTTTCTATAATTAACGGCTAAAGTTCCTTTGGTCTTACCTCAAAATGGTACCCAACGGCCATGTTGGGGATGGATGAAGAGAGCCCTCAATTTATTAAGGGCTTAATTAGGCCCATCTTTCGGAGTTTGTATAGGGAACCCTATCCTTAGAACCCCTTAGCCGAAAATATTTGTGAGTATATGTAATTCAATTGAATCTTACCCGTGCTCACCCATTTCCTTTTCTTTATACACTATATAGATGCACGTGTTTGTGTATTAATATGGGCTTTCCCTTACACATATTTCCTATAGACCATAATCCATTAAACCTCTTATCATATGATAGTGCCTCCTATGGTATATATGTATATCCAGATGTATGCCCGTACCATATGTATATGGGCGTGTCACCTAGTCCGACTTCTTAATTAAAGTTGCCTAAAAAATACTACTTCTAATTGTTCTCAATTCTCGGTCAATCAATTTAGTATTCTTACTTCCAACGGCTCGCTTGCTTCATGTATTACGCTTTGGGGGTATGCTAATTCCTTTTTAACCTTAAATAATCGTAGGTAAGCCAAAGATATCTCCCTTTCGAGGTATCATTCACTTGCCTTGCTTCACCCCATCCCTAGATGCCCTACTAATTTTGGGCGGGGTACAACACATATAGCCCGGAAATTAGATTGGACTTAATCTGGAAATCAAAAAATAAGACTGGATGGCAGCACATGTGCAAAAAACGTGTGTTTCATGGGCAGCACGTGGGGCCCACGCACGGCCCCTGAAGGGACGTCCGGACACGCGCTGACGTGTCTAGATGCAAAAGATGCATTGCATTAAAATAAGTCAAATGCATTTGGTTTTGTTCAATTCGGAGACAAAATGAAGATTTTATTGAGGTTAGAAGAAAATAGGATTTAATTGAAAAAAAATGTATTTTCCAGGTCAGCCGGGTCAGGGCCAACTCAGTTTTCTGGTCTTACCGAAGGCTGACCTGGATTTCCTGCATTGGTCTGCTATTGGGCCGGGCTACGTTTTTATTTTAAAAAAGATAAATTAATTTCTGAAAATAAATAAATAATAAATAATTAATGAAAATTAGTCTAAAATTCCAAAAACAAATATAAATAAGTTCCAGAAAATTATAATTAAATTTTAGAAAATATAAAATGCTAAAAATAAAATATTTTCACCTAATTTTTGAATTTGTATGAATTTAAATAATTAAAATAGTTAGGAAACAAATATGGAATAAATAGATGAAAAATAGTGTAAAGTCACGGAAAAATTAATAGAAGCTAGGGAAAATATAAGTGATGGCTAAAACTATTTTCTTGACATTATCAATAATTAAAGTAAAGGAATTGGATGAGAAATAAATTCCAAAAGTGTGAAATAAATTCTAGAAAAATCTAGAAAAATAGTAGAAAATGCCAAAAAATTTATACAAGCCGTGGAATATTTTTTTTAGATGAAGGATGTGCGGTACTATTACAACCTGTGCTGTAGGGAGTAAAGAAAATAAAAAAAAAGTATAATTATGAATGTTGGTAGTATTTATCTAAATGGTAGGTGCAAATAAGAGATATGGATAAGAGTTAATTTCCTACAAAATACACTTTACATATACTACCTATACCTAATAGGAAACCTAATTACCATACATCTATATATACATGTATACTTAGTCTACACAAAAGAAAACAAAACCCTAAAACCTAATAGCCGGCCACACACTCCAGCATAGGTAAAGAAAAAAAGGGCAGCCATATTTTTCCTCAAATCGTCAGCCTGCAACAAGCAAAAAGGAAAAAAATTTTCTGCATCCTTGCCTACACCGTGTACCGTAGAGGAGAAAGATTGTGCTTGGTCCAACAACAAGCCTTAATCCAATCGTACGGTATCGTATATTGAGACAAGTAAGTAATTATCATACTTATTATGAATTTGTCAAATCCATACTTTTATTTTCCTATCAAATCATGGATCATGCATAAGTATATGTGAATGCATAGATGAATTATATATATATATATGTTTGTATATGATTTAATATATATATATATATATATATATATATATATATATATAATTGTATGTGGCCGATTGTAGGCACGAAAATGAAAATTGTGCATGGTTAATTGTTAAAGGCCGAAATGGTAAATTGGTAATGACGGCTGTTGGAATACATGAAGAGAGGACAAATAATTTCATGGTGATTATGACTTAAATATATGCATGTATGTAGGAATAAATGTATAATAGGAGTGATGAAAGAAAATAGATGGATTCCCACTAATGTTCATCACAAATGAATTTTATCAACCACCTACTTCTGACCCACTTCCACCGTTTTCATTAAATACTCCAAATGGTCAGCTTTTGCCTTCTTGGCAACTTCTTTCTTTAAGGTTTTAATTTGACTCATATGCTCTGAAGTATTAGGGAACAAGTGTATAAATAGTACGAAATAAAAAGTAAGTAATTTTTAGTACACTGGCCGATTTGTGTAAATATATTTTTGAATAGTTTTATTTAAATGATTAAAGTAATATACTCTATATCGAGTATGTACATGTATATATGATAACACTTCGTGATTGTTATGCGTTTAATGGCCTAAAAATATATTGGATTTGGGGAAAATTAGTTGGTTTTGAAAAAAAAATTGGAATATTGACATTTTGAAATTGTTTTGGAACATCGGATATTTGAAATCGTTTAGAAAATCGTGCATCGCATATTTTGGAAAATTCACCCTTACATAGGAAATATATCGTTAAGCTGGATTTGGTTCCAAACAAACATAGCAGAGACTGGTTGCTATTGCGGTACGAGGTGGCTGAGGCGTGGCGGTTATAAGCAATATACAGGGCTTGTGGCCAGGTAAGTGGTCTATTTGTGCTTGATATGTTTGTCATGCATCAGTGTGTTGTTTGCTGCATATCTGTAATTGGATGTTCTCTATATGTGAGATATGTATGTACATATGAACTGGGTGTATGTATGGATGTACGATTTCAATACGTATTGCATATGTATATGGATGTGTGGGCGTATACATGTACGTATATATGCACGTGTGTGGGCGCGAGCATATATAGGAGCATGGATGCGTCGGATCATGGATTATGTGTGTGGAGCATTCATGGCACGTGCATTAGCATTGCATCCCTTCGGGGCGAGTGACTCCACGTTACGGAGCGTGTGTTCGTTGACTCCATGTTACGGAGTGTGTGCGCTGACTCCACGTTATGGAGCATGTGTTCGTTGACTCCACGTTACGGAGCGTGTGTTCGTTGACTCCACGTTACCAAACGTGTACGCTGACTCCAAGTTACGGAGCGTGTGTTCGTTGACTCCACGTTACAGAGCGTGTGCGCTAGCTCCATGTTTCGGAGCGTGTGTTAGGACCCCGGGTCATGCATAGCATATCATGGAAAAGAAAGGAACATATAATGTAGGATAAGGATGTTGTTGCGCGTGACACGTAGGGAAAGACATGCATCATAAAGTTGCGCATTATTATGTGGAGTGACTTACTTTCTGCGGTTTATCTACTTCATTGGTTTGCATTGTTCTTTTCTTTGTTTATATGATTATTTATTGTTGTGTATGTCATACTTGAGAAGAGCATGTTTCACGGTTATGTAGATTGAGCTGATGGATTTACTTATCTTGTTTGACTATTCTCCATGTGTCAACTGTTAAAAATATTCAAGTGAATTTAATTGAGTACTAGAGACATCTATGTTGATTTGTAAATGTTATCTGTAATTTTCTCTGCATGTATGATTTCCATAATGGGTATAGATAGGTTGCTTACTGGGCCCGTTGATTTGACTCACACCACCACTCACCAGTTTTGCAGGTAGGAGAAGTTAGGGTATGCTTACACAGGAGTTAGTATACCGTGGAAGATCGAGATGGGAGATTTCGAGACTAAGGATATTCAGAAAAGACTTTCGAGGGTTGGTTGAGACAGTTATTTTGATATTCGAGGTTTATGTATTTTCGAGATTAGTGTTTACATACATTTGACTATTGTATTTATTTAGAAATTCTTAGACATTGTATTAATGATGATGATTATTTAACTAGAATTCTAGTAATGCCTTCCGCTGACATCGATTTACGTTATTGTGATGACATGTAATTGAATTGTATCGCACCTTGTATTCTCCTTAATGAGATACGGTGGATGAGTCGTTTCGAGTACTAGGGCTCGGGACAGGTCGCTACAGTTGGTATCAGAGCATGGCTGCAGATCCACGGCGGAAGCATAGATTTAGGCTATGATCTTAAAAATTAAATTACGATTTTGCCCCTAAGTCACGATCTTAGACATAAGTACCGATTTTAAGTCGGAAACAATGATTATATATTGGACATGTTATTAGAAATAAAACGTGACCTTTGAAATTAAGTGATGATCCTACTCGTAAGTCACGATTTTAGACATAAGCAACGATCTTGATTAAGTGCCGATCTTTGACTTAAAAATATTAATTTTAGACATAAACGATGATTACATACTAAGTATGATTTGGAAATCAAACGTGATTTTGGAAGTTAAGTGAGGACCTTGCCCGTAAGTTATGATTTTAGACTTGAGGAATGACGATAGGAAATATTGGCTCTAGAAATTAAGTGATGTTGTGAATATCAGGTGATGATTTGAACCTAAGCACTGATCTTAGTCATAAGCTATGATTATAATGTAAGCATTGAACTTAGAAATAACTAATGATTTTATATGTAAGAAATGATGATACCAAGTATCGATTCTAGAAATAAGTGACGACATTAGTCTTAAGTGATGATCGGATAAGGGATACGCACACGAATACCTAGGGCATTCCATGCGACTCTAAATGATTTGCCTTACCTAAGTGCTGATTATAACCATTTATATAATTCCTTGGATCCGATCCCTGCAAAACCGTTACCATTATGGTAAATGAAGCAGGTTCATGCCTCTACCTCGACGGTAGTGTTGATACGTGACTATGTCTAGGTTGTGATCGTAGTTCTTAAAAAACGATTTGTAGTAAAATGATGATAACTAAGTAACGATTTATTAGTGTTATGATCCATAGAGTGTAGCAAAGAATATCGCATAAAGGTGTTTATAGCTGCGATTAAGATGTTGAATTTTAGAGTATCAAATAAGCCGAATATATTAGTCCTATTAGGGATACTAACTGATAGTGATAAGCGAGAACTACTAAAATAAGTACAGTGGAATGACGAATCATTAAAAATTTAGGTTAAGTGATGATTCCTAGGAATGCGTAATTACTGATGTACCGAGTAGGTTTGAATTGAATAGGGTAAGTATGAACAAGTAGTAGTTGTTTTTTCGGTGAGATCTCATTAAGGTTAAATCAGCAGTTAAAACAACCAAGTAAAGAAGTATGGTGGATCAGTGCGGCGCGCGGAGCATGGTGAACTGGAATACCTTAAGTCGATCAATATCTAGTGTGCCATGCTAGGACTAGATAACTCAAGTTAAAGATTTATAAGAAACTGTACGTAGGTAGAATTTCATTTTTCATTAAGGGTCGACATAGAAAAATTATACGAAGTATTGGACTATTATTTTTCAAGTAGCCAACTATTTTCATACAAGCCCGTACACCAAGATACATTCTATATTTTAAAAGTATTTCAAAGATTTTTGCTACGGAACATTTCAACTAGTTCTAACTTTTAGTATATTACTTTACAAGACTATATTTCTTTCTGAACTCGTATAGCCACCTAATGGAATTTCGACTACCACTGACAAAACTGATATATTTTAAAATAATGATGTTTTCGAACAACGATTTATTTATATATCTCGTATATTTCTCAAACTTTTGCTTAGCTATATTTATTGCTCAAAAATATTTTTATTTGACAACTATCGATGTTGCAAGCATTTTACCCTTTTAATATTTTTTTAAGTAAAGTATCGGCTTGTGATGAATTTATTTAATTTGGTGAAGCGGAAATAGCTTCAAAATATATGTACTTATTTTAGAAAAGAACGGTACCTTATTCAAATTGTTTGATGAAACTTTGCATTTGTTGACTTTCCAATCGCTGTACTTAGCGAAACAAAATATAGCTTTCAAAATATATATTTCGTTGGAAAGAAAAAGACACCATGCTCAAAATCATTTTGAAAAAAAAAGAAGTCTTACGATTGTTGTGTCTCAAATGTTTTGAAGTGGGTTTAACCATAATACTTTTGCGAAACAGTTATATCATTTTTGTATAAATGGTCATTTGAGGCACAACATTGCGCAAACATATATATAATACTTTAGTTTCTATAATTACAAAAAAATTAGAATAGATATTATTTCAAATAATTAGAGTCATGTTCCGAGTTATATACACTTTCTTTAATTAGTTGAATAAAAATATGTCCATCACCTACTTCGAATATTAGGTTGTTGATGATATCTCAGAAAAGTAAGGACCTAATCATAGAACTAGTTCGTAAGTATATAAGTATTGAGTTTGAGGACTTGATTCTATGTTTATGAAGTGTAACAATTAAACATCGCAGGACTTGATGGACATTTCAGATGATTATGAAACTAGGAGATGAATCATATATGATGAGTTTAAGAATACGAAATTGTAGATTACATGTACATAAGTTGAATGATACACGTCAAGTGGTATAAATGAAAATTTATAAGTGGTAATTATAGAAGATTAAGTTAAAAATTATAGTACACCTAAGAACTGATTCTAGACGGCCGCTGACGACCGCAGATGTAAGTATGATATCGACTGATGACTAAGATAGGGAAAACCAGTACGATGACAATACCCTAAGCTTGATTCTAGAATTATAAGAAAAGCAGGTTATGATCTTAAATAATAAGAGAACAATGGACTTAGAAACTATCTTGTTGGGTACAGGAATGATTTTCAAGGCCTTAGCCTTTGATAAGGAAGTGATATGGTTAATGTATCACAATATGCAATGGATACTTAGCATGGTATTATCTAAGTGAATGATTAAGTAGAACTACACTAAATTATTGATCACGTAATACGCAAGTTTCGAGGACGAAACTTATTGTAAGGGGGGAGGTCTGTTACACCCCGTGCTGTGGGGGTTAAAGAAAATAAAAAAAAGTATAATTGTTAATGTATGTAGTATTTATCTAAATGGTAGGTGTAAATAAGAGATATGGATAGGAGTTAATTTCCTACAAGATACACTTTACATATACTACCTATACCTAATAGGAAACCTAATTACCATACATATATATATATACATATATACTTAGTCTACACAAAAGAAAATAAAACCCTAAAACCTAATAGCCGGCCACACACTCCAGCATAGGTAAAGAAAAAAAGGGCAGCCATATTTTTTCTCAAATCGTCAGCCTGCAACAAGCAAAAAGAAAAAAAAGTTCTGCATCCTTGCCTCCAACCGTGTACCGTAGAGGAGAAAGAAAGGAGCTTGGTCCAACAACAAGCCTTAATCCAATCGTACGGTATTGTATATTGAGACAATTAAGTAATTACCTATACTTATTATGAATTTGTTAAATCCATACTTTTATTTTCCTATCAAATCATGGATCATGTATAAGTATATGTGAATGCATAGATGAGTTTTTTATATATATATGCTGGTATATGATTGAATATATATATATATATTATATAATTGTATGTGGCCGATTGTAGGCATGAAAATGAAAATTGTGCATGGTTAATTGTTAAAGGCCGAAAGTTTGATGGTAAATTGGTAATGACGGCTACTGGAATACATAAAAGAGAGGACAAATAATTTCATGGTGATTATGACTTAAATATATGCATATATGTAGGAATAAATGTATAATAAGAAAACAGATGGATTCCCACTTATGTTCATCACAAATGAATTTTATCAACCAGCTATTTCTGACCCACTTCCACCGTTTTCATAAAATACTCCAAATGGTGAGTTTTTGCCTTCTTGACAACTTCTTTCTTTAAGGTTTTAATTTGACTCATATGCTCTGAAGTATTAGGGAACAAGTGTATAAATAGTACGAAATAAAAAGTAAGTAATTTTTAGTACACTGGCTGATTTGTGTAAATATATTTTTGAATAGTTTTATTTAAATGATTAAAGTAATATACTCTATATCGAGTATGTACATGTATATATAATAACACTTCGTGATTGTTATGCGTTTAATGGCCTAAAATATATTGGATTTGGGGAAAATTATTTGGTTTTGAAAAAAAATTAGAATATTGACATTTGGAAATTGTATTGGAACATCGGATATTTGAAATCGTTTTGAAAATCGTGCATCGCATATTTTGGAAAATTCACCCTTACATGGGAAATATATCGTTAAGCTGGGTTTGGTTTCAAACAAACATGGCAGAGACTCGTTGTTATTGCGGCACGAGGTGGCTGAGCCGTGGCGGTTATAAGCAATATATAGGGCTTGTGGTCAAGTAAGTGGTCTATTTGTGCTTGTTATGTTTATCATGCATCAATGTGTTATTTGCTGCATATCTATAATTGGATGTTCTCTGTATGCGAGTTGTGTGTATATGTGAGATATGTATGTACATAAGAACTGGGTGTATGTATGGATGTACAATTTCCATACGTATTGCATATGTATATGGATGTGTGGGCGTATACATGTACGTATATATGCACGTGTATGGGCGCGAGCATATATAGGAGCATGGATGCGTCGGATCATGGATTATGTGTGTGGAGCATTCATGGCACATGCATTAGCATTGCATCCTTTTGGGGCAAGTGACTCCACGTTACGGAGCGTGTGCGCTGACTCCACGTTACGGAGCGTGTGTTCGTTGACTCCACGTTACGGAGCGTGTGTTCGTTGACTCCACGTTACAGAGCGTGTGCGCAGACTCCACATTACGGAGCGTATGTTCGCTGACTCTACGTTACGGAGCGTGAGCGCTGACTCCATGTTACAGAGCGTGTGTTAGGACCCCGGGTCATACATAGCATTGTTAGTGTAGGTGCCCTAGGCCATGATTTGGATATTTATGTTATGCATTTATTATTAATAAAAGAGGTTTTATTATCATTATTGTTGGTTAGTATGTTACACAATTTTGATATATGTCCCTGATTCATTATTGTTATGGAGATAAAATAATTTATAATAAGTATGAGTATTGATTTGATAATCATGAGATGATTATGTGTATGGTGATACGAATCAATCTCATAGATACTTGTTAGAGAATAGTGTATTGGATAGACCCATTATGAGATTGCTACATGGATTAGCGTCATAAGTAAATCTCATGATAGTCATGTTTTAATCCTTTGACTTGAGATTGTCATAGTTTCCAACATAAGGACTATTATATTTTGACATGATCAAACGTTATCCGTAACTGGATAATTATAAAGGTCATGATTGAATGTGATAGAAATTATGTAGAGGATATTGAACAATCAAGATAGAATTTGTCCCTCTCTTTTGAGAGAGATATCTTTGGGCCCCTCGATTAGTGAGACTGTGAAATGCATGGCCGTGCTCAAATGAATTGATAGTGTGATCAATATCATTTGTTTTATCAGTCTACTTAGAGATCGAGTAATCACATGTTTGAACTATATAAGTATGACGCTGACCATGACTTATGTTCAAACTAGATATCGTGTGACAAAGGGATTAATGCATGTTGGACTTTACTCGTATTAATTGGGTAGTTGTAATGCCTTGCTAGAGGCCAATTACGACTTGTTGGTTTAATAGAGATTTAATCAGCTGCCAATTAATATGGGCCTATCAGGTCACACACAAGAATGCGTATGGCTGAGATTAATAATATTAATAATATTAATATTGGATATTAATTATTATTATTATTATCGTTTTAATATTAATAATATTAATATTGGATATTAATTATTATTATTATTATTAATTTCGTTTTTTTGTATATATTTATATCATCGGATAATAACAGAGAATCCATATCTGATATGGATTTTGATTGGTTTTATCTAATCCTAACAGAATCCGTATTTGGTGCGGATTATGATAGGTATTTACCAATCCGATCAGGAATCGGATTTTGATATCTATATATATGTACGGAGCATGGTGTATCTCGTACACCATACAACCAGTAGAAAACGAAAGGGCAAGAATCGTTTTTGTGAAAACCGAGTTCTTCAGCCGCTCCGTTTGAAGAGCTAGCACTCCGGGCGGAAGCGTTCGTGTGGATAACGACAGAGGGTGTTCGTGATTTCGCACCTCTTCCATCTGCGGATTTCGAATCTACGGAGGTAATTTTTGATTTCTTTTGTCGAATTAAACGAACAACATGGATCCTTGGTAGGAAATCAGAGATCAAGTTTTGTTTTCCGCTGCGCGTTTTTGCAGTGATCTCGGTTGATTTCTTAACAGTGGTATCAGAGCCAGGTTGTTGATTTCGTTTAAATCGATTATATCATGCTTATGTGATTATATGTACTGTTTTTCGTATGGCATGATATGTACAAAAACCCCAACTCGGATTTCATATGATGAGAGAAGAATGGTGTTTTTCGAATCGTTTTCATGAGATGATTTGTATACGGCGGTATTCGTTTGTCATGTGATGATCAAAACCGATTCTGTTTATATTAGATATAAACATACGCTATGTGTAAAACCCTATTCGAATCTCATCTGGTGAGAGCGGATTGATGTTTTCAATTCGTTTTCATGAGATGTTATGATTCGAGATTGTTATATGTGATAAAATGTTTTCGTTTTTTCATGTGATGATCAAAACGATTATGTTTATATCGATTTGAACAACCGATAATGATTCTGTAAGAGTTATGCATACTCAGAACAGACAAATTATCAATTCGATTGATGATTCTGTTTTCGGATTTCGAATGGCAGATTGATTCTGTTTCGGATTTCGAATAGCAGATTATCGATTCGATTAATGATTCTGTTTTGGGTTTTGAATGATAACTCTCGGTTCGATCGGTGCTTCTATAACGGTTTACACGTAATCAAAACAGTAAGATCGTTAATATGATTGACGCGTCTGTGTTAGGGTTTCGAAAAGAAAATTATCAATGCGATTGATACTTTCTGTTTGGCTTCGAGGGGCGCTGCCCCTCGACCCCGCCTGGGGCTCTGCCCCTCGGACCCCGCCGTATGCGTACGCCCTATAGTTCGTTACCGTGACATTAAGAATGTCAATATATATTTATTTGTTATAATATGTTTGTGTAAAATATATTATAAATGTTGATGTCTTTGCATGGTGCATAGCATGGCCTCAGGACCTATGTGATTGACTTAGTCATATTTTTGTTTTGGGTTATTATGGCCTGCGTGCCGCTGTAGTTTTTGTTGTATTTTATTATACAAGTAGTTAGGTTTTTCTTTGTTATTGTAATAAATGAAGAATCAAGCTACAAAATGGTGATGGCGACACACACCAAGGACGAGTGGATTCCATGGAGATGGAGGCACGGGCTCAAGACAAGAAGATATGTATCATTGCAAATGTTGTAATAGGAAGTCTTTCACATAAGGTTTCCTTTATGATCTTCATCTGGTCTCATGAAGATCATATTTAGTTTGGCCATGCTATGTCACGTTTACATATTTATCATTTTGTATGAGATGCGTGGATGATATATTATATATGCATATAGGATGCTACGATATAATGATATGCAATGCAAGACATAAACTAAGTTGAACCCTCATTAATAATTTAAGTCTTGATGTCATCCATGTCTTAAACACCTATTAAAACTGGGATTGTATTAAAGTAGGTATTGCCAAAGCAATGTGCTTTAAACATTCCTAGCTACGTAGGATGAGTAATAGTGCTACTCATATGTTTAAAATTGGTTAGACTTAATTGGGCTATCAAAACGGTTTTGGGCTCAAGGCATTAGATGGAATCTAACATACAATGATATATGATGTCATTATTCCATAAATTCTAAGAGTTACGTGAGATGTAATTGGTAAAGATGTTACCTACCTAAATAACTTAATTTTAAGCGTCATGCCAAAGCTGAGTTTAGAATTAAGTCAAATATGGATCTTAGCTCACTAAAATATTTCTTTTGAGGGTTATGTTTTAGTGGGAGTTTTATAAATTTTAACCTCATTATTAATAAAGTGTTACTTTGCATGTTTTGTAGATCATAAATGGCTGCTAATAACAATTCCACCTTATCGTTGCGATCTATCCTTGAGAAGGAAAAACTAAAAGAATGTGAGACTAATTTTGTTGACTGGTTTTGAAACTTGAGAATTGTTCTCAAGCAAGAAAAGAAGTCCTACGTGCTCGAGGACCGTGTCCCTGAACCCCCTCCTGCTGATGCTTCTGTTGCTGTTAAGAACAAGTATAAGAAGCATGTTGGAGATTCCAATGACATAGGATGTCTAATGTTGGCAACTATGTGTCCAGGACTTCAGAAAGACCTGGAACACTTAGAAGCTTATGAGATGAGTGTGCATCTCAAACAAGCTTTCCAACAACAGGCTAGGCAGGATAGGTTCGACACCGCTGTTGCACTTTTTGACTGTAAGATGTCTGAAGGTGAATCTGTTAGCGCTCATGTTCTGAAGATGAAAGGCTATATAGATCACCTTGCAAGACTTGGATATCCCCTGAGTTTGGAACTCGCCACGGATTTGATCCTACACTCTTTGCCTAGCAGTTTTTCTCAGTTCGTCATGAACTAAAATATGAATAATATGGAAAAGTCCATTCCTGAGCTACATGGTATGCTCAAAACTGCTGAGGGGAATATCAAGAAGCCTACCCATGTATTGAGTGTCAATACCAAGCTAATGAAAAAGAAAGCTGAAGGCAAGGGTAAGGCTAAAAGTGCAAAGGGTGCAAAAGGGGCAAAGGGTCAAGCTAAACCGAAACCTGGTCCCAAGGCAAAGGTTCCTAAGGAAGGAACTTGTTTCCATTGCAACAAGCCTGGGCATTGGAAAAGAAATTGTGATGTTTATTTGGAGGAGTTGAAGAAGCTGAAGGATAGTACGACTATATCTTCAGGTATTTATGTTATAGAAATTAATTTATCTACTTCTTCTTCCTGGGTATTAGATACTGGATGTGGATCCCATATTTGTACAAATATGCAGGGGCTCAAAAGGAGTAGGATGCTGAAGAAGGGCGAGGTTGACCTACGTGTTGGCAATAGAGCAAGAGTTGCTGCTATAGCTGTAGGGACCTATGAGCTTGTCTTGCCCAATGGGCTTTTGTTAGTTTTAAACAATTGCTTTTATGTTCCTACTATGAGTAGGAATCTTATTTCAGTGTCTGTTTTGGATGATGAAGGTTATTCATTTTTAATTAAAAATAAGAAGTGTTCTATTTTTGATAAAAAAAAATGACTTTCTTTATTGTATTGCAAGTAGTTATAATGGCATTTATGTCCTTAACCTTGATGATTCCAATGACGGTAATATTTATAACATATCTTCAAAGAGAACTAAGCCAAATGAATTAAACCCTTCATATTTATGGCATTGTCGCCTTAGCCATATAAATGAGAAGCGCGTATCTAAACTCCATCAAGATGGATTATTAGATTCATTTGATTTTGAATCATTTGAAAATTGCGAGTCTTGTTTACTTGGAAAGATGACAAAGACCCCTTTTACTGGACATAGTGAAAGGGCTAATGACTTATTAGGCTTGGTACATACAGATGTATGCGGCCAAATCAGCATTAGTGCCAGAGGATTTCAGTATTTCATTACTTTTACTGATGATTTCAGTAGGTATGGTTATGTCTACCTAATGAAACATAAGCATGAGTCTTTTGAAATGTTTAGAACTTTTCAAAATGAAGTACAAAATCAACTTGGTAAGACAATTAAAACCCTTCGATCAGATCGAGGTGGTGAATATTTGAGCCAAGAATTTGACCAACATCTAAGAAATTGTGGAATCGTTTCACAGTTGACTCCTCCAGGAACTCCACAATGGAATTGTGTTTCTGAAAGGAGAAATCGGACTTTATTGGATATGGTTCGATCTATGATGGGTCAAGTAGATCTTCCTTTATCCTTTTGGGGTTATGCCTTGGAGACAGCTGCATTCATTTTGAACCGTGTACCATCTAAAGCGGTTGAAAAGACACCATATGAGATGTGGACTGATAAGAGACCCAGTTTGTCTTTTCTTAAGATTTGGGTTGTGAAGCTTATGTCAAAAGATTAATGTCAGATAAGCTAGCTCCAAAATCTATCAAATGTATTTTTGTGGGGTATCCTAAAGAAACTAAAGGGTACTATTTCTATATTCCCTCAGAGAACAAAGTGTTTGTTGCTCGAAATGGAGTCTTTTTGGAAAAGGAGTTTCTCTCCAAGAGAACAAGTGGGAGTATAGTACAACTTGAGGAAACTCAAGTTCCACAAGATATCGTTGAACCGTCTTTAGAGACGATTTTAGAACCACAAACAGTTGTGAAGCCTGAAAATGTAACACAAGTCCAACGCAGATCTGATAGGATACATCGTCAGCCAGAGAGATACAGATTTCTTGTGACTGATGATAGTGAAGTTATGCTCATAGATCAAGATGAGCCTACTACCTATCAGGAAGCTGTGTCAGGTCCAGATTCAGATAAATGGCTTGGAGCCATGAATTCTGAGATGCAATCCATGTTTGATAACCAAGTTTGGTCTTTAATTGATCCTCCACAGGGTATTAAGACTATTGGTTGCAAATGGGTTTTCAAGAAGAAAACTGACATGGATGGAAATGTGCAAACCTACAAAGCAAGGCTTGTGGCTAAAGGTTTCAAGCAAACTCATGGTATAGACTATGATGAAACCTTTTCACCAGTAGCTATGCTTAAGTCTATTCGAATTCTCCTTGCCATAGCAGCATACTATGATTATGAGATATGGCAAATGGATGTCAAAACTGCTTTCCTTAATGGAAATTTACTCGAGGATGTGTACATGACACAACCTGAGGGTTTTGTAAATCCTGAGAATCCAAAGAAGGTTTGCAAGCTTCAAAGGTCCATCTATGGATTAAAGCAAGCATCTCAAAGCTGGAATCTTCGTTTTGATTAAACAGTTAAGAACTTTGGTTTCATCAAGAATGAAGATGAACCTTGTGTTTACAAGATGGTTAGTGGGAGTGCAGTAGTGTTTCTGGTCTTATATGTGGATGACATATTGCTTATTGGGAATGATATACCTACCTTGCAAAAGGTTAAGGCTTGGTTAGGGAATTCATTTTCAATGAAGGACTTGGGCGAGGCTACCTATATCCTTGGTATCAAGATCTATAGAGATAGATCTAAAAGGATAATAGGCTTGAGTCAGAGTACATACATAGATAAAATGTTGAAGAGGTTCAACATGCAAGAGTCCAAGAAAGGATTCCTGCCTATGTCTCATGGCATTCATCTTAGCAAGAATCAATGTCCTCAAACATCTGATGAGCGAGATCGAATGAATAAAATTCCTTATGCTTCTGCTATAGGATCGATCATGTATGCCATGTTATGTACTAGACCAGATGTCTCATATCCATTGAGCACAACAAGTAGATATCAAGCTGACCCTGGTGAAGGTCACTGGACAACTGTCAAGAATATTCTTAAGTACCTCAGAAGGACTAAAGATGTATTCTTGGTTTATGGAGGTTTGGATGACGAGTTAGTTGTAAATGGTTACACAGATGCTAGCTTCCAAACCGACATAGATGATTTCAGATCGCAGTCCGGTTTTGTATTCACATTGAATGGTGGAGCTGTTAGTTGGAAGAGTTCAAAACAAAGCACTGTGGCTGATTCTACAACAGAGGCTGAGTATATAGCAGCATCAGATGCAGCTAAAGAAGCAGTTTGGTTGAAGAAGTTCATTACTGAGCTAGGAGTGGTACCTAGCATTGCAAATCCTGTGGACATTTATTGTGACAACAATGGTGCCATAGCACAAGCAAAAGAGCCTAGGTCTCATCAGAGATTTAAACATATACTCAGACGCTACCATCTCATTCGAGACATCATCGATAGAGGAGATGTCAAGATATGCAAAGTTGACACAAACGATAACATAGCGGATCCATTGACTAAGCCTCTCTCACGGGTCAAGCATGATCAGCACACTAGATCTATGGGTCTCAGATATTTGCAGGCCTAGTGCAAGTCGGAGATTGTTAGTGTATGTGCCCTAGGCCATGATTTGGATATTTATGTTATGCATTTATTATTAATAAAAGAGGTTTTATTATCATTATTGTTGGTTAGTATGTTACACAATTTTGATATATGTCCCTGATTCATTATTGTTATGGAGATAAAATAATTTATAATCAGTATGAGTACTGATTTGATAATTATGAGATGATTATGTGTATGGTGATACGAATCAATCTCATAGATACTTGTTAGAGAATAGTGTATTGGATAGACCCATCATGAGATTGCTACATGGATTAGCGTCATAAGTAAATCTCATGATAGTCATGTTTTAATCCTTTGACTTGAGATTGTCATAGTTTCCAACATAAGGACTATTATATTTTGACATGATCAAACGTTATCCGTAACTGGATAATTATAAAGGTCATGATTGAATGTGATAGAAATTATGTAGAGGATATTGAACAATCAAGATAGAATTTGTCCCTCTCTTTTGAGAGAGATATCTTTGGGCCCCTCGATTAGTGAGACTGTGAAATGCAGGGCCGTGCTCAAATGAATTGATAGTGTGATCAATATCATTTGTTTTATCAGTCTACTTAGAGATCGAGTAATCATATGTTTGAACTATATAAGTATGACGCTGACCATGACTTATGTTCAAACTAGATATCGTGTGACAAAGGGATTAATGCATGTACTATTATTAGGCTAGTTGGACTTTACTCGTATTAATTGGGTAGTTGTAATGCCTTGCTAGAGGCCAATTACGACCTGTTGGTTTAATAGAGATTTAATCAACTGCCAATTAATATGGGTCTATCGGGTCACACACAAGAATGCGTATGGCTGAGATTAATAATATTAATAATATTAATATTGGATATTAATTATTATTATTATTATCGTTTTAATATTAATAATATTAATATTGGATATTAATTATTATTATTATTATTATTAATTTCGTTTTTTTGTATATATTTATATCATCGGATAATAACAGAGAATCCATATCTGATATGGATTTTGATTGGTTTTATCTAATCCTAACAGAATCCGTATTTGGTGCGGATTATGATAGGTATTTACCAATCCGATCAGGAATCGGATTTTGATATCTATATATATGTACGGAGCATGGTGTATCTCGTACACCATACAACCAGTAGAAAACGAAAGGGCAAGGATCGTTTTTGTGAAAACCGAGTTCTTCAGCCGCGCCGTTTGAAGAGCTAGCACTCCGGGCGGAAGAGTTCGTGTGGATACCGACAGAGGGTGTTCGTGATTTCGCACCTCTTCCATTTGCGGATTTCGAATCTACGGAGGTAATTTTTGATTTCTTTTGTCGAATTAAACGAACAACATGGATCCTTGGTAGGAAATCAGAGATCAAGTTTTGTTTTCCGCTGCGCGTTTTTGCAGTGATCTCGGTTGATTTCTTAACAAGCATATCATGGAAAAGAAAGGAACATATTGCGTGGGATAAGGATGTTGTTGAACGTGACACGTAGGGAAAGGCATGCATCATGAAGTTGCGCTTTATTATGTGGACGACTTACTTTCTGTGGTTTATCTACTTCATTGGTATGCATTGTTCTCTTCTTTGTTTATATGATTATTTGTTGTTGTGTATGTCATACTTGAGAAGAGCATGTTTCACGGTTATGTAGATTGAGCTGATGGATTTACTTATATTGTTTGACTATTCTCCATGTGTCAACTGTTAAAAATATTCAAGTGAATTTAATTGAGTACTAGAGACATCTATGTTGATTTGTAAATGTTATCTGTAATTTTCTCTGCATGTATGATTTCCATAATGGGTATAGATAGGTTGTTTACTGGGCCCGTTGATTTGGCTCACACCACCACTCACCAGTTTTGCAGGTAGGAGAAGTTAGGGTATGCTTACACAGGAGTTAGTATACCGTGGAAGATCGAGATGGGAGATTTCGAGACTAAGGATATTCAGAAAAGACTTTCGAGCGTTAGTTGAGACAGTTATTTTGATATTCAAGGTTTATGTATTTTCGAGATTAGTGTTTACATACATTTGACTATTGTATTTGTTTTGAAATTCTTAGACATTGTATTAATGATGATGATTATTTATCGAGGATTTAGTAATGCCTTCCGTTGACATCGATTTACGTTATTGTGATGATGTGTAATTGAATTGTATCGACGCTTTGTATTCTGCTTAGTGAGATATGGCAGGTGAGTCGTTTCGAGTACTAGGGCTCGGGATGGGTCGCTACAGGTACCATCCGGGGTTTTATTTATGTAATTAGCCTCACTTATGGCAGAGGAATACCGTGGTTACATAAAAGCTCTATAACAACGAGAGACTCTCCCAAATGTAAAATGCAAAAGTAAATACATGAGTCAATAAGTAAATGTACAAGAAATAATAAAAGCTGTAAATCTCTATAAATTTGCTGTATGCAGATTTGATCTGCATAATGCTGTCGTAGAATCTAGCCGAGTCGTGAGCAAAGGAAAGAGATGCTCCGTGCCGCAAAGCGAATGAACAAATGGTTAAACAGGATAAGTTGATAATAGAAATGATGAAACTATACGTGGAAAAAATGACGTACCCACGTCACCTTGGTCAGAGAAACCAAGGCAACCATCCAATGTAATGCACCAGCTCAATAGACATCCGAGGTATACGCATCCATATGATAATATTATCAAAATAAGCAAGAAGATTAGTTATTGGAAATAAAAGCATATAGTAAGTAGTGCTAATGTAAATGTCAACTTGTCATCTTTCAGATAATTAATACACCTACGGATAAATGCTAAAAGAGGCAAAGACTGGGGTACATGGACCCTAGAGAAAATATGGAAAGATGGAAATTGCATTGCATTCATGGCACGAGCATTGCATTGATGGTGGATTGTGACGCATGGGTCACAGGCACTCAGAAATGGTGGATTGTGATGCACGGGTCACAGACACTCAGAGATTGTGGATTGTGACACATAGGCCACATGCACTCAGATATGGTGGATTGTGACGCACGAGTCACAAACACTCAGGTGTGATGGATTGTAGCACATAGGCTACAGACACCCAGTTTCAGGTGGCCGGTGGTGGGGGGATCCGACAGTCACAACCTCCGGGGATCATGCATTGCACGGTAGAGATATGGATATATCACATGACATGACCTTTGTTGTGTGTGACACATAGAAGAAGGAACATGAATCATGAAGTTGCGCATCATTACGTGGAGTAACTACATTATGCAGTTATTTATTTCATGCTTCCATGTTGTTACATAGATTATGCAGTTACGTATATGTACCATTGTTGTATGCTCGTTATGTACTACTTTCCTTATGTGTTCGTGTGTTTATTGTAAGTATGGTTCCTTTCTTGGAAAAGACGAGCAACCTACGAGTGATTTTCCTAAATCATTCACCCCCTACTACCATCCCTTCCACAGGTGAGCCAGGGTTGACTACATTGACGAGTCAGAATGCGTTAGCTGGGGAAAGTGAAATTTGCGAGAAAATTGGGGACTTTAATGGATTTCATATTTACTTTATTTTTATCCGACTTTTGGAATTCCTTTGATGCATTGGGTTTCGTCAGTCCTTAACATTTCATTTATTTCAATATTGGGATTATTTATAAATTGAATTTGAACTTTAATTATCTTTTCTGCGAAAAATTTCTACGTTATTTCTGACGTGAATGATGTTTGAACGACGCCTTGTAGTTCTCGTAGTAGACTACGGCGGGTGCACCGTTTCTGACTCTAGGGTTTGGGAGCAGGGCGCTACAGGTGGTATCAGAGCCGAGGCTCCAGATCCGCCGCGAAAACGCAGGATTAAGTAGATCACCTTGACATAAGTTATGAACTTTTTGTCAAATGACGATTTTACCCCTAATGAATAAAATAGACTTAAGTTATGACCGGGTTAAGGGGTGTAAGAGTGTTCCTTTCATTTTTCTTTATTTATTTACTGTTTTACCCCTGAACTTCTACATGCACCCCATAGGTGGCTAGAAATTCCAAAAATATCCCCGACTTAGCCTTAATTAAACAAGCATATTTCTCAGTTGTTCTAAATACCAGAAAACACCTGCGAGATGTAATCAAGTCGGTAACGAAATGAAATGGTGGCGATAACCATGAGAACTAAAAGGCTGTTCCCCAAACACTTACGGATGTCATGGTCACCATGACGAACATCCTAGCATAGCAGCAGCAGCTGCTGAATCAGCAGACGCCACCGATCACTTGGACTCAGTTTCGAGATGAGTTCAAGAAGTGCTACGTGTCGACAGTGCGATTCTTAAGAGCATGGCTATAGATCCACGTCAAAAACACAGATTTAGGCCACTATTATAGAAAGTAAGTGATGATCTTGCCCATAAGTCACAAACTTAGACATAAGTAACAATTTCGATTAAGGGTTGACCATGGACATAAGTACTGATTGTAGTCATAAGTACAGATTATATATTATTTATGATTTTAGAAATAAGACGTGATCTTAGACTTAAGAAATGATGATACTAAAAACGATCCTAGAAAGAAGTTATGATCGTAAAACTTAAGGAGTTGATCGGTTAAGGAACACGTATACCTAGACTATACTATAAAATTTTACCTTATCTAAATTTGATCATAACCCTTTAAGCCATGGTCTTAGTAACCCTAGTTGAATACTATATAATTGATTTGTAAGACTAACCTTGTTAACCAGAATACCCTACTACTGATGTTTGTTGACATATTAATGGGACAGACGGATACTCATGCTGCTTCACCATGACCCCAGCTTAGAACCCGATACTATTAGGGTAAAGTAAAGCTGGCCTATACCCCTACTGGGACGGTTGCATCAGAGCAGGCTTAGGTCTAAGTTGAGACCATAGCTACTAAGAAACAAATTATGATAGTACGATAACTTCTAAGCAAGGTTTTATATTAGCACGATAGAAACTAAGTAATGATTTATAAGCATTATGATCTGTAGAGTTTAGTGAAAGATATCGTAAGAAGGAATTTATAATATAGGGTTAAGATGTGGAATGTAGTTACAAATTGAGTTAAGTATTGACATCGAGATATTTGGTTTGAATCTAGTAGGCTTGAAATAAAATAAAGCAGGCATGAACAAGTAGTTGTTGCCTTTCATGTGAACTAGGATAAAGTTAGCGGTTTAGATAACCAAGAAACGAGGCATAATGGATCAGCGTGGCGTGCGGAAGCATGGTGAATTAGAACACCTTAAGTCGATCAATATTCAGTGTGTCATGCTAGGATTAGACAATTTAAGTGAAAGATTTTATCACGAGTAGACAAACGTACGACTTAGAAGAACCTGTACATAGGAGACCTTATTCGAAAATAAGGATGATTTATAGAATTATGCGAAATATCGGACTGATATATTTTCCAAGCAGACAAATATTTTATATAAGCACGTACACCATGGTATACCTATATTTTACAGGGACTTCAAATGACATTTTGTTTTTGATAATACCTTATTGAGTCTTATTTTTCTATATAGTCTACTAAACTTTACGAGGCTAAATCCTTTTCCGTACTTGTGTACCAATATAATAAAATTTTAATTCTTTTGGCGACCTTAAAGAGGAGAAAATTTTTGGAGGTGTGATGTTGTAAGAATGATGTGCATATATATATATTTTATTTCTCAATCTCCATTAGTGATAACTATTTTGTCAAAAAATTTAATTTTACTTGATGGCTATCGATATCACAAGCATTTTATCCATTAAAGTGTTTTGAAGTTATTTATCCACTTGCGATGAACTTACTTAGCCTTTATGAAGCCAAAAAGTAGCTTTAAAAATATGCCTCTTTTAGAAAACGAAAAGTACCAAATTTAAATCGTTTTACAAAATCTTACATTATTAAGTTTCAATTGTTTTAACGCGATTTTACCATAATGCTTTGGCGAACAAGTTATATAATTTTATAAGAGGTCATTTGAGACACCGTTTTGCGAAACAAACTATATATTATTTTGGTTCTTGGGTTTACAAAAACAGAATAACATTATTTTAAACAACTAAAGTTATACTTCAAGTTAAGGCCATATAATTTACCTTGTTATTTAGAAGAAAAGTATGTCCGTACACATATTTCGTATACTAGGCTGCTGACGATATCTTCAAAAAAGTAAAGGCATGATCGTAGAGCTATGTTGTAAGCATATAAGAATTGAATTTTGAGGACTTGGTTGTGTTAATGAAAGGTAACGGTTGCCATATTGGCGTACTCAAAGGATATTAATATAATTAATTATCTAGGGGATGAATCATATATGATTAGTTTAAGAATCCAAATTGTAGACTGCAATACGTTGAATGACACACGTTAAGTGGTATAAGTGGAAGTATGTATGTACTAATTATAGAGAATTAAGTTAAGGATTGAGCCCTATAAGGACTTGATCATCTTGTGGGATGCTAGTGAACATTAAATTGAATTATATTAGAGTAAAGCGTAAAAAATACATACGATTTAAGGGATGAGTCTTATGAACAAGAAGTTAAGTTAAAGATTGTAGCACACCCAAGAACTGTTTTCAGAGGGTTACTCATATATAGAATGACGATTGAGATTATGGAATCTCCACTATGGAAATAATACCCCTAAGTTTGATCGTAGAATGATATAAAGATTAGGTTATGATAAAAAACAAAGATCAATAGATTTAGAAAATTCTTCGTGGGTATACAAGGAATGATATCGAGAATCTAGTCACATGTCGAGGAAAGATAGTAGTAACATATCGAAATATGCAAGATATACTTAGTTCAGTCACTATCAAGGTAATGGATTAAGTAAATCTAGACTAAGTTGTTGACAACTTAAAAATGCAAGTTTCGAGGACGAAACTTTTGGTAAAGGGGGAGGAATGTTACACCCCTCCCTTCAGGGGTGTAAAAGAATAAATCAAATAAAATAGAATAAAGAGAAAATAAGAAATATATATATATAATCGTAATAAATTCTTGTTAATTAATTATTATGTAGGATAAATATTATCATATGTATTTGGAGGAGGTAGGTGTCTAAAGGATAAAAAAATCAACATTAAATAATCAACTTAATAGTAATCATAAACCTATTAGGAATAGACATACATATCCATAAATATACCTCCCTAAATCAAAACTAAAACCCTACATCCCTCATAAAAAAACAAACGGCATCTTCCTCAACCTCATCATCACAGCCGGCCTTCATATTTGGTAGAAGAGAAAGATTTTGCCAAAATAAACCCTTATTCTTTCTACATATATATATATATATATAT
>AP025057.1:18899419-18914530 GCA_036186865.1 Eustoma russellianum
CCCTTATTCTTTCTACATATATATATATATATATATATTTATTTATTTATTTATATATACATACACATAACCATATGATTAAATCCTACCTTCTACACTTAAGACGGAATTTCGGCCATCTTCCCCTACATAAGGAAGAATTCGGCCATCCATAGGAGGGAGAAGAAAGTTGCATAGGAAATTCGCCAGAAAACGGTAGGTTTACCATCCACTATTCTCGGATTGCCCGCACTTCGTGTGCGAATCATGCTCGCTTTAATTTTTATTTTGTTTTGTATATGTGTTGTATTTATGATGTCATATGTGCGGGTATATTTGTGTCGCGTTGGTGTTGTTTGTATCATTTGAAAATGAATTAAAAGAATCGATTTTTATGTGATAAAAATGAAAAATTTCATGTTTAGCCTTAGAAATAGCTAATATAGCCTGAAATTAGGCCGGAATTAATCTGGAATTAAAAAACTGGCGCGTGGGGCCCATGCGCATCCCCTGACGGCGCGTCCGGACACACGCTGACGTGTCTAAGTGCAAAAGATGCGTCGCGTTGAAATAAGTCAAACCGAGTTAAAATGAAGATTTTATTGAGGTAAGAAGAAAATAGACTTTAATTGAAAAAAATAAAAATATATGTATTTTCTAGGTCAGCTGGGTCAGGGCAGACCTGGTTTCGTGGTCTGACCGTAGGCTGACCCAGATTCCCTGGCCTGGTCTGCTATTGGGCCGGGCTATGTTTTTATTTAAGAAAAAAGCAATTAATTTTTCAAAATAAATAAATAATAATTAATTAATTAAATATAGTTTAAAATTCTAAAAAAATATAACTAAATTCTAGAAAATTATGATTAAATTCTAGAAAATAAAATGATAAAAATTAAATATTTTCACAGAATTTCTGAATTTTTATTAATTTAAATAATTAAAATAATTATGAAATCAATATGAAATAAATATGGGAGAAAATAAGGAAAAACAGTATAAAGTCATGTAAAAAATTAATAGAAGCTAGACAAAATGTAAATGGTTGCTAAAAGTATTTTCATTGTGTAGGATCTGCAAGGCACCACTAGAAGGAGGGGTTGAATAGGTGGTGCGGAAAGTGTGGTTTTTAAAATTTGTTTAAAACTAAACAACTCAACTTCTGAAAACAGATTCTGTTTTCAGGACCAGTTTTAAAACGTTTTTAAAACCAGGTTATAGGTCTCCAAAAATTCTGAAATTTTGAGAGAACTTAGCCTCAGATGTTATGAGGGTTTCTTAAAAATTTCAAACTTAAAGTCAACCTTTAACCCCTTCAAAAACCGTTGGTGATCAGATTGCGCGAATCTGCCAGAAACGGTAGACGGTTTTGAAAAATTTATTCCCATTTGTGTGTAAGTCCAAATGCTCTGAAATTTTAATCACTAACTCCTTATATACTATATTTAAGTGGGTTGAAACAGTGTTGCAAAATGCTTTTTGGAAGTTGGTCAATTACTATCAAAGTCTCAACCTTTGCAAGTCTGAAAATCAGACTACACTAGTCTCAGAACTTTTGATGTTTGATCGACTTATCCTTATCCAAAAGGGTTGAAACTTGTGCCAAATTAACCCTAAGATGTGTGGGTATGTTTCTAGAATTTTTTGTGATTTTTGAAAGTCGTTTACTATTTTTACGAATACAAACAAAAAGAGTAAACTGTGCAGTAACAGAAAATAAATGCTGAAAGTAAATGGCACGGAGAATTTTATACTGGTTCGGTTATAAACAACCTACTCCAGTCTTCAAGGAACACCTTCCTTGGTTCACACTAGTCACACACACGCAATACACCTTACCACAGGGTTGATAGAGTTACACACTAACTCCAACCCTTTACAAACCTTGTACGATGAATACAATTCGCACGAACACCACCACCTCGCAAGAATGAAGATTGATCACACCTTGATCAATCTTTTACAAAGATAAGGAATATGTGGTGGTCTATAACAAGCCTATTCAAGATTGAAAAATATGAGCACAATAGGCTTTCAAGAAGAAGAAAGAAAGAGAGTGTAGAAGAAGAGAGGCTAGGCGTTTTTATCACTTGATTTTGCAATGCTTGTTCTTGTCTTGTTTTTGCTCATCTTCTTTCCTTTTAAGCACTTGTGGCCGTCCCCCCTAGGTGTCCTCCTCCTCTTGAAAATTATCTTCTAAGTCCTTGGGAGAATGTAAGACATCATTGTGACATGGTCTTGCTTACTTGGCATCTTCTCATTGGATTATCATTTAAGCTTTGCTTACTTGGCACTTCATGATAGGTTGAATATTGTCATCATTGATGACTTGGAAAAATCTGAATATATCACTCAAAACATGTGCCAAAATCAACATAGAATAATTTCCATAATACACAAGATTGTCACATAAATTTTGCAAGACAAAATTCCTCCCACACAAAGTAAGAAAATCAGCGATTATGGAATTTAGCATGCTGAAATTTCAGCATATGTTACTTAGTGAGATAATTCAAATAACTTCCATTTTTCTTTGATTTTTCTTTTTAAAATATATCATCAATTGATGGCAAATATCCTTATCACATTGGAAATGAATTTGGACACCCTTATGACCATAAATTCGGCCAACATATTGTACACATGATGAAAAATTTCAGCATGTGTGATATATAAAATATCACACTTTATGGCTTTGAAAATTATTCAAATTACTTCCATTTCTTCTTCCAATCATCCACATAATTCAAGACATCAAATATCTGCATTTTTAATTGAAAATTTCGGCCAGCTATACTTACACATGCTGAAATTTTCAGCATGCCTTTTAAATGAGCCAAAGTTTGAAATCTTACCATTTGTAGCTTCTTTCTTTAATTCACAAACATTGTATGATTGATTCTTGACCAATCAATATGCCAACAAGGCTCCACATAGGCTCCATCTCAGCTCTAGGGGCGTTGGTAAATGTATATGCATGTGCTGAAATTTTACTTTTGCTAACTTTGTAAAATAGTGCACATTTAATAATACACACATGTTATATTCCAATCAGCCCTTAATTTAATTTTCTAGAACACTTTAAGATGTATGACATATGTAAAAAGTGTCTAGATACGTGTCATATGATGTGCCAAAAATGTTCCATGCATTGTGTACGTAGAAAATCGAATTTTCGATATTTATCGATTACCCGATTTTTTCTAATTAAATTTCAACTTTGTGCACATGTTATATATATTATGTTATACATAATATATATAATATATTCTTTAAATCTCAGCACTTGGCTGGTCTAAAGTGGCGCCATATACATGTGAGAAAATTAAAATTGAAATCTCCACAATTTGGCCTTAATGTGGGGTGATTTGTGTGTGCCAACATGGAAAGCATTTTTGACTGAAAATATTACCATAGGCACAAAATTTATGATAATTTTTGAGGTGTAGGGGCTGGCCATCTATTTATGGCAAGTACGTGACACGTTGGCGAAGTTTCGGTATTCGCCTGATACGACAATTTTCGGTTTAGAACCTTTTAACGTGTCGTATTTAATCTGTCATCACCATGACTTATATTATATGATATAAGACCTGAATATACTCATAAATATGAGTTAAGTATAGAGGTGTGACGTTAACGTACGTACGTAAGATATAACGTGTCGGTTGTACGTTGGAATACATGTGTATGTGCCTTTTTGAAAAAAATCTGAATATATATATATGTGTGTGTGTGTGTGTGTGTGTGTGTATGGCGTGTGAATTGAATGAGGAGAGGAGGAGGAGACTTTCCTTCCTTAGCCTTGTTGCCTTTGTGCCTTTTACAAATATAGCTTCCTTTAATGAACTACTTAGTTTTATTAACCAAGTACTTCACTTAATGAACTAGTTTATTTCATTAATGGTGGCACCTGAAAATAGTATAAACACAACAAATGTTTGCCGTATGATGTAAGGTTTAACACTTCATGGCTCGTTAGTACGGCAACAATATATATGAGCTAAATAAGGCAAGTAATAAGCAATGTCATGCACACGTTTGTTTATATCATGAACGTTTTATGTCATTCATTTAAATCACATATTTTAAAATCACTCAAACCCCTTTTTCTCTACACATTGCATTTCCCAATAATTGAAGTAAATGAATTGGATGAGAAATAAATTCTGAAAGTGGGAAATAAATTCTGGAAAAATACGGAAAAATAGTAGAAAATGCCAGAAAATTTATAAAAACCGTGGAATATATATTTGATGGCAAATATCAACTTGTCATCTTTCAGATAATTAATACATTCACGGATAAATGCTAGAAGAGGCAAGGGAAAGGGTGCTCGGACCCTAGAGAAATATGGAAAGATGGATATTGCATTGCATTTATGGCACGAGCATTGCATTGATGGTGGATTGTGACCCACGGGTCACATGCACTCAGAAATGGTGGATTGCGACGCACGGGTTACAGGCACTCAGATATGGTGGATTGTGACGCATGGGTTCACAGACACTCAGGTATGGTGGATTGCAGCGCACAGGCTGCAGACACACAGTTTCAGGTTGCCGGTGGTGGGGGGATCCCACAGCCACAACCCCTAAGGATCATGCATTGCACCGTAGAGATATGAACATATCGCATGACATGACCTTCGTTGTGTGTGACACGTAGAAGAAGGGGCATGCATCATGAAGTTGCACATTATTATGTGGAGTGACTTACTATATGCAGTTATTTACGTTATGCTTCCATGCTGTTAGATTATGCGGTTATGTGTATGTACCATTGTTGTATGCTTGTTATGTGCTACTTGCCTTATGTGTTGGTGTGTTTATTATAAGTGTGGTTCTTTTCTGGGAAAAGACGGGCAACCTACGGGTGATTTTCCCAAATCAATCACCCCCTACTATCATTCCTTCCACAGGTGAGCTAGGGTTGACTACGTTTTCACAGAGGACGAGTCAGATTGCGTTAGCTGGAGAGAGTGAAATTTGCGAGACATTTTGGGACTTTAATGTATTTCATATTTACTTTATTTTTTATCCAACTCTTGGAATTCCTTTGATGTATTAGGTTTCATCAGCCCTGAACATTTTATTTATTTCAGTATTGGGATTATTTATAATTTGAATTTGAATTTTAATTACCATTTTCACGAAAAATTTCTATGTTATTTCTGACGTGTAAGAAGTTTGAACGACGTCTTGTAGTTCTCCTAGTAGACTACGGTGGGTGCATGCTTCTGATACTAGGGTTCGGGAGCGGGACGCTACTGGAGATGACGGTCGTCTATGGTTCTGAGGTAGATTATGTGTGTCAGATGTTGATGATATCAAGAGGGAGATTTTGAGAGAAACGCACAGTTCCCATTTGTTGATACACCCTGGAGCTACCAAGATGAATTAGGATCTGAAAAAGAATTACTGGTGGAATAGCATGAAACGTCTAGGAGCAGAATTTGTTAAACGGTGCCTAGTTTGCCAGCAAGTAAAAGCAGAATACCAGCGACCCGCGGTCATATTACAGCCATTAGAGAGCCCTGAGTGGAAGTGGGAACGTGTCACCATGGACATTTTTACGGACTTCCTAGGACTTGGAGAGGAAATAACAAGATATGGGTGATTGTAGATCGTCTTCGCAAATCAGCGCACTTTCTACTATGTCGATTCAGGCATTCACGGAGAAATCGGTGAATATGTATGTGTATGACATTGTGAGCTTTTAAGGGTGCCGGTAAGAATCGTATGTGATCGAGATATGCATTTTACTTCACGATTCTGGATAGCATGTAAACAGGCGATGGGGAGTGAAATCAGGATGACTACCGCATTCCACACATAGAGAGATGGACAAACCGAGAATACCGTACATACACTGGAAGATATGATACATGCCTACGCATTAGATTACAGGGGTAACTTTTTACAACCTTCACCTCTTGAGCTAGTGGAAAAAGAGAAAATTTTGATAAAAACCAAGATCATAAATCACAACCTTAAGTGGCAAAGTAACTTAGGTAACTTAATTAAATAGAAATACAATTAAGGCACAAACTTTTCTTTCACAATTAATAAATAGAAAGGGGAAACTATGACATAATAGATGTTGCAGGTTAAAGTTGTCTATTCCTACCCCAGTAATACCCCTTTACCGCCACTTTCCCCCTCCATGAAAGACAAGTTGTTTTCATTTCCCTCCCATCACATCCTTCTTACACCCTTGGAAAGTTCCCCTACAGCCAAACACTTTGCATGTCATATTTTCTTGCACCTTTCACTTTTCAACAAATACCTCCTGATGACTTCTTCCCCATTCAACCTTTTCCCTCGCTCTTTTACCTATAATTTCGGTAACCAAGAAAGGAGTGAGGTGAACTCATAATTTACCCCATTTTCCTCCAATCATCTTGCATGTAGCCTTAACACTCTTTCCCATTACAAGACAAATTTTCATCCCATCCTTCCCACTATATTTCAGCCATATACGAAGGAATAAGACATAATATTTTCTTCCTTAACACCCTGCCTCTTACACACCTCTCCCCATCCAATAAAGGACCATTCATGCCACATTCTACCCTCACTACTCTCTTTTCTCCAACAAGGAATCATGATTGAATCTTATGCTCCCGTCTCCATCCCCACGGTACAAGCCAAAAAGGGAGAAAATGCATACAACTTTCCACTTCACTCCCCATTTCTTCAACTATCTAAGTAATACATTCCTTCATCTCCCAAAACGCACTATCTCTCTCCACTCTTTTCTCCAACATACCGGGGTCAAGAAATGAAAAGAGGAAGAAGCCTCAACTTCATTCCACTCATTTAAGCACACATTCCACTCATTCAAGCACACTCTCTCTCTTCATTCTCTCCCACGCCTCTTCCACTTTAAACAAAACTTTCTTTCCCTCCAAACCCTCCCTCACCCATGAACTCCCACACAAGAAGGAGCCAACTCCTTCAACCTTCATGAGAAGAATCAAGCCTCAAGAGGTAGGAAATTTAAGGTAAAAATTATACTATCCATTGTAAACACCTTCTTCATCATCCATTTCCCAAAGAATAAGATTTCACCATCTTCTTCTTTGGGCATCTCAACCATGACCTTAAATAGGAAGGAAGAAGAACATTTTCCCAACATTAAATGAAGATCCAAGGTTGCGTGAACAAGATTCAACAAGGTAAGGATTATACCACCATTTCTAAGCATCTTTCCATCCTTTCTCTTCCAAAAGACTCAACATTTTTCCCTCCATCTTCTTTACCTAGTCCGTGAACCATAAGAGGAGGAAGAAGACCATCCTTAAGTTGAAAAGGTAAGAGGATTTCAAGGATTTTCAAGGTGAGCTTCATAAGAATGAATCTAAGACATGTCCTAATCATTACATCTCAAAAAGAAAAAATGACTCATTTTTCCTTCCATCTTGGTCATTAGGCCGAGAGTTACCTAGAAGGAGGAAAGAAGAAATCTTTCTCATCTTAAGTGTAAGAACCAAAAGAAAAGGCAAGTATTGTACCTAGTTTCTTCATGCATGTTTAAAAAGATGGGCCTTTTATGTTTATAACAAATCTTGGATCATGCATGTATATTTTCAAAAGATGTCTTCATTATGAACCTCAAGAAAGTATGTTGCATGACATACTTATGATGATCTTGGTGTAATCTTCACTCATGTTGTTACGACCCGAGATTGGGGCTAGTGGAAATGAAATAAAATGATGGAAAATAGAACGTGAATGTGATGTCAATAAGATTTTCGATAGAATTTAAATTTTTATTTAGAATTAATAAAGACATCGATATTAAATATCGGGGTTAGAAACACTCGGAAAAATAACTGAAAGATACGTTAACGGATATAATGATACTGGATGGGACTAACTAATAAATATATCAGACATACAATGTAATTAAATAACTTAGTCGATAGAAACATAAGTCTGTAGATATAAATCAAACCAAATTAAAATACCCGATACAGTAACTATAATACACACTAGTATCAAATTTTCTTCCACTTTATCCCATATGGCAACAAAAGACAAAACCTCACTCATCCCTCCACCCATGACCGCCCCTACCCCCTTACAAGTCACTATCCACTTTTTCTTACACACCTCACCTATCACCATCATCCTCTATTTTTATTCCACTTTATTCATTTCTCTTTCTTCCATCCCTCACCCACGTTATTCCCCTTCCCTTTTTCCCCACTCTATTTTTTTAAGACAACCCATTCTTACACTATCTTCTTACACAATAATTCAAACCCCATCATTTACCTACCTTTTCTTTTCCAACCCACTCCACCCACTTTTCACTTTCCTCTCTCCTCTCCATCATAATACAACCGTAAACCCAAGAAGTAGAAACCATCTTTTCTTCCTTACACTACACACTTTATTATTACAGTCCAACTCAACTTCTTCAACCTTTTCTCCTCATTACACAACAAAACAATTCTCCTTCTCCTTTCTACATATTTTGGCTGCTACTCCCAAAGACAAGAAGAGGATTTTCTCTTCAACTCAACCCACATAACAACTCCTACATCAAGTTTTAAACAACACTCCATCAGCTAAGAAAGATTCAAGAAGGTTGTAGCATGTAGAATCAAAAGCAAGTAAGGTAAGAATTTTATGAAGTTTAAGTTTGATTCTTCCATATAATTAGTTTCATAAGTTGTACACTAACTCTCCTTTTTGGGCATCATAACCGTATACACCAAGGAGAAGGAGGAGAAGTGTGTTCTTCAAATCCAAGTGAAGGAATCACCATCTAAGACTAAGAAAGTAAATCAAGGCAAGTATTCTTCCTAGATTCTACATGGTTTTACAAATACTAAGTATTTATGTTCATATCAAAGTTGGATCATTATGTAGTATGTTCAAGATTTCTTCTCAAGAAAGTTTAGATCTATGTTTGAGTAATAGATATATATGCATATATACACTACACACGCACAATATATATATATATATATATACACATTATATATATAAACACGCACATATACACACACTAGTTGTATGGACAGCACAGTAAAAGAAACGCTATATGTAATCATTAGACGATGCGAAACTAAATTTTTGAGAAACAAAAATAGTAACGTAAATAGTCAAAGCAAAGAAACAGTGTATTAATGACGTAACTTAAAAAAAATAGTCATGTGTTAACAAACATGAACTAAAGAACAATAACACATATAAATCTAAAGTAAAATTTTAGTAACAAGTAATGCACATAGGGTATAATGTAATGACAAGTTAGTCTATTGAAACTATTAACATAAACATAAGCAATCAATGTAATGACAAATAAAGTGAGTAAGGTGCGCAGAGCTATTCATATAGCACGAGTAAATATTGTACCATAAAAACATAGTGCTACAATAAGTTAATAATGAGAGAGATATAGTGTGGTGAAAAAAAAACAAAGCAAGGCAATTAAGACATAAATACACTGTCAGCAGTGAAAATGCAAATGGAGTGAAAAGTAAATGCTCAAACAAAGCGTGATCGCTGCGAAAGAGCATACAAGTATTGATCCATTAGGCCTTATATAATGAAAGAACTTTATTAAAAAGTGTACTTATGAGTGTATATTATATGTGTTATATATGTTAAAGTATAAGATGAATAAGTGTTGGATATTTATAGAATATCATAAGATAATTAAGTATGTATATATACTTGTGTGTGTACTTACATTCGGCCTTTAGGCCTAATATCATAAATGATTTTATTTCATGTTAATTGTATTCTATGTGTTAAATATGAATATGTGTAAGTTAAGATATAAGTTATGAAATCCCTAGATGATATGTTGACGGAAATAGGAAGTTTATGCCCTAAGTACTTAAGTTATGATTTATGAAGTCTATGTGTAGACTTGATATTATGGAAGGAGGGTTATGATATTTCTTTAAGTTATGATAAGTAGACTGTAAATAAGTAAGTGATGTTACTAGTGGTAGTATGACTAAGATACCCCATTTGACTGAGTCTCATGCATTCATGAAATGAAAGTTTGAAAAGTTGTTTTATCTCATTACATGTTTAAAAGTCCATATGCATGTGAATAAGAAACGCGAGACGATCGATTTCATTGACACACGATATGTTATGTTATGTTCATGATTATGACTATGTTATGTTCGCCGGTGTGACATCGGTACCGGGGTGGTAGATGTCAGGGGCATATGATTACGTATATGGCTGAGTGTAACACCGGGTATGGGACACGGGATCTCCGTCATAACGCGTCACCGTTAGTACATGTACATATGTTTACGATGTTTATGTCGTACATGTACTATATGGGGAATCGATCGGTATGTCGTGTGTTATTATTCTTATGAAAAGTGCTATAGCCAATGATGTAAATGTTATGTCTTCATGTTATGAAAAAGTCATGTTATGCAAGTTATGAATATGTCATGTTATGCAAGTTATGAAAATCATGTCATGATTATGAAAAGTCATGTTTACGAAAAGTCATTTTATGAAAAGTCTTGTTTTATGCATCACGTCATGACCATGTCACCTTAGGGTTATGATTAAGAATTCTTTAAGTATATGATAGCACTACAGTGGACAATGTAGTGTTAAGCATGAGAATGTAGTACATATAAGATATGCAAAGATGGTATAAGTATGGATTAGGAGTTAAGTATGGATGTAGTATGATGTTACGGATTAAGCAGAATGAGATGTTGTTATGCTATGTATGCTTTGAAATCTTTCTAATTTATCTGCTTTCAGTTTACAGCAGTTACAGATATGATATGATACTTTACTTGTTAGAAAGGAGACATGCTTATTATATTCAAAATTTATGGTTATTAAGATTTGTCACCCCGTCTCCCCATGTATGATCCACATGTCGTATCTGGTAAGACTACTTGCTGAGCGATTAAAAGTCGGTGGCTATTGCTCATACTTGCCTCATTTATAATTTTCCAGATAACAGGTATCAATATACAAGCTCTTTGAAGACATGCTAGATAGACCATTGATAACGAAGAGCATACTGAGAGCTTATTTCGAAGGCATTAAGTTTCGGATTACGATGTATGATATATGATTTCAGTATTCTGTATATGATGATTGTACAGTTTATGATGTAGTACAGTGCATGTCGATGAAGATTTGTTTATGTTATGTTGCTTCCGCTTATCGATTCATTATTCATGTCGACATGTACATGTATAGTATCGACGCTTTGTACTCTATGGAGTAGAGTACGGCGGGTGCACTGAGCCAGAACCCTGGTTTCGGACGGGGCGCTACAGTTGGTATCAGAGCAATGGCTCTAGATCCACTGCGGACACATAAGATAAACAACGACATGTATTAGGTTATGATAGTAGAACCTAAGTTAAGATCTTATAGTCTAAGAAGAAGATTTTAGAATGAGAGCAATAACCTTAGAATAGTTCCCTTAGAATGGTTTGGTGAAAATATCCGGAATGATCCTGTGTCTTTCAAATTAAGTAAGTTAATCTAGAGTCGTAATAATTAGACTATTTTCCTTAGGATATGTAAAAAAAAAGCTCCAGATCTACCGCGGGCACATAAGTAAACAACGACATGAACTTAAGCAATGATCTTAGAATTTAAGAAATGATCATAGACGATCTTAGATGAAAGTGACAGCCTTAGTATAAGAGAAATAGAACGATATTAGACATATACAAGAAACCAAAAAGTATAAGTAGGTCATTTAGGCTTTCCGACATTTGTACAGGTCAAGTCACTAGAATACCTCAATGCTATTTTCTAGTTAGTGACATAGTAATTATAAACTGTAATTCCCACAATTTTAGGTTTAGCTCTAATTGGGGTAATATTTGGAGATAGTGATAGAATTTCGTAGGCCGATTAAGGTATGATATGTAGTATAAGTATAAGCAGTGATTTATAAGAATTATGATGATTAGAGATTGACAAATATATTGCACAAATAGTGCACGTATAAATAAGACGATGAAATTAGAAATTTTCAGAGTAGGTCAAAGATGTTAGTCACATTAGGGATGTAAATTCATAGTGATAAGAGTACGATTTTTATAAATAGAGATAAGGATATAATGAGTCATGTCACATCAGCAGTTAAATTATTAATTTAGAAAGTCCTCGGATTATCTGATTGGAATTAATATGCGTAAGTTGAATCGGAGTAAGCATGACTAGATTTAAGTTGATATGATTTAATCGGATGAGGATTAGCGGTTGAGATTGGTAAGTATAAAAGTTACTGTAAGGCGCAAACATATGAGGTTGTAGAATACCTAAGCGGATTAATAGAAGGTATGCAGAAAGAGTAAATTAAGAAAAATTTTATCATAAGTCGGTGGATACTAAGTTGAATTATAAGCGATTAAGAAATGACGCTAGAAATTAAGTGTTTAAATCTTTAAGTGTAAATCAATACAACACTAAGTTTTGAGGACGAAACTTTTTATAAGGGGGGAAGAATGTTACGACCTGAGATTGGGGCTAGTGGAAATGAAATAAAATGATGGAAAATAGAACGTGAATGCGATGTCAATAAGATTTTCGATAGAATTTAAATTTTTATTTAGAATTAATAAAGACATCGATATTAAATATCGGGGTTAGAAACACTCGGAAAAATAACTGAAAGATACGTTAACGGATATAATGATACTGGATGGGACTAACTAATAAATATATCAGACATACAATGTAATTAAATAACTTAGTCGATAGAAACATAAGTCTGTAGATATAAATCAAACCAAATTAAAATACCCGATACAGTAACTATAATACACACTAGTATCACATTTTCTTCCACTTTATCCCATATGGCAACAAAAGACAAAACCTCACTCATCCCTCCACCCATGACCGCCCCTACCCCCTTACAAGTCACTATCCACTTTTTCTTACACACCTCACCTATCACCATCATCCTCTATTTTTATTCCACTTTATTCATTTCTCTTTCTTCCATCCCTCACCCACGTTATTCCCCTTCCCTTTTTCCCCACTCTATTTTTTAAGACAACCCATTCTTACACTATCTTCTTACACAATAATTCAAACCCCATCATTTATCTACCTTTTCTTTTCCAACCCACTCCACCCACTTTTCACTTTCCTCTCTCCTCTCCATCATAATACAACCGTAAACCCAAGAAGTAGAAACCATCTTTTCTTCCTTATACTACACACTTTATTATTACACTCCAACTCAACTTCTTCAACCTTCTCTCCTCATCACACAACAAAACAATTCTCCTTCTCCTTTCTACATATTTTGGCTGCTACTCACCAAGACAAGAAGAGGATTTTCTCTTCAACTCAACCCACATAACAACTCCTACATCAAGTTTTAAACAACACTCCATCAACTAAGAAAGATTCAAGAAGGTTGTAGCATGTAGAATCAAAAGCAAGTAAGGTAAGAATTTTATGAAGTTTAAGTTTGATTCTTCCATATAATTAGTTTCATAAGTTGTACACTAACTCTCCTTTTTGGGCATCATAACCGTATACACCAAGGAGAAGGAGGAGAAGTGTGTTCTTCAAATCCAAGTGAAGGAATCACTATCTAAGACTAAGAATGTAAATCAAGGCAAGTATTCTTCCTAGATTCTACATGGTTTTACAAATACTAAGTATTTATGTTCATATCAAAGTTGGATCATTATGTAGTATGTTCAAGATTTCTTCTCAAGAAAGTTTAGATCTATGTTTGAGTAATAGATATATATGCATATATACACTACACATGCACAATATATATATATGTGTATATATATATATATGTATATATATATATATATGTATATATATATATATGTGTCTATATATATATATATATATATATATATATATATATATATAACGTCTCCTTTGGGCGATTTCGGACCCCTGACGCACTTCTTTGCCACCGCCGTTGACCGCCGCAGTTCAGGAATCTACGATCCCAGTCTAAGGAAAGATCGTAGCTTTTTCCTGCAGCAACGATTCAACAGGGATTCGTTGCATTTTCACCGCTGCCGCCCTCCTTCACGCTTCGCTGGCTGACATCAACACTTACCACAGCCGCCATTGTGATTCAGCGCAATGGCTACTGCGCCTACATTCGCCGCAGTGGTGGCCGGATCGGCCGCTCCATCGATCACCATCTCGCCGAAGACAGCGACTCGATACAAAGGTATTCCACTGGTATCTTTCCTTGATTCGGAAATTGATGCGCTTGCTGCTCCTTTTCGGTATTCTCTAGTTGGTACTTTTTGGTATGGTCGTCCCCCATTAAAGGTCATACGCGCAGTTTTTGAGAAGATTGGGTTTCATCATGACCTTCGGGTTACTCTTATTGATCAAACACATATTTTGATGACTTTTAACAATGAGGCGGATTATTTGCGATGTTTTTATCGTCGATCTTGGCAAATTTCTGGTTGCCGCATGAGGGTTACGAAGTGGACTGTTGATTTTGATCCATCCTCCGATGTCCCCATCGTGCCGGTTTGGGTTGCTCTCCCTGCACTGCCGATACACCTTCATCAGCAGGAAGCTTTATTTGAAATCGTTCGTTCCATTGGTTTACCAATCAAGCTAGACGTGGCTACCTCCAAGGGCCTACGTCCGTCGGTAGCTCGGGTGTGTGTAGAGATTGATGTATCTCATGATTTGCCTCAAAAAATATATCTACAAGCCAAAGGTCGTTTAATCTTGCAGCCCATAGTTTATGAAGATTTGCCTTTATTCTGCACTGACTGCCGCAGACTGGGACATGCACTCGCTGCTTGCTCATCCACAGGAGAATCGAGCATTCCACCGCCACCTCCTCCGCCTCCCCCCGTTCGTTAGCCCAAAACGCGGTGGACACCGGTTAAACGTCCATCAGCCGCACATCCTTCAGCACATGAGGGAATCATTGATGTTGAAGACCCTAAGGACCACCCCATAAATATCGAAGGACTTATGGCTCAAAGTGCACAGCCGCCTTTATCGACAGTTGATCCATCCAGCGTTCCAGACTCTCTGGGTGAAGCATCTGACACCACGCAACACCCTGCGCATGCTGCTGACCCATCTGTACCACAGATTTTCTCTAGGTTGACTGCAGATTTATGTCCGGTACTGGTAGTGCCGC
>AP025057.1:18914630-19054170 GCA_036186865.1 Eustoma russellianum
TCTCATCTCCAATTCTTGCTCTGATTTTGAATATCTTTTTGAGTTGAGAAAAACAAGAAATTCCGCAAAAGAGCCAAACACTCTATTCACCCCCCCTCTAGAGTGTATTTCGGACCTTACAACTCTTCTTTCTTTTTAAAGATCATTCGGTCAGCACTCCACACGGACGTGAAGTACAATTTCCAAACTACTTTAATATATATGTATATATAATACAAAATTTACATCCTTGTGTTCATATATATAATATACGGTCAGCCTTATTTAAAATTCAATTCCTTAAGTGATGCAACCCATGTAAACATTCTACATTCATTCATCCAGTAGTTTTTTTTTTTCTTTTTTTTTCTTTTTTTTTACGTTTATATTCTCCAGATTTTTATTATTTTTAAAACCCAATAAGTAATATAAATCTTACATATTCCTAGATGTTTTCAATTCTCTTCAAGCCATTAACGGACAATGACAATCACCAAAAGAAATGCTATGTATCATGCATATACAAACTGGCGGCACCTATACTATACGTACATATATATTCAACATCTTTAAACAATTACCATGAGATGAAGATTTAATCTTGTATATAAATCAAACACTAACCAGTGGCGGCCACCATCAAACACAAATATATCTAAACACAGCACACACACCCAAAATTATACATATACCAACTAATGTATGAATGTGCATATACAAATATATTATCCGAATTTGATGTAAACAATATACATAAATTTTTTTTACAAATTCATAGTAATACATCAAAATTACTTACCTTTAATGTTCTATATTATACCGTGAATAGATTCAGAATGGGTTGAAGATAATTTCTCTTTTCCTCCAAAATTGATCTCGGCAGTAGGGGAAAGGATTTGCAGAGTGAAGGCTTTCCTTTGTTCTTGGTGTTATTACTTTTTCTTTGAGACAAACGGCAGGCGAATGTGAATATAACAAGAAGAAATTTTTTTTTTTTTAAATTTACTGAGGATAAGTTAAACGTGGGGAAGTAAATGGGGCATAATTCTGGGGTGGGATTTTAATGGGGGTTGAATAACCCCCGCAACTTGTGCCGTTACCTTTTTCTTTTCTCTTTTTTTTTGCATTTTTTTTTATTTTTACGCGGATATAACACATGCATCTATGTCAACATCCTCATCTCTGTCACTTTCATCTTCTGCGACTGTGTGCTCATTATGGCCCTGCAGTCTGTTCCATATAACATTACCGACCGCACCGCCATCCTATAAAAATTTTCCTTTAATTTACTTGGAAAATTCTTATCACATAGCACCCTTGAGGTCGCCCTCCACCTACAATAACTTTCTTAAACTCGATGTGCTACATCACTATCTATGTCCCCATCCTGATGTACAAATGATCTTAGGTACTTGAACTTATTTACTTGTGATAACACTTGACCCTCGATGATGACCTGAGTATTCTCATCGTTGGATGCGCCGCTGAAGTCGCAGTGCAGATACTCGGTCATAGAACGACTAATCCTTACATATTTTCTCTCTAAAGCACATCTCCACAGCTCTAATTTCATACTCAGAGTATATCTATTCTCTACGACTAATACAATATTGTCAACAAAATACATACACCACGGAACTGTCTCCTAGATCGGTTTTGACAACTCGTCGGAGACAATTGTAAAAAAAAATCCATATTCCTATAAAGGAACGAAATGTTGTTTTTGTCCCATCATATATATCTTTATTATGACTATATATTTCATACTACCAAACCCAATTTCGGTATAATGGTGAAAGTCAATAAGAAAGTCACGAAAGCCCTAGTATAAATATAAGTGCAACAGCAGCTTAGGGTTCACACTACTTGATCTTATCCGAGCGGGAGGGTGGCGATGGGGGCGAATGGTTGCAGTGGTGCCGAGAGAAGACGAGCCACCGGCTCCGCAATCTTTGTGGAGTTGCTGGAGGTTCTTTCTCTCTGTTTCCGCTACTCCATTGCTGCATTTTCTCCACCTTCACTGCGATGAAGACTGCTCGCCGGTCGGAGCCTATTCTATGGCAATGAGTATAGGCGGGCTTATCCAAATAAAACTTTGACTTCTTTTCAATTCTATCTGCCTATTTTTCCCCCAATTTGGTGCATGTGTCCTGTAAATTAGCTGATTACTGTATGATTTTTTCAGTTAATTTTTATGCATTTTTTAATTTGATTTTTGGGTGCGTCTTTGGTTGATATAGTTGCTTATTTGCCGGTTAAGCAAACTAATTTGATTGCCCAAAGGGAAAAGTAAAAATAAATATTAAAATTTCACTTAATTAATGGTCATGAGAAGTTTGAATTTTTCCTTGTTTAGTGTACGCTAGTCCATTTTGTGCCTATTTTTTTAGTAGGATATGATTCTTTGTCAATTTTTTTCTTTTTAGCGCATTCTACATGTTTGATTCTTTGTCTCAAAAATGGGAAAGAAGCCTGGACGATTTCACCTTTGAACTTTTGTGCAACTATTGCATAAAGTGTAATTTTCTTTTGATTCTGTACAGTTCTATTGATTTTGTCTAATTTGACAAATGACCTCTTATATATGTGATATAGTGTTCATCTTGTAGCGTTTACGTTGGCTGGATTTTTGTCTTTCTTGGCAGTCCTTTTTGTTGTTTTCTTCTTGAAGGCATATGTGTGCTCGGTGAAACTTATGGATAAACATGTGGCAAGATTAAGATGGCATTGCCAAGCATCATGAAACAATTTGGCTTTTTTGCTGGAGGATGCTTCTTACACGTCATGATTTTCTTACAAAAATAAAAATTGCTTACAAAAAATACTTGTCATGATTGCAGAAACCAAGCATATGGAGCATGCTGAAGGGGCCTATGTGGTTGTGCCATCAAGAGAATGGAAGAAGGACAACGGAAGCTCCTCATGACATCCTTTCTGTAAATCTGACTGTTCAAAGCCTCCTGCATTAAGCATCCAAAGACCAACGTCTGGCTTTCTTGAGGGTTGAGACTGAATTTTGTAATCTCAGCTGAAAATGGCTGAGAGCGTAGGATGAATTATGCAGCAAGCCGATCATTATGGCAAAGAAACTTGAGATGCTGCTAGGGAGCAGAATTTACCACTGTGGATGAATCATCTGGAAGTAGTGGCATAGGATAAATTATGTTGCCTTAAGTACATTTCTTGGATTAATTAACATGTGTGATGTTTGTTGTTTATAATATGAATGTGCTACACTTCTTAATTGGACCTGTGATTTAGCTCACTAAGAAATTGAGCTTGACCAGTGTAGTTTCTTTCATTATATAATGCAAGTTTTGGTTTGATTTCTAATGTGTAAGAGTAAAGATTCAGATCTTTTTCATCTTTAACAGGACTTTGTACTGAATGTCTTCTCAACTAATTTGCTGATTGAGAACAGGCCTTGTGGAAGCAACAAATTGCATAGTTTCCCGAGCAATTATTCAAAATGGTGTACCTTTTTTTCTTTCCTTTCTCCGAGGGAGCGGGATCCCCTGACCCCCGAGCGCCTCACCCCCCTCGCGCCCGCCCGTCACGTGACACACAGGGGATGATGAGGCTGAATGGGGTCACCCGCATCCAGTCTCACCACCCCTGTGTGCCACGTGTCATTTAATATCCCTAAAGGGGGTCAGACGATCTGAACCCGGACCATATAGCAAAGCATTAAAGGTCTGTTAGCATAGAATAGACATGCACTCTTGAGTTGACATAACTGTAGTCTCTAGGGGAGGACATCAACCAACACTAGGATTGTAAAACCAACCAAAAAATGAAGGGATAACATCCCATATGGAGAGCTCTTTGCCTTCTGATGGCAGGAATAACAACATAATTCCATTGCCAGAAGCTCCCGCCTATAGTGGAGTATGTGGTGGTTTGATGTATGCAAACATTTTCATGTATTAGAAATACACAGAGGTTGTTTTCCGTATATGACAGGAAGTTTATGCTAATATGTCAAAAGACATGAATAATGTTCTGTATACAGCTAGATGACCTCAAGAGTAACACAAAAAGGCTTGCCAACAGCCTAATGGTTAGGGGGAAGCTTCATAATCTAAAATTGTGCTCCTGAAAAGGTTTGGCCATAAGTCCATTTTGAAGGTATTACATTGTTGGAGACAACGGATTTCCCATCACTTGTAGTGACCTTGAAGGAGAGTGTTTGGCCATCAAGGTTGGCATTGTTTTGCCAGTTCTGGCCCCAATTGCGCGACATCGATAGCCATCCGTTCCCTGAGCCCTTGACAGATACAGAAACAACATCACCAGCTCCCCCAACATTGGTTATCAACACAAGGTTGAAGTAGGAGTGCCCATTTATTGTGAATCTTATTCCTCCTCTCTTTTTGCAAGCTATCCTGCAAGTTCAGGTAAATGGGGTTTAGTTTTTCAGATTTCTCGGCTAAAACAACCACCTTAACAGATTTTGTACTTAATCCTCTTAACACAATCAGCCAACAAAACAAGTACTAAGAGATTTCAAAGTCATTTATAACAAACAAGCACGAGGCAAAGGATGATTATTAAGAGTGAACAAATTATCCATTCTGTGTCTAGCTGCTTCATTTATTTATTTGCATACTTTTAAAATGGTATGAAATGTCAAAATGCACTTGAGGAGTAATCATCAGTTCAACCGAATCTCATAGTCACTGCTATAATCCTCCCAGGACAAGCCAAAGTAAAGCCTTTCTTGAAACTTGGTTCATGTAAATCTTGGAGCAAAAAGGCGAAATCCATCGCCTTGATGTCTCACCTCCTCAGTCCCAAGGAGCATTGTGGATGATGCAAATCAAGAGCCCAGCGGCCTTCTAGGTTGGGTGAGGAATTACGCAGTGACCCACATAATGTGTCCCCCGCAAACCAAGCCTTTGGCCTAGCAGTAGTGGAACACCCACACTGTGCGTGTCTCTGGATTCGCACTCTCTCTGGATTCGCACTCTTGACCTCTTGGAGTAAATCCCAACCTGAGTACCAACTGATCAACACGTTTATTTTGTACATACATCATCTGCTTCTTTATTTCAACCATATTGTGTGACCCCTACTGATCAACACGTTTATCATTTCCTCTACCCCTGATATTATGATTTTGATCTCATGATTATACATTAGCCCAGAAACCAAATCAAAATCTTAAATCTAAAAGGCACCAAAAAGAAAAAATGAAAAGAAGAAGAAGATGATGATGAAAAAAGCTCATTACCTTCTATACTGGACAGGGACTATTCCAGCTTTGTACTGAGCCATCTGCAGGAAAATTGGCTGAGAAAGATCAAAGTGCTTTAGTGGAGGATTACACCACCCTCCATTATCATTTGGAAGAGCACTGTTTGGTGGGCAGAAGTTTGTAGCAGTGACCTTGATGGATCCAGAGAGACACCATTTAGCATCATTCACACATTTGATCTCAAAACATGCTCCACAAGACTGTCCATTATTGAAAAGAGCTGTACTTAATGCAGCTGTGTTTGTACCATAACCTTGGCTGTACAAATTTCCATATCCACAAGCTCCACCTGAATCAGAATAACGAAAATTCATTAGTCCTAGGATATAATAAGGAAAAAAACATATTCTTGTTGGAAATTCTCTGTTGGGGGGGGGGGGGGGTTGGTTGGCCAGTTCTTGTTCAAGAACATACCCATTGTGCCTGATGCATCAGCACCTCCATAAAATGTTGCATGTGCATCAGTCCATGATGTATCAGCTTCAGCATCTACAGCTCTTTGGATGATGATTGCCGTAGATAACAAACAAAATAGAAAGACTTCCATTCAAAGATTCGCCTATGAAAGTATATCCCAATAATGATGATTTATTAGCTATGAGCTAAGGAGAATTTAGGAGTTGATATTATTTGTACTAGAACTCAGAGGGGAATAAGCGGTTAGCACTTAGCAGCACGCACCACTGTCAAATAGTATGAATTCTTTGTTTTTGTAGACTTAGAGCAGGCCGTTTATGATCCCAATGTCTATTAAGATATGATTAATAATTTTTTAAGAAAAAGCAATGTCTCGGTGAGGACCGCTGCATCTGCGGAGCTTGGATGAAGTGTCAAATAAGCAAGGGTTCCTGTTGCATGCTTCAAATATGGCGAAAATTGAGCTATGACCACTGTATCTCCTAGAGAATTCGGATGCAATGAAAAATAAGCAAGAGCTTTTATACTGTAAGTTACATACTAAGAGCAAAAAAATGCCAAGTTATGTGGGAATATTGTACTAGGAACATAGAATATTAAAACTCTAATAGAGAAGATAATAGAGATAGTGGACAAGATGATAAGCAGAAAAGTAAATATTTTATGATTGCAAGCGACAAAGTGGATATGTGAGAGAGCTAGGATGTTGGACAAGTATGGAATTAAACTTTGGTACACGGGAAAGAATAAGACAAAAAATGTAATTAGAGTTATTATAGATGCCTCATTAAGAGATGAAAGTATGTGTTATTAGAAACGAAGATAGAATTATAGCCCTTAAGTTGGTGTGAGAAAAGAAACAATCAATATTATTAGCATATATGTCCATCAAGTGGTTTAAAGGAGGCTATAAAGATTTATTTTTAGGAAAATTTAGAAGACGTGGTTCGTGAAATTTCAATAGGTGAGAAGATCTTTATTGAAGAAGATTTAAATGAACATTTAGCTAATGAAAATAAGAATTACAATGACGTACACAGTGGATTTGGTTTTGAACATAAAAATGATGAAGATAGATAAATTTTGGATTGTAATAGTATTTTTCTAAAAAAGATATGAACACTTGATTGCATTTAAAACTAGACTAAATAAGTCACATATAGACTATTTCATGACTCGGAGAAGATATAGAATTGCTTCTGAGGATTGTAAAGTGATCTAACAGAAAAGTTTAACAATGAAATAACATCTTGTAATGTCGAATGTCCGTATCTGACATAGAAGATTGAGAAAATAAAGGCATATAGAACCCAATATAAAATGGTGGAATTCAAAGAAGTTAAGCAAGCAGATTTTAAAAAGTAATATTAAAGCAAAAGTTCTTAAGAAATTCAAATGGCGATACAAATGAACAGTGAGAGGATGTAGCGTTAAAGATAATGAAAGTAGCAAGAAATTTACTTGAGAGCCAAAAGGTCAAGCACTTGCAAGTAAGAAATATTGGTGGTGCAAAATAAAAAGTGCAAGACAAAGTAAAAACCAGTAAAACTAGTTACAAGGCACTTCAACTTTGCAGAAATCAAGAGATTGAGAAAAATATAGACATGCTAAGAAAGAAGCTAAACAGACCATAAGTGAAGCCAAATCAAAGGCATTTGAAGCTTTTTATAAGTGGTCGGACACGAAAAAAGATGTATTTAAAATTGTCAGAGCGAGAGAAAGAAAGACAAGAGATTTGACTTAAGCTAAATGCATTGAAGACAAAGATAACAAGATTTTAGTAGAGCAAAGGGTAATAAAAGATAGATGGAGACAATAGTTTGATAAAATTTTTAATGAATCAGGGGGAGATGAACTCCTATTGAGTGAGTTACGTGATTTTAAAGAGGATAGAAACATAACACATAGTAGAAGAATTCGATTGCAAGAGGTAGACAATACTTTGAAAAGAATAAAAAATTGTAAAGCGATTGGACCCGACATTATTTTCATTGAGCCTCGGAAATGCCTAGAGAAAAAATATAATATGTGGCTCACAAATCTTTTTAACAAGATTATGAAGACCCACCTCTGTATAAAAGCAAACGAGACGTACAAGATTGTGCAAATTGTAGAGGAATTAAGTTAATGAGCCACACAATGAAGCTCTAGGAGCGAGTAATTGAGAAAAGACTTCACAAAGAGACTAGTGTATTTGAAAATCATGCGGGGAAGGTCAACAATGTAAGCTATTCATCGTTTGAGAAGATTGATAAGAAGGTATCAAGAGAAGAACCAGGATTTGCATATAGTTTTCATTGACTTAAGAAAGACATATGATAAAGTTTGACGAGAAAATCTATGGAGAGTGCTTGAAAAGAAAATTGTTATAGTAGTATATATTGAAATTATTAAAAACATGTATAAGAACATGATGACAAACACAAAGATTCCAGGAAGGCTAAGACTAGAGTTCTCAATTACAGTTATTTTACACCAAGGATTTGTGTTATGACCATATTTATTTGCTTTAATTATAGATGAGACCATTCGACACATTTAAGATAAAGTTTTGTGGGCATGTTATTTAAGATGACATTGCATTGATGGATGAAACTAGTGAAGGAGTCAATGCTAAACTGGAATATTGCCGTGAGACACTAGATGAGAAAACGACTTCAAATTGAGGTGAAAGTAGACATAGTATATGAAACTTAAATTTAGCAACAAATGGATGACCTTGAAATCCTATGTGAAATCTGAAGACCAAGAGATTCACATGAGCGAGAATTTTAGGTACTAAGGATCTATACTATAGAAAGACGGAAGAATTGACAAGGAGGTAAATCGTAAGGTACAGACTGTGTGGTTAAAGTGGAGAAGTGTGTTAGGTCTACTATGTGATTGAAAAGTTTCTTTAAAGTTTAAAGGAAAGTTTTACAGGGGAACAGTACGATCTACACTGCTGTGTGAGTCTGAATGTTGGACAGTCTGTTACGAGCATGAACGAAGGATGCAGGTGGCGGAAATAAGAATGTTAAAATGTATGTGTAGACATATAAATAATGATAAAATAAGAAATGAATATATAAGGAAAAAGGTTGGCGTGACTCATATAGATAAGAAGATGAGAGAGTAATGTCATTCAGATGCGTCTGTAAGGCGATACGAGACAATAAATAAGGTGCATGTTAAACATGAGAGAACGCGACCAAAGAAGACATGGAGAGAGACGATACGAGGAATATGACTTATATGACAATTGGAGAGGACATTGTTAGGGATAGAGCACAGTGGAGACAGTTAATTCACGTAACCGATGTCATGTAGAGTGTATAAGCTCTAAGTGATTTAGGTACTTAAACGGGGAATCATGGTTGAGATGATATGACATTTTTGAAAGAAACATATTCTAAAAGCGCATATTATGCGTTGCGTATTAGGAGACATACAAGGAATGTATGATTTAATCTACGACTCAAAAAATATGAAATACAAAAAAATAAATAAAACAAGAGAAGCAATTAATATATATATATATATATATATATATATATATATATATATATATATATATAACAGGTCCCATGTAGTAGAAAAAAAAGCTTAAGTGTTGTTTTCGTTGTCGTCGTCTCAATCGATTATTGAATTATACTGTATCTATCAGCAGTTGTATATTTTTGAAAGAGCACAGCATTTCTTTACGCGTAATATTGTTAACTGATTGTTCTTCTTTTTTGATTTTTCAGTTGGAATGAATCGAGTGTTTAATAATTAATAGACACAAAATATGATAAGCCCGAAGTAAATTTTTGGCAATTTCTTCCTGTAAGAAACGAAGGATTATGTACCTTGGACTGCAAACTTCTTCAGAATTATTAATTTTTTCGTAATGACGGCTTACCAGCGTTCTAATTATAGTTTTGTTTTTAAAATATTAAAGTTAAGCACATCCTGCAATGGAAAGTTTAACTTATCATTTCTTTTCTTTTATATTTTTACCAGACAAAGAAAAATATTCATGTAAAATAATAAAATATTTATAAAAAAAGATTTATCGTATTAAAGAAACACATTATAATGATTAAAAGTAGTATTAGATAATTGGTTGTACTAGGTGTATCGTGTTAGATGATTTAATCGTAAAATATAAAAATTGTATATGTCCAAATAGTTTACATAATAATTGTAATAGTTTCACAAGGAAGCTTAAATGAGCAATGAGGTTGCCTTAGATGGCATTTGGAATAGCTTAACAAACTGTTTATAAGCAAAAATTTTAGTGATGATAGCTGATATGGTCTTGGATTCAAGTCCCACACATGCAAGCGTTCTCAATTTCTATACCGGTAACTCTAGGTTGAGATTCTTTCATCCACAATTCTCTCACCCCCTTGTCACCGTACGACACGTGTTCTTTACCCTTTTTATACACCCATTCTTGCACATCTCTCATCTAGGCTCACCACCCTTCCTGCTGCCATGTGTCACGTGGTGAGAAGGGGATGGAGAAATTGTGAGTGAGGAGATTCCAACCCGGTAACTTTTCACTTAGTAGTGTTATATATATATATATATATATATATATATATATATATATATATATATATATATATGTATGTATGTATGTATGTATGTATGCACGCATGCATGTATGTGTGTGTATATATATATGTATGTATAAAGAAAAAACATACTAAACGATTATGATTACGTCTTCGTGAAAAAAAATTAAAAAATTACTGCGTCAATCCAGTCAGCATATAATTTTGCAGATACTAACAAGGCCAACATGACGAAAACTAGTATTATTATTTTTACTTGAATGGGCCATACCGCGTGGAAAACAATTTTCTTTGAGTACTTTGGTCAGATAAAACTAGGATTTTTTTTAGATAATATCTATGGTCGTAAAAATACAAATAATCCAACAATATACTTTTTTGTTATGGATATACTGGAATATCAAGGATAAACAGATGTTGATATACATTGTAGAGATAGACATTATAGTAGATGTGGATATCCAAAGTATTACGTATCTCTTTTGTATATCAGATTAGATGTAGATATTCAAAAGGGTTTGTCCAAATTTATCTTCACAGTCCTATAAATAGGACCACATATCATATATGAAAGACATACCTTTGAGATACAAATTTCTCTTGTTTCTCTTTTCTCTTTAATATACTTGCTTGAGTTTATAACACGTTATCAGCACGATAACTCTTCAAGTCTTCACTGTGAGTTCATCTCTTTTCTTGTTTGCTTAATCGGTTGTTTAGACGATATCTTCTTAGCATAGTTTTTGTTCATGTATCCTTCACTGTTGCTATTCATATTACAGTCATCCAACGTATGTGCTAATTACAAAGTTCCAGTAAACTAAATTGTAAAAGAAATTGATAGACGAAATGCTTTAGAAATGTAGCTGCATTTACGTGTCTTCTGTTGCTCATCACAATAGTCATACGATTCACGCTTCCGTCTATGTAATATAAAGTTTTGATATACCTGAAGTATATCAATGTCACTATTTATATTTGTCATACCTAAGTATGAATGATTATCATGCCTGAAGCATGACATGACTAAATAAGCGACATGCCCGAAGTATGAATAGTTGTTATGCCTGAAGCATAAATCATTGTCATGAATAGTTATCATGCCTATTAGCATGGATAATTAGATATACCTGAAGTATAAACAAATGATTGAACATTGACATGCCTGATGCATGTATTGTGCTCTTTTCAGTTTGCTTGTAGTACTCATTCATTTGAGAAAATTTTGTTGGAAATATAGGATGAGAATATGGAAATCACAAAAACACAAAGCCGAGACGTGACAAACTAGTCACTGTCCTTAAAGCAATTTTGCTCCTACCAAAGAGTAAGGTAGTCTTCAAGCAAATGCTTTCCAGGATATAACGGCTGCCTTTCTTCCCTTTGCTCTAGAGGAGAAAGACTGAACTTGATAGTTGAAGGTAATGAAAGAGAAGAAGAAGATGCAGAGAATTGCTGAGATTTTCTTAGTTTTGCAAAAGTGAAATTGTATATTGTGGAAATACCAAGATCTCCTATTTATAGATCTTGGGGTATGTTTAAAACCCTTTTTAAAACAAGTCTCAGCCTCATTTCAACCTCCAAGAGCCGTTGATTACCGTTCATAGGCGAAGAGATATGAATCTTGGATCAAAAGCTGCAATTCCTGGTGAAAAATTCTGTCCGTTGGCACATCAATTGATCACATCGATCGATCGATGTCACTTCGATCGATCGATGTGATCGATCGAAGTCAGACAGAGACTTCACTTTCCATTCTGTCCTACATCGATCGATCGATGTCACATAGATCGATCGATGTGATCGATCTATGTTGGACAGAATGCTTCCAGGCTTTCTACGTACCACATCGATCGATCGAAGTACTCATCGATCGATCGATGTCTCCAACGTTGATCGATCCAAGTCCTGCAGAATACTTCAAACTCTTAAACAACCTCATATACTCTTTATATAAGTTTGGAGCACTAAGAAGAAGTACTTTAACGTACTTTTACAACAATCCCTCATATGATCCAAACTTATATACAAGCCTTCCATATGATAGTCAACGGAATTCTTCTCCATCAAAATAAGATGATGAAACATAACGGAGTAGTGACAATCGTCTTGAACTATCCGGTAGTACATTTGAAGATATATAAACGGAAATAGGGTGACAATCGTCTTGAACCACATATTCCACTACTGTTTATATGATCATACAAATGACATATCAACATCTAACTTCATACAAGTTCGCGGTGTGGTGCATTAATGGCCCTGCACCCAATCCCAGAATTCATAAGCGCTCTAGAGAGTTTTCCAGGCTCTCATAGGAAGCGGCCCTACTTCCACACTTATATAGGTGATATTCATCAAGTGTGTACTGTAACACACCACCATTTATAATGGCTATGAATCATCCATTAAGAGACTCAAATCCCACCCTCAAATATGCAGTAAGTACTATCCACATATACATCAACATAAGAAAGGACAAACTCAATAGTACTTTATAGAATTCTTCTATGACGTGTTCTTACCACATTGAACTCTGTTTGTAGGATCTCTACTAATTGTGAGTTGGGTTCCTGTCATAGAGAATTCACATCCAACGGAACAAGTCCCATTCCTCTCGATTCCTTAAGAACCATTTTTCGGTTCAAACCTTTAGTTAAGGGATCAGCCAGGTTCAACTCGGTTTTTATGTATTCCAAGTTAACCACCCCAGAACTAATCAAGTCACGCACAATATTGTGCCTCAAGCGGATGTGCCGGCTCTTTCCATTATATATTTTGTTCCTCGCTCGAGCAATAGCTGCCTGTGAGTCACAATGAACAAATACAGACGGCATAGGCTTAGTCCACAAAGGAATATCAACAAGTAAATTCCTTAACCATTCCGCCTCTGAACAAGCGAGTTCTAAAGCAACAAACTCAGATTCCATTGTCGATTTAGCTTTACATGTTTGTTTAGAGGATTTCCATGAAATAGCACCACCACCCAAAGTAAATACATACCTGCTGGTAGAGTTTATTTCATCGTTATCTGTGACCCAATTAGCGTCACAATAACCTTCTAAGACTGCAGGACTTCCGGTAAACGTAAGTCCTAAGTCCATAGTTCCCCTTAGATATCTCAATAGTCGTTTCAAAGCATCCCAATGCTCTTTACTTGGACTATGAGTATATCTAGCTAACCGACTTACCGAATGTGCAATATCTGGCCTAGTGCAATTCATGAGGTACATAACACTACCAATGATCTTTGCATACTTGCCCTGAGACACACCATCATGTTTATTCTTTTCTAACCTTATGGATGCATCATATGGAGTACTAACGGGTTTGAGATCGAAATGATTAAACTTTCTCAAAATCTTTTCAACGTAATGAGATTGAGAAAGCATATAACCCCCACATTTTTCTATCAATCTAAGACCAAGAATTAAATCCACTTTTCCCATGTCTTTCATTTCAAAAACTGAGGACTCGTACCAAAGATTAACAAGTCATCAACATATAAGCAAACAATAACACCGTCAAGATTTTCAAACTTACTGTAAATGCATCTACCACTTTCATTTACAATATACCCATTAGACAACATGGCATTATCAAACTTCTCATGCCACTGCTTAGGCGCTTGTTTTAAACCATATAAAGACTTCTTCAACCTACAAACCTTATATTCTTGTCCTTTAGCTATCATCCCTTCGGGTTGCTTCATGTAAATTTCTTCTTCTAAATCTCCATTTAGAAATGCTGTTTTAACATCCATTTGATGTACAACTAAATTATAAATAGAAGCTAATGCTATTAACACTCTAATGGACATAATCCTAGCAACTGGAGAATAGGTATCAAAGAAATCTATTCCTTCCTGTTGGGTAAACCCTTTAGCCACTAGCCTAGCCTTAAACTTATCAATTGTTCCGTCTGCCTTTAGTTTCTTTTTAAAGACCCACTTACAACTAATAGGTTTACAACCTCTAGGCAAGTCTACGAGTTCCCAAGCATTGTTGCTAAGTATAGACTCAAGTTCACTATTGATAGCTTCTTTCCAAAACTTAGAGTCTATAGACATTACTGCTTCTTGATACGTCGTAGGGTCATTTTCTAAAATAAAAGCAGTAACAAAATCATTACCAAAGGACTTTTCTACTCTTTTCCTCTTACTTCTTCTAGGTGAAGCATCATCGTTAGTCGGTTTGCTAGACTCACCTTTTTCATAACCCGAACTAACTAATGACTCTTTCTTCATAGGAAAAATATGCTCAAAAAACTCAGCATTCTTAGATTCAATGATGGAATCACTATCCAACAACATGAACCTATATGCAGCACTATTTTGAGCATATCCTATGAAAACGCAATCATTAGTCCTAGGACCAATTTTACTTCTTTTGAACTCTGGTATACCAACCTTGGCTAAGCACTCCCACACTTAAAAGTAATTCAAGTTAGGTTCATAACCTCTCCAAAGTTCATAAGGAGTTTTATTGGTCTTCTTATGTGTGATTCTATTCAAGATATGACATGCCGAAAGGATTGCCTTTCCCCACATATTGTTAGGCAAACCTGAACTTATAAGCATGACATTCATCATATCCTTAAGTGTTCTATTTTTCCTTTCAGCGACTCCGTTAGATTGAGGAGTGTAAGGCGGTTTGAACTCATGTATAATACCATTATCTTCACAAAACCTTTGTAAAGATAACACACTATACTCACCTCCTCTATCTGACCTCAACCTCTTAATCTTTCTATCTAGTTGATTTTCAACTTCATTTTTATACCTGATGAACATGCTTTCAGATTCATCTTTATGTGCTAACAAATAAACTCTAGTGATTCTAGAAAAAGCATCAATAAAAGTTATGTAGTACTTTTTACCACCTTTACTTGTACACCCTCTAAATTCACCAAGATCACTATGTATGAGTTTTAACTTATCGGTTGTTCTTTCAACAGACTTAAATGACTTCTTGTGATGTTTTGCTTCTACACAAAACTCACACTTTCCAAAGTCATTTTCACATGCATATGAAATTAAGTTGGTGAATTTTAATCTTTTCAACGCATCCTTGTTAACATGTCCTAGTCTTGCATGCCAAATATCAAAGGAATCAACAACATAAGCAGAACTGGATGCATTCTTATTATTCACAGTACAAACGGCATCCAAAACAAGTAGACCCCTGGAGCAATATCCTTTCCCGACAAACTCCCCATTCCTAGAAAGTATAAGCTTATCAGACTCAATAACAAGTTTAATATTAGCCTTGTTCAGTAGTACTCCGGAAATCAAGTTCCTACGCATTGCAGGAACATGCAGCACATTGTTTAACTCCAGTCTCTTGCTAGAAGTCAACTTGAGGAGCACCTTTCCTTTACCAAGAACCTTGATACCATGTGCATCACCCAAGAAGACTTGCTCGCCATCATCTATTTCTTGATATTCAAAAATAGATCCTTACTGGTGGTAATGTGCTTGGTAACCCCAGTGTCTACCACCCATTCTGAAGCACCACTGACAAGGTTTACCTCGGATAAGACGACCGCAACAATAACTTCGTCGTTTGTCTTTGAGGACTCCACTAGATGTACTTGATTGCTAGGTTGGCCTTTCCGTTGGTTGCACCTGGCTGCTCTATGCCCCAGCTTTCTGCACACTTAGCATGCGCCTTTCATCTTTTTCTGTCCTTGTCCCTGCACAAATATCTTACCTTTGCCATTGTGCTGAGTCTTTTGCTTCTTGGGTTTGTGCTCCACCACATTGGCTTGAGAGTTCCTTTCATCATTTTGCTTGTCATCCAGCCTATTATTTTCTTCAATACGAATATGCTTGATGTCTCCATCCATGGTTAACTTTGCATCGTCATGTTTTCCTCTCTTCTTGTACTTGCTCCAAGAAGATGGGAGTTTTTCCAGCAAGGAGGCTGCTTGAAAGGTCTCATCAACCTTGATTCCTTCTTTCTCCATGTTATCCACCAATTGTTGATATTGGTGGATTTGATCATTGATCGGTATGTGGTCCACCATTTGGAACTTCAGAAACTCGCTGACCACATACTTTCTTTTGCCAACATCTTCAGAACCATATTTGTTCTGAAGTGCTGTCCAAATGTCCTTTGCTGACGGAAATTTGACATAAATGTCAAATAAAGAGTTAGAGAGGAAGTGTAGAATATGTCATCTACATGTTGTATTGTCAGCATCATACTTTTTGCCTTCTGTTTCATCTGATGGTCTGTCTTTGGTTAGCACATACGAAACACAAATCATATCCAAGAAGAACAACACCTTTGCTGCCCAACGCTTGAAGAATTTGCCATTGAATGGCTCCATCTTTGACATGTCAGGAACTGGTGCTTGTCTTGTTGCCATATCCTCAAACACAAAATTGCTTTATGATTGTTGGAAATATAGGATGAGAATATGGAAATCACAAAAACACAAACCCGAGACGTGACAAACTAGTCACTGTCCTTAAAGCAATTTTGCTCCTACCAAAGAGCAAGGTAGTCTTTAAGCAAATGCTTCCCAGGATAAAACGGCTGTCTTTCTTCCCTTTGCTCTAGAGGAGAAAGACTGAACTTGATAGTTGAAGGTAATGAAAGAGAAGAAGAAGATGCAGAGAATTGCTGAGATTTTCTTAGTTTTGCAAAAGTGAAATTGTATATTGTGGAAATACCAAGATCTCCTATTTATAGATCTTAGGGTATGTTTAAAACCCTTTTTTAAACAAGTCTCAGCCTCATTTCAACCTCCAAGATCCGTTAATTACCGTTCATAGGCAAAGAGATATGAATCTTGGATCAAAAGCTGCAACTCCTGGTGAAAAATTCTGTCCGTTGGCACATCGATCGATCGATGTCACTTCGATCGATCGATGTGATCGATCGAAGTCGGACAGAGACTTCACTTTCCATTCTGTCCTACATCGATCGATCACATCGATCACATCGACCGATCGATGTGATCGATCTATGTTGGACACAATGCTTCCAGGCTTGCTACGTGCCACATCGATCGATCGAAGTACTCATCGATCGATCGATGTCTCCCACGTTGATCGATCCAAGTCCTACAGAATACTTCAAACTCTTAAACAACCCCATATACTCTTTATATAAGTTTGGAGCACTAAGAAGAAGTACTTTAACGTACTTTTCCAACAAATTTGTCTGCTCCTTGAATTTTGATTAGAAATGCTTTTGGCTTCCGATATGATCTTTTCTTAATAAAAGATTGATGCACCAACAGCTTACTAATTTCCTTTGGACATCTCTTTGGTATGAGGACAATAAATTTTCGGGACTCTTTCTGTGTGTTTGTTTTTGGGGACAGTGATGTTAGGGTAAATTGGCTGCTTTGTTACGTATTGCTAATAATTTATTGGTGTTGTGGCTTTACTTAGATATTGATCTGGAATAAATTACTGACGTTATGTTCTGTCAATCAATTAAATGTTATCATGCCCGAAGCATGAATCATTTAACATGATCGAAGCATTGATTGTTATCATGCCCGAAGCATGAATCGTTTTATCATGTCCGAAGCATTAATTGTTATCATGCGTGAAACATTAATTGTTATCATGCCCGAAACATGAATCGTTTTATCATGTTCGAATCATGAATTGTTAACATGCCAGAAGCATTAATTGTTAACATGCCAGAAGCATCAATTGTTATCTTGTCATATATACAATTTCTATTTATTATATTTTATTAGTATGATTTTATCTATTTATTATACCTGAAGCATCTTATGCCTGAAGCATATAACTCAAACTTGTAGCTTTGAGTGGATATATCATTTTATGATATATTTGATTTATGCATACTCAGACACAACTCAGAAAGCAATCAGGTTTCATTTTTCTTATATTCATATTTTTGTGTCATATCGGAAGAAATTGTGTCATGTTTTGCTTGCATATTTGTTCCGATTGTGATTGTTGAATATCTCGTCCCTTTTCATGCCTCTGTCCCTATGAATGAAGCCATCTGATTATGATGAGTTTATACTGATACATATGAACGTGTTATCTAGCCAAAATTTTTGTATGCACGACATCATTTTATTTTTTTTTAAAAAAGAGGCTAGTTTCCATACTGGATTTTATTTTTTTCTCTGTTTTTATTTCTTTTATTTAATTTGGACACCATCATACGCGCATTTTAATGGTAGGGAAGTCGTTTGTCTCATGGCGTGACTGCTTTCAGTCTCTACCAATATGGTCAATAAACGTGTCGACATAACTATAATTTACTACTGTGTTTTTATTTCTGTTTTAAACATATATGTAGACATGTACACACTTTATAAAGATAAAAGTTTCACAAAACGCACATAGGAGGAAAATCTTTATATGATACGATCACATATATGTTTTCTTTTGATTCTGTTGTTAATTTGCAAATATATTGCGATGAGATGGACTGGAATTGTAAGTAAGAATAATAGTTTTGTTTTAAAAGATTATGAAAAAAAGTATTTGTTTTAAATGATATGATATGGTATAAAATCAAATTATATTATGTTATTAGTTGATGAAACTTTGACTAACATTGCATAATCTTCTTGTGTGTGTTAGAAAATGATAGAGAATCGCTAGTAGAGTCTTTGCCTTTTTTTAGAATTCCTATCCTGAAGTTGCATAATCATTATATTTGTGATTAGTGTGAATTCATGGCCATGCTATAATTCATATGAACTGATACTTACGAATGATGGAAAGTTTATTATGAATATAAAATTAATTGTTTCAGAAAAACTGTTTTGATAAAAACGTTTTCAAGATGTCATGAATGGTATAATTAAATTTGTATTATTATCTCTAATATCAATGGAAACTACCTGATAAAAGTATGATTGATATAAAGTATTGGACATGACCTTATCGCAAAAAAAAAAAGCAATTAATTCAATCTTGATACAAGTTGTAGTGAAAGTCCTATAAAATAGTTATTTTGGAATTTAGTTGTTAACAATGCCGGAAGTATAAGTGGTCAACATGCCAGAAGCATAAGTAGTCGACATGTCGGAAGCATGAGTAGTCAACATACTTGAAGCATGAATAGCGGAATATGTCTGAAGCACAAATAGTTGTCATGCTTGAAGCATGAGTAATGGACATGCGAGAAGCATGAATAATCGACATGCCTAAAGCATGTGTGCCTTTAAATTTACTATCCTTAACTCGACTACGGATTGTTCTATTAAAAATTCTGATTCACGAGATGATAGCATTGGCTCTGTCATTCCTTTTGAATATTACCACATCTATCTTACGAATTAATGTGAAATCATTATATTATTTATTGTATCTAGAATGCCATTTAGATTATGCATTATTTGAAGTATTTTGAATGTTATACTAATCTGTTTTGGATATCAAGTTTATTTGACTCCAAATTTTGTTATTCATGGTATTGATTGAACTCAAATCTTGAAGTGGTAAAATAAGGAAAAGGCTCAAGAAAATGCCAAGGCTATGAAAGATGATGCACCGACTAAACGGACTTGTTATTCATATTGAGCCCAAGGCCAAAGGTCCATACTTGCCACCAAAGAATTTTCTTGATCTTTATCTATACATCCCAGCAGGATGAAGGCATGAGACAACTAGTGCATTTTGCCTAGGTTGGTAACATTACATTAATTAATTATGAATTGTGTTTCCTGAAGAAACACCATTGACTATTTCTGAATTGATATTCCAAAATTAATTTTGATATTAACATATCATCCAAAGTGAATGATATGAGCATATATCCAGTTGACCATAGAATGACACACACAATGGGTTCTAGAAGAGTTCTAATTGGCAAAAGCAAATGTTAGTACCAATTCGAGTACTACCACATTGATCAAGACTCCAGAAGAGCAACCATTTTATTAACGGGTGATACATGTATTGGTTAATATGGCATCATTTCTCACCAAGTCGAAAGGAAACTATTGAGTTTAAAAGATATACGTCTTAATGGCGTTCATATTGAACCATGAATAAGGGGAATATGATATTTTTATAGACAATAATTCAAGCCAGAAGCTTGTTAAAGGAAAACTCCCAATTTTCTCTATGGATTGTATTATGTGACTATACATCCAGTCGAATGTGATATTGTGATGAACCAGAAGTTCGATAATCAAAGTCATTTATGACATAATCGACTTGGTCACCCAGATATAATAGCGATACGTACAATTGTACAACACTCACATGTGCACTCTTTAAAGAACCAGAAGATTCTAGAAACTATTTCATGAACAAAAGGATTAAATTATCTCGTAATTTTGTGTGTGTTGCTTGTTCATGTGAGTTTGTTTTCAAAAAGACTAGTAGCTTGTGCCAAGCTTCTTGCTCAGATTATATGATTATCCGATTAAATTTATTAAGTATTGATAATAAATGTGAATTTATATCCCAAACTTTCAATGATTATTGTATGTCTTGAGATTGGCGTGGAGCATTCAGTTGCAAGTGTGCACACTTAAAATGGCCCAGCAGTGTCATTTATTAAACGTTTACAGCTGATTGCTAGACGTTTGATTTTAAGGACCAATTTATCTACATGAGCTTAGGGACATGCAATTATGCATGCATCATCATTGATTTGGTGAGTTAGTTTTCAGCCATTAGGGGGAGAGAAAATTTCGATTCCTGAAGAACGGCGGGAAATTACATGGAACGTTCCTTCACTATCTCATCTTAACACACGAACAAATCAATGCGAGCAAGAAGTAAAATGATAACAAAATCCCACGTTTTGGCGATGAATACGCCGATTCGACTTGATGTCTCTGAAGGACATGATAATGGTATACCAAAAACAAGTCTAGAACGTGGACGTCCAGTTGGTGTAAAAGATAAAAGCTCTCGAAAGAGAATGATACAAATAATACTCCAGAAGAGAATACTCAACAAGAGATTAGATGTTCACAACTTGAAAGCGCTATACAAATAAGAACTGATCGGTCTAAAAATCAATAAACAAGATACTCCCGAAGAAGCAAGTGAACACAATTTTGAAAAGATCTCTTTGAACTATAAGAGAAAATTGGGATAGACTAATGATCATTATTGATCATGTATTGATTGAAGGATTGCATATGAAATTATAAATCAGGATCCTGAACCAATGTTAACTGAAAAGTGTCGACACAGAAATCATTAGCCAAAATAGAAAGATGCAATCCAAACCCTTGAAGGGAAAGTCGCAAACAATTTGGACCCGTAGTCCAAACCCTTGAAGGGAAAGTCGCATTCATAAATTATTTTGACCTGCAGTTCAAACCCCTGAAGGGATCAAACATATTGGATAAAATTGGGTTTTTGTAGGAAAACGCAACGAGAAAAATGAGGTTGTATGATACAAAGCACGTCTTGTTGCGCAAGGTTTTTCCCAAATACCTAGGCTTGATTATGGTAAAACATATTCCCCGGTTATTGATGCCATAACATTATGATGTCTAATCAGCCTAGCAGTAACTAAAAACCTTGATATGCGGTTAATGGACATGCGTATACTTATATGGATCATTAGATAATGATATTTATATAAAAATCCCAGAAGGATTTAAATTGCCTGCAGCATGTAATCAAAGGATGAATGAACTATACATAATCAAATGATAGAAATCATTGTATGGATTAAAACAATCTGGCATGATATACATGTTGATGATCTAAATCTTGTTGGAACTCCTGAAGAGCTTACTAAAACTTCTAGTTATATCATAAAAGAGTTTGAGATGAAAAACTTCGAGAAGATCAAATGTTCTCTCGGCCTGCAGATCGAGCCTTGAGTAGTCATAGCGTGGTACGATCGAAAGACTCATTTCGACCACCAGATGATAACGAAGAACTATTAGGTCCTGAAGTACCATATCTTAGTGTTGTTGGTGTTTTAAAGTATCTTGTGAATTTCAATACCATATATATATATATATATATATATATCATTTTTAGTGAGTTTATTCAGAAACTATAGTTCAACACCAACACGAAGACATTGAAATGATGTCAAACATATTTTTATCTTTTTGGAACACCATAGGGGTGTTTATACTACTCAAGGAAGGTAGCACCACAATTAGTGGATTATGCTGATGCTGGCTATTTATCTGACTCACATAAGGAAAGACCACAGAATGGATATGTTTTGGTGCGGTCATATTACGCAAATGAGTCAAACAGACAGTAACAACCATCTCTTCATCATTATAAGATTTCGACATGGCATGAAGCATGCTGTGAATACATTAGGTTGAGGTCAATGATTCAGCATATCGAAGGCACCGACAACATTGTTTGAGGATAATGCTAGATGTATTGTTCAAGTTGAAAATGGATACATCAAAGAAGAACAAAGCATATATCACCAAAGTTCCTCTACACTTATGACGTCGAGAAGAATGATGATATTAATATCCAGCAGATACAATCAAGTCAAAAGGTTGCCGACTTGTTCACGAAAGCACTACATTTAAAGAGATGGTCTACAACATTGGAATGCGTCGACTCAAAGATCTCTTGCCAGCATCAGGGGGAGTGTGATTACTATATGCACACTGTACTCTTTTTCCTTCGTCCAAGTTTTTTATCCCACAGGGTTTTTCTTGGCAAGGTTTTAACGAGGCAGTGTATCACACTTACCAATTACTATGAATATGTACTCTTTTTCCTTCGACCAAGTTTTTATCCCACTGGGTTTTTCTTGGCAAGGTTTTAACGAGGCATATTCTATAAAGTTTGGATATCCAAGGGGGAGTGTTATGGATATACTGGAATATCAAGGATAAACATGATGCTGATATACATTGTAGAGATAAACATTATAGTAGATGTGGATATCCAAAGTATTACGTATCTCTTTTGTATATCAGATTAGATGCAGATATTCAAAAGGGTTTGTCCAAGTTTATCTTCACTCCATTGAGTCCTATAAATAGGACCACATATCATATATGAAAGACATACCTTTGAGATACAAATTTCTCTTGTTTCTCTTTTCTCTTTAATATACTTGCTTGAGTTTATAACACTTTAAAGAGTTTTCCATCTTAAAAAATGAGGAGAGCAAAAGATACTAGCTAGATTAAAAACTATTTCTATTAAACTAAGAATTTTTTAAATTTTCAGGACTTAGTGCTCGAACACAATCTTTATGCGTCTTTCGTTTTCAAGTTCAAAGTCGAACAATTGCAAATTCGAGTTGAATTTGAACAGAAGCCTTAACACATTTCGAGCAAACAATTATTATTTCTTACAATTGTATGTAGAAGTAGAAAGTTTCAATTTTAGTTAATATTGTCGGATCAACAATAATTTTTAAACAGGGAAATTACATTTATACCTTCTGTGTTTAGCCGTAATTATCCTTAGACCCTCTCTACTTTAAATTACATCTGGTGTGCTTTCGGACTAGACTGAAAACATAAGTTTTCGGTCAAAATGCATGAAAAAATACGTCCAAAACCAGATGGAGTGTAAATGCAAAATGTTTTAAACCATAAAAGTGTCACGAACTAAATGTCAAACACTGTAAGGTTAAAAGGTGATAATTTTTATTAACTCTGACAAAAAATTTTGATTTCTAATTTAGTCTTAGAACATGAGGACTAACAGTCGAATTTTAAACCAGAGAAATTCTAAAGGTAATTATCTCTTTTAAAAACAATTTCATTCCAATAATTACCAATTTTTAATATTTATATGAAACAAAAATATAATATCGAATCAAATTATAAATGATTTTTATATATATAATTTAAGATGGACGATAAGGTATCTCAGACATGCCAATGAATAAGTCTGCAGCTGCATATTTTGGGTTCTGCCTAAACTTCTAGGTAGGGGGAGTAGGTCTAAAGTAGTTTGTGAATTAATTTGATGAATAGAGTTTTATGTCATATTAGAACTTCCCACATTTGTATAAGTTTTCATTTAAGACTTGGAACTTCCACTATTTATAGAAGTTTGATAATGGACTTGTAAAAATGATTGGGTTTGGCAAGAGGTCAACATGAATTGAATCATATTGAATTAGACTTTGTTTATAGGGCATAGCTCAGTTGCTATTTGGGTTGATATTTGTTTTTAGAGGTCAAGAGTTCTATTCCAGAGACACACATAATGTGCGTGTTCCACTGTCGCTAGGCCGAATGCCTAATTTACGGGAGACACTTTGTGTGGGTCACTATGTAAGTCCTCACCCAGGAGGCTGCTGAACTTCTGATTTATATCCTCCACAATGCTCCTTGAGACTGGAACGGTGGAAGTTTTCAAGGCAAGGGTATGACCTTTGCTTCAAGATTTTGATATATGGTTGTGGGAACGCTGGAGCCTATTCATGTGCAGCGCATTATTTTAGTTATTTTATTTTCGTTTACGATAAAAAAGGATACAAACAAAATAAAAAAAACTTCTTAAGTTTTTCTAATTGAACACTTGTATCTTATAGTCAAACTACATGTCTTTTAAGAAATAACATCATATCTTTTACCAACAGTGACTTGAAGTCTTTTATAAGGATTCTATTAACATCATGCAGGTTAACGAAAATTTCTAACTTCTTGTCATTTTAATATCGATCAATCAATCAGTATATCACAATTAACGTTAGGATCTGCAAAAAGTGAAAGACAAACAAACAATAATAGGAATATGATGTGCTAATTTGTTAGTGAAGGAATTCAGTGAATCCAAATACAAAATTTTTGATATTAAAATAGTCATAAATATGTATACTAAAATACTATAATATTGAAAGTCGTCTTTGTTAAAGTGTTCAAACACAAAGTTCCAAAAACAAAAAGTGCTCAAACACGCCTTTAAGCAAACATTATTATAACAATTGGGGTCAACTCTAGAGAGAACTTAGATATATTATGGCATATTAGATTTAGACTGTTGGTGGAACAAGGGGCAAAGATAATCAGTTTATAAGTGATACAAATAGACATGAAGAATGGTCTATCATGGCCCTATTGTACAACATTTCATTAGGGTTTATTAGTCCGTAATCAAATGGCAATCAAGAAGAAATCTGTAGCTGCATATGAAGATGTCAATGTAGATTAGCAAGACAATATGAAGGAAGAATATAGTCGGAGTTGTCCATCATGATATAGCTCAGTTGGTATTCGAGTTGGCATTTGCTCCAAGAGGTGAAGAGTTCGATTTCAGGGACACGCACAATATGGATGTTTCAGTGATGTCTGGGCCAAAGACCCCGTGGACACCTTGTATGAGCTCCTTGTGTATAACCTCACCAATCTAAGAAGCCTCTGACCTCCTGGTGTGTATCTTCTACCATGCTATTTGGAATCAACTTTTTTGCTCCAAGAATATAGTCGGAGTTGACTTTTTCACCCAGAATGAAGAGACAGGAGAGTTTGACGGTTGCAGGGGAGGAATTAGAAAAGATACTCATTCTCATTAGCCCTATCATCAAAAATGATTCTCATTCATTCATTCCAAATATTCGAACTAAACTGCCCCTAACTTCTCCTGCAACTTATATTAACTTCTGACCTAACCGACAGCTCTATATATTGAAGAATCATATGATATATCCAAATCACCAGCAAAAATGTCTCTTGGTATATATAAGAAGTATTGAGCAGAAAAATATATTTTTATTCACATTTCATCATATGCACGGTATACTCTACTATATAGGGTTTTTAGGATTTACAATTTGAAGTTTGGTACAACTCAAATACTATTTGTTACAACAAAATAACAACAAGATAGCAACAACCATTGGTTAGTCTTAGCTAGATTAATTTGTTGTAATTTGAATAAAGATAAGGTTGGTGCAACCGCTTGGAGGGCAACCGCCTGGAGGAAAGATGACGACGGGCGGCTATGCCTTAACACGCCTTCGCAAGATGGTGGTTCCGTCGGAAACGCCAATCTTGGACCGAAGAAGTTCAAAGCGAGCTTTAGGAAGGGGTTTTGTGAGGGCGTCCGCAAGTTGATTTGATGTCGAAACATGATGTACCGAGAGTGCCCCACTAGCCACCTTTTCGCGCACAAAGTGATAATCAAGAGCGAGATGTTTCATGCGACTATGGAAAACTGGATTAACAGATAAATAGGTGGCGCTTAAATTGTCACAGTAAATAGTTGGACATTGAGAGAGAGGAACACCAAGTTCAGATAGAAGATTTGTGACCCAAGTGACATCAGCAGCGGCAGAAGCAACTGCACGATACTCAGCTTCAGTGGACGACCTAGCAATAGTGCGTTGCTTTTTGGAGCACCAAGAGATGGGATTGCCGCCAAGAAAGAGTACAAACGCAGTAGTGGAACGATAAGAATCATGATCACCTGCCCAGTCAGCATCAGAAAATGCCCGAAGAGTAAATGGTTGATGTCGACGCAGCATAAGTCCATGATGAATAGTGTGCTTAAGATAACGAAGAATCCGTTTGGCCGCTGTCTAGTGGGTTTGTGTTGGAGCATGCATAAACTGAGCTAGCTTGTCAACAGCAAAAGCGATATCTGGCCGTGTGAGCTGAAGATACTGAAGACCCCCGATAAGACTGCGATATTGAGATGAGTCCGCAGGGGGCGTGCCATCTTGAAGGGTTAAGCGGCCGGTGGCAGACAGAGGCGTTGTAGCGTCCTTAATGCATGCGAAATGGAATTTTTCTAGAAGATCACGAATATTTTTGTGTTGAGAAAGGTAAAGACTTGCGGGAGTGAACACGGCCTCAATGCCAAGGAAATAATTCAGTGGTCCCAATTCCTTAAGAGAGAACCGAGCACCTAGGGAGTCCACCAATTTCCGGATGGAGGTAGAACAATTCCTTGTGACAAGGAGATCATCAACATATACAAGGAAATATATAATAGTGCTGCTGCAACAATAGATAAAGAGAGATGTGTCAGATTGAGAATTGGAAAACCCATATTGTAAAAGAAAAATCTTCAGCTCATTGTACCAAGCTCGAGGGGCTTGCTTGAGCCCGTAAAGCGCACGCTTAAGATGACACACATGAGTGGGGTGGGCCGGATCAATAAAACCTGGGGGTTGAGTCATGTAAACATCTTCTGTTAAGTGGCCATTAAGAAAAGCGTTATTAACATCTAAATGAGAAATGGACCAGCCATGACAAAGAGCAACGAAAAGTACTACACGAACAGTCGTGGGTTTAACAACCGGACTGAAATTATCATGAGAATCGATACCAGGACGTTGATGAAACCCCTTAGCAACTAATCGAGCCTTGTAACGAGCAATTGAGCCATCAGGATGACGCTTGATACGAAAGACCCACTTACAACCAACAATGTTATGACCGTGAGGAGGTGGAACAAGAACCCACGTGCCATTACGAGCAAGGGCAACAAGCTCGTCATCCATCGTAGCACACCACTTAGGATCATGAAGGGCTTGCTTAACGGTGATGGGTTCAAGGGTGGGAGGAAGAGGATGCTTGGTGGTGTGATTCAAAGTGACGTAGTCAGGAAAGGTCTTGGGACGAAACACTTGGTTGCGAGCACGGGTAACCATGGGATGACCAGGCTGAGGGGGAGGGTTACTAGCAGACGTCTCAGACTGAGACGAGGTGGGTGGCGGAGATATGGGGTTTGGTTCTGGGGGTGGGGCGGTGATAGGAAGTGTGTGGTTTGAAGGAGGAGAAGTAGAAGCATACCTGGGAGTCGCAAGACCTGCTCCAGGCGGAATGGGTGGCGGCGCAGCCAAGGGTGCCGTAGGTACAAGCTCCACCGGTGGTTGGAGGGCAGCAAGCGCAGGTGAACATGCAATCCAGGTTGAAGAAGCTGCAAGCGACTCAACAGAAGGTGATTTAGTGGCAAATGGAAACTGGTGCTCAACGAACTGAACATGCCGAGAAAGATAAAGCCTATTTGTGGATATGTCTAGACACTTATATGCATGGTGCGTATTGGAATAGCCAACAAACACACACGGGTTGGAACGAGGGGCAAGCTAATCCAGTCTCAACAACATGACGATGTTTTTTTCAGCAGACCCAACATGTTCAGGAGTGTATGGCGGAGATACACGATGTTGGACACCTTCAGACTCGAAAAACACTTTAAGACTTTTGTACTCAGTACCCCCATCAGTGTAGAGGGTAACAAGGGGTCGATGGAAAAATTTCTCAACCATTCTTTTGTACTTGGGAAAAATTATAGAGACATCAGTTTTTCGAGACATAGGAAATATCCAGACATATTTAGTGTAGTAATCAATAAAAAGAATGTAATAACGAAAACCATCAATGGATTCAACAGGGGATGGATGTAGCAACCCGTCCCGAGCCCTAGTACTCGAAATGACTCACCCGCCGTATTTCACTAAGGAAGATACAAGGCGTCGAAATCGAAACAAATGCACGTCAGCAGAAGTCATGAAGACTAAAACCTCAAAATAATCATAATCATTAATATCAATGTCTAGGGAAATCTAAATCCGATACAATGGTCAAACGTAGATAAATACTAAATCCCCAAAATTACATAAACCTCGAGTAGCGAAAATAATTGTCTCCACTAAATACTCAGTGAGTCTCATCGGAATATCCTCAATCCCGAAACCTCCATTCTTGATCATCCTCGAGTGTACTAACTCAATTACATGTCTATCTGCAAAAATGTTAAAAAGCGTAGTTTGAGCGACAAGTCGTTCAGCAAGTAATCCCACTATACTTACCATGGGATCATACACGGAGAAGCAGGTGTGATAAAAATATATACCAACATAAAATAGTAGCATGCTTCTCTTTGCAAGTAAATTTACAATTCTGCCCCTAATATCCAAAAGCAAGTAGAGCAAATAGACCCAACAAAGTACATAGCAAAGTTCAATAAAGTACATAACAAAGTCTGATTAGGTACACAACAAAGTTCAATCGAGTACACAACAAAATCCAATCGAGTACACAACAAAGTCCAATTAGGGGTTAGTCCAAATCCAAGATCGATGATGCAATTTTTCAAATATATAATGTCAAAATGTCCAAAGTCAAAGGCCCAAAATTTCCAAAGTCCGAAAGTTCAAAGTTTCCAAATCCGATTTAGCCGGTCTAATGTCCAAAATCTAAATCCGAGTACAACTCGGTCCAAATCCAAATATCAAAGTGTCCAAAATCCAAATATCCAAAACCCAGCTAAAACGGTCCAAAATAATGCAATGGCTATAGCACTTTCCTTACACATGACTTATAACGTAAGACTTACAAATTGGTTCCGCAATAGTCTATATGCCATAGACTCCCTGAACATTCTAGGTAGTTACGTCTATGGCGCCCTATGTCAGCCAATATGTCCGTGCTCCCTGAACATTCTAGGTAGTTACGCCCAGACGCTCTGTTTGTTTGGAACCAACCCAGCTTAACAATATATTTCAAGTGTAGGGGTGAATTTTCAAAAATATGCAAATGCAACTTTTCAAAATCATTTCCAAGTACTAAAGTTAGTCCAATTTGCTAAAATGGTCCAAAATGTCAATTTTGCCAAATTACTAAAATCACCAAAATGCCCTTCAAACATCACATAATTCCAAACAATTATTCCAAATAGCCCAAATGGTCCAAAATACCAAAATTGACACTTCCAGCCGTGTATGTATACATGTATATATGCTCACGCCTATACATGTACATATACACGTATATACGTACACGTAACTCCCTCAGTCCATTTTACATATTTCAACCCGATTTACAACTCACATACATACTTATATATATGTAGTAAACATATATACCATCTACTATACATATTTAAGAACTTTACATAACCATACTCTTTTCTCTTTGTGTTTTTTTCTTTCGGCCCTCCAACAGTAAGCCTCAAATTCAAAAGGGAAAAGAATACCACATCAATTGTAAAATGAAGTTTAGAAATTTGAGTATAGATTTCAATAATCAATATGAATTCGCGTGACAACTGTGTCTTCCACGGGGATTATCCGAACCCACCAATTGTTGAATACCTTGATGAAGTTTCAACAACTAGTACTATTCCCGATGGAAAGGATAGATAACGTGTTTTCCTCTAGAAAGGGTTATATATATAAAATATATATAAATATACATGCTTTGCAAGCAAAGGGACAAAGCAAAATTCTGTAGGTGAACTTCGCAAAGCAACAAAACAAAAGTTCTTTTTTTTTTCTTGGTGAACTTTTCAAGAGAACATTGCAAAATGAAGTAACTAAAGTAAGTCCAGCAAAATTGAGTTTTTCTTTTTTGTCCCACACTGTTCGTGCATATATATATATAGTAAAAAGTAAGCATATGAAACATTTGAAAATCAATGCAAACGTTAGCAACATTTGAAACGCTTGAAAACAATGAATTGAGAATTCAATGGCTAACGTTCATATCTAAATTTCCGTTATTAATATATGAAACAGAAATATTTAATATATATAATACATATATATTATTTCTATAAACGATTAGAGCATACATATATATATATATAAGGATATTATGCTATTTTACTAAAAATTTACCAAAATTCGATATTTACCTATATACATGTACATACACGGCCATACATAAATACTTATACAACCATTTATGCAATCACATATACTTATGCATGATCCATATTTATAATCAACATAAACATATAAATTATCGCAAAACATAGCAAGTATAGGGAGATTACTTACCTGTCTCAATATACTATATCGTACTATTGGATTAAGGCTTGTCGGAGACCGAAATTGATTCCCCCTTCTTATTTTTACCTCTCGGTTTCTACCAAAAATGAGGCTGTATTTATTTTCCTTTTCTTCCTAATACCACCAGTGGATGATTGAGAGAATGAGAAAATTGCAGCATTTCTAATGGCAACGAGAAAAGAAGCTGCACTTGATATTTTTCTTTTTCTTTCTCCAGGGGCGGCTGCCGAGTTGGAGAAATAAGGGGTAGGGTTGCTTCATTTGGTTTTGTATAATAATATATAGATGGTTGGTTAATTAGTTTCCTATTAGGTTTAAATTAATTAAATGATAAGATAAGTTTTAGGTATTTCCTTATTATGCATAGGATTAAGATTCAATTTAGAGTATATCCTATTTTCCAAATCCTATTTAGTTTAGGATTTATGTCCTATTTTATTTCTTTTTTTTCCTTGAGGGGCACGGGCATAACAAACCTCCCCCTTACAATAAGTTTCATCCTCGAAACTTGCGTATTGTGTAATTAATACTTTAGTATAGTTCTGTTAGGAAATCATACGAGATCACTGCAAAAACACGCAGCGGAAAAACAAAACTTGATCTCCGATTTCCCACCAAGGATCCATGTTGTTCGTTTAATCGATGAAAAAACTCAAAAATTACCTCCGAAGATTCAAAATCCGCAGATGGAAGAGGTGCGAAAATACGATCACCCTCTGTCGGTATCCACACGAACGCTTCCGTCCGGAGTGCTAGCTCTTCAAACGGCGCGGCTGAAGAATTCGGTTTTCACAAAAACGATTCTTGCCCTTTCGTTTTTTTCTGGTTGTGTGGTGTACGAGATACACCATGCTCCGTACATATATATAGATATCAAATCCGATTCCTGATCGGATTGGTTAATACCTATCATAATCCGCATCAAATACGGATTCTGTTAGGATTAGATAACACCAATCAAAATCTATATCAGATATGGATTCTCTGTTATTATCCGATGATATAAATATATACAAAAACGAAATTAATAATAATAATACTAATTAATATCTAATATTAATATTATTAATATTAAAACAATAATGATAATAATAATAATTAATATCCAATATTAATATTATTAATATTATTAATATCAGCCTTACGCATTCTTGTGTGTGACCCGATAGGCCCATATTAATTGGCAGTTGATTAAATCTCTATTAAACCAACAAGTCGTAATTGGCCTCTAGCAAGGCATTACAACTACCCAATTAATACGAGTAAAGTCCAACTAGCCTAATAATAGTACATGCATTAATCCCTTTGTCACACGATATCTAGTTTGAACATAAGTCATGGTCAGCGTCATACTTATATAGTTCAAACATATGATTACTCGATCTCTAAGTAGACTGATAAAACAAATGATATTGATCACATTATCAATTCATTTGAGCACGGCCATGCATTTCACAGTCTCACTAATCGAGGGGCCCAAAGATATCTCTCTCTAAAGAGAGGGACAAATTCTATCTTGATTGTTCAGTATCCTCTACATAATTTCTATCATATTCAATCATGACCTTTATTATTATCCAGTTACGGGTAACGTTTGATCATGTCAAAATATAATAGTCCTTATGTTGGAAACTATGACAATCTCAAGTCAAAGGATTAAAACATGACTATCATGAGATTTACTTATGACGCTAATCCATGTAGCAATCTCATGATGGGTCTATCCAATACACTGTTCTCTAACAAGTATCTATGAGATTGATTCGTATCACCATACACATAATCATCTCATGATTATCAAATCAATACTCATACTGATTATAAATTATTTTTATCTCCATAACAATAATGAATCAGGGACATATATCAAAATTGTGTAACATACTAACCAACAATAATGATAATAAAACCTCTTTTATTAATAATAGATGCATAACATAAATATCCAAATCATGGCCTAGGACACATACACTAACAATCTCCCACTTGCACTAGGCCTACAAATATCTGAGACCCATAGATCTAGTGTGCTGATCATGCTTGACCCGTGAGAGAGGCTTAGTCAATGGATCCGCTATGTTATCGTTTGTGTCAACTTTGCATATCTTGACATCTCCTCTATCGATGATGTCTCGAATGAGATGGTAGCGTCTGAGTATATGTTTAGATCTCTGATGAGACCTAGGCTCTTTTGCTTGTGCTATGGCACCATTGTTGTCACAATAAATGTCCACAGGATTTGCAATGCTAGGTACCACTCCTAGCTCAGTGATGAACTTTTTCAACCAAACTGCTTCTTTAGCTGCATCTGATGCTGCTATATACTCAGCCTCTATTGTAGAATCAGCCACAGTGCTTTGTTTTGAACTCTTCCAACTAACAGCTCCACCATTCAATGTGAATACAAAACCGGACTGCGACCTGAAATCATCTATGTCGGTTTGGAAGCTAGCATCTGTGTAACCATTTACAACTAACTCGTCATCCAAACCTCCATAAACCAAGAATACTTCTTTAGTCCTTCTGAGGTACTTAAGAATATTCTTGACAGCTGTCCAGTGACCTTCACCAGGGTCAGCTTGATATCTACTGGTTGTGCTCAATGGATATGAGACATCTGGTCTAGTACATAACATGGCATACATGATCGATCCTATAGCAGAAGCATAAGGAATTTTATTCATTCGATCTCGCTCATCAGATGTCTGAGGACATTGATTCTTGCTAAGATGAATGCCATGAGATATAGGCAGGAATCCTTTCTTGGACTCTTGCATGTTGAACCTTTTCAACATTTTATCGATGTATGTACTCTGACTCAAGCCTATTATCCTTTTAGATCTATCTCTATAAATCTTGATACCAAGGATATAGGTAGCCTCGCCCAAGTCCTTCATTGAAAATGAATTCCCTAACCAAGCCTTAACCTTTTGCAAGGTAGGGATATCATTTCCAATAAGCAATATGTCATCCACATATAGGACCAGAAACACTACTGCACTCCCACTGACCATCTTGTAAACACAAGGTTCATCTTCATTCTTGATGAAACCAAAGTTCTTAACTGTTTCATCAAAACGAAGATTCCAGCTTCGAGATGCTTGCTTCAATCCATAAATGGACCTTTGAAGCTTGCAAACCTTCTTTGAATTCTCAGGATTTACAAAACCTTCAGGTTGTGTCATGTACACATCCTCGAGTAAATTTCCATTAAGGAAAGCAGTTTTGACATCCATTTGCCATATCTCATAATCATAGTATGCTGCAATGGCAAGGAGAATTCGAATAGACTTAAGCATAGCTACTGGTGAAAAGGTTTCATCATAGTCTATACCATGAGTTTGCTTGAAACCTTTAGCCACAAGCCTTGCTTTGTAGGTTTGCACATTTCCATCCATGTCAGTTTTTTTTTTGAAAACCCATTTACAACCAATAGTCTTAATACCCTCTGGAGGATCAATTAAAGACCAAACTTGGTTATCAAACATGGATTGCATCTCAAAATTCATGGCTCCAAGCCATTTATCTGAATCTGGACCTGACACAGCTTCCTGATAGGTAGTAGGCTCATCTTGATCTATGAGCATAACTTGACTATCATCAGTCACAAGAAATCCGTATCTCTCTGGCTGACGATGTATCCTATCAGATCTGCGTTGGACTTGTGTTACATTTTCAGGCTCCACAATTGTTTGTGGTTCTGAAATCGTCTCTAAAGACGGTTCAACGATATCTTGTGGAACTTGAGTTTCCTCAAGTTGTACTATACTCCCACTAGTTCTCTTGGAGAGAAACTCTTTTTCCAAAAAGACTCCATTTCGAGCAACAAACACTTTGTTCTCTGAGGGAATATAGAAATAGTACCCTTTAGTTTCTTTAGGATACCCCACAAAAATACATTTGATAGATTTTGGAGCTAGCTTATCTGACATTAATCTTTTCACATAAGCTTCACAACCCCAAATCTTAAGAAAAGACAAACTGGGTCTCTTACCAGTCTATATCTCATATGGTGTCTTTTCAACCGCTTTAGATGGTACACGGTTCAAAATGAATGCAGCTGTCTCCAAGGCATAACCCCAAAAGGATAAAGGAAGATCTACTTGACCCATCATAGATCGAACCATATCCAATAAAGTCCGATTTCTCCTTTCAGAAACACCATTCCATTGTGGAGTTCCTGGAGGAGTCAACTGTGAAACGATTCCACAATTTCTTAGATGTTGGTCAAATTCTTGGCTCAAATATTCACCACCTCGATCTGATCGAAGGGTTTTAATTGTCTTACCAAGTTGATTTTGTACTTCATTTTGAAAAGTTCTAAACATTTCAAAAGACTCATGCTTATGTTTCATTAGGTAGACATAGCCATACCTACTGAAATCATCAGTAAAAGTAATGAAATACTGAAATCCTCCCCTGGCACTAATGCTGATTGGGCCGCATACATCTGTATGTACCAAGCCCAATAAGTCATTAGCCCTTTCACTATGTCCAGTAAAAGGAGTCTTTGTCATCTTTCCAAGCAAACAAGACTCGCAATTTTCAAATGATTCAAAATCAAATGAATCTAATAATCCATCTTGATGGAGTTTAGATACACGCTTCTCATTTATATGGCTAAGGCGACAATGCCATAAATATGAAGGGTTTAGTTCATTTGGCTTAGTTCTCTTTGAAGATATGTTATAAATATTACCGTCATTGGAATCATCAAGGTTAAGGACATAAATGCCATTATAACTACTTGCAATACAATAAAGCAAGTCATTTTTATCAAAAATAGAACACTTCTTATTTTTAATTAAAAATGAATAACCTTCATCATCCAAAATAGACACTGAAATAAGATTCCTACTCATAGTAGGAACATAAAAGCAATTGTTTAAAACTAACAAAAGCCCATTGGGCAAGACAAGCTCATAGGTCCCTACAGCTATAGCAGCAACTCTTGCTCTATTGCCAACACGTAGGTCCACCTCGCCCTTCTTCAGCATCCTACTCCTTTTGAGCCCCTGCATATTTGTACAAATATGGGATCCACATCCAGTATCTAATACCCAGGAAGAAGAAGTAGATAAATTAATTTCTATAACATAAATACCTGAAGATGTAGTCGTACTACCCTTCAGCTTCTTCAACTCCTCCAAATAAACATCACAATTTCTTTTCCAATGCCCAGGCTTGTTGCAATGGAAACAAGTTCCTTCCTTAGGAACCTTTGCCTTGGGACCAGGTTTCGGTTTAGCTTGACCCTTTGCCCCTTTTGCACCCTTTGTACTTTTAGCCTTACCCTTGCCTTTAGCTTTCCTTTTCATTAGCTTAGTATTGACACTCAATACATGGGTAGGCTTCTTGATATTCCCCTCAGCAGTTTTGAGCATACCATGTAGCTCAGGAATGGACTTTTCCATATTATTCATATTGTAGTTCATGACGAACTGAGAAAAACTGCTAGGCAAAGAGTGTAGGATCAAATCCGTAGCGAGTTCCAAACTCAGGGGATATCCGAGTCTTGCAAGGTGATCTATATGGCCTTTCATCTTTAAAACATGAGCGCTAACAGATTCACCTTCAGACATCTTACAGTCAAAAAGTGCAACAGCGGTGTCGAACCTATCCTGCCTAGCCTGTTGTTGGAAAGCTTGTTTGAGATGCACACTCATCTCATAAGCTTCTAAGTGTTCCAGGTCTTTCTGAATTCCTGAACGCATAGTTGCCAACATAAGACATCCTATGTCGTTTGAATCTTCCACATGCTTCTTATACTTGTTCTTAACAGCAGCAGAAGCATCAGCATGAGGGGGTTCAGGGACAGGGTCATCGAGCACGTAGGACTTCTTTTCTTGTTTGAGAACAATTCTCAAGTTTCGAAACCAGTCAACAAAATTAGTCCCACATTCTTTTAGTTTTTCCTTCTCAAGGATAGATCGCAGCGATAAGGTGGAATTGTTATTAGCAGCCATTTATGATCTACAAAACATGCAAAGTAACACTTTATTAATAATGAGGTTAAAATTTATAAAACTCTCACTAAAACATAACCCTCAAAAGAAATATTTTAGTGAGCTAAGATCCATATTTGACTTAATTCTAAACTCAGCTTTGGCATGACGCTTAAAATTAAGTTATTTAGGTAGGTAACTCTTTACCAATTACATCTCATGTAACTCTTAGAATTTATGGAATAATGACATCATATATCATTGTATGTTAGATTCCATCTAATGCCTTGGGCCCAAAACCGTTTTGATAGCCCAATTAAGTCTAACCAATTTTAAACATATGAGTAGCACTATTACTCATCCTACGTAGCTAGGAATGTTTAAAGCACATTGCTTTGGCAATACCTACTTTAATACAATCCCAGTTTTAATAGGTGTTTAAGACATGGATGGCATCAAGACTTAAATTATTAATGAGGGTTCAACTTAGTTTATGTCTTGCATTGCATATCATTATATCGTAGCATCCTATATGCATATATAATATATCATCCACGCATCTCATACAAAATGATAAATATGTAAACGTGACATAGCATGGCCAAACTAAATATGATCTTCATGAGACCAAATTAAGATCATAAAGGAAACCCTATGTGAAAGACTTCCTATTACAACATTTGCAATGATACATATCTTCTTGTCTTGAGCCCGTGCCTCCATCTCCATGGAATCCACTCGTCCTTGGTGTGTGTCGCCATCACCATTTTGTAGCTTGATTCTTCATTTATTACAATAATAAAGAAAAACCTAACTAATTGTATAATAAAATACAACAAAACTACAGCGGCACGCAGGCCATAATAACCCAAAACAGAAATATGACTAAGTCAATCACATAGGTCCTGAGGCCATGCTATGCACAATGCAAAGACATCAACAATTATAATATATTTTACACAAACATATTATAACAAATAAATATATATTGACATTCTTAATGTCACGGTAACGAACTATAGGGCGTACGCATACGAACTATAGAAAGTATCAATCGCATTGATAATTTTCTTTTCAAAACCCTAACACAGACGCGTCAATCATATTAACGATCTTACTGTTTTGATTACGTGTAAACCCTTATAGAAGCACCGATCGAACCGAGAGTTATCATTCAAAACCCAAAACAGAATCATCAATCGAATTGATAATCTGCTGTTCGAAATCCGAAACAGAATCAATCTGCCATTCGAAATCCGAAAACAGAATCATCAATCGAATTGATAATCTGTCTGTTTTGAATATGCATAACTCTTACAGAATCATTATCGGTTGTTCATATCGATATAAACATAATCGTTTTTGATCATCACATGAAAAACGAAAACTTTATATCACATATAACAATCTCGAATCATAACGTCTCATGAAAACGAATTGAAAACATCAATCCGCTCTCACCAGATGAGATTCGAATAGGGTTTTACACATAGCGTATGTTTATATCTAATATAAACAGAATCGGTTTTGATCATCACATGACAAAGGAAAACCGCCGTATACAAATCATCTCATGAAAACGATTTGAAAAACACCATTCTTCTCTCATCATATGAAATCCGAGTTTGGGTTTTTATACATATCATGCCATACGAAAAACAGTAAACACATAAGCATGATGTAATCGATTTAAACGAGACAACAAGTGGCTCTGATACCACTGTTAGGAAATCATACGAGATCACTGCAAAAACACGCAGCGGAAAAACAAAACTTGATCTCTGATTTCCCACCAAGGATCCATGTTGTTCGTTTAATCGATGAAAAAACTCAAAAATTACCTCCGAAGATTCGAAATCCGCAGATGGAAGAGGTGCGAAAATACGATCACCCTCTGTCGGTATCCACACGAACGCTTCCGCCCGGAGTGCTAGCTCTTCAAACGGCGCGGCTGAAGAATTCGGTTTTCACAAAAACGATTCTTGCCCTTTCGTTTTTTTCTGGTTGTGTGGTGTACGAGATACACCATGCTCCGTACATATATATAGATATCAAATCCGATTCCTGATCGGATTGGTTAATACCTATCATAATCCGCATCAAATACGGATTCTGTTAGGATTAGATAACACCAATCAAAATCCATATCAGATATGGATTCTCTGTTATTATCCGATGATATAAATATATACAAAAACGAAATTAATAATAATAATAATTAATATCCAATATTAATATTATTAATATTAAAACGATAATGATAATAATAATAATTAATATCCAATATTAATATTATTAATATTATTAATATCAGCCTTACGCATTCTTGTGTGTGACCCGATAGGCCCATATTAATTGGCAGTTGATTAAATCTCTATTAAACCAACAAGTCGTAATTGGCCTCTAGCAAGGCATTACAACTACCCAATTAATACGAGTAAAGTCCAACTAGCCTAATAATAGTACATGCATTAATCCCTTTGTCACACGATATCTAGTTTGAACATAAGTCATGGTCAGCGTCATACTTATATAGTTCAAACATATGATTACTCGATCTCTAAGTAGACTGATAAAACAAATGATATTGATCACATTATCAATTCATTTGAGCACGGCCATGCATTTCACAGTCTCACTAATCGAGGGGCCCAAAGATATCTCTCTCTAAAGAGAGGGACAAATTCTATCTTGATTGTTCAATATCCTCTACATAATTTCTATCATATTCAATCATGACCTTTATTATTATCCAGTTATGGGTAACGTTTGATCATGTCAAAATATAATAGTCCTTATGTTGGAAACTATGACAATCTCAAGTCAAAGGATTAAAACATGACTATCATGAGATTTACTTATGACGCTAATCCATGTAGCAATCTCATGATGGGTCTATCCAATACACTGTTCTCTAACAAGTATCTATGAGATTGATTCGTATCACCATACACATAATCATCTCATGATTATCAAATCAATACTCATACTGATTATAAATTATTTTTATCTCCATAACAATAATGAATCAGGGACATATATCAAAATTGTGTAACATACTAACCAACAATAATGATAATAAAACCTCTTTTATTAATAATAGATGCATAACATAAATATCCAAATCATGGCCTAGGGCACATACACTAACAAGTTCTACTTGATTCATTTACTTAGTATATCACGAGTATCATCATATCAATCTCACTTTGATAAGCCCTCGATTCTACTTATACCACTTACTCGTGTGTTATTCAACTTATATATTTGTAATCTACAATTCTGAATTCTTAAAACTAATCATATACGATCAATTACCTAGGTAGAAAACTAATCCCAAATGTCTTTTAAGTCCTCCAACAGGCTAACCATTACTCTTCCTTAACACCAAACCAAGTCCTCAAAATCAATTTTTATATACTTACGAACTAACACTATGATTATATTCTTATTTTTTCAGAGATATTATCACCAACCTAGTATACAAAGTATATACACTGACATATTCTTCTTCAAATAAAAATGTAATTTACGTAGCTTTGACCGTTGAAAATAATATCCGTTCAAATTTTGTAAACACAAAACCTAAAGTATCATATATTTATTTTCGCAACGCGGTGTCTCAAATGACTATTTATAAAACAACGATATAACTGGTTAGCAAAAATATTACCGTAAAAACCACTTCAAAACAATTGAGACACAACAATCGTAAAGCTTTTTTTTACAAAACGATTTGAACGCGGTGTCTTTTTCTTTCCAACGGAATATATATTTTGAAAGCTATGTTTTGTTTTGCCAAATACAATAATTGAAAAGTCATCAAATATAAAGCTTCTGTAAAACAATTTGGATAAGGTACCCCTATTTTTCCAAAGGAAGTATACATATTTTGAAAGTTACTTTTTCACTTCACAAAATTAATTAAGTTCATCGCAAACGGGCAAATATCTTAAAAACTTTTTAATGGATAAAATGCTTGCAATATCAATAGTCGGCAAATATAATTGATTTTGACAAAACTACTGTAACCAAAAACGAAAATTTGAAATATTGTATAAGAAATATGTAAACATCTACCTCTTTGAAAAACATCAACAAAAAAATGTATCTAATTTTCATAGTTGTCAGAGTATTTGAAATTTCGTTACGTTGATATACGATTCGGAAAGAAGATGTAGCCTTGGAAAGTTAGTAGACTATATAAAAATGAATTGATTGAAATACTTAGAAGCAAAATTTTTGAAAAACCTTTAAAATATAAGTGTATCGTGGGTTACGTGCTTATGTGAAAATATTTAGCCACCTGAAAAATGATAGTCCGATACTTCGTATAATTTCTATAATCCACCCTTATTTTGAAATAAAAAATTCATCTATGTATTGTTTCTTATAAGTCTAATCTTCGCCTACTATGATAAAATCATTAACTTAAATTGTCCAATCCTAGCATGGCACACTAAATATTAATCGACTTAAGGTGTTCTAATTCACCATGCTTTCGTATGCCACTCTGATCCACTGTTCTCCTTTACTTGGTTATTTCAACCACTAATTTTAACTTGGTTAAATCCCACATGAATAGAAACCGTTGATTTTAACCTAGTTAAATCTCACCTGAAAAGCAACCACTGCTTGTTCATGCTTAATCTATTTCAGTTCAAGCCTAATAGATTCAAGCCAAGTAACTCAATGTTTTCTAGAAATCAACACTTAACTAAAGATTTTGCGAGAATTTTATCATCCCAAGGTATCTACTATATTCGATTCTCACATGTCGCTATCGATCAATACCTCTAATAAGCCTAATATTATCGACTTATTTTGATAACGCTACATTCAACATCTTAACCCTAAACTATAAATTCCTTCGTGTGATATCTTTCATTAAACTCGACTGATCATAATGCTTATAAATAGTTCCTTAGTTTCTATCCTGCTAATATAAATCATTCTTAGTAGCTACGATCTTAACTTAGATCAAGTCGCATTCTGACACTACTGTCAAAGTAGAGGCATGAACCCGCTTCAGTTACCCTAATGGTACCAGGTCTCATGCTGTTGCTATAGAGAAGCAACCCTAGTAACTGCCGGACCCATTCAAATATATGCATCATCCAGCGCCTGCAGTAGGAATCCTGGTTAACATTGCAATTTATGTAATTTATATACACAATTCACCTAGGGTTACTAAAGTCACGGCTAAGGGAATGTGCAAATGTTATGATCAAAACTTAGATAATATAATTACTCGAACTCACAGGGATATAATATCGTTCTTGGTATGTGTGTCCCTCAAACGATCTTCACTTAAGTCAGTCATTTCTTAATTCTAAGGTCATGCTTAGAATATAATCATCGCTTACGACTAAGATAAGTACTTATGTTTCAAATCATTTTCTAATGTTCACATCAACTCTTACTCAAATCGTCACTTATGCTAATATCGTGACTTAGGGCAATCAAAATCGTCACTTATGTCTAATGTCAAAACTTACTTCTAAAATCGATCCGTAGTATCATGGTTCTTAAGTCTAAAAAGCATGACTTAGGGCAAAATCGTAACTTAATTTCTAAGATCATGGCCTAAATCTACGTTTCCGCCGTGGACCTAGAGCCATGCCCTGATACCACCTGTAGCGACCTGTCCTGAGCTCTAGTACTCGAAACGACTCACCCGCCGTATTTCACTAAGGAAGATACAAGGCGTTGAAATCGAAACAAATACACGTTAGCAGAAGTCATGAAGACTAAAACATCGAAATAATCATAATCATTAATATCAATGTCTAGAGAAATCTAAATCTGATACAATGGTCAAACGTAGATAAATACTAAATCTCCAAAAGTACATAAACCTCGAGTAACGAAAATAACTGTCTCCACTAAATCCTCAGCGAGTCTCATCGGAATATCCTCAATCCCGAAACCTCCATTCTTGATCATCCTCGAGTGTACTAACTCAATGACCTGTCTATCTGCAAAAATGTTAAAGCGTAGTTTGAGCGACAAGTCGCTCAGTAAGTAATCCCAATATACTTACCATGGGATCATACACGGAGAAGCAGGTATGATAAAAATATATACCAACATAAGATAGTAGCATGCTTCCCTTCGCAAGTAAATTTACAATTCTGCCCCTAACATCCAAAAGCAAGTAGAGCAAATAGACCCAACAAAGTACATAGCAAAGTTCAATAAAGTACATAACAAAGTGCGATTAGGTACACAACAAAGTTCAATCGAGTACACAACAAAGTCCAATCGAGTACACAACAAAGTCCAATCGAGTACACAACAAAGTCCAATTAGGGGTTAGATCCAAATCCAAGATCGATGATGCAATTTTTCAAATATGCAATGTCAAAATGTCCAAAGTCAAAGGCCCAAAATTTCCAAAGTCCGAAAGTTCAAAGTTTCCAAATCCGATTAGCCGGTCCAATGTCCAAAATCCAAATCCAAGTACAACTCGGTCCAAATCCAAATATCAAAGTGTCCAAAATCCAAATATCCAAAACTCGGCTAAAACGGTCCAAAATAATTCAATGACTATAGCACTTTCCTTACACATGACTTATAACGTAATACTTACAAATTGGTTCCCCAATAGTCTGTATGCCATAGACTCCTTGAACATTCTAGGTAGTTACGTCTATGGCGCCCTATGTCGGCCAATATGTCCGTGCTCCCTGAATATTCTAGGTAGTTACGCCCGGACACTCCGTTTGTTTGGAACCAACCCAGCTTAACAATATATTTCAAGTGTAGGGGTGAATTTTCAAAAATATGCAAATGCAACTTTTCAAAATCATTTCCAAGTACCAAAGTTAGTCCAATTTGCTAAAATGGTCCAAAATGTCAATTTTTCCAAATTACTAAAATCACCAAAATGCCCTTCAAACATCACATAATTTCAAGAAGTTATTCCAAATAGCTCAAATGGTCCAAAATACCAAAATTGACACTTCCAGCCGTGTATGTATACACGTATATATGCTCACGCCTATACATGTACATATACACGTATATGCGTACACGTAACTCCCTCAGTCCATTTTACATACACCATAAAAAGAATTTCGTTTACCGACGCAAAATTCACCGACGAACAATGGTTCGTCGGTGTTGCGTAGGTAATTTGCGACGCATTTGCGATACACTTGTTTTCGTCGTTAATTGCGACGAAAATACGATGAAAGGCATTGTCGCTAGCAGAAAAGTAGTCAGATTAAAACGTTCGCCGGTGTTTTGTCGGTGGTGCGTCGCTATTCTGGTATGTTTTATTCGTCGCTATGTAGTTTGTAGCCTTACGTCGCTATATCGTAGCTATTTTGTCGCTAAAATTCCAGAACAATGATAAAATAAATTCGTCGTGAGTAGGTTCTTGGCGTTGTGTATCGTCGGTTTTTTGTCGATGAAACCCGCATGTCGCAAACGTTTTGTTTTACTTTTCGTTCATATTCCGATTTGTCATTGTGTCGTCGCAGATTCGTCGAGGATTAAACACGTGTAATAATTAAGGAAAAAGAAAGCAGTGATTGGAAAAAAAATTTATTAATTTAATAATAAAATTTTACATTATGAAACGCAAAATTAAAAAAAGAAATCTAAAAGAGAGGCGCAGAGAGGCCGTTCACTCTTCGTCATCGGAAGAAAGAGTGGCTGCCACATTATCTGCGAACTCTCTGAGGAGGCGCTTCAGTTTGGAATATCTGAATTTCAACTTCCGCAGCCTTCTAGTCATGCTGTGCAGTTGTCTCGACTGCTGTTGCATGTTTGCTATCAGCATACGGTAGTCGATATCCTGTTCCGGCGTTTGTTCTTGAGCATCCTCTCGCGGTAGTGGGCCATACACAGATACGGAACCCTCCCGCTCAACCGATGGTGGTTGGGGAGGAGGCCCTTGTGGCGGGACACTGTTTGCCCCTCCACCACGCCTTGGGGTTCTTCTAAAACGACGCGGCATATTTTGATATTTTATAAATTTGTATTTGTGTATATATATGTGCGGATGTTTGGGGTATAAATAGGTAATTTTAGCGACGGTATAGCGACGAGCTTGCGACGCATTATTCGACTGTTAACCAAACTGGGAATATGTGCAGGTGTGACGATTCGTGCGAATTAGAGACGCATTAGCGACGAATTAGCGACGAACTTTGTGCGGGCAGGACGGTTCGTCCGAGTTAGCGACACACTTAGCGACGAATTAGCGACGTAAACACGTTCTAATGAACGGACACGCTTAGCGACGCCATAGCGACGCAATAGCGACGCAACATGCAATAAGTGTGACGGTTCGTTTGAGTTAGCGACACACTTAGCGACGAATTAGCGACGCAACATGAAATAGGTGTGACGGTTCGTTTGAGTTAGCGACACACTTAGCGACGAATTAGCGTCAATGGGGTGAAATAACGTCGTGCGTCGCTAGGGCGTCGGTAAAGCGTCGCTAATTTCCAATAAATTCGCGCAGTCGTTAAGTTTCGCTGATAATATGTTCTCGTCTCATCGTTGTATTAAGTTTCGTCGATATGCTTAGTAGGTTCTCGTCTTAGTATTAAGTTTCGTTGGTATATAGTTGATGTTTAGTCGGTCAATTTGAGACGAGCCACATTTCGTTTGTATTTTAGCGTCGTCAAAATTCGTGAGAGATTAAACACGTGTTTAAATTAAGAAAACGAAAGCGATGATTAGAAAAATAAAACTTCATTAATATAAAATTATAAATTACAAAATATACTAGGACAATAATGGAAAAACTAATCTAAATGAATAACGGAGAGGAGCCATTCACTGTTCGTCATCCGAACAGAGAGTAGCAACACTCTCCGCGCACGCCTTCAGGAGGCGTCTCAGCTGTGCAGCTTTGGATTTAATCTGCATCTGCCTTGTGTCCAGGTATTGGAGACGCTCATCCTGGTACATAATATGCTCTCTCAGGTCATCCACTGTTTTCCGAAGTTCTTGTATTTCTTTATGGAGATCGCCAATTTGGGGTGATTCTTGTGGTGGAGGAACCGCTGAAGAAGAGGGTTGTTGAATAGGCCGTCTTGCCGCTGAATGGCAACTACCACGTCGCGCTTGCGCTTTAGTACGAACCATATTTGGGTCTTTTTTTATGATTATAAAGAAGCTTGTTTTCTATGTAGTTGGGGGCACGGTCCATCCTGTTTATATAGGGAATTCAGCGACGACATAGCGACGAAAACGCGACGTACATGCATCGAAAGTGTAACAGTCGGGCTGTGCCGAATAGCGACGACGTAGCGACGAACTCAGCGACGAAACACATCGTGTGCCGAATAGCGACGACGTAGCGACGAATTCAGCGACGCAACACATCGGTGTTTGTGTTTGTTTCCGGGATTTGTGTTTGTTGGTCGTCGTTAAGTCGTCGCGTTGTCGTCGGTATTTGTGTTTGTTTGTTGCCGGGATTCGTGTCTCGTGGTCGTCGCTTAGCGTCGCTATATCGTCGCTAATACGTCGGTAATATTGCAGGCTGGGAACCATAAAACGCAGCTTTCTTCTTCCACTCTTCTCCCACTCTTCTCCAATTTCAAACACAAAAATCATAACTTTTCTACGAAAATATAGAAGGAAGAAATCTTGTTGTGTGAAATTTTGATGTTTTCCACCACCGAGAAAAGATAGCTGTTGTTATTTTGAAGGTATAGCGAGAAAATGGATCCGAGGAGGAGCGATAGAAAGTGGATGTACGAGAGAGTAAACAGCGGGGAGTGGAGTTTTAGATTTGTTGAAGGTCTCGAAGAATTTATGGATTTTGCGACGAGTAATGAAAGTGGAACGCAGATTAGATGTCCGTGTAAGAAATGCAAGAACCGTAAATATATGCATCCGGGGTGACGTGAGGGTTCACTTATTGAAACAAGGTTTCGTGCACAATTACCATACATGGTACTGCCACGGCGAATATGAGGGGGCGTCTACATCTGCAACTGTACACATCGAAGGGGGACCCGGTCAGGTTGATGCCGAAGAAATAGGCGAGGGATCTCACAACCCATACGTGCAGATGGTGCAAGACGCAGCCGCCGGCGCATTTACGGGAGAGCAGTACTTACAAATGCAGGATCAGGATGAACAGCCGCGTGTATTCGTGGAGAAAGATCCGAACCCTCAAGCGAGACAGTTTTTTGAGATGCTGAACGCCGCCAACACGCCGCTGTATCCCGGATGCGGTAGTCACACACAGATGTCCATGATCGGTCGGATGACGAGCATGAAGACGGAGCACCGCATGACGGAGAGATTGTACGATGGGATGTGTCAGCTGATGAGGGAATCTCTTCCCGAAGGGAACACAATGGTCGACAGTTTTTATTCGACGAAGAAATAGCTGCAGGCGTTGGGACTGCCGGTTCAGAAGATCGATTGTTGTTCAGAGGGGTGCATCATATACTGGGGCATCGACGAGGATAAAGACAAGTGCAGGGTCTGTGGGACACGCAGGTGGAGAACGAACAAAAGAAACCGGAACGTGCCAAGAAAGCAATTCTACTATTTACCTCTCGCCCCTAGACTGCAGAGGCTCTACGCATCCGGTGCCACAGCTAGCCAGATGAGGTGGCACGCGGAGCACTACACGAAAGATGGTGAGATGTGCCATCCATCTGACGGCGAAGCTTGGAGGACGTTCGATGCGACACATCCGGGTTTTTCGTCAGAGACAAGGAACGTTAGGTTGGGTTTATGCACCGACGGGTTCAACCCGTTCGGACAGTCGGGAGAGCAGTATTCGTCGTGGCCTGTAATCGTGACGCCGTACAATCTACCACCTTGGATGTGCATGAAGAAGCCGTACATGTTCTTGACTGTGATCGCACCGGGGCCTAGGAATCCGAAACAAAAGATCGACCTGTACCTGCAGCCATTGATACATGAGCTGAAGTGGTTGTGGGAGTTTGGCGTGGAGACGTTCGATGTATCCACCAAACAAAACTTCCAGCTACGCGCTGCGCTGATGTGGACCATCAGCGACTTTCCGGCTTATTCTATGTTGTCGGGTTGGAGCACATCGGGGAAATACGCTTGCCCTTGCTGCATGAAGCAAGCGAAGACGATGTCCTTGAAACATGGACGTAAGATTTGCTGGTTCGACAGCCATAGGAAGTTCCTGCCCAGACGTCATTTGTACAGAAAGAACGTGACGTCGTTCATGCCTGGCATCATCGAGAAGGACATGAAGCCCGAGCTTCTCACGGGTGCGGAGGTGTTGGAGGAGATAGACAGTTGTGGATTCGTGGGGGTCGCTGATGATCCGGACGGCAGCCACAACGCATACCTGGCCCGTGACTGTATCGGGTGGAAGAAGAGAAGCATATTCTGGGAGCTACTGTATTGGAAGAGCAATATGATCCGACACAACCTGGATGTCATGCACATTGAGAAGAACGTGTTTGACAACATTTTCAATACGGTGCTGAATGTGCCTGGAAAAACGAAAGACAATTTCAAGGCACGACTTGATATGCGCGACCTGAATATGCGACCGGAGCTGCATCCCGTTGGCACATCCTACATGCCGAAGTCCTCTTACACGCTGAATGCGGAGCAGGTCAGTGCGTTGTTGGCGTGGCTGGGGACGGCTAGATTTCCTGACGGCCATGTGTCGAACCTGTCTAAGAACATCGACGTGAATAAACGCGGTTTGCACGGGATGAAGAGCCACGACTGTCACGTGTTCATGCAACGGTTGATGCCCATTGCATTCCGCGAGCTGCTTCCAACAAATGTATGGGAAGCACTTACCGAGATGAGTCTCTTCTTCAGATGTCTTACATCCACGAGACTCAGGGCGGATGATATGTCAAGGCTGGAGGGCGAAATCCCATTGATCATTTGCAAGTTGGAAACTGTATTCCCTCCGGCCTTCTTTGATTCAATAGAACACCTGCCAGTTCATCTACCATACGAGGCACGCGTTGGTGGTCCTGTTCAGTACAGGTGGATGTATCCGTTTGAGAGGTACTCTTATTTATTACGTGCCGTTCTTATGTGTTTAAGCGCAAGCATTTGAACAGATATTCCCTATATGAACAGATATCTCAGGCATTTGAAGCTGAACATCAAGAACAAGGCGAAAGTCGAGGCCTCGATGTGCAATGCCTACCTGACGGAGGAAGCCTCGACCTTCGTGTCTCATTACTTCGATCCAGATGTCCCGTCGAGGTGCAGAGATGTTCCCCGGAACGACGACGGCATTTCCAGATCCGGTGTCCTCCCGATATTCACACATCTGATCAGATTTCACGGACAGGGAAAGGAAATGATATTGGGGGACAGCGACCTGAAGATTGCTCATTCTTATGTTTTGCGCAACTGCCGTCAAGTCGACCGTTTCCAGAGGTATAAACGATATCCAATTCTAATTTGTAAATACCTTGCGCTACTATATCCATTATGCTACAAAGATATACAGGGTACTCATTCGTAATTTGCTTCAGCTTGTTCGTTGATTTATTGCAACACCGTTCACCGGGTATATCGAGCGATGCAATAAACAATGAGTTAGATGCCAAGTTTGCTGATTGGTTCAGGTGGCATGTAAGTTTACATATTTGCCGGTTACGTGTACGTCATGTGATACGCATTTATTGCCCCGCTGATGTATACTTACTTGTCGTTTTACAGGCGAGCAAAGGTCATCTGGCTGACGATGAGTACGGTTACATTCTGACACCAGTAGCCGAGGGTCCATTGAACAGAGTCACGCGCCACGATATGTGTTTTGTCAATGGTTATAGATTCCACACAGTCTCCCATGCCAGCCGAAAATCATCGGAGAACAGCGGAGTGTGTGTCAAACGGTATGACAATAGCCCGGACGAGGATGACTTCTACGGCTACCTTACTGACATCATCGAGCTCGAATATCCCGCATTGCCTATAAAGCGGGTGGTGTTATTCAAATGCGAATGGTACGATCCAACTCGGGAAGGTTATCGCGCTGGCACAAAGGTCCACGACCGATATAGGTTGGTAGACATACACCAAGGGCGACGGTACAGAAAGTACGATCCATTCGTTTTGGCCAGTCAAGCGTCCCAGGTGTACTATCTATCGTATCCAACAACGAGGATGAATGCGAGCTCAAAAGACTAGCGAGCCGTGTGCAAAGTGAAATCGAGCAAGTTTGATGTCAGTATACAGACAAGTTTAGATGGCACGGATGCCGCATTTCAAGAAGAAAACCCGCCCGTTCTGGATACGACACATGTTGAACTGCACAACCTCCCTCTAAATGACCCCAACGGCGGTTTCATCGAAATTCATCTCAACATACAACCGCCTGACAATATTGAATATGTAGGCGAAGACGAATACGAGGATGAAGAGGACGACGAGCATGTAGATAAAGATGAAAATGAAGATGAAAATGAGGATGAAAATGAAGATGCGTATGAGGATGCGGATGACAATGAAGAATGATGTTAGGCACAATTTTTTATGTACCTCATTAGGCGAAAGTGTGTATGTGTTGATGTACTTATACACATGTATATACATAATGTGTGTCTGTAAGTACATTATATTTTGTATTATTTTTTTTCCAATACTGATGTCACCGACAAATTACCGACGGCAATTTTTCGTCGCAAATTTGAAATAACGACGACTTATGAAATTAGCGACGACAAGTAATAGCGACGGACTTTCGTCGCTAGTTCGTCGCAAAATTTTCGACCTAAAAACTGAAACCCCTTCTCTTCTTCCCCATTTCTTCCCCCCGCCTCTTCTTCCCACCCCCACGGCGAAAATCCCCCTCAGACCTCCGGCGAAATCCCCTCTCCTCCACCGGCGAAATCTCCATTTATTCTCCGGTGACCTCCCTTCTCCGGTTAGTTTTTCTTCCTATTTCGTTTTTAATGATTTTAATTAGTTATATTTCGTTTTTAACGTTTTAATGATTTCTTTCCCCATTTCCCTGGGTAGTTATATCGGATGTGGGCAAGGGTGGGCTGTGGCGGGGGTGTTTGTTGGCGGAGGTGGTGGCTGTGGGCGGGGTTGCGGGCTGTGGTTGAGCCCGGGGTGCGGCTTGGGGTGTGGCGGGGGTGCAGGGTGGGGCTGTGCGGTGGGTCTGGGTGTGGTGGCGGTGCGGGCTGGGTGGCTTGTGGGGTGGGGCTGGGGTGCGGCAGGGGTGGCGGGAGTGGGGCTGTGAGGTGGGCCTGGGTGTGCCGCGGGTGCGGGCTGGGTGGCTTGTGGGGTGGGGCTGGGTGTGGAGGGGATGGCTGTTGGCTGTTGGCGTGGGTGGGTTGGCGGCGCGGGGGGTGGCTATTGGCGGGAGTGGGTGGCTGTGGGTGGAGGCCGAGTGGGGCGGGGTGGCTATGCGTGGGGACTGGGTGGCTGTGGGTGGGGCGGGTTCGTCTGGATGGGGCGGAGGTGGGGCGGTTTATATATGTATTATATATATATATATATACATTATATATATATTCGGCCATTAAGTAATTTTTTGCTTAATTGACTTTAATTTATCAATTAGTAGAAATGTGGTGTGCTTGGCCAATGAATGATGCATGTACAAACTGTTTTGTAAGAGGTTTGCATATGATTTTCGGTATGATACTAGTTCAAGGTGTTTACTACGCTCGAGAGCTGGACATACATTTGTCTTTGGAGAGGCCATTAAGGCCGGGAAACCTCCGATAAACGAATAGGTCATGCCGAAATGTATGCAAACACTTGTCATTTTTGGACATATTATTTGTCTGGCCAACCGGTGTCCTAAACTCGTTGAATGTGCCTTTTAAGTTTTTCATCCTTGCAGATCTGATGGCTAGTGAGGGTTTTCCGACTCGATCTACACATGACATGTCAGGAGAGTTTGATAGGTTCCTCTCTCAGCATGAGCAGCTTGGGTCGGTTTCGACCGCAGCTCTTGCTGCGGACGCAGACCTTTTAGGGTCTGCCGAGAGGTCCGTACCCCCCCGATCTATGCCGCCACCCACACCCACCGGTTCAGCACCTCATCCGGCGTCTGATGCGGTATCGGACGAGGGCGTCATACGAGGGCGTCGTGCCCTCCCTTGGTCATATGATACCCATACGTAAGTAATAATTTATTTTTTAACACGTTTTGAAATATATTTCACGCGTTATTTTTTCTTAACAACTTCACCTCTTTCAGGCTTGCAGCGGACCAGGGCCAGATTTCCGGTTGCATCACTCGGTCCTTCCACCTGAGGCAGGACCCAGCTGGATACCGCTGGGCTTTTGTCACCATGCAGACACGTAGATTCTACTGGGATGAGTTTCAGGTATTCAAATTTGGTGAATTTCATTTTTTGATACGTAATCGATCATTACTTTTCTAACCACGTTTTTACTTTTCCTCCGTATAATAATTGCAGAAGGCGTACAACTGGCCAGCTGACATCGCCCATGACGTGGAGCAGGCCTGGCGGCATAGGGCCGCCACACGCTACAGGGACTTCATCAACTCGCACAAGACCAAGTGGGAGCGTGACCCCAATTATGCCAGGCCTGCCTACATATCCGAGGCCACCTGGGCGGGGTGGATAGCAGGTTGGATGGACCCTGCTACCCAAGCCCGCAGCGCCCGGAACGCGGCGAACCGGCGCAGCGGCAATGTACAGGGCCCAGCACCTGCCACACACTCAGGTGGGTCGGTTTCCCACGCCACCATGATGCGTTCTATGGTAAGTATTTTAATATTGGATTATTTAGATTCATTGATTTCATTGAATTATTTAGATTCGTGGACTTAACTGGATTATTTACATTCATTGACTTAAGTGGATTATTTATATTCATTGATTTCTTATGTTGCGCTGTTGTTTTTTTGGTATTCGTATATGGTTAATTTAAGTAGTATATGTTTTCATTTGCCTTTTTCTTTTTATTTTTGCTTTGACTTGGGAGAGGCCTTTAAGGCCGGGATACCTCCAATAAACGAATAGGTCATGCCAAAATTTTTAAAATTATGGATTTCACTAACATATTTTATTTCATTCTTTCAGCAAGAGGAGACGGGGGAGTGGCCAGCCTCCTACGATCTCTTCTACAAGACGCATCGGAAGAAAGCCTCCGACGGAACGGAGGACTGGATCACGGCGAAGGCGCGCGACATCAGTGTAAGTAGACTACGATATCATTTGTTTTTTCATTAGTTTGTTTTATTTTATTGCTAAACCCTAAACCCTAACAATTCTTATTCTCATTTCTTGACGAGTACAACAGACTACTCGCACTTAGGGGAGAAGAGGCCGACAAGAACCGCGCTTATTGGGATGCGGTTCGGACCGTCGGACCTCAGAATAAGAAGAAGAGGGAGGTGTACGGGGTCGGATCAGCAGCGCCGCGATTCTTTCCCGAAGTTCTGCATGCAGGTGCTTCCTCTGAGGCCAGCACCTCCGCGTCTTCTACGGCCCCAGAGAATCTTTCGCGCCTGGAATCAGAGCATGCGGCGCTGCAGCATGAGGTGGAGACCATCAGGGCGCAGCATGAGGAGAGCGTACGAGCACTGCGGTCGCAGTTGACTCAGACCCAGCAGGAGCTGCAGCAGTCGCTTCAGCAGGCGTTTCAGCAGGTGCTTGAGCATGCGCAGCAGCAGACGATGCAGGTGCAGGAGCAGACGACCCAGCAAATCTCGCAGCTATCGCATCTCATCATCTCTGTGATTTCCAGCAACTCGCAGTCTCAGCCTCCCCCTGATGGTCACTCTTCTCCGCATGATCCCCCTCCATCTTCCTCTGCATAGTATTTCATTTTTTGATTTTTCGTACAGTCTATTTCGTTTATTGTATTGAGATATTCTTTGTACTTTTATATTTTATATGACATTTATACGGATTCTATTTCGTTTGTGTTGTTTACGAACTTCAATACGCAAGTACTGTATTTCGGTATAACATTCGTACAAATGATTTAATATACAAAATATTTTTCTTATTATAAAAATTAAATAATAATAAAAACTATTTAATTAATAATATATTGTATTATTTATAAATTAAAAATATATAATATTTAATATTAAATATTAAATTATAAAGTAGCGACGAACCTGCGACGAAAACGAAATGTCGCAGACCGGAAATAAAAAATCAAAACTTTAAAAATAACGACGAAAAAATACCGACGCAACTTTGCGACGAAAAAGTATGTCGCATGAAAGGAAATAAAATAATAAAAAATTATGAAATAGCGACGACTACATACACCGACGAAACAACGACGGCAGTATCTGGTCGCAGAACTGACATTTTTTCGTCGCAATTGTGCGACGCAACACCGACGAAAATTTGTCCGTCCCAGTATAGCGACGCTCCACCGACGAAATTCACTTTGCGACAAGGCGTATCGCGACCAACTTTTTTCGTCGCAATTTCGTCGCTAAATGTCTGTAACGACGACATAGCGACGACTTTTGTCTGTCGCTACTTATCTTTTTTTTGGTGGTGATATTTCAGCCCGATTTACAACTCACATACATACTTATATATATGTAGTAAACATATATACCATCTACTATACATATTTAAGAACTTTACATAACCATACTCTTTTCTCTTTGTGTTCTTTTCTTTCGGCCCTCCAACAGTAAGCCTCAAATTCAAAGGGGAAAAGAATACCACATCAATTGTAAAATGAAGTTTAGCAATTTGAGTATAGATTTCAACAATCAATATGAATTCGCGTGACAACTGTGTCTTCCACGGGGATTACCCGAACCCACCAATTGTTGAATACCTTGATGAAGTTTCAACAACTAGTACTATTCCCGATGGAAAGGATAGATAACGTGTTTTCCTCTAGAAAGGGTTATATATATAAAATATATATAAATATACATGCTTTGCAAGCAAAGGGACAAAGCAAAATTCTGTAGGTGAACTTCCCAAAGCAACAAAACAAAAGTTCTTTTTTTTTCTTGGTAAACTTTTCAAGAGAACATTGCAAAATGAAGTAACTAAAGTAAGTCCAGCAAAATTGAGTTTTTCTTTTTTGTCCCACACTGTTCGTGCATATATATATATAGTGAAAAGTAAGCATATGAAACATTTGAAAATCAATGCAAAGGTTAGCAATATTTGAAACGCTTGAAAACAATAAATTGAGAATTCAATGGCTAACGTTCATATCAAAATTTTCGTTATTAATATGTGAAACAAAAATATTTAATATATATAATACATATATATTATTTCTATAAATGATCAGAGCATACATATATATAAGGATATTCTGCTATTTTACTAAAAATTTACCAAAATTCGATATTTACCTATATACATGTACATACACGGCCATACATAAATACTTATACAACCATTTATGCAATCACATATACTTATGCATGATCCATATTTATAATCAACATAAACATATAGATTTTCGCAAAACATAGCAAGTATAGGAAGATTACTTACATGTCTCAATACACTATAACATACTATTAGATTAAGGCTTGTTGGAGACCGAAATTGATTCCCCCCTTTTTTTACCTCTCGGTTTCTACCAAAAATGAGGCTGCACTTATTTTCCTTTTCTTCCTAATACCACCAGTGGATGATTGAGAGAAGGAGCAAATTGCAGCATTGCTAATGGCAACGAGAAAAGAAGCTGCACTTGATATTTTTCTTTTTTTTTTCTCCAGGGGCGGCTGCCGAGTTGGAGAAGGGTTGCTTCGTTTGGTTTTGTATAATAATATATAGATGGTTGGTTAATTAGTTTCCTATTAGGTTTAAATTAATTAAATGATAAGATAAGTTTTAGGTATTTCCCAATTATGCATAGGATTAAGATTCCATTTAGAGTATATCATATTTTCCAGATCCTATTTAGTTTAGGATTTATGTCCTATTTTATTTCTTTTTTTTCCTTGAGGGGCACGGGCATAACAATGGACCCCACACATCTGAGTACACTAAGTCAAGCGGTCTGCGACTTTCTATTGAAGAGCTATGAAAGGGCAGCTTATGACTTTTATTACTAAGACACGACTCACAAAAAAACTTATTAACCGAAGCATCACAAGAAACAGATAAATTATTGTTGTGACGTAGAAACTGGAAAACACGAGATGAAGGATGTCCAAGACGATGATGCCAGGTGGACACGGATGACTTAGCGAGGGCATGAATACGCTTCTGGTCCAGTGCGTGGTCCGAGTCCGAAGTGGCCGCAGGGACTGACACCTCCCATTCGTAGAGATCACCCTTGGTCCGCCCGCGAGCAAGGTGCGTCCCCGTTTTGAGATCCTTCACAACAAACGTAAAAGGAAAAATTCAATAGATGTGTTAGTATGCTGACAGAATTTAGAGACAGAAATTAAATTTTTATTTAGGAAAGAAACATGTAAAACATCAGATAAAACAAAAGACTTAGAAGGAGATGGGATGATAGAAGAACCGGTATTAGAGATGTTAAGGCCAATGCCATCTCCGAGAAGAACATCATCAGGGCCCTCATAGGTTTGGTGACGGGAAAGAGTGTTAAGATCGTTAGTAACATGATGGGATGCTCCAGAATCTAGAATCCAGTTGTGCTTGGGACTTGGTGTGGTGAGATGGACTTCGGGACCGCTTAAGGGAGTAGCACTGTCTCGCCGTGTGACCACACTTCTGACAGAACTGACACGTCACCCCATCCTGAGAAGAGTGACGTGTGTTCCTGGTATTGGACACGGCCGAGCCTCCATAAAAGAAGACCGGCTGCTGTATGCTGGGATTAGAAGGTGGCTTCCCAGAGAAAGACCGATTATTACCATGGCGGGGCACACCTTGAACGGAGTTCATATTTCCACTTCGAGTAGTTTTCATCTGAGTGGCATGAACAATAACAGAGGATCCACTATGAGCTTCTTCACGTTTAAGGAATGCTTCATGTTCAACTAGTTTATCATGAAGCTCTTCAAAGGTTATTGGAGTGTCACGAGCCCGAATAGCAGCAGCAATTTCGCGAAAGTTGCTGCCGAGCCCATTGAGTGCAAATATAGTGAGATCATCATCACTGATATGAGTGTCAATAAGGTCTAATTCATCTGCAACGCCTTTAATATTTTGAAGATAGTCAGCAACTGACTGAGTGTCACACGTAAGATTGGTGAGTTTCTCCTTGAGGTTCATTATGCGAGAACGAGACTTGTTCGCATACAACCTATGAAGCCTTGTCCAAGCATCATGCGAGGTAGAAGCCATGGCAATTAACGGGACCACAGTTTCTGAAACTGATGCAAGTAAAGCATGCAGCAGCATCTTGTCCTGCCGAACCCAGATAGCGTAATCCGGATTGGGCTGCATAGCACCGTCCTTGTCACAGGTGTGTTGTGGCGGGCATGGTTTGCTTTCATCAAGAAACCCCATGAGATCATACCCATAGAGTAAAGCATCGAACTGAGAAGGGAAGTTGTTCTTGTTTAGTTTGAGAGGTAACTGTGCAGCTACATTAATGGCAATGACTCCATCAAGAGAGCCATGCTTGTTGGCCGAATTTTCTGCCATACCGAAAAAACGATGAGCCAGAGAAACTCGTTGGAGTCTTTATGGCTCTGATACCATATAAAAAGTATTGAGCAGAAAAATATATTTTTATTCACATTTCATCATATGCACGGTATACCCTACTATATAGGGTTTCTAGGATTTACAACTTGAAGTTTGGTAGAACTCAAATCCTATTTGTTACAGCAAAATAACAACAAGATAGAAACAACCATTAGCTAGTCTTAGCTAGACTAATTTGTTGTAATTTGAATAAAGATAAGGTTGGTGCAACCGCCTGGAGGGCAACCGCCTGGAGGAAAGATGACGACGGGCGGCTATACCTTAACAGTATAACATTAATTATACATTCCACTTTCTATATTTGATTTTATCCAACTTAATTCATCCCATTTTAAATCCTCTTCTTTCTCTTGTAGATTAGAGCTGCAGTTGTCACAATGAGGGAGGACCACAAGGGACACTGGTAACAATGAAAATTTAGCATCTACTGATCCTCCATGATCCAAATCATTCTTGAAGTTAAACCAAAGAAGGCAATAGCATTTGAAAGTTCTCTTTGGAGTTTTCTAAATATCAGCTTTCATATTCTTAATATGAAAGTTGTAGCGATCCATCCCGAGTCTTAGTATTCGAAACGACTCAACCGCCATATTTCTTTAAGAAAAATACAAGGCGTCCAAAATGATACAGTTACACGTTAGCGAAAGTCATAAATAGAAGTCCTCAATTAAGTAATCATCGTCATTAATACAATTATTTGGCAAAATTAATCCAATAAAAATGTCAAACGTAAATAAATACTACACCTCCAAAATACATAAACCTCGAATAATAAAATATCTGTCTCTATTAAATCATCAACGAGTCTCATCGGAATATTCTCGAACCTCAACATCTCCACTTGTAATCATCCTCGATGTACACCTATCTTATACATGTTCGTCTGCAAAACAACAATAGCGTATAATATGAGCGACATAAATCGCCCGGTAAGTAGCCTCAATGTACTTACCATGGGATCATACATAGAGAAGGAAGTGTAACAAAAATAAACAACAATATAGAAAATAGCATGTTTTTCATTCGCAAATAAAATTACTGTTCTACCCCTAACATCCAAAATCAAAGATAACAAATAGACCCAATAAAGTCATATAACAAAGTCCAATCAGGGGTTAGTCCAAACCAAAACGTGATGCAAATTTTCAAATATGCGATGTCAAATTGTCCAAAGTCAAAGGCCCAAAATTTCCAAATGTCCAAAATTCCAAAGTCCAAAATCCAAATCTGAGTCCAAATCGGTCTAAATCCAAATATCCAAATCCGGCTTAACCAGTTCAAAGTCCAAATTTTTGTAAATGACCAAAATATCCAAAACCCGGCTAAAACGGTCCAAATCAATGCAATGGCTATAACACTTTCCCTAAAATGACTTATACCGTAAGACTTACGAATCGGTACCCCCAATAGTCAATATGCCATAGACACCCTGTCCTAAACTAGGTAGTTACGTCTATGACGCCCTAATGGCGGCCAATATGTCCATGCAACCTGTCACAGACTACGCAGTTACGCCCGGGCGCTCCGTTTGTTTGGAACAAACCCTGCTTAACAATATATTTCAAGTGTAAGGTAAATTTCCAAAAATATGCAAATCAACTTTTCAAAATTATTTTCAAGTACCAAAGTTAGTCCAAATTACCAAAACAGGCCAAAATATCAATTTTTTGTCAAAATTACCAAAATGCCCCCCAAATAACACATAATTCCAAACAAATATTCGAAACAGTCCAAAAATTCCAAAATACCAAATTTGTCACCCTCAACCGTGTATGTATACCCATGTATATGCCCTCACTCTGACACCCTCAGCCTTCACTGATCAGACACATCAAGGACCCCCACTCCCTCCTCTCACTTCCCCAACACCATCTTCCCTTGCTAAAACGATATTGTACTATTAGATATGACTAATGGAGTCAAATCAACTTTTTTGCTTTATGTATTAAGTCTTAAAACGGCTAAGACTTTAAAAGTTAGCTCACTTTAGACCAATAGGATGTTAGATTAGTGGTTTTTAGTTGTGCACTTTGTCCTAATCATTTTGTAAGTACGGTTATATGGAAAACTTATTTTGTGAGGTTTGTAATATCAAGGGGATAGTAGTGCACGAATGGGGGATGTATTTTCACTCTTAGAAGTCATACTGTCACTTCTTCAACTCTTTCTTTTATTTTCTTAAAAACCACCTGCTAAGAGCGGGTCGTGTTCAGATACATCCACGGGTTACCATTTATACCCGTTATACCCGATTTTTTAAAATTTATTTCAAATATAAAGTATAAATTATTAAAGTAAAAATTATAAAGCACAAAAGAACTCCTAAAACTTAAAAACCTAATCCTCAATTCCTAATTTTCCATTCCCTTCCTTCATATGCAATTGCCCTCTGCCGTCCCCACCCATCATTCTCCGTTCTCCTCTCTTCCCTCACTCTTCACTCTTCACTCTTCACTCTTCTCACTTCTCACTTAAGCGGCAGCTGGCAAGGAAGCGGTCTTGGTTTCGTTCCGACAAAGTTGGTGAAGCCGAAGGACAGACTGAAGTTCACTCCAAACAGAAAAAGACATTGTAGAGATGGAGATGATTCAAAGTTATAATTTAACTTTTATTCTCTAAAATTTAAAATACTTTCTGTCTTGAGGTCTTGAATTAGCGACACGTTGTCACTGTCACCGTTCTCATCCTCTTCGCCAGAGGTACTCCTCTCGCCTCCCTTCTTTTGTCGCCTGACTTTCCACCTTCTTATGGTTCAGGTCAGTACACCTTACCTTATCATGTATTTTTTTTTGTGTATTTCTTTTGTTAAATGATGGATTGTTATTTTTCATTTTGTATATTTTTCTTATGGATCATATTGCTGATTATATGTTAAAACTATTTCTCTTATTAGTTTTATGCTATAATTTCATTTGTAACAATTGGAGAATGCAAATAATTGTGGAAGATCTACCAGAGGTATCGACCCGGGTTTTGTCGAAGGAGCAAGAAGAGAGATTGTGTAATAAAGAGATTCGAAGAAACTTCAAGAAGCTGTTTTATTCTATGTCTACAAGATTTTCTTCATGTAATGCTCTTTGACAATTCACGTTATTGACTTGACTTTGAGACGTTGTTATGTTTTGGACCTAATAAGTATTCACTTGACTCGAAAGATGTGATTTCATTTCATGGGTTGTGACATTTTTAATCTTGAACCTTTGGTTCTACACGTATTGTTGTTTCAATGATAAATTGTAAGAGTAGTCGGTTTAAATACATGAAACCTGAAAAATAGGCGAAACCTGAAAACACCTAAAAAGTACACGAACGTACCCATACACAACATGAAATTTTTTTACTTGTCAAGTTTGCGGGTATACATGATACACGACACGAAACTTGACATGTACATGTTTGAGTATCTACTTCCGCACACACGAAGCAAACGGCTAAGTTATGAGTGTGGTCCTTTGATACCTGAAACCCGAAAAATACGAAATACAAAGTATGAAACACGACCTATTTGCCACCCTTACTCCTGCCTACTCTCATCATCCTCCATTTTTTTGTCTTTGTGTTAATGTTGTTGATTTGTGACTTTGAAGTTATGAGTTTGGACCGTGTAAACAGTTTTTAATAAAAATATAAAGTAAGAATGCATAAATCCGATCGCATACACCTATTTTTTTTTCTCTGCGTTTTATGAGGAAGGACGAAATTTGGCGGCGCTCTATCTTCATCATCTTTCACATCCTCATCCTCACACTCATCCTATCAAATCAAGACCATCACCATCAACCTCTTCACTGCTGCTCATTGCCCGCCACCAACAGCCTCCTCTAATCACCCTTAATTTGTCACCAATCTGAAAGAAAAAAAAGGAGCTGCTGATAGCGCAACGGGGCCTAGAGTGTTAGTGGAGGATTAGCAGAGCATATTGGGAGGGGTACATAACGGTGTATGAATCCGGGTTTTTAGTAGAGAGAAGGCAGAGCTATGACTTAGCTTTCGGCTGAACTTGGGGTGTTCAGAAAAGACGGAGGGTGGATGGTGGTGGCTAAGGTTGGCGGATAGAGGATAGAATAAATGAAAACGACTTATTAAATTTGCTACGTTATTTATATTGTGGAGTAGTAATTGATCGACATAGCGCAATTTTCATTATGGGTCATCGAGAAACATTTTCTGTATTTTTTAATACATGAGTATGATTACGTACCTCTGATTTTTTCATACTCTGTTATAGACGGAACACTCTAAGACAATGGTGTAATGTTGTTGTCGTATTATTATAATAACGAAAGGTTTGGATGTTGTGCAACTTTTTGTTAAAAAGAAAAACTGAATGAAAAAAATAATCAACTCTTCTCTCTTTGTATCATTTGTTGTATTGCTTGTTAAAAATTAACATGTAAAACAAAAATGGGTCGGTCGGAGTAATACTCTGATATATTCTTCTCTTTCCTGCAAGTATGAACTAACTCACCGAAAGCCATTTTCATTTTCGTTTTCCAGCTCCAATTCAAGAAAACCACATAAGGTATGGTAAAGTTTTCTACTTTCCTCACGTATCTTCCAATTTTTATGAAGAACAGATTTGCATCTTTTTGCAGAGCTAGAGATTTTCTGGTTGGCACTTTTCATTTGGGATTTTAGCAAGGAAGCAGAAACTTCTCGACTGTAAAAGAAAGTGCTTTGTGCGCCTGTACTTTTTTCTTTGTGCTGTGATTTTAGTGGCTCATGATTCAAATGTTAAATTGTCTTGTGTGTTATGAAATGGTTGAATTGAATGAATTTCATCAGGTAATTCCAATAATGAATCTGAGTACATCAAAATAGATTTTGATTGGTCTTTTGTGTGCATATGGGTCCTCATTTTTTCTAACAAACGAGTATGGTTGCATACATCCAGCACCATACATTCTCTCATAGACGGGAGGCCTCTACAATAAAGTAATGTTTTTGTTGTTTTGTTTTGTTTTCTGAGTATGTTTAATGGGACACTGAAGTAGGGACAGTTTTCCGCATTTCTTGTGGAACCCTTCTAGGAAAGAAGATGATACTTGTCCAAAGATCATGAATAGCATGTAGAATAGTTTTTATCAACTATAACTAGCCCTTGTAAGGGAGCTTTAATTTTGCCAAAGTCACTACTAGCTTCCGTAAGCTGCTTTTGATTCCCTGAATTTTCTTAATAAATCCATTGCCATGATGGAATGTGTATAGCCCTGTCTCACATTGAAAAAATAGAATAGTAAGACCGAGGATATAAGTACGGGGTTATAAAACTAATGCCAACTTGAATTAGTCATTTTTGAGCTAGTAAAGACGAAACCTGAAAAGTTGAAGTTAGTTGTAGCAGGCGAATAGTAGCACCACCATTCCCATAACTCCGGCGTTCAAAATGGCTGTCTGCATCTTCAGAGGCACATCTTGGTATTTAACTGTAAGGTTCCCCACAGGCAGCTGTTTCTGCAGTAGCTTAATTCCATCCCTCACCCCTGCATTCACTTTTTTTTGTGAAACTTAGGTTCTAGCACAAATTCGGCAATGAATGTCTTAGTGCAGCAATGCAGCCACCATAGATCCATCATGTGCACTTGTCGGGGAGCTTGATTCTTTTTCCCAAATCAAGTATGTAGCTGAATCTTCCGTTGTCACAATCTATTAACATAAGTACACAGAATACAGATGTCTCCGGTTCGTACTGCTTAATTAGAAAAGAACATTGTGCTGACAAAGAACCATATCCACTTTACTGCAGTTTGGGGAAACCTTATGTTTGATAAGCTTTCACTATATTTATCATTACACACATTGCATTCCTTCATTTCGTATCATAGTTCTTGACAATACCATGCATTAATACGATAGTCACTTATTGACCCACTGTTACTGAAGCCTGTCTGATCATAATGATCGTTTGGAGAAGTTCAACTTTACACCCAGAACCTTAATTTATTTTACCTGGCACAACTGTCGAGGTAGATGCATGTGGGATTGGAGGAGTTTTCCAGTGTGATTAAGTGCACACTAAATTGTCAGTTTAATCTATCATGTATACTTTCCATCTACTGATTGATTGCTGGAAGTTGTCATTTTTTTTTAATTAAATGCATCAGTGGTTTATGTTTTCATGGAGGCTCGTTTCTTGACATTCATCCAGGTCTCAGTCCAGTCTGATCTAGCCAATTTAAGTGGAATGGATTCGATGGACAAAGGAGAAACCGGAGCTTACAGAGCGCACGTGGTAGTGCTGCCATATCATGGTCAGGGCCACATCAATCCTATGGTCCAGTTTGCTAAACGACTGGTCTCCAAAGGTATCAAGGTCACTGTAGCCACCACCTCTTCCAGTGTTGCCAACATTGTCCAACCGCCCGGGGCTGCTTTATCATTTCACTCTATTTACGATGACTTCACTCAATCTGGTGTAGAAGGACCAGGTGGGTTCAAAGGATTTCTTGACAGATTCAGAGAATCTGGATCAGCAAGTGTTAGTCAACTCATATTGGACCATAGAAACACCCGTAACCCTGTGAAATGTCTTGTGTACGACGCAAACATTACATGGGCTTTAGAGATAGCAACTAAATTGGGACTTGCTCGGGTTGCATTTTTCACCCAATCATGTTCTGCCATCGCTTCCTACTATCCCCTTCATTGTGAGCTCTCCGGTCGGCCGGTCACTAGTGGTCTGGCAGCTGCGTTACCATTGTCTAAGATTCCCAACCTCGGCGTTCCGAATCTGCCATCACTTGGTTCTGGTACCGGAGGCTACTCCCCAATTATTCGGTTCATATTGAGTCAGTTTGACAATATCAACGATGCGGATTGGGTCCTCTTCAATTCCTTTTATGAGTTGGAAGAGGAGGTAAGCTGCAGTTTAATTCACTGTTTTTCCATTTCCCTGTTTATAACTGTTCCTTTGCTTTTGGACCAAGCCCTTTTTGTCTAGCATCATTTTTTGTTCTTTTTTTTTCTCTGTGTGTTTCTAACACATTGGGTATGGTTGTGTACATTCAACCCTCCATACTCCGTCATATGCCAGATCCTCTAAGGAAATATGATAATGTTGTTATTTTTTCTCTGTTTCAAAAGTTCGACAAGGTCAGAGAGGGTCATCCTTACTCTCCAAAGTTGCAGTTGCTTTCCTTTTGTTAAATTGCTCTATGTTTTGGCTTCGTAGTAAATGTTAAGAAGTGACCATTTGATGCTTATATGTTTTCCCAGTTGCTTACTTTTATTTGCTATTAATCCCATAGAAGATCAAATTTGACATAAAGTTCTATCTTTTTTCAAGAACAAGCACATTTCGGGGTAACGAGTTTCTCAAAAGAACAGGGCTCTGAATTGCATTGTCCTTACAAGATCATGCTAATCTAGAAATGAGATTCCCCTTACCTTTGACATGTGGCCACTTGCTGGCGATTCACTTTTTGATGTTAAGTTTCACATATAGAATACATTTTCACCTCTTGCTGATCTCGACGGCACATGGATGATTGAACATTCTCGTCTCTGTCTGTTTCTAACACATGTGTATGGTTGCATACATCCGACTCCCTATACCTCGCCATAGGCGGGAGCCTCTAAGGCAATGAGGTAATGTTGTTGTTAATGCTTGTTGTGTGTGCGTAAAAGTTACATCCTTGGTTTTGTTGCTGCGGCAGAGATTGTAACATCTGATGATTTAATTGATTGATTTAGATAGTGGAATGGCTATCAAAACTTTGGCGAGTGGGAACAGTTGGACCGGCCGTTCCATCTGTTTATCTTGACGCAAGGTTGGAAGATGACAAGACCTATTGGTTTAATATGCATAAGCCTGATGCAGCTACCACCCTGAACTGGCTTGACACGCAAAAGCCTACTTCAGTGGTGTACGTTTCATTTGGGAGTACTGCAAACTTGAGCCCCAAACAGATGGGAGAAGTAGCCGTTGCCCTTAAACAAATAAGCAGTGCCTTCTTGTGGGTTGTGAAGCAAACAGAGGAGAGCAAGATCCCGAGTGCGTTCGTCGAGGACACAGCTGGTAAGGGTTTAGTAGTGCCATGGTGCCCACAGTTGGAGGTACTAGCTCATCCGTCTATTGGCTGCTTTGTCTCACATTGTGGCTGGAACTCAACTATGGAGGCTATTAGTTTTGGGGTGCCGGTGGTGGCAATGCCGCAGTTTCTGGACCAAATAGTCAATGCTCATCTTGTAGAGCAGAAATGGGAAGTGGGACTTCAACCAAAGGCTGATGAGGAGGGGCTCACACATAGTGATGAGATTAGCAGATGCATTGAACAAGTTATGGAAGGGGATGGAAGAGACGGGTTTCGAAAGAAGGCGGTTCATTGGAAGAAATTGGCCATGGAAGCAATAAGTGAAGGAGGAAGTTCAGAAAGATTCATCTTGGAGATTGTCTCTGAGCTTGAGACAGCTTAGATGTTGGTAGTTATGGAACTGCTGCATCAAGTTAATAAGCGATTATCATATCTCTGTTATGCTTGGAAGTGAGCTTCTATTGCATCATCTGTTGCATACCGTGTGTATTAAAATAATATTTTTGGTGGGACTAAACTAACACAAATGACATGATCCTAACTAGTGTAATAAAAGATCTGATACACCACCTGTATTTGGTTTTGCTCTTGTCATGTTGTTACTCTTTAACTATGCGTTTCGTTTAATGAAAGGAAAAGCATCATTTTGTTATATTATGTCATTTATGCATGTACATATAGAGCCCGGGGTCTCACTGGAAGCAAACTCTCTATCCCTTAGGACAGAGGTATTGTTTGCTTACCACTTACCCTCCCCAGACCCTAGCGATAGCTTTTGCTGTCGTTGGGATATACTGGGTACGGATGATGATGATGAGTTTGTAAAGGTAATGGAAAAAAAATAAATGTTGATTGGTGCTTAAGTAAAGCAAGAATAGCTTGTTACATGACTTGGATCGATCTGTGTATCAGTTGGGTCGATCCAAGTGACTGAAAAACAAAGCTGAGTATTCTGTTTGACTTCGATTGATCACATCGATCGATCGAAGTCACCGAGATGCAAAGTTAGAACACATTGTTTGATCGATCGATCGAAATGGCTTGGATCGATTACTTCGATTGATCGACGTTTTTTGGATGAAAAGCTGGTGCACACTGTTTAAATCGCTCAATTACATTGATCGATCGAAGTGGCTAAGTTCATCAAAAGTAGTAACTTATGCAACACGGGACATGTCCAATCACCCATGAACAGTTTTGAGCATTTATATGATGTTCACAAGCTTGTATAAAGGCTCTTTTTTAACACATTTCTAAGACACCTCAATTCCAAGATAAACCTTGCATTCAAATTCTTCTTCCTCTTCCAATACATTCTCAATTGAAAGTTCATTTGAGTTTTTTTTCTTCTTATTGCTGAGTTAAGAAAATGTTGACTTAATGTATCGTATGAGGAAATCTGGCTATAACCATACAACAACTAGTGGAATCAAATATTCCTTACGGAAAATATACTAACACGTCTTAAGCTATCTCTCTATTACTATCTCTTCTATTCTCCTCACTCTTTTTCGCTCACGTTTTTCTTTGTAACATACTTAGACTCTCTTGCTTTATCCCTTTGGTATTAGTGCTCTTCTATATGGCGCAAGGTTTAATTGAAATACTTCAAAACGTGCTCTCTGTCTACCAGATCGTTTCAAAAACTCACTTATATGGTTATGTGTCTAAGTGTTGCAAACAAAGGAATAAAAGTTCTCTTGCTCCATTTTTCCTCTTTTCTTTGGAACGCCAGTTTTGTATTCTCTCCTTTATAAAAATGACTCATTAAATTTGATATGCTTTTTATATTGTGAAATAGTAGTTAATTGACAAAGTTTGACGCAATTTTCATTATGTGTTATCGGAAAACAACCTCTATGTATTACTAACATACGGATATGGTTGTGTACATCTAACCCTTCCATATATTGCCATAGACCGGAGCCTCTAAAGCGGTGGGGTAACGTGGTATAAAAACTTAAAAAGACAAAAAAAATTTTTTATTTTTTTGCCGTCGTAAAATCTTTGTACAGATTTTATAAATGACAAAGCCAGAGTTGTTAAATTACAAATTTGTCTCAAGTAATTGTAGACGTTTCAAAACCAAAAGTTTTGCTTTAATAATCAATTGAGAAGTATTCAATGCTTGAGTGTAAGCATTGAATGGCTGTTTAATTAGTATTGTTTTTTAAACTAGTACAAGTTTAAAACAAATTGGGCAGACTGTTTAATTCATATTGTTTAATTAATATTATTTTTTAAACCAGTAAAAGTGTAAAAGAAATTGGAATTGGAATGGAAGAATTAGCAAATTGTATCTTGACATCAAACAAATGATGGGCAGTGAAACTGTCTTACGGGAGTGATCAATTAAAACACAATATCGTTGGCATGAACATGCGTTAGCATATCAAAAAAATAAAAATAAATTACGATACATGTTTAATTACTTCATAAGCTAGTGAGTTTACTCAGTGAACAACAATATAATTTTTTTTTTGCATTCTCTCTCTAACGTGGAGTATCAATGCTACATGCTTTTAATGCTAATAAAGATTTTTGGAAGATCCCTTATTTTTTTTATTATATTGGAGTAAGTTTTAAGTCATCCCAAAAAAAAAAAACTTTCACATCTACATTTATATTTTCTTTGAAGAGTTTTTAGAAACTCTTGTCACTAACAGATGCAATCGTCCATTCCGCTACATAAATAAAATAGATTTGAGGAGTGTACAATTTATTTTCACTTGAATAAAACGAGAAACTTTCTCTTCTCAACTCTCCTGTTTTTCTCTCTATTTCTATTATTGTTATTATTGTTTCTGCATTTGCTCTCATTTTTTTTCCATCAATTTTTACCTCTGATTGATGAATTTTGTCATTTTTGACTGAAATTTTTTCCGTGTTCTGGTTTGATTCGGTTCATTTTGCCACTGGTTAGGATATTAAAGTCGTGCCCAGGATCGTAAAGTCGTATTCTATTTGGTACTTGACTTAGAGATAAAAAAACTTGAGGCTTAATATACCTCACATGATTCTAAACATTGCAACTCGTTGTGATATTATTACGTCAAAGTGGTTATATAAATAATGCAGACCAACGCGTAAAAGAAAAAACATATTTTTACATTTTCTCTTTCATTTATGGATCTAATGTTTTCTTTATTTCATGATAAAAGTCATTATCCTATATCAAAATATGTAATAGAGAATTAGATAGAAGATGATATCTAACGAGATTTTTCATTGGAGGAGCCAATGACACGCTCTTCCTTAATTTTGGAATATAATAGAATAAAGCAAAATGACTCACTAAATTGACTGTGCTTCTTATATTGTGAAGTAAGAGTTGATCGACACAGCTTGACGCAATTTCCATTATTGGTCGTCAAAAAACAACCTCTGTGTATTTATAGCACATAATATGGTTGCGTACATCTGACCTCTTATACCCTATCATAGACGGGAGCCTCTATGCAATGAGGTAATGTTATTGTTGGTGATGATCTCCAAAGAGAGGGAATGGTGCTTATGATTTAGCGGGGATTTGCTTTGACTGACGGCCAACCTTTTATTCAAAGCCACGATTCCCTAGTGTGTTTCATAAAAAAGGTTTAACTCCAACCAGTAAGGTCCCTGTCACATCCAGTCCCAAAAGTAGTGTAACGGCCCGCTAGCAGGAGCTTGATCATATACACAGTAGTATGCATAAGGAGTCGTCAGCACTTCAGGCAAGCCTACAGGTTAAGAAAGCTCCCACACTATGTACTTGCTGGAAAAGGGGTCTCTTGCCTTTGTCAAGTATTGAATCTCTTACTTCTCTTTCAAGAACCCCTGTCTAGAACTAATTGGGTTCTAGGGACTCCCTAGTGTGTTTCATGCTTATAGGGACGGCAAATTATATGTCTGTTCCTTCATATCATCTGACTTCTAAGAATACATCAGAGTAAAGAAAACCTCTCTCTCTTAAAGAAGGAAAACCAAAGTCCAGCACATCAGAATCAATAGTCCCGGATTTGTTGCATTAAGACGTGGCGCTGTACTTCATATTTACACGCCTATACCGTTGTACATATACGTTCACATGCATTCAATAAATGTTTCTTAAAAGGACCGTACGTAACTCCAGTTTTTATTAACAGAAGTCTTGCTTATGGTGAGGAAATAATACACACACACCCACACATGTATACATACATACTATAAGAAGGCCGTTCTCGGTGCACTAAGCTCATGCGTTTACGTAGGTCCATAGAGGGGCCGTATCGTTTCGCGATCTGATGTACGCAGCCTTACCCTACACTTTGTGCAAGAGACTGTTTCTAAGGCTTGAACCCGTGTGTTTGCGTAGGTCCACAGAGGGACCAGATGGCTTCGCGATCTGATGTACGTAGCCTTACCCTACACTTTGTGTAATAGCCTATTTCCAAGGCTTGAACCCGTGATCTCAAGGTCACAAATAAGCAAACTTACCAGTTGCTCCAAGACCCGCCTTCTACACATACTATGTAATAAATAAATATACACACATACACACACATATATATACCGTATAACCTCCTGAAATTACTACAATCCGGATCATGAAATTTTATTAACTTAGACAGGTATTAGTTAATCAATAAATTAATAATTCATTATTTAACAGATATATTTTATATTCAACGATTTTAAATTTAATTACAAATAGAAACATGCATAAATATAAAATATAAGAACTTGAATATAGTTATTTAATGAACTATAACAAAGTAAATTCAATATATAATGATGGAAAGACTGATATATAAAAACATCTTTTGAAAACTATAGCAAACAATACAATGGCTTCTCATTTAAAGGTGTCCAAAAAAAAACCATGACAAACCAACAATAAATTATCATAGCTATTATCATGCCCCATGTTTCTCGAGTCTAGCGTTAAATAATTAAAACAGATCAAAAATATAATTTTGATAATTATATATGTTTAGGAGGCTTAATTAAATGAATTTTAGGTGGAAAATCAATTAAAAAGCTGAAATTAAGAAAATTAGGCCCAAAATACCAAAACTGCCCCTTCTGAGTTAAAATCTGAAGGAGCTATACATTATGCATAACTCCCCCAGGGAAGTCGACTACAACATCAACAGTTACAAAGAAAAAAGAGAGAGGGTCGACTAAGAGGGAGAGAAGAGAAAAGAGGAAGAAGGAAGAAGAAATCGTGGCCAATCCTAAGTGCAATCCGTCTCAAAAATTCAACCAAATCACCGTAAGATTACCTAGATTCGAAGGCAAGTGAATTTTCTATACGCTTTACGCAATTGATTCAATAGGCCCTATTTTCCTAGAAAGTGAAAATTGGATCACACATTTGTAATTTCGTTCCGTTTATGTTAATTGCTCTACTATGTGTTTCTATGCTTGTTGATAGAACAAATTTGTAATCTTTTGGGCCAATTTCTGAGAATAATTGCAACTTACTTGATTTATGATGAATATGCCCTAAAGATGTCATTTTTCCCGTGATGTACTTATTGGTGATTAGCTAACATGCTTGTTGCTTGTGCCGTAGATGGAATGATTGGTTTGAAGAAGGTTTGATGGGTGTAAGTAGGTGGCAACTGATTTAGGGCTAGGTTGGAAGGTGTGGCGGTCATATTCTAAGGTGCAAATGGTGGAAAGCCTAAGGTCCATGTCGTTCGATGTGGTTACGGTTCAACATGAGGTCATAAGTGTACATGTAGGTTGGATTCATGTTTTAGGGTTGAATTTAGGCGTTTTTGAGGCTTGGAATGGAAAAGGGTGAAGGTTGGTTAGCCATTGTGGTTAAAAGTGGTGAAAAGTTGAAGAAACAGAGACTTGGATCAATCCAGGGGGGACATCGATCGATCCAAGTGGTCATGACAGGATTTTCCAACTCTCTAGAAGACATCGATCGATCCACTGAGGGACTTCAATCGATCGATGTCCAGAAAAACTGAACATCGATCGGTCAGAGGATCACGTCGATCGATCGATATATCCAGGGATGCAGAACTGAAACTCTCTGGAAGAATAGATCGATCAGGAAGGGGGACATCGATCGATGTCTAGGGTTTGACATCAATCGATCAGAAGGTCACATCGATCGATCGATGTGGCCAGTTCTGCAAAATTTAAGCTGAATTCTTAGAAATGATAGGGAATGAATGGCAAGTAGTTTGAGGGACTTTTGTTGTGATAATTAGGACTAGTGTATGAGTCTAAGGAGTATTGTTGAAGTATGCTTGGCGTATGTTGAGGTGGGTAACCTTAAGTGTGAAGGTGTAAGGCTAAGTGTGAAATTGAAAAGAATTCGCTAGATGGAAATGTGTGAACTAATACGAGTGAGGTATGTTTAAGGTTTGTGACCAGGTACTCGGTATGTAAGGTATGTGTGTGTATTTAGAAGCTTAATATGATGCGACATGAGCATTTTGCACCACGACATGAATATTTTGTATTCTAGCATGAGTTTTGCCTTGCGAAAAGACATCTGTCTGTAAAGTAAGACTAAAGTTTTGAACGACAAGTTTGGGCTGCTGGTTGATGTCAGGGTATAAAAGTCATGTCTGCAATGACAGGGTATAAAAGCGTGACCTGAAATCAACAGCAGGGCATAACGTTCTGTTATGGGGCCGTGGACCTTTCAGCACGGGGTATAAAGTTCTGTGTTTGAATTCTTTGTATTTCCTATGTGTCTTCATTACCAATATGTCTTTCACCTTCATCTGTTTGTTCCTTCCATCTATTTCCCCCTCAATCAAGTCTTTCCTATTTTCTACCCACGGTTGCTCCCAAATAACTTTCCATTTTCAATGGAGTCAATGACACAATCTTTCTTGACTTTGATATGATGGATAGAGTAAAATGACTCACTAAATTAGAATAAAAAGTGCCAGACTTCGGTTTTATATCCACCAAGCTTATTCAGGTTTTTTTATTCGTATATACAATTAAATTATTCAATTATCATTTGTAGGATCTGCAAGGCACCACTAGAAGGGGAGGGGGTTGAATAGATGGTGCGGAAAGTGTGGTTTTTAAAATTTCTTTAAACTTGAACAATTCAAGTTCTGAAAACAGATTCTGTTTTCAGGACCAGTTTTAAAACGTTTTTAAAACTAGGTTAGAGGTCTCCAAAAATTATGAAATTTTGAGAGAACTTAGCATCAGATGTTATGAGGGTCTCCTAAAAATTTCAAATTAAAATTCAACCTTTAACCCCTTCAAAAACCGTTGGTAAACAGATTGTGCAAATCTGCCAGAAACGGTAGATGATTTTGAAAAATTAATTCCTATTTGTGTGAACGTCTAAATGCTCTGAAAACTTAACCACTAACTCCTTATATACTATATTTAAATGGGTTGAAACATTTTTCGAAAATTCTTTTGGGAAGTAGGTCAACTACAATCAAAGTCTCAACCTTTGAAAGTCTAAAAATCAGACTGCACTAGTCTCAGAACTTTTGATGTTTGATTGACTTATACTTATCCAAAAGGGTTGAAACTTGTGCCAAATTAACCCTAGAACGTGTGAGTATATTTCTGGAAATTTTCGTAATTTTTGAAAATCGTTTACTATTTTTACAGATGCGAACAAAAAGGATAAACAGTGCAGTAATTGAAAAGTAAATGCAGAAAGTAAATGACACCAAGATTTTTATACTGGTTCGGTTATAAACAACCTACTCCAGTCTTCAAGGAACACCTTCCTTGGTTCACACTAATCACACACACAACACACCTTACCACAGGGTTGATAGAGTTACACCTAACTCCAACCCTTTACAAACCTTGTATGACGTGTACAATTCACACGAACACCACCACCACCTTCCTTGGTTTATCTCAAACCTATTCAAAATTGAAAGATATGAAAACAATAGGCTTTACAAGAAGAGAGAAAGAAAGAAGATGTAAGAGAAGAAGAGCTAGGCTTTTTGATCTCTTTGAATTGCAATGCTTGTTGTTCTTTTGTTTGCTCTCTTCTTTCCTTATAATGGTGCAGGCCGTCCCCCTTGGTGTGTCTCTCCCTCTTGAAAATTATCTTTTAAGTCCTTGAGAGAGTGTAAGACATCATTTTGACAAGGCCTTGCTTACTTGGCATCTTCTTATTGGATGATCATTTAGTCTTCGCTTACTTGGCACCTTCTCATTGGATGAATGTTGTCATCATTGATGACTTGGAAAAATCTGAGAATTTCACTTAAACATGTGCCAAAAATCATCATAAAATAACTTCCATAAATCATAAGATATTCACATAAATTGCAAGACAAAAAATCCTTCCCAAGCAAGTGCAAAAAATCGGCCAACTAGTAGTCTTGCCATGCTGAAAATTCAGCATGTGCATCATTCCTTTTCTTTCAAAATAATACCCAATTTACCTTGATTTTTTCTTTAAAAATTGAATCACCAAGTTATGGTAAGTATTGCTATCACATAAGAAATGAACATGGACACCATTTAGCTCTCAAATTCGGCCACACAAGTTGTACACATGCTGAAAAATTTTCAGCATGTGTGATATATAAAATATCACCATTTATTAATTTAATTTATATTCAAATCATTTCCATTTCTTCTTCCAATCAATCACATAATTAAAGATGATGGAATATCTCACTTTAAAGACAAGATTTCGGCCAGCAACATTTTAGCATGCTGAAATTTTCAGCATGTGATATAAGAGAGATATATTTTGAATTCTTACCATTTGTAGCTTCTCTCTTCAATTCACCAACATTGTATGATTGATCCTTGACCAATCAATATGCCAACAAGGCTCCAAATAAGCTCCATCTCAGCTGGTGTAGACGTTGGAATGTGTATGTGCATGTGCTGAAATTTATTTTTGCTAACTTTGTAAAATAATGCACATTTAATAATACACACATGTTATATTCCAATCAGCCTTTAATTTAATTTTCTAGAACACTTTAAGATGTATATCATATGTAAAAAGTGTCTAGATACGTTTCACATGATGTACTAAAAACGTTCCATGTGTTGTGTGCGTAGAAAACCGAATTTTCGATATTTATCGATTACCCGATTTTTCTCTAATTTAAATTCCAACTTTTGCACATGTTATATATATTATGTTATACATAATATATATAATATATACTTTAAATCTCAGCACTTGGCTGGTCTAAAGTGGTACCATTAACATGTGACAAAATTAAACTTGGAATCTTGATATTTTGGCCTTAATGTGGAGTAATTTGTGTGTGCCAACATGAAAAGTATTTTTGCCTGATTTTTCAGTGATGTGCACGAAATTTACATCAATTTTTGATGTATAGGGGCTGGCCATTTATTTATGGCAAGTACGTGACACGTTGGTGAAGTTTCGGTATTCGCCCGATATGACAAATTTCGGTTTAGAACCTTTTATCGTGTCGTATTTAATTTGTCATCACCATATCTTATATCATATGATATAAGACCTGAATATACTTATAAATATGAGTTAAGTATAGTGGTGTGACGTTAACGTACGTACGTAAAATATATAACGTGTCGGTAGTATGTTGGAATACATGTGTATGTGCCTTTTTCAAAAAATCTGAAAATATGTGTAATATATATGTATATTGGCGTGTGTAATTAAGATGGGGAGGAGGAGAAAACTTTCCTTCCTTAGCTTTGTTGCCTTTGTGCCTTTTCCAAATGTGGCTTCCTTTAATGAACTACTTAGTTTATTAAACTAAGTACTTCACTTAATGAACTAGTTTAGTTCATTAATGGTGACACCTGAAAATAGTATAAACACAACAAATGTTTGTCATATGATGTAAGCTTTAACGCTTCATGGCTCGTTAGTACGGCAACATAATATATAAGCTAAATAAGGCAAGTAATGGCAAGATATAATGCATACATGTACACGTTTATATATATCATGCATTTAAGTCACTTATTTTGAAATCACTCAAACCCCCTTATCTCTACATCATTGACCATTTTTTTATATATACCATGACATTCATTCTATATAGATCTTTTTGTGACATGAGCATTTTTTTAAATATACCATGTCATTCATTCTATATGGCAAGTAGTTTGAGGGACTTTTGTGTGATAATTAGGACTAGTGTATGAGTCTAAGGAGTACTGTTGAAGTATGCTTGCCATATAAATTATTCAATTATCATTGACCCTCACCTAGCCTCACCACCCCTCCCTGCTGCCACGTGTCGGGCGGTGGTGAAGGGGGTAATGGTTTGGGGGATGAGGAGATCCGGTTCCTCTTCATTGATATAATACAAAGATTTACGTCAACATAAGTTCGTTGCTATCTTTACAAAACAAAATTCTGGTCTAGGCTACCATTAATTTTATACACATTTACAATTTTCAAATTGATGACCCTTTTTAGAATTTCCTTTAGAGCCTATTGTGGATAGGGCAGTGTCGAAATGATACCATGGGCAAGCTGATTACGCCAATACCAAAGGCTAGCCACAATCTGACGGAAGATATAGCGCCATTCCACTTTAATAGTTGCATGCTGCAATGAACATCCGACATTGTCCATAATCCAGTCCAATGGGTTTGACGGATGGAAAAACTTCTCCAAAGCGTCCGGTCGAACCATTTTATGCCATACTTGTCGCATCCAAGGACATCTCTTACTGCATGAAGATTATCATCATCAACATGGCCGCATATAGTGCATTAGCCATCAGAGATAATACGCCGACGGAAAAGAACCGAACCTGTAGGAAGTCCGGAATAGCAAACGTGTCACAATAGCACATTCGGGCAAGAAAGACCCTTGATGCTCCATATTTTATTCTAATTTTTTTTGACCCAGCGGAAGAGTTTCAGTCACCAAATAACCATATGCGTTTGATACCGAAAGATGGCCTGAGCTCGTTCCAGTCCAATGATATATTTCACCGTCTCCGTGTATGTTTGATGTCTCCAGACCCGCTTTTAGTTGAGGTACCGTAATCCTAATATGCCGCCAAAGAGAAGAGGTGTTTCGAGGTGGACGATCTTGAAGCACGTCACCGTAGTTACATCGGTGTAATTGCACCCAAAGCTTATCATGTCGAGTGAGTCACTGCCATCCCACTTTTGCTAGCACTGCTATATTCATGTCGCGTAGCTGCTTAATGCCAAGATCTCCATTATGCTTCGGTTGACATATTATATTCCAAGGACACCAATGTAGTTTGGGTACCTGATCCATAACTCCCCATAAAAAATGACTCAACATTTTTTTCAATTTCATCAAGTAGGCTAGCCGGTAAGCATACAGTTTGCGTTGTATACGTAGGCATTAAAGATATGACACTTTGCACTAAAATACCTCTTGCCGCTTGAGATAATAGCTTAGTTTGCCATGCTGCTAGCTTTGTGCATACCTTATCAATGATAAATCGATATGGTGCATTTGTTGTTACGCCCATGTATTAGTGGCATATACAAATAGCTACCCAAATTTGTAGTGCATGTTTTGTAATCTCTCCTTTATGAATACTTAAAAAGACAGTTTTTATTTTTTATTTTTTACCGTCTTAAAACTTTGCACAGATTTTATAAATGATAAAGCATGAGTTGTTAAATTACAATGTTAGGAATGCAATTAAATTCCAAGACTCAAACAGGAAAAGAATGGTGAAGATAGAGGAATGAAAGATAATATCAATTAGATATTCTGAATTCTCAGAAGAAGTTTTACAAATTTCTATACTCCACCCTCCTGCGAATCCCTCTCATATACCTAGAGAATTTCCCCTTCAACAAGAAAATGCAGCGACAAAGAGCTCCCAGCTCTACAACATCCTAACGACAAAGAAAAAGAAAAGAACACGTAGGCATAAACGGTGGCCTCCTTTAGATAAAACAAGATTCATGGGAAATGACAAAACCACCCCTGCCTTTTTTCTAAAATCCTGACAGTACCCCTCCCTCACATCATACTTGTCCTCAAGTATGCAATGGCTGAAAATTTTGCTCCAAGATAATCTGAGTGCTCCCAGGTAGCTTCAGACTTAGGCAAGGTACTCCATTTAATTAAGTACTGTATTGCTAGCTTCATGCGTCCCAGCTGAATTTGTGATTCCAAGGCTGGCTCTGGCTCCAAAATGACATGACCATGCTCATCCATCGGTGGGAGATCAATCAAAACATTCTCCTCTGCTCCCCTAAACGGTTTTAACATTGAAACATGCACAACCGGATGAATTTTTGATTCAGTAGGTAACTTAAGCTTGTATGCAACTGGGTTTACCCTTGACTCAATCTGATACGACCCAAAATACTTGGTAGAGAGCTTGAGGTTTCTTCTATGACCCAACGAAGTTTGCCGATATGGTTGCAACCTTAACAATACCCATGATCCCACCTGATATTCTACCTCCCTTCTATTCTTATTAGCCTGTTGTTTCATTCTGTTCTTGGACTCCTCCAACTGCAATTTCAGATCCTGTATCATAGCCTGCCTTTCCTCCATAAAGGAACTCAGATCCACACCAACTGTTCCCTCCAATTGGCCCAAAGGTAACACAGTAGGCTTATACCCATGTAAAGCTTGAAAAGGGGACATTCCAATAGCAGTGTGATAATTAGTTATTATACCAGAATTTAGCCGAAAGTAACTAGTCTACCCATTTCTTGGGATACTTATGAGACATACATCTAAGATACATTTCGAGACATTGATTCACTCTGTCAGTCTGGCTATCCGTTTGGGGGTGATAAGCAGAGCTAATTGCGAACTGTATCCCCACCAATTTCATAAGGTTTTGCCAAAATGTGCTAGTAAACACATGATCTCTATCACTTATAATAGACTCCGGCGATCCATGCAACTTATGAATGTTCTCCAGAAATATAGTGGCCACAGATACTACAGTATAACCATGGGCAATCGCAATGAAATGAGCAAATTTAGTAAAACTATCAACCACTACCATAACATCCGTCTTACCCTTTGAGTTTGGCAGGTCATCAATGAAATCCATAGAATCAATTTCCATGCCTAATCAGGAATAGGAAGGGGGTGTAACAGTCCTGGCTGTTTCATATGCACATCTTTACATTGATGACAGATCAGACAATGCTGAATATATTGTTTGATCTCCTTCTGTATCCCAGGCCAATAAAACAATTGTTTAATTCTCTGATAGCAAGCTCTTTCCCAAGAGTGACCACCAACAATACTGTCATGCAATTGTTCAATCAACCTAGGCCTCAAGTCTCTAGTGGTTCCAACATAAATCATTCCTTTGAACTTCAAAATTCCTTAGTACAGAATCCAATCATGATAAGCAGTAGGATCAACCATCAACTGCTGAATCCTACCAGTGGCCCACGGATCACTCTGATAGCTAGCTTGAACCTTTGTAACCCAATCAGGAATAAGGGTGGACAAGGACATAAACACAGCAGAATGCCTTGATAATGCATCTGCAACTACATTCTCTTTACCCTTCCTATATTCAATAGAAAACTCTAACCCCAAGAGTTTAATGAGGTCTTTCTGTTGGAAGGTTGTATTTGCCTTCTGCTCCAATAAGAACTTTAAACTTTGTTGATCAGTTTTGATAATAAAAGGTCTTCCAATCAAATAATACCTCCATTTGGTTACTGCTAGAATTGCGGCTGTCAATTCCTTCTTATAAACAGACAAACCCAACTCTTTTGGTTTGAAAGCACGGCTCGGGAAAGATATAAGTTGACCCTGTTGGTGCAATACAACCCCAACCCCTTTGCCGCTTGCATCAGTCTCTACCACAAACGGCTTGGAGAAATCTAGTAATGCTAAGACAAGAGTATTACACATTGCACCCTTTAAGGCTTCAAAAGCATTAGCTGCTTGTTCATTCCATTCAAAAGCATTCTTCTTGAGTAAGTTATGCAAAGGCCTTGTAAGAACACCATAATCTCTAATAAATCTTCTGTAAAGCCCAGTAAGCCCCAAGAAGGCTCGTAGCTCCGTGATATTAGTTGGCGTTGGCCACTTCTGGATACTCTCAACCTTCTTAGGATCTGCTGATACCTGTCCATCATGAATTACATGACCCAAATATTCCATCTGACCTTGGCGAAAAGAGCACTTGCTCTTCTTAGCATAATATCGATTATCCCTCAATAGTATAAGAACAGCCTCTAGGTGTTGGGTGTGTATCTCCATATCAGGGCTGTATATTAAAATGTCATCAAAGAAACTAACACAAACTTCTTTAAATAAGGCCGCAACAAATCATTCATAACCTTTTGAAAAGTTGCTGGTGCATTAGTAAGGCCGAAAGGCATCACCTTGAATGCATATAACCCACTGTGAGTTACAAAAGCTGTCTTGTAAATATTCTCAGCCTTGAGTAGGATCTGATGAAATCCAGACCGTAAATCTATCTTAGTAAACACTCTAGCCTTCCTTAATTCATCCAGCAGATCATCTATGATTGGGATTGGGTAACTGTCCTTAATAGTGGGATCATTTAACCTTCTGTAGTCTATACACATTCGCCAGGATCCGTCCTTTTTCCTTACCAATAACACAGGTGATGCAAATGGACTCTCACTAGGCTAATTACCCTTTGTTGGAGCATTTGTGCCACTAATGATTCAATCTCAGTCTTCTGATAATAGGGATATCTATATGGTCTGGATTTAAAAGGTGCCACCCACTCCTTTATATTAATGGCATGCTGTATCTTCCTTCTTGGAGCCAACTGGGTGGGTTCTTCAAAAACAGCCTCATATTTACTCAGCACGGTTGACAACACATAAGGTATTGACTCCCCCTGATCTGTTACATCCAACTGATTCAATTCCAAATAAGCCTACAGCTCACTTTTTGAACCATACCTTTATATTTTTGCCAGACACCATTTTAAGTTGAGCTTGATGTCCCTGACTTCTAAGAAACACTGGTTCCCCATTCTTCTCAACTGAAAAATCCATCTTCTGGAAATCAAATACCACTGGGTTGTAAGATCTCATCCAGTCTATTCCCAACACTATATCACAACCCCCTAATGGTAATAGCCTGGCATCATGTGAGAATTTGTGTCCTCGCATAATCCATGGCAAACTGGGGCATTTTGCATTGCTAACCATTATATTCCCATCTGCAACAGTAACAATCAGAGGGTTAGTGGGTTCAATAATACAGTTGAGGGAACTTGCCAACTCAGCGTCAATGAAAGTATGGGTACTTTCATTATCCACCAGTACAGGGACCGGAGTCTTCTTGATTAATCCTTGTATCTTAATTGTGCTAGAGCTTATCTGCCCAAACATAGTGTTAACAGACAACTGGACCTCATCCCCTTCCAAGGTCATTTCTTCCGGATCAGGAGGCTCTTCTAACTCATCTTCTACTACCATAAAGTTAAGATGCTTATTCTTGCATTGGTGACCTGAGAAATACTTGTCACCACATTTAAAACATAATCCCTTTGCTTTCTTCTCTTGTATCTCACTTGCACTGATATGCTTGTAAGGGTTATGCCATTTCATGTCTGTTTTGCTAGAAATAGGAGAAAATCTGGACTCCCCTGAGCTGGGTCTAGGGGCTGGCTTAGGTTTGGTACACTGCAACAGTGATTCTTGGGCTCTAGCTAGTTTGAGGGCTTGATTAAGGGTGGTTGGTTATGAGTGTTAAACCATAATCTTAACCTCATCTTTTAATCTAGTGACAAATCCCTGCACAAAATATTCCTCGTCAAAATTGGGGTTCAATCCATGAACCATGGCACACAACCTCTCAAACTGAGTTTGATACGCATCAACAGTTCTCGCCTGTTTAAGGCTATGAAACTCCTCCATAACATCCAACCTACTCTTCCCAGCAAAGCGTTGATTAATGTCACAACAAAAGGACTCCCATCCTACCTGAGCCTTTCCTATTTTCCAACTCGAATGCCATACGGCAGCATCCCACGGAGATGCAATCTTGCATTTTAACTTTGACTGCATCATCGGACACGTTTTGCAATTCAAAATAAGTATCACAACGGCTTGCCCAATCTATTGGATCTTCTCCTGTGAATTCTGGAAAATCCATCCTGGGTATCTTCAACAACTGGTCCACTCTTGCTTTAGAGTTGCATGCAGTCTGATCAGCCCCCACAGCTGGTGTATCCAGTGCATGGTGAGAGGACTCCGGTAGTTGATTTTGTGGGTATGAGTCAGCCTCTTTCCCTTTAATCATACCTTCAATCAACCTCGGCAACTTCTGGTTATCAGTAGTGATTTGAATCAAGTGATGCTGTACACCCTCATACTTGCTAGCTACCTTCGCAAATCTTGCATCCACAGAATGATGCAAGTCCCTAAGCTCCTGGTTGAAGTAGCGAACAGATTCCTCAAGATCTCTGGATCTCGTGCTATCTGCCATCTAATCTAAGGATTGATAGCTCTGATACCAAATGTTAGGAATGCAATAAAATTCCAAGACTAAAACAGGAAAAGAATGGTGAAGATAGAGGAAGGAAAGATAATATCAATTAGATATTCTAAATTCTCAGAAGAAGTTTTACAAATTTCTCTACTCCACCCTCCTGCGAATCCTTCTTATATACCTAGAGAATTTCCCCTTCAACAAGAAAATGCAGCGACAAAGAGCTCCCAGCTCTGCAACATCCTAACGGCAAAGAAAGAGAAAAGAACACGTAGGCATGAACGGTGGCCTCCTTTAGATAAAACAGAATTCATAAGAAGTGACAAAACTACCCCTGCCCATTTTCAAAAATCCTGACATACAACAACATTACTCCATTACATTAGAAGCTTCCGGCTATGGCAGGGTATGGGAGGTCGGATATACACAAATATACCCATGTGTTAGAAACACACAGAGATTATTTCCATTTGACTCATAATGAAAATTGCGTCAAGCTGTGTCGATCAACTGCTACTTCACAATATAAGAAGCGCAGTTAATTTAGTGAATCATTTTGTTTTATTCTATCATATTACAAAGTTAAGGAATAGTGTGTCATTGATTCCATTGGAAATGAAACCTTGTTAAATTACAAATTTGTCTTTATATATTGTATACGTTTCAAAAGCAAAAGTTGCGCTCTAACAATCAGAGAAGTATTCAATGCTTGATTATCGACTGTTTAATTAAAAATTGTTTAAGTAATATTATTTTTTAAACTAGTATAAGTTTATAACAAATTGGGTAGACTGTTTAATTCATATTGTTTAATTAATATTATTTTTTAAACCAGCACAAGTTTAAAAAAATTGGGTAAACAAATTGGAATTGGAATGGACAGAGTAGGAAATTGTCTCTTGGCATCAAACAAAATGATGGGCAGTGAAACTGTATTAAGGGAGTACCAATTAAAACACCATATCGTTGGCATAAACATGCATTATCATACCTTCTTCTTCTGTTTATTTATTTTTATTATTTTTATTATTTTTATTTTGAGAAGCATACCTTCTGTTAATCATGAGCATTAGAAAATAATTTGTACAAAACAACTTAATTATGGTTGTAAGATTTTTTTTTAATGATTGAGACTTTGGTGTTATTTGTTGTTACAATTTGTGAAACTCTTTTTTTTTGTGTGAGTGTGTAATTCAATTTGTGAAACTTTCTTACACTATATACACATGATTATGAGCAGCTGATGCCTGCGTCTATTATGCCAATTTCATCATAATCACTGGATGTCTATTTTAACAAGCAGAGTCAAGTACATATTTTTTTGACTTTTGAATATAATAAAACAAAACAAAATGACCTACTAAATTAGATACGTTCTTATATTGTGAAGTAGTAATTGATCGATACAACTTGACGTAATTTTCATTATGTGTCATAGGGAAACAACCTGTGTGTGTTTCTAACATATGAATATGGTTGCATACATCCGACTCCTCATACCCCGCCATAAGCGGGAGCCTTGAAGCCAATAGGGTGATGTTAATGTTATTATTTTGCGACTAAATTAATCAAATTAGTTTTTCTTTCATTACAAACTTCGGTATGTTACTAACAAAAATGCAGAACACTATACCAATATACACAACACATATATCCTACAATATTAGACACAGTTCCTACCTATAATTAAACCGGCATTATCAACAATCTATGCTCAGCTACATTCTCTAATTGGGAGAAGAACTTTGAATATAAATTGTTGAACCATGGCGGCCTTCATTATATTCCAGAAAACTTTAGCCGAATGTATAACCGGGAAATTAGGTTCAGTAAACAAATAAGATGATACTCTCAAAGAAAGAAAAATAATAATAAGATGATTAAAAAAAAATCATATCCTATGTATTTAATTTTGGTTCGGTTTCTCTTAATACAATCTCACCTTAAAAATTAGAAGTCGCAGACCTTCAGCAACTGGTTGGTTTTTTTTTTTGGTTCTCTCGTATACTTGTAATTTATTATTTTGAATAAGCCTTTCACTATGAAAGAAAAGTGAGTAATTTCAACTTATAACAATATGACACAACATCAAAATGAGGGGGAAAAAAAGAAAACATGCGAACAACTGTACTCCCTCCATGTCAAACTTGACATCACTTTTGTATATTCTAACTTATTAAATGACAATCATTTAATATATTGTCCAAGCATTAAAACTATCGCAGATTCTCAATTTCGTCACTTGTCCTATGACAAGTGTTATAATGGTCAATGAATAATAACTATATCCTCATTCAATAATGATATAAAGAATAATTGATATCTGATAACGATGACTGTGTACACAAGTGATCATTTCTTATTATTATGCTTTTTATTAGTTCATAAGTAATCATTATGATTTACTGATTGATCCTAGTAAATTTGCATTGTTCCAATGTTTGAGAAAATGCAAAAAATATTATCGTTTCAATAAGCAAACTCACTTTTATTGTAGCTTTAGAAGTAATTCCACGTGTATCGTATACTGTTTTGTCAAACCATGTTGTGACACACGAAACAATTTTGACAACACCATGTTGTGCTATTTTAACTATGTGACACACCACTATTCTGTGCACCCTTATTTTCTATAAAAACAATTCATTTCTCTCACGAAAAACGTCTCATTTTCTCAACAGTAAAATGTTTCCGTAACAAAACATTTTTGCAGCCTATCCAATCAGACAACGTTATACCTTCACCTATTCAATTATCTTTGTATTTTAGAATAAAACTGTGCCATTATGCAATCGATTTGGAAATGATTTTAATCTAGCCAAAACGACAACGATGTTGACCATGACTATGATGAAGACGATGAGGATGGCGATGAAGAGTGTTTAGAAGATCTTAAAGAGGATGAAAATGAACCAGAGGAGTAGGAGGCAACATTATTTCATCCGAACACAAACGTCTCATATCTTGAAGATTGTGGACAGCCAAAAGATACGGTAATTCATAGTCGGGGTGGACTTAGAGAACGTCTATGGAAATAGAGTAGACCAGATAAATTAGAGTTGAATGTATTATTCAAAACCAAAGATAGGGTGAAACATGCCGTGCAATTATGATCCGTAAAGCAAAATTGGTTATTCAAAGTGTTGGTCAGTTTGCCAGAATATAGGAAATCAACCGAGATCACTGCCAAACACGCAGCGGAAAACAAAAACTTGATCTCTGATTTCCTACCAAGGATCCATGTTGTTCGTTTAATTCGATGAAAGAAACTCGAAAATTACCTTTGTAGATCCGAATTACGCAGATGAAGCAGGTGCGAGAATACGATCACCCTCTGTCGGTATCCACACGAACGCTTTCGCCCGGAATGCTAGCTCTTCAAACGGCGCGGCTGAAGAACTCGTTTTTCACAAAAACGATTCTAGGGTTTCTGTTGTTTTCGTGTGTATTTCGTATGTCTCTATGTACGAGATACATAGATATATATACGCATTTATGGATATTAAAAACCGAGTCCTAATCGGTTTCGTTGATGCCAATCAAAATCCATATCAGATATGGATTCTGTTAGGATATTCAAAATCCATATCAGATATGGATTCTCTCGTTATTATCCGACAGCATATATATATACATATAACCACAAAAACGAAAATAATAATAATAATATTAATAATAATTAATATCCAATATTAATATTATTAATATTAAAACGATAATAATAATAACAATAATTAGTATCCAATATTAATATCATTAATATTATTAATCTCAGCCATACGCATTCTTGTGTGTGACCCGATAGGCCCATATTAATTGGCAGTTGATTGAATCTCTATTAAACCAACAAGTCGTAATTGGCCTCTAGCAAGGCATTACAACTACCCAATTAATACGAGTAAAGTCCAACTAGCCTAATAATAGTACATGCATTAATCCCTTTGTCACACGATATCTAGTTTGAACATAAGTCATGGTCAGCGTCATACTTATATTGTTCAAACATATGATTACTCGATCTCTAAGTAGACTGATAAAACAAATGATATTGATCACACTATCAAATCATTTGAGCACGGCCATGCATTTCACAGTCTCACTAATCGAGGGGCCCAAAGATATCTCTCTCAAAAGAGAGGGACAAATTCTATCTTGATTGTTTAATATCCTCTACATAATTTCTATCACATTCAATCATGACCTTTATTATTATCCAGTTACGGATAACGTTTGATCATGTCAAAATATAATAGTCCTTATGTTGGAAACTATGACAATCTCAAGTCAAAGGATTAAAACATGACTATCATGAGATTTACTTATGACGCTAATCCATGTAGCAATCTCATGATGGGTCTATCCAATACACTGTTCTCTAACAAGTATCTATGAGATTGATTCGTATCACCATATACATAATCATCTTATGATTATCAAATCAATACTCATACTGATTATAAATTATTTTATCTCCATAACAATAATGAATCAGGGACATATATCAAAATTGTGTAACATACTAACCAACAATAATGATAATGAAACCTCTTTTATTAATAACAACAATAATGATAATAAAACCTCTTTTATTAATAATAAATGCATAACATAAATATCCAAATCATGGCCTAGGGCACATACACTAACAATTGGTGTGTTAGATGTGTGAATTGGAAAATACAGAATTGTCAATGACATCTTCAAGCAAGTTTAAGACATACATTTAATTATTGAGAGATTGGAGTATTCCACGAGCGTCATAGATGCACGAATGCAAATATCACATCGAATCATAAGACGTTATTTCAGACATGGTTAGGAGAATGATTAAAGAACATGTTAGTTAGAATGTAAACTTCAAAACTCAATATGTTTACGAATCTGTAAAGGAAAATTTGAATATGGACATCAACTACAAGAAAGCATAAATAGAAAAAAGATAGGCGTATGGTGATTGGCTTAAGTCTTTTTGTGAGTTGACGTGTTATATGGCTGCCGTTGAGACATCAAATGAAGGAACCATAGTTCGATGGAGGTATGATCCAAAATTGATCACTAAAGATATAAAGGTGTTTTTTACAGCTTTTTTGGCATTCAAACATTCGATTCTTGAGTATGAGAAATTATTGATTGCCATTACGGTTGATGAGGACAACGAACGGAATTGGAGATGGTTGCTGAAGAACATGCGTCAATATACAATCGACGACATGAAAAATATATGCCTGATTTTAGACCAATCTACCGGCCTTCAAAAACAATGATTTGATCAGATACTACACGGTAACCACCTTATGCATATCATGGAAATAAGTGGAGTGGCTGCCTTTCCCCCCATGGTGACAATGAATTGTCTACTTCACCTTTTCTGTTAGCAGCTCTGCTAGGAGTGCCCCAACTTGATACTTTGGTGATGCCTCTAGTATTTCCATTGTTTACTTCCTTTCCGAATAATCAAGAGGGGTGGCTGCCTTTCTATCCCATGGCGATAGTGAACTGTCTACTTTACCTTTTATATTAGCAGCTCTGCTAGGAGTGCCTCAACTTGATACTTGGATGATGCCTCTACTATTTCCGTCGTTGTCTACTTCCTCTCCCCAATAATCAAGTAGGGTGACTACCTTTCTACCCCATGGCAATAGTGAACTGTGTACTTCACCTTTTTCTATCAGCAACTCTGCTAGGAGTGCTCCACCTTGATACTTGGCTGACGCCTCTACTATTTCCCTAAAACTCAAGTGGAGTGGCTGCCTGTCTATCCCATGGTGACATTAAACTGTTTATTTCACCTTTTCTATCAGCAGCTCCGCTAGGAGTGTCACAGCTTGATACTAGGATTAAGGATAGTGTTAGGGTTATGGTTAATGTTAGCATTAGCGTTAGAGTTAGGATAAGGGTTAGTGTTATGGTTAAGGTTAGCGTTAGATGTGGTGTTAGTGTGAGTGTTAGAGTTAGTGTTAGTGTTAGGGCTAGTGTTAAGGCTAGGTTTAAGGTTTGGGGTTAGGGTTATTTATGAAATGTGACAAGCACTATCCGAAATTTGTTACCAATATTTATTACATGCTGATACGATACTTGTTACAAATTAATTGACATTAATAAATTAAAAACATACAACCATAAATTAATTGGTCAGTCTTTTAACAAGTTTTATAATTTCTTTGATAATACGTCATGGTTAGGAAACTCCATCCGTAATGCCATCACGTTTTGAACGAGCACCGATTTGCATTTTCTTTGGAACAGAATGTAAATCACACATTATTGGTTGTCAACAATGCGTAAGTTCTATCATCATATCCTCATCATTGTATATCGTAACACTGTCCCAATCAAATCTTTCGTGTCACCCAAAAATGGCCATCTACACACAAATGCAAGATCATCTTTATTTTCATCTTTTCTGACGGCTATCAACGTATGTCGGGTGAATTCATTCAACTTACTCTCAGTTGAAACATAAAAACAATCGCCATGGATTCTTTTCTAAACATGCAATACAAGTGAAGCGCCACTTGCCGAGCATGAGATATCATTCATGCCTACTACTCCTCCAATAATTAATAATTCAGTTGATATGGTAAAATGAACTTTTGTATAAAATTACTTACCTTTCATTAGGTTTTATAGTCATGAAACATATCTATGGGTTTGACAAAATAGTATTGCACCGACACGAATTTCATGAAAAATATAGTTGGACAGAACCGTGTGCCATAACACGGTTTTGTGCAACAACATGGTTATGTCAAAGCCTTCTTATGGTGTACTAAGGACATGTCATTTGTGTTCTTGGTTGGGTGATAACCTAAGAACGTCTTTACTTCATCCTCAGTGACTTTCCATCGCCTTGTATCCCACTTCCAAACATCAAACTCAAAATACCCCTCGTTTGGTACTCCAATTAGTTCACAAATGGTTACAACATCCCAATCAATGTGAGTTTCATCAATGATAGTGTACAAAGCTAATGGAAGATCATTGATGTATTGGACACAAAGGTTTGCATAAAAAAGCCTAATATACCTAGTAGAATTTTGTCCATCTCCCTCTCAAGCCAAATATTTCTCCATTGTTGGACATCCAACCATTCAGTGGTAGGGCTTAACTCATTATTGCTTATAATGTCATTGATTCTAAGCAATTTAAGAGGAATGGTTGCTCGTTCATCTCTCTCCCACTTATCATACAAACTTTGGGAGTGTCTGGTAATGTACCTAACATTACCTGGTTGGTATGGTTCCTTCAAGGCATTCTTGGCTTCTTTAGTCTTTATCCATGGGAAGTTGGCGAATTTTAACCCACTCTGGAGGTCAGCCAACATATTGGCTTGACTAAAATCCATGGTTTGCTTCGTTCTAGGTTGAGTTCTTGCTTCTATTTAAGAAGATTGTCCATGGAGAGGGTTGCTTGAACCTTTTTCTTCACTTCAAGTTGTTCTTGCCCGTTTTATGGTGTTTTTGCTCTTTGTTGACATTTTGAAGAGAATTAGGGCACTAGAGTGAGGATTTTCTAGGGTAGAGTAGAGAAATATGAAGTTAGAAAGTGAGAATCAAGTGTAGAGATGATGAAACTTTGATTTTGAGATGAAATTGAAGAGAGGGAAGGTTTTTGGAGAAGAAGACGCAGTATTTTTGAGAGGTTCGATCGATTTTCATAGGTTGGAAATGAAAGAAATCGCGTTTTTGACAGAAGTTATAGTGTAAAAAATCGATGACGTCGATTAGATCGACGCACATCGATTAATTGATGTCAGCGATCGATGTACATGGATCTCTCATTTTAATACATGGACCGATCCATGTGTACCCCTTTTTGAAATTTGTAATTTTTGCCTTCTAAACATTGTTTATCATCCCTAATCTTGTTCTAATGAACTCAAATGTCTCAGTAGGAAGAATTTGGTAAAGATATCCGCTAGTTGGTCATTGTTGAAACAAATTCAACGTATACCAATCCTTTTGAGTGTAATCCCTTATAAAGTGATGTCTCACTTCAATATGTTTGGTCCTACTATGGTGTACCGGGTTTTGTGCTATACTTATGGCTGATATGTTGTCACATAAGATAGGAACTTTGTCGAACTTGATATTGTAATCATTCAAGGTGTTTATCATCCAAAGTAGTGGGCACAACATGAAACGCCTGATACATATTCGGATTCCACCGTTGAAAGTGACACACGATTTTGTTTCTTGGAGAACCAAGAAACTAAGCAATCTCTAAGAAATTGACATGTCCCGGAGGTGTTTTTTCTATCAACCAGATTTCTGGCATAGTCAGAGTCATCATACCCTCTGAAATCAAAACACCCATTTTCGGGATAAAATTACCCAAAGTTCAAAGTACCTTTTAAATACCTAAAAATACATTTAATAGCAACTAGATGCGATTCCTTAGGCATACTTTGATATCTAGCACATAAACACATAACATGCAAAATATCTAGTCTACTAGCGGTTAAATAAAGTAGACTACCAATCATACCCCTATATTTGGTTACCTCATCCGGCTTTCCTTTTTCATCTTTTTCAAGCTTGTACTTGTGCTCATCGGTGTGCTTACACTCCTTCCATCCCCAAACTTCTATTTCTTGAGTAAACCCCTTGTGTAATTTGTTTGGACGTGTATACTCCATCTTGAGTTTGTTTGATTTGAAGTCCAAGGAAGTAATTGAGTTCACCCATCATGTTCATATCAAATTCTCCTTCCATCAATTTAGCAAAATGATCACTAAGATAATCATTAGCAGCACCAAATATAATTTCATCCACATAAATTTGAACAATCAATTGATGACTTCCTTGTTCTTTAATAAAAAGAGTAGTGTCGACTTTTCCTCTTGAAAACTCATTTTCAAGTAGAAAGTTACTTAATCTTTCATACCATGCCCTAGGAGCTTGTTTAAGTCCATAACGGGCCTTTTTGAGTTTATTTACATGATTTGGATAATCATAATTTTCAAAACCCAGTCGTTGAGCTACATACACTTCTTCTTGAATTATTCCATTCAAGAAGGCGGATTTCACATCCATTTGATATAGTTTGAAATCGTTATAGTATGCATATGCTAATAGCATCCTAATCGCTTCTAACCTAGCTGCGGGGGCAAAAGTCTCATCATAGACTATGTCTTCTTATTATCTATATCATTGAGTTACTAACCTAACTTTGTTTCTAGTGATATCTCCTTTATCATCTATTTTATTTCTAAATACCCATTTAGTGCTAATTACAGGGTAATCACTAGGTTTAGCCACTAGTTCCTAAACATCACTTCTTTCAAATTGATTTAGTTCTTCTTGCATGGCTAATACCCAATCTTCATCATTTATAGCCTCTTTTATATTTTTAGGCTCAACTTGTGAAATGAAAGCATTTTCATTAAATTTTCTTTTAGTCAATATGTCTTGACTTGTTTCTCCTAATATCAATTCTCTTGGATGGTCTTTCTTATATTTATATGAATCCGGTAAATTTGAAATATCTCTTCTCACTTCTTCATCTTCAACCTTAGGTTCATTTTGAAGTGGATCAATACTAATGTCAATGACAATATTCCCTTTTGGATTCTCAAATTTTTTAATATGACTTACTTCAATTATTTCTTCATCATCATCATTATTTATGCATGGTTTTTCCTCAAGAAGTTCACTAAACTTGACATGAATTGATTCTTTAACTTTCATACTTCTTTTGTTATATACTCTAAATGCCTTGCTATTTTGAGCATATCCCATAAAGATTCCTTCATCTGCTTTGAAATCGAGTTTATCCAAGTTATCTTTGGTGTTAAGTATAAAGCACTTACAACCAAATACCTTGAAATAACCAATATTTGGTACTCCACCTTTCCAAAGCTCATAAGGAGTCTTTTTGTGAGATGCTCTCAAGTAAACTCTATCGGTTATATGACAAGAGGTGTTTACCGCTTCAGCCTAAAAATATTTGGGTAGCTCAAATTCATTTAGCATGGCTCTACTTATTTCTTGAAGTGTTCTATTTTTCTTTTCCGCAACACCATTTTGTTGAGGAATTCTTGGAGCCGAGAAATTGCGTCCATACCTTTTGGATACACAAAATTCTTGAAACTCACCATCAAACTCACCACCTCTATCACTTTTAATTTTCTTAATCGTGTCTTTCTTTTGATTTTCTAATGTCCTATGAAGTTTTATATATTCTTGGCATGCATCATTCTTTTTAGCTGAAAACATGACCCAAGTGTACCTAGAGAAGTCGTCTAGCACGAAAAAGGTGTAATGTTTTCCACCTAGACTTGCCGTACCAATATCCCCATACAAATCCATATGAAGCAATTGTAGAGGTTGGTGGCAGAGATTTCATTTTTGGGCTTGAAGCTTGCTTTAACAAGCTTTGCCTTTTGACAAGTGTCACATAAGCCATGATTTTCGAAATTCAATTTTGGAAGACCTTGGACCTTTTCGTTTTACAAGTCTCTTTGAAATTTTTGAAACTAATATGTTCAAATCGTCTATGCCATAGTTGAGTCAAATCAGTTCTGGAACTAGGCAAGAAACCTTTTGTGATATCAAATCATGTGTGCTAAATTTATAAACATCATTTTTCCTTATAGTCTCAAAAGCAAATTTATCATTCTTTTTCACAATGCATTTTCTTTTCACAAATTCAACTTGAAAATTAGCATCACATAGTTGGCTAACACTTATCAAATTATACTTAAGCCCTTCTACATATAATACATTATTAATAGTGAAAGAAGAGTTATCAATTTCTCCATGTCCAAGGATTTTGGCTCTCCCATTGCCAAAATGCATCATTCTACCATCTTGGAGCTTGAGCTTGGTGAACAAGGTTTTATCTCCAGTCATGTGTGTTGAACATCCACTGTCCATAAGCCATTTGGTTCCTTCTTCTTTGGGTACTCCATTTATCTTGAGAGCCTACAAAGCCAAGAAGTTTATGCATTGCTACGGTTTGATGGTTGGGTCCTTTAGGGTTAGCTTGTCAGCCCTTAGGCTTCCAAACATGCATACTACCAAATCTAGCTCTGCATGCACTCTTCACATGTCCTACTTTGTTACAACGAAAGCAAATGGGTACATGCCTTGGTTTATAAGATGATGAGCCATGTTGTGTTTTTCTCTTGTTTGACTTTCCTTTAATGCCTTGGGCTCAATGGAAGAATGTGATGAATTACATCCTAAACTGGATTTGTCATTTCCAATCATTTGATTTCCAAGTAGTTTGTCTAGATTATTTTTACCATCGCTTAGTTTTTGTAAGTCTATTCTCAATTTCTCACATTCTTTCCTAATTTCCACATTTTCAAGAGCTACGATTTTATGCATGGTGAGTATCATGTCATGATCTTGATACATCAAAATATTCTTATCATGTAAGCTCTTGTTTTCTAATATGCATTTTTAAATTCTTTCTTGAAGTGTTTATATTTTAAATTCAGTTTTTCAAACACATCTTGCAAATCTCTTATTTCATCTTGTAAATTTGAAGAGTTAGAGTTTACCTCAAGGTCGTTCTCCATTGCCATGAGACAAGTATGTTGTGCTTTTGTATTCTCAACTACTTGCATGTTTATATGTGTGTGCTTTTGTTGGTGCATGTTGCATTTTTACCTTTGAATATGTAGAAGACAGAGTAGATGAAGATGTAGCAGACAAAGTTGATTTTATTTTTGTTGCTTTATAAGGTTGTTTAGTACTTGGTGAAGCAAACTTAGTGTTTTTATCTACTTTGGTTTTCTTCTTCATATCCTAACCCAGTTCTATCGTTTCCATATTTTTGAGACGATATAAGTGTATCTAGCATGCTGGTTCCAGACTTAAATTGTTTTAACATTTTTTTCTAAGTCTAGTTTAGATAATTTAAGTTGAGAAATTTCTTTTCCACAATTATCTATCTTAGATTTTAACAAGCTATTTTCGGTTTTTAATGCATGTTTATTCTTCCTATATGATTTAATTTTAATCTTAAGAGAATCAAGAGTATTAGTAGACTCTTGTTTAAAAGATTTTAATTGATCGGAAAATTCCAAGTTGGACGTCTTCAACTTGTCATTTTCTTCAGTTAGTTTCTTTTTCTCTTTTGATAGTCGTTTACACTGTGCATGTATTTTTAGAAATTCTTCGTACATATCATCAAATGACATTTCATTATGAGAATCTAAATCGGATGAAGAATTTACCTCGTTTGATACGAAGCAGACTTGAGCTTCCTTAGTGTCAAATTATGAGTCGGACGAGTCGCTCCACGTGCTCGCCTTCATTCCTTGTTTGCCTCTTCTTGACTTGGACTCTTTTGTCTTAGTCTTTTGCGCCTCCCTATCTTGTTTATTGTTATTATTATTCTTGTTGTTGTTATTTTTCTTTATTGGACAATCATAAGAGATATGTCCTTTTTGCCCACATTCATAGCACTTTAATTCCTTATTATGCCACTTGTTGTTATTTGAGTTATTTTCTTAGATTGAGAAGAAGAAGACTGTTGTCTATTCCTATTAGGCCGTTTAAAAAACTTTCTAAGTTTTCTAACTACTAAGATTAAGTCATCATCTAATTCACTATCGCTATTACTTTCACTATTATTATGTGTCTCAGTTGTTTTGAAAGCAATAGACTTACTGGTAGATTTTGATGACTTGGACTTCCATTGGTTTAGTTTTACCTCATATACTCTAAGTGAGCCTATCAATTCGTCCATTTTTGTGATTGATTTTGTTTCTTCAATTGCCGTGACTTTAGGATCCCATTCAGTCGGAAGGCTTCGCAGCACCTTTTGAACCTTCTCATTGTTAGTAAGCGATTTTCCTAAAGCTTCAAGTGCATTGAAAATGTTAGTAATCCTCAAATCCATAGATGCTATGGATTCGTTCGGCAACATTTTGAAAGATTCAAGCTCAGACATAATCATGTTTATTTTTGACTCTTTTATACCGCTAGTACCTTGATGCTTTAATTCCAGTGATTTCCACATGTCGTGTGCACTTGTGTAATTTGATACATATCATGCTTCAGAAGTTGTAAGTCCGTTTAAAAGATAATTGTATAGCTTTAGCATTTATGAACATTTTTTATCTTCTGTTGATCATTCACTTTTTATATTTTCTACTTCTTGTGTGACTCCATTAACTTGTACAATTTTCATTGGAATGTACGGCCCCCATCTTCAACTATAAACCATAACTCGATGTCTATAGCCATTAAGAATAGTCTCATCCTAAGTTACCAATGAACTAAATTATTACCATCGAAAAGAGGAGGATGTTGTGTCATACCTTCCAACTCACCTTTGTGAGAAACTATGGCCATTGTATGTACCTTTGATTTGAGATGTGCATGCTACAAAGAATTGTTGTTTCTTGGCCTTGCCTTGTTCATATGGTGTTGAATCTTGCTTCTTTGAGTGATGTTGACCTTGCTTTGACACCAATTGTTGGACCGTGCACCTGTAGTAAACACCACTAGAGGCGGGAGGGTGAATAGTGGTTAGTGGAAATTACACAACTAGCCTTTAACAATATCCCCTTTGAAAACAGAATCTGAGACCTCCTCAGGTTCAGTATTCGTTTTTGTAAAATTCAAAACTCAATGTACGCAGCTCCAAAAATTATGAAAATTTTCAGAACTTAACTTCAATGGCTTGACAAGAATCTGTCCAAAAATGAGACAAAAATAAGATTGTTTGGCCCTTCAAACAAATAAAAAGTTTCACATGGTCAATCTGGACAGAATTGGACAGAATAGTGCTGAACTTTGAAAACGTGTTTCTCTTTGAATACTAAACCAAAAAGGTTGATCTTTATGTCAAAACACTCCTTAGGATGTTTAGTTTATGTTTTCCGATGTTCCTGACCTTAAACACATCTTGATGAAAACAGAATTCAAGTTTTCGTGAAACTAGTCAGATTGCAGCCATATTGGAGCAGTTATATTGCAATGACTGAAAGAGAAACTTTCCTTTGCTCAAATCAAGCGATTCTTGTTGAAAATAAAGCTAACAGTCTGAAGTATCACTCCACCAAAAATCATGAACTTTGAAAGTGTTTTGCCTTTTTTTCAAAACTTGTAAAGTTGTGTGAATATTCAGTAAAAACGGGCAGAAAACAGAAAAGCGTAAAGAAGACAAAAACACCAAAGATTTATCCTGGTTCGGTCAATGTGACCTACTCTAGTTCGAAGGAACACCTTTTCTTGGACTTCACTATGGTATGAACACATTTACAACAAGAACCAAACTTCATCCTTGGGTTAAACACTAACTCTATTCAAGAATTGGATGAACACCTCTATGCAACTCTTGGTTGCAACATCTCTATCACCTATTGATTTAACGTTATACATTTGGCTAATCAATCTTACAAATGAAACACAAGAGGCTTGTATCTCTACAACAAGTATCACAAGAACACATTGGCTACACAAGAATGAAACAAGAATGGAGAGAAGAAGATAGCAAGACAATGAGCTTCAACTTTTGCTTTCAAGTGTGTTTTCTTCTTCTTCACCTTTGCCTCCTATTTATAGTGTGAAATAGGCCTTGAAGATAAGACCTCCAATGTGTCACCATCTTCATCATCAATGCTTAAGTGTCTTCACATCATTGGTTGGCCACATAAACATCTTATACACTTGGCAATATCAAGCAACATAATTGGTCCACATTAAATTTCAGCTTGGCCAATTTTATACCTTGGATTTGTCTTGAAAATTTTGAGGATAATATGCAAGGATAGATGACATAACTCCTCCAAGATTGCCTCAATTCCTTGGAAGAATAATAGGGCTTGTGTTGCTGCCTTTTGACGGAAAAATCTGATCATACCTCAGCCTAGTATCCATTGGCTACAAATTCAAACTTTTCCAAGTTGGCAACTTTGCCAACTAGCTTTTTTTGGTTGGTCCACTTGTCATAAATTTATAAAATGAATACACCATCATTTCCACCAGTAAATGCACGTTTGGAGGGCTGTATATATGAATATCAACTCAGATTTTTGAAGAAAAAAATGATACATAATAATTGACAAAATTTTGTCAACATATAATATCAAAATCCCCACAATTTCTCCTAATATGTTGTGATGAATTCCACATCAAGATCACCTTCAAATTCTATGCAAAATGATGATTGAGACTCTCCAATAACATATATAAGAAAGTCTTCAAGAAAAAAAATAGAATGTGACATCACAACCTGTCACATATCCTGCTACCGTCGATAATATCATCAAATGAGAGATATAATAGAAAACCACCAAATAATCTTCAAGATAATCATAAATGAACTTCAGAATGAAGATAATAATATATTCAAGACATTCCTTGAGTAAAAATACCAAAACTGCCCTCAGGGGTAAAATGACCAAAATACTCCTGGTGAGAGAAAACTCCAGAAGTGACCCCGATGGTCAGAAATAGATATAATAACACCTTTGTGATGATGAATAAGAAATAAATGTGTCCTTGAAATATTGTCACCATGTCAAGTACCTACACAAACTCAAAATGCCAATTTTGCCCTTTTTGGTAAGTTGTAAAAACTTCCGAGGCATGTTAGTCACAAGACATTTATAATCGTCAAAAACACATAATATCAACATGATAAACATATATAAATCATGTACAAACGAAATCAACCATTTTATCATATTTTAGAAAAATATTTCTAAAAACCTTAGACATCGATCGATGGAAGTGCCTCCGCTTGAGAGATCGATGTCTCACAGTGAGTTTCAGAGTTTGTCTCTGAACTTCATTGATCGATCGAAGTGAGGGTTTGATGTATACATCGATCGATCGATGTGTCTCAGGTTTAGAGATCGATGTCTCACAGTAAGGTATTGGTTCTTCTCTGCCTTACGTGGATCGATTGATGTCAGAGATCGAAGTATATCGATCGATCGAAGTGCAACAACCTGAGAGATCGATGTCATTTTTCTTCACTTTTTCAACTTTTAATCATTTATAACACCATGTGTGACATTTTTAAGTATTCACCACTTAAAATCATGATCTTGAAAATTATCTTAACATATTTCTCAACAACAAGGTCTTCATTTGAGATTTTCTTGTCTGCCATGGAAAGTTGATTCACTATTTGAGTGAATCGATCGATTGTCTCCTCAATTTCCTCACCACTCTTCATCCCAAACATTTCATATTCCTTCATAAGCATTGGTCTTTTGGCCATTCTTACTTGCTCAGTTCCTTCGTGTATCATTTCCAGCCTTTTCCATGCTTCATGGGCTGTTTCAAGACCTTGAAGTCTTATGATCTCGGTGGTGATAAGAGCACTTGAAAGAATATCGAATGCTTTGCCATTGATGGCGAAGTTTATCTTCACTTCGTCGGTGTAGTCATCCTCATCTTTAAACATTGATTCTCCTTTTGAGTTGGTAATCATAGGAACTTCGATTCCTTTGACAACGACTCTCCATATGTCAAGTCCATCGCCTTTCAAATGATTGATCATTCAAATTTCTACAAAGAATAATTTTGGGCATCAAACATAGGTACTTTAGTGTTTGATCCTTAGAATAGTGTAGTTGGCTTGGAAGTTGAGGTGTAGGATGAAGAGGTTGTCATTGCCATGATCTTTAACTTTGCTACTTGCAAAGATTGGCCAAGCAATCAAGGCTAGGCTCTGATACCAATTGTTAGGTCCGTAACGCACTCTAGAGGGGGTGAATAGAGTGTTGCACAATTTTGCAGAATTTTCTTATTTGGCTCAACTCAAATAAAATTCAAAATCAAAGCAGGCATGGGAGATGAGAGACAATGAATGAGTACACCAGATATAGAGTGGTTCGAATCGTAAATGATTCTACTTCACTACCACTTTGTAGCCAAAGTAGATTTTCAACAACTACTCTTCTTATTAAATCTAATAAGAACAACCACAGCAATACTTACACTAACAACTTAGTGTTAACAACCACAACAACATCTTCTTGCTACCTCACGACTTCAACAAGATTCTCTCAAGAATTTTCTCACAGTGGGTTAAAAGAAGTAGTGGGGATCACACTTTCTCATTAGTCTAAATACAAGCAAAAGATCGAATATTTATTGTTCCTCTTGTATTAGACTCACTATCTCTCAATATACAACAACGAAGAACAAAGAAAGGGATTAACAGGCTTTAAGCACTTTTACACATATGAGAGAAATATACAACAATGAAGAATGAAGCTTGATGATGGTGAAAGTGTGTTTTTGCCTCATTTGAGCTTCATCCATTTATAGGAGGTGTTCACTATGTTTTTGGAGCCCCCCCTTGTCTTCAAGTCAATCCCCAAGTCTTGACAGTATGAAGATAGCATTTAGCCACTCTATGGATTGATTTGATCCTCCAAAGCCACCCTAGAGAATCTTAGACATGGATATAAAAGTCAAGGAAGCATACATTATGTTAGAGAAAAGTCCACAAGAAATTTGAGCAATATTGGAAAGAGAAAACACCATGAATCTCTCTTAGATTTTGTTCCAACGGTCATAAAAATTTGAATTTTGGGGGATATCGATCGATCGATGTGTCTGTGATAAGAGATCGATATCCTGCAGAAAGTTTCCAGTTTTGAACCTGCCATACATCGATCGACCGATGTCTCTTCCTTGAGAGACTGAAGTATACATCGATCAATCGATGTCCCTGTGACTGAGAGATCGATTTATTCCAGAGAGTTTCCAGTTTTGAACTTCCTTTACATCGATCGATCGATGTCTATCTCTTGAGAGACTGATGTGACATCGATCGATCGATGTCTAGTCTTTGAGAGATTGATGTTGGACAAAAAGTTCCAAACTTGAATAGAATCAACATGGATCGATCGATATCTCTCGTTGAGAGACTGATGTACACATCAATCAATCCATATGAGAGATTGATGTCTCACAGTGTGTTTTTCTCATTTTGCTTCAAACTCCAAGTGTGAATTTCCATTTTAACCTATTCAAAATATCTTTTTATATCATCAAAACATTTCATACCCCAACATTATTTTAAGTCAATATTGGAGGATGGATAATTTGTAATTGGTTCCGTTTTTTCTCAATTTTTTTGCATTTTTCATTATTACAATGTAAGTAAATATTTGATTTTACATTTTTAACTTATCGATATAGATAATATAAAATTTTCAATATGATACTTATTTTAATCCTCGTAACGTGTTCATTAATATGAGATAATCGATTTTTAAAATAATGTTATTAATTTATGCAAATGCTATTTTCTTTGCATGGTGAAGAAAGGCAAAAGAATAAGTTAATACTTTATTGAGAAAAGTATAGAGAGAAAAATGGAGAAAAAGAAAGAGAAAAAAAACTTATTTTCCACATTTATGCATGATACAATGATTTCGCAACTCTTTTAACAATAAAAACTATGAGTCTTGATCGGTCATGTCTCTAACCTAGAAAACAGCGATAGATTTACTGTACAGAATTCCTTGCAAACAAATGATTTAAGTCGAATGAATCCAAATATACCTTAACTCATATGGGATGAGATCTCTTCACCGCGCGGTGAGTCACCGCGCGGTCCAGGACGCGACACGTGGCAGCAGTAGGGGTGGTGAGGCTGGATGAGGGTTATCCTCACCCAGCCTCACCACCCCCTTTTTGCCACGTGTCGCGCGGTCAGGCACGCGGTGAGGGAGGTGCGGTGAGGGGATCCTATCCCACTCATATGAGTTAATAGTGATTATAACATAATTAAAAATGCTAAACATTAATTGGAAAGAACGTATTATGTCTATAAACTCCCATGGAACAAAATGGCTTTAACTTTTCCATGTTTGCCTTTATTAATTAAAATCTTGACAAATATAGCTTTCACATCCACTAATAAGTGAGATCAAATCGTTCTCTACTTTTTTTATTTAATTTTTTTTTATTTTTTAAGTGTATTTTATATAGTTTTATTATGTGTCTAGTCTACAATCCAAACGTGTCTTTTACTTAACGTATAGTTAAGTTATACATAAACACACTTGAGCGGGCAACGGAAAAAGAATATGTAGAGGATCTCTTCCCGTATAAACAATATTTAGGTGAACTTTGCTTCGCACTTGGATATCGGAAACAAAATTGAAATGAGTATAACAGGGTATGAGTTTAAAGTCTATGTGTTTGAAGTGATAGTTGTTTGGTATTGAAGTGGGAATGGGTATGATAGACATTGTTGTTTGAAATATATCGGAATAGAAATGAGTATCGAATGTGGGCGGCCGGAAAAATTTGATCGGCCGGAATAATGACCGGCGGCGGACCAGCAGCGTTGACCGGCCATACTCCTCATTCTCCCGTATTGATAGACAAAGGGGCTAGTATATAAAAAAAGATATCCATTACTAAATATTTGGATTATCATAGTGAAACTCATACCCCTATTTTCTCAAACAAACAACTGCAATGGATTTAGAGGAATCCAAACTCATTCTCTTATTCTTAAACCTCCAACCAAACACCACCTTAATGTTTTTAATTACCTTTCAACGTGTCGAATTTTTGTGATAGAGAAAGATGCTTCACTTTTGTAGCATAAAATTTTAGCTACCAATTACGTAGCTGATAGTGAATTACTTTGTACACAAAATGGAGGACAAGACGTGTGGACGGGGAATTCTTAGGAGAATATTCGACTACCCATTACACATTTAAAGTTTGCAGGTTCGAACAGAGATATACGCGGCCTAAATGTAATACTTCTATCTAGATTATTAATGGTTTATGCTATAGTATCTGGCTCAATTAGATTAAAGAATTGTTGACCTAGTTTGCAACAGACATTTTGATTGTATTTCTGACCACGCCTTATCAATCTAAAAAACCATTAATTTTTTTATTTTTATCTTCCACGCAGCTGTATAATGTTAGGACAGTGACACCTCATAACCAAAGATTTAGCCTTTTACAATTATAAATAAATAAAATAGCCTTCCAGATTTAATAAAACAACATGGTTTCATCTGACAGAAGGTAGCCATTGAGCATTCAGTAAGAAATCCCAATTTTTCCCCTCTTATCGCCCTCTTTCAGGAAAAAAATTGAATTCAGAGCCTTCACAATTCTAAATTATTAATGAGGTATACTCATGTCTAACGATGAAAACCATCATGACCTTTTAGTTTTGCAAATTCATAATAGATACATACTTAATACTTTAAAAACGTTCGAAGTGCAGTAGGTTTCTGCGTTTCCGCAGGGTCTGAGAAGAGACTGGATCGCTTTGCGATCTGATATACGCAGCATTACCCTACATACTTAAAACTTTAATTGTTTCAAATTGATAATCACTTTTATATCATATTGCTTATTAAATAAGATTATTTTTCAATATTGTTTGATTATTAAGAATACAATTGTTTCTTAATTTTCCCTTCGTCATTATAGTGATTTTTCATTTAGCATGTTCTTTGCTTTTAATATCAATAAATATAATTAAAATTTTACACATTAAAATAAAAACTAATATGTTTTTGAAATATCCTAGAAAATTATCAATTTGCCGGAACGGAAATATAATACTTGAGCAAATCCCAAAACGAATACCAACTGAACTATGTTCTGGCGTCACGCAAATATAATACTTGAAGCAAAAGGTGAAATCCCTCTTTCCGGGATACACACCACCCCAGCTCCAAGGAACATGTGTGGAGGATGTAAATAAGGAGGACAGCGGACTCCTAGGTTGGGTGAGATCTTACGCAGTTACCCACACAAGGTGTCACCTACAAACCAGGCATTCGGCCTGGCAATAGAGTAACACTCACACTGTGCGCGTCCCTGGATTCGAACTTTTGACCTCTTGGAACAAATCCCAACTCAAGTACTAACTGGACTATGTCCTCGGCCACCTATGTCCTGGGGCACGGAAATAGAATACTGGTATTACAGAGGGACGCGAGGTATCTCCATGACCTGGAATTGCTTTTCTATGTTTGGATTCTGCCGTAAGTTATTTTCTTTGAAATGTATTATTAAATCTGAAACCAGTTTATAAGATTCTAAGGAAAGAATACGTCAAAATACTTGATTTTGCATGACATGCTTCTCCCTGAAATAATTGTTATTTTGTAAAGATTCTATATTGGTATGAATACTTCAATAACCCTTGTGAATAAGCTGCGAATATGTAATAACGTAAGCATGTGTGATAATACCAAGAAATTCACCAGTTAGTCAATAACGGTCAACGTTCGGTAAAGACACAAAATGACCAAGTGCCGCAGCTCGGCCCAGTAATAGACCAAGTCCGAGGTGGACAAATCCATCTCGGCCATAGAGTAGCTCGGCAATAGAGCCACGGTCTAGACATCTCGGATTAAAGCCTCTGCACTTCTGCCCGGTTAAATGGCACTTCGGCCATAGCAGTTTGGCCCCCCCCACTGACCTCAATCACACTCAGTTCGGCCAAAAGAATCCAGTCCTTGGTTTCCAGTTGTCAATAATTCACCTCGGCTGCAAGTCTCCAACTATTGACCTCGGACAGACTATAACAGTCATGATGCTGTGTGCTACGTGGCATACATGCAATTTTAACTCTCCAAATGTCAACCATACGGAGGGAAGGTGCCAGCACAGCAATCTTTAGCAGCTGCACGGCTGCCATGCCAGATGGCCAGATGTCTTCATTTTATCAATCTGAGACACGCAGCATCTAGCTTCACTAAGTATAAAAGGGCCTCCTCAGCAGAAAGAAAGCCAAGCTTTTTCAAGTCTTTAAAGACCTCAATTCAGAAAGATAAGACTCACCACTTTTCATCTCTGCTCGGCCCACACTTTGGCCGACCTCAAAACAGGTTTCATCAAACCTCAAATTCAGTTAAAGCCATACGCGTAAGAGCTCGCAACTGACTTGAGCGTCGGAGGGTTTTCCCGGGACAGCGTCCTGGGACCTCTAACGCTTTCTTTTCTTTCTCAGGCTTCCTAGAAGGACAAGTGACGGAGGATTAACAGCCTTAGCTCCGGGTATTTCTACTTTTACCTTGGCGAGACAATCCGACCTCGTCAAATTGGCGCTAGAAGGAGGGCCCCGAACCTCCGGGTCCCATTCACATACGAAATATCCACAAAAGGCTCCTCTAGTGACTAAGTCTTTCTAATTGCTCCTGGAAGTTATCAAGAGAAAGATGAGCGAAGAAGACTATCAAAAGTCTTCTCTAACCGCTCCATGTTCCAAGGAGCCTGAGGAATTCTCAACTCCTATTATCTTCTCACATGAAGAACACATGAGAGCTGTACACTATGTGGCTCAAAATCCGGCAGCGTTCCAAGCTGTTATGGAACTAAGAGGGAACGCCTTAACAGAAGGTACCAGTGGACCCTCTCCTGGTAGTACCAGTGTTCAGCAGTTGGAGTACTCTCCATCTCGGCCAGGATATCATTCTGAATGTCAAGCCGAGATTATAACTGAAGCAGGATATCCACCACGGAGGTCTGATTATCAGACCATACAGGGCCTTTCGACCTCATCTCGGCCTTCCAATTCTGGAACACATATCCAGGCCTCACGGCGAGAAAGAGCATCTGTCAAAGTTCGGATGGGGGGCCAGGGCAGAGAAAGGACCACTCTGTTGGCTTCAAAAGCTCACATCCTCTCCTATATGAGGAAGAAGAGTTTGGCAAAGGAACCTAAGCCCCCTGCAGGGCCACTCTATAAGAGGGATCCACAACTCTACTGCCTGTATCATCATGATATAGGGCATGATACAGAAGACTGTAGGCAACTCGGTAAAGAGATAGCTCACCAAATTAAGCTCGGCCATTTGCAGCAGTTTCACGATCCGAGATTGAACTTGCGCAGTAGGGCCGACTTAGACGATCCCTGAGGTGGACGCCAATCCGAGCGGCAGTTCTGAGTTGAAAAAACAGCAAGTTAGGCTGCCTTGACCGTTAACTGAGCTCAAAGTGGGGATCAATTTTCGTATACATCCGAAAACCCCCAGTTCGGCCTTATAATGAGTCTGTACAGCAGTCAATAAAGTTCACCTTTTGGTGCATGAAACTTCTCAGCAATAAAAAGTTTGTGTTCATCTAATTCAATGTTGTGGACAGCTCTGCGGAATTGAAGTTTCTTACAAAAATTTCTCCTCAGCAGGTTCTGGGGAAAGAGCCCGCCAGAGGGTTAAAATTTCTCCTCAGCAGGTTCTGGGGAAAGAGCCCGACAGGGGGTTAAAATTTCTCCTCAGCAGGTTCTGGGGAAAGAGCCCGCCAGAGGGTTAAAATTTCTCCTCAGCAGGTTCTAGGGAAAGAGCCCGCCAGAGGGTTAAAGATTTCTTCTCAGCAGGCTTGGGAAAGGTCTCGCTTGAGGGTTGAAGTTGCATCTCGGCCAGCTCGGGACACCAACCTGCTCGAAATTCGTATGACCTTGGCAAATCTGGATAAGGTCGGGGCAAATCTCTATATCTCACCTCGTCTAGCATACGTCGGATATGCTCAGAATTATCCCTTTAAATGGGATCTCGGCCAAGGCAACATGATTCTTTTATTCAAGCTTCGCATGACAAGGTAACTTTTATTTTGTCATCTTTTATTAAAGCTGAGCAGGTTTAGTAAGACCGATATTCAATCTCGACAATAATAAACTTGGAAAGCTCGAGTTACACTAGTCTGCAGACAGTTTTAAACAGATTTGCTCAAGATTAGTGAGTCCGATGTGTGATCTCGGCAACAAAAAGTTTGAAGAAAATACTGAAAAATGCAAAAAACTCGGAAACAAACGAGAATTGCAAATCAAAAGGGGCTGAAACTTTTATTGATGACAGAGTACATTCGTCTTAAGTTCTAATTTATGAGCCTATATCTGCTCTTCATCTTCTCGCAAGTCTACCCCATCAGTGAACTTCTGAAACTGGGCTTCGAACTCGGCCTCAGCATTGATGTTATACAGTTCAACCAGCCGAGGATCCTCTTTCTTCAGCTGGGGGTAGACCTCGGCGCAGACATCTATGGCCTTTGTCTGGCCCATTTGCAGAACTGGGCCTTGCAGCAGCACCATATTCTCTTCAAACAGCTCCGACTTCTTGAACTCGGCCACTGCTTCAGACCTGGCCGCAGCAAGTTGAGCAGAAAATTTGATGCTTGCTGTTCCAGTTTTTCCTGCAGGGATGTAATCACGGCATCTTTCTGCCCAGACTCTGCTGATACTTGGTTATAACACGCCTCCAGGTCGGCATTCCTCTTCTCCAGCCTGGCCACCAAGGAGTTAGCCGTAGCCCACTTAACTTCGGCCTCTTTCTTTTGTTCCCGGAGCTTGTCATTTTCAACCTTCAAGGACGTGATGTCCTGGGAAGCTGCTTCAGACTCTTGGACTTTGGCGGCCAGCTGACTTTGTAGCTCTTCACTTCGGTTGATGAGCTCACACAATTGTACCTTCAGCTGGTTTACCAAAATTTTAGTAAAACCTCAAAGGATATAGCAATACAGAGTTAGTTCATACCATGGCAGAGTTAATATGAACAGAGTTGACCAAGTTGCTCCAGGATGCGTTTGAAACACGCTGTTTGTCCAGAGGCAGTATTAAGCTGTTCATCTTTCTGGCCACAGCTGGAGCCAACACGGTATCGGCTTCATCAAATTCTCCCACCATCACAGTTTGTTCTTGAGCAGGTGGGATTTCGGCCTCAGGAATTGGGGCATCTACCCTTGGCCTTTTCCCCAGAACAGAGCTCTCATGCTGTTGAGTTTGTCCGAGATCAACTGGCGTTGGACTCTTCAGAGGGATCTCGGCCCTTACCTCTACTATAATGAATCAAGTAAGAAAAACCACTCAAGGGAACAATTCAACAGATTGGGAATGAAAAATACCTAGAGTAGTCGATTCAGACGCTATGGTGATGGCCTGATTTACCTCAGCCTCGGCAATGCCTTCAGCTGAGGGCAGATTCTGGGCGGCCTCGGCTTTAGCTTTTGCAGCTTGAGCCTTCTTCCTGGATGCAGCCTTGGCAATTTTTGCTGCAAAATCTTTGCCTCCAGGAGCCATAGAATCTGCACAGAGAATATAAGGATAAAAGAAGGTCGTCAAAAAACGAAAAGGAAATACCAGGTATCAGTGTATACCCCGGACTATTGCCAAGTTTTCTGGAGAAAGAGGTTTGTAGTGAGGGCCGGAGGCTAAGGAACCCAGGTCGGCTGCCTTTAGAACTGAGTCCTTAACTCTATGCCAGTCAATGACTACAGGCGAGGAATACAACTTGGCTGCCTCATCACAAAATTCTGGGCTCGGCTTCATGTTGTCAGCTCTGCCTGACTTCCATATATCAAGCTGGGGTAGCCCTAATTTCTTAATATAGAAGAACCTACCCTTCCAGTTCTTCTTGAAGGAAGGAATATGTACGACATAATTGAAATCTTCAGGAGCCACTCTCTTGGTAAAATAATACCAACTTTCAGAAGACCTACAGGCAAACAGACTCCTAAAGATCCTCTGATCAAAGGGGATCTCAGATGCTCTAAGGAAGAGCAGGAAAGACAGAATAATTTTTAAACTATTAGGCTTGATCTGGGGAAGCCTAAGGTTGTAAGAATGAAGAATTCGAAACAAAGAAGCTGGGACGGGAAGACGAAACCCAGAGTGAAAATATTCCTCATAAACGGCCTCATATCCCGCAGGAGGGTCATAGGCTGTCTGTTTAGCTGAGGGAAGAATGGGGTCAAATTGTTCGACATCAATGTCATACATCCCACACAATAAAGACACGTCCACCTCGGACAAGGTACAGAAGGACTCTTGGACTTCGGCTGAAGGAGACCCCCTATAAACAACCCCTACTGGCAGAGTTGAAACCGTAGATCTACTAGGCACCATTGCCGTGCCCGAAGGTGGGATGGTTTCTGCCTGTTCTGGAGAAACCTCAACTACTCTAATAGCTCTGCTCGGCGGAGCCTGGCCACTAGGGCCGGCATCATCTCCAGCGCCACCTAAGGGCCAAGCTGGAAGACGGTTTTCAGAAACAACCGTCCTTTCCGATGATGAACTGAGGTTTCCTACATTACCAACGTAGGAAGCTCCCTCAGAGTGATTTTGGGAATCAGAAGCAGAAGACATGGAAGACAGGACTTACAAGCGGTTAGCCGGAAGAGAAGAGAAGAGGATCGCCGAGACAAAAACAACGCCGGAGCAAGGGGAAACGCCAGAAGAGCTGATACCGGTGGAGCAAAAGTAAGGAGAGAGCAATTAAAACGCAAAAGGGGAAAAATGAGGAATGAAGCCCTATTTATAGGCAAGTTTCAGCCATTCCAAAGGTCACCTCGGGTTAGGCCGACCTCGATACCCACGCCACCATTAAGACTGATTGGTATTGAATCCTGAACCGACATGACTAAAAGCTGAACCGTCGTTACCTCGATCTGCGTAGATAATAATTGTGTAGGACAAACCAGTCCGAGATGAACACGTGTCCGCGAAGGTCATTCGTTTGGTCAGTCTGATCCAATCAGTACAGCTACGAACTGATGCTTCGTACACTGCGCTTGATAGGTATGGAGTAATTGGCTTCAAGAGTGACACCTCGGCTGGAGACAACGATATCATCAGATTAGCCTGTCTTCAGCTCAGCTCGGCTAGTCTAATCTGGGGGGCAGCTGATGATACCAAGAAATTCACCCGTTAGTCAATAACGGTCAACGTTCGGTAAGGACACAAAATGACCAAGTGCCGCAGCTCGGCCCAGTAATAGACCAAGTCTGAGGTGGACAAATCCATCTCGGCCATAGAGTAGCTCGGCAATAGAGCCACGGCCTAGACATCTCGGATTAAAGCCTCTGCACTTCTGCCCGGTTAAATGGCACTTCGGCCATAGCAGTTTGGCCCCCCCACTGACCTCAATCACACTCAGTTCGGCCAAAGGAATCCAGTCCTTGGTTCCCAGTTGTCAATAATTCACCTCGGCTGCAAGTCTCCAACTATTGACCTCGGACAGACTATAACAGTCATGATGTTGTGTGCTACGTGGCATACATGCAATTTTAACTCTCCAAATGTCAACCATACGGAGGGAAGGTGCCAGCACAGCAACCTTTAGCAGCTGCACGGCTGCCATGCCAGATGGCCAGATGTCTTCATTTTATCCACCTGAGACACGCAACATCTAGCTTCACTAAGTATAAAAGGGCCTCCTCAGCAGAAAGAAAGCCAAGCTTTTTCAAGTCTTTAAAGACCTCAATTCAGAAAGATAGGACTCACCACTTTTCATCTCTGCTCGGCCCACACTTTGGCCGACCTCAAAACAGGTTTCATCAAACCTCAAATTCAGTTAAAGCCATAAGCGTAAGAGCTTGCAACTGACTTGAGCGTCGGAGGGTTTTCCCGGGACAGCGTCCTGGGACCTCTAACGCTTTCTTTTCTTTCTCAGGCTTCCTAGAAGGACAAGTGACGGAGGATTAACAGCCTTAGCTCCGGGTATTTCTACTTTTACCTTGGCGAGACAATCCGACCTCGTCAATGTGTATTTTTTTTATTGCGCCCTAGTGTTATATACATAATTTGTCCGGCATATTGTCGCCAAAAATCGTCGGAAAAATTTTCGGATTAGTATGTCGAGAGATCATGTATAGTATTCTTTGATATTACATATAAAATTTTTGTCGGAACCCCAATAGTATATACTCATCCCAAAAGCAGTTGGAATATGCGTTGGTATATCATTGAAAACTTTGACGATACTTTATCGCCATATTTTATCTAAAATCGTCATCAAATTTCACTGATAATCGGTCGATAAATTATATCAGATTTCCGCCTCCAGTATCCGTCGAACATGGCGGTAGAAATGTCCTCGGTAACATCCATCAAAACATCATCGCCGATATAATCCGTCAAATGTATGTGATAGACATCCATCTCTAGTGCATCAGTAGATTCCGAGTCAGAGTTACCGAAGCCTTCTCTTAAAAAATAACTCTTTAAAAAATCTATCTGTTTACCTATACCATCATTTTACAATAACTCAAACATGATGATTAGAAAAAACGTATCTTTATCTATTTTTTGATGAGCAGAAGCGACTTTGATGAACGGAAACTTCAACTTTGATGTGGACAACTTCTATGGTTGAATGAAGGTTTCTCTCTACTAACCTTTTTTTATGTCTATTTTGATGGATAAATAAAGACAATGACAAATGTGAAGTGAGAAACTTCATCTATATTTATATAAAACCAAAATGTAGGTCCACAATAACCTTTGGAATAACATGCTTTGATAAATGGATATTTCGTTTAATCAAAAGTTGTGTATGTTAGACTTAAAAGACATAATCTACACTTCTTTCATATCAAAAATGGATTTAATTACAAATCATGTAACAATTATTCATAAAGGACACAACCTACACTTCTTTCATATCAAAAATTTGTTAGAATATTTTAAGTTTTGATGATTTGCATAATTGACACTTGGAACGCTAGATAAGGAGCCTCATGTGAAGTGTTTGGAGACCAGAGCACTTCGAACGCCTGCATAAGGCGCTTCATGTGAAGTAGCTGGAGACCAGAACACTTCGAACGCCTAGATAAGGCGCTTCATGTGAAGTGTTTGGAAACCAGAACACTTCGAACGCCTAGATAAGGCGCCTCATGTGTCAAACTGTGTAACAGCACACTTTGAACGCCTTAACAGGCTCTTCATGTGTGCTACAGAAGTCAAATGGACTATTTCCTCCCAAAATAGGCATGAATATTAGTTACTTTTGACAAAACTCAGAATTACTTCGAACAAGTACGATGGCTGAGATCAGGCGCTTCATGTGACTTCGAACGAGTTCTGTTGCCCACTACAAGCGCTTCATGTGACATTGAACAAGTGTCCCTTATTCACTTAAGGCGCTTCATGTCACATTGAACGCCAGTTCAAACACACTTTAGGCGCTCCATGTCACATTGAATGCCTGTTCATAAATCACATCAGACGCTTCATGTGATTCAACATTAAAAATATTTTATGCAGCAGTTTCTTATGATTACTTGACATTTGTACCCTCCTTTTTAGTGAAACATCACAGGCTCAACTCCCACTTTAGAGAATGCCTCTTTCCTTTTTGAGCTTTCAAGAAGAAGCTTACTCGGGAAGCTTATATTCATCTAAGAGAAGATCTCCATGGATGAAGACATGTCATCAGAAGAGACAAAACTCATTATTGTCTCCTGCAAGCTTGTCAACGACTAGGAAGAGATAAAACAAGGGTTTTCTTCTCATTTCATTTTGTAACTATCTACCTACGAGCTCTCAAGTTTCTCTCAAGCTTTAGCTCTCAAAATAGTTGTATCATTGTATACTTTTACCTTATTTGGGAGAGCTTTGATTTGTAAAGAAGAAGAGTCTTCTTCTTGAGTGAAGATTGTGAGGAGCCAAGTATAGATCGTTGGTCAAGAAGCAAGGGTGCTTCTTATTTGAAGAGATACAGACCTTGGAGGGTTAGTTGATGGTGTAGTGATACACCATACTTCCAACAAGAATTCTTTGAGGAGCAAAGAAATTCTTTGGAGGCTAGACTTCAAGGGGTTGGTATTTCTTGGTTGTGGTCTAGGCGTGTGACCTAGTTTTTACACTTCTTGTATTTTCGTTTTTGATTGTTGTTCCCTCAAAAAGAAATAACAATCCCCCATTCAAAATCCTTCTTGTGAAAAACCAAGAAGGTAGAGGAGCAGAGTCATTTGACTTGAACCTCTATATATCTCGTGTTCTTTATGCTTCCGCAAGTTTATTTATTTTCAAAGAACACACACAAGTATAGATTTGTTCTTACCATCGAAAAATATCCAAAAAAATCCATACTTGGTGAACACACTATTCAACCTCCCTTTCTAGTGTGTTCTAAGGGACCTAACAATTGGTATCAGAGGGAAATCTTGAGTGTTTGAGTTTAAATAGCAAGATTTGATCTTTTGAAGTATGGATCCCTTTAGTTTTGAAGATGACGGTTCTCCAAGTGGTGACGCTTCTAGAAGAAGAAGACAAGAGTCACTACTCCCTTCTATTTCAAATGTCAATGTACCTACGTTTGACCCTCTAAACTATCTACTAGGGAAATCAATTATGGAAACATATCTTCGTTCTTGTGGGTATGGTATGTGGAGAGAGGTGTCAAAAGGTTCCATTTTTCCTTTTGATGTTGATGATCCTACTCTGGAAGAGGAGCTACAGTTCACCATAAATAGCAAAGCTCTTGCTATTTTAAATAGCTCTCTGTCACCAAATGAGAGAGCTCAAATACAAGGTGTCTAATCCGCTCATGAAGCATGGACAAAATTGGAGATGATTCAGGAGGGAACATCTCAAGTGAGGAAGGAAAAAAGGAGACAATTGATCAAACAATTTTACAACTTCAATGTCCCTAAAGGTGAAAAGATTAAAAAGTCTATCTAACGGTTCACCAAGCTTGTCAACCTACTCACAGCGGTTGGAAAGAAAATAGAGCAAGAGGATCTCAACCATTGCTTCCTAAATAGTTTAGGAAGAGAGTGGAATATAAAGGTGACGGCCATTCAGGAGTCAAAGGATCTAGAGAATATCACTCTAGATGAGCTTTATGGGAATCTCATCACTTATGAGATTCACCTTGAAGCTCAAGAGAAAAATGATCCGATTAGAATTCGTCGAAGGCTCTTGCATGCAAGTTGGAAGAATCGGACAACGAATTTGGACTTGTCGTTCGAAGATTTGAAAGATTCGCAAAGAAGAATAAAAATGAAGCCAAAATGTTCATCAAGGAGAAATTCTCCAAGGATAAGGACAAGGTGAAGGACCAAGAGAACATATGCTATAAATGCGGAAAGTTTGGTCACTTCATGAAGGATTGTCGGGTGAAGGATCTGTATCCAAAAGACAAGAAAGCCATCTATCAAAGGAAGAAGGCTTTACAAGCAGAAGTAGCCAATTGGGAGAGTCTCTTATCCGGGTCCGAGAGCGACAACGACGACAACGAAAATTTAGCTCTTACAGGGGTCATCAACGATGATCTCGACAAGAAGTTTTATTCTCTTATGGCCATTGAAGACGACATGGAGGTATGCACTAAATCCTCACACTATAGATTGCAAGATGAAATGGACGATTTTTAGTGCAAGAAAATGATTTATTAGAAATGAAATATAAACGTGTCAAAAATGATTTGAAAGCATGCATAAATGAATATGATGATGCACTTGAGAGACACATTGCATTGCAACTTGAGCATGACATTTTACTTACTATGCATGTGATTGCACTAGAGGAGAATCATGATTTGATAAAATCAAGCATTCCTCGTAAAACACTTGAGAAAAAGAAAAATTCTCAAAGGAAGAGTGCAAATAAAATTGAGATAGTGAAAGATGCATCCACGTTGCGCATGAAGCCTAAAATCAAACCTAGTATCATGTATGCATCTAAGAAGGGAAAATTGAGTGAACAAGCATCATTTATCAAGGAGTCAAAAACCTTCTTGAAGAAACAAAGGCACATGCTTAAGGGAAAGGCAAATTCAACCAAGGTGTTAAAACATTGTGTTGAGTCCGTGAAGAATGCTTCATCCTTGATTCCAAGGAATGTCGTCCCAAAATGGGAGCCACGGAATGTGTCATTGCATAAGCATGATAAACATTCTTATCCACACAAACACATTCCTACATGTTTTTATTGCAATAAGAAAGGACTTGTAGAAAGAATGTGTAAGGCTAAGAATAAGAAACATCTTGTCTTGGTACCAAAGGGTGTAGTAAAGGTAACTAACCCTCAAGGACCCAAAATAAAAGGGGTGCCATATCATATGGTTCTTTTGTAGGCCCTACCTTTAAATGGAAAAAGCGAGGACAAGAATGTCAAATGGATCGTAGACAATGGGTGTTCCAACCATATGACGAGAGACAAAGGATTGTTTCATAGACTCACTATGCAAGATAGAGTAGTTGTCCACTTTAGAGGTATCAAAGGCCAAATTAAAGGACATGGTATTGTGGGTAATGATTCGATCTCTCTTAGTGATGTTCTAAATGTTAGTAGACTAAAGTTTAACTTGATAAGTGTCAGTCAATTATGTGATGCTGCTTATGAGGTTACGTTTTTGAAAACAAAGTGCATTGTGAAAAAAGACAACATTATTTTGTTTGAAGCTTTGAGATTCAAAAATATTTACAAACTTAGCATCAATGATTTGGTTTCACAAAACATATCTTGCCTAGTTGCCAAGAATGACTTGACACAACTTTGGCACAGACGTCTCGGACACGTATGTTTCAAAACATTTAAATTTATTTGTGCAAACAAAAAGGTCCGAGTCCTTCCAAAAATGAGTTCTGAAAACCAAGACTTGTGTGACACTTGTCAAAAGGCAAAGCTTATGAAAACAAGCTTTAAACCAAAAACAAAGATATTTACCTCCAAACCCCTACAATTACTACATATGGATTCGTATGAGGATGTTGGAACTAAAAGTTTAGGTGGTAAATATTACACCTTCAAGATGACTATACTCGTTATACATGGGTGATGTTTCTTGCAAAGAAAAATAATGCATGTAGTGAATTTATTAATTTGAGTAGACGATTGGAAAATCACATGAGTGACACAATTTAAACCATACAAAGTGATCATGGTGGTGAGTTTGATGGAGAGTTTGAAAGGTTTTATGAATCCAAAGGATACACTCATAATCTTTCGGCTCCTAGAACTCCACAAAAAAATGGTGTAGCCGAACGAAAGAATAGAACCCTACAAGAAATGTGCAGGGCAATGTTAAATGAGTTCGGTTTGCCCAAGTACTTTTGGGCCGAAGCGGTAAATGCCGCTTGTCATGTGATCAATCGTGTATATTTGAGACTTTACCTAAATGTGAAACCTTATGAGCTCTGGAATGGTAAAGTTCCCAATATTGGGTATTTCAAAGTGTTTGGGTGTAAGTGTTTCATACTTAACACTAAGGACACTTTGGACAAACTTGACCTCAAAGAGGATGAAGGTATCTTTTTGGGTTATGCCTCAAATAGTAAAACATTTCGTGTTTTCAACAAAAGGAGTCAAAAGGTGGAAGAATCAATCCATGTTAAGTTTAATGAGTCACTTAATGACGAAACTAAACTTAATAAGGATTGTGAAGAAAATAAAGTTGATGCTCCTCAAGAAGAAATTCTTGATGACATTCCAACGGTTTCTTATCAACAAGAAATTGTTGATAAGTCTCCAAATAGAAATATCTTTATTGACTTGAGAGTGGAGCCTATTGAAGGTACTCGTTCACCAAATGTTCATGAACTTAGTGAGTCAAATAGAAATATTTATCATACTCATCTTGTTGATACACAAAATGTTGAAGATGCATTTCATATTTCGGAAAATAATGATCATTTAAATTGTGATAATTTGTCTTTTTCGGAAAGTGATCATGAAGAAGTTGGAGGAGATATCTCCAACCTTCTTAGATCATTCAAGCACAAAAGTTATCACCGACACGAGTTGGTCATAGGTGATTTAAATAGAGGTATCACTACACGAAGGCAATATTGAGAGAATGCATTCTTTTCTTTCATATAGGCTAAGAATATTAAAGATGCGCTTCTTGATGAAAATTGGATCTTGGCAATGCAAGAAGACTTAAACAAAGTTGAAAGAAGTAATGTTTGGGAGTTAGTTCCTAAACCACTTGATCATTCCATTTCAGGTACGAAATGAGTATTTCGTAACAAAATGGATGATCAAGGAAATGTCACTAGAAATAAAGCTAGAATAGTTGCTCAAGGATATCATCAAGAAGAAAATATTGATTTTGATGAGACATTTGCACCCGTAGCATGGCTTGAAACCATTAGAATGTTGTTGGCATATGCTTGTTATAAAGATTTTAAACTTTACCAAATGGATGTTAAATCCACCTTTTTTAATGGTGTTATCCAAGAAGAGGTGTATGTTGCACAACCTCTCGGGTTTGAATGTCATGACTTACCACATCATGTATTCAAACTTAAAAAGGCTCTTTATGGCCTTAAACAAGCTCCAAGAGCTTGGTATGAGAGGTTAAGTGCCTTTCTTCAAAATACTGGATTTTCAAGAGGTAAAGTTGACACCACTTTGTTCATTAAAGAACAAAGCAAAAAATCAATTGATTGTACAAGTATATGTTGATGATATTATTCTTGGTGCTACTAGCAATTGTCTGAGCAATTTGCTAGCTTAATGCAAGGTGAATTCGAAACGAGCATGATGGACGAGCTTACTTATTTTCTCGGACTTCAAATCAAGCAAACTCAAGAAGGTGTGTATATTTCTCAAACCAAATACATAAAGGGTTTGCTCAAAAAGTAAAATTTTGGTGAAGAAGACAAGTAAATACTCCAATGCGCACAAGTGTGAAGCTTGACAAAGATGAGAAAAGAAAGCATATCGAGGTAACCTTGTATCGTGGCATTATAGAAAGTCTACTTTGCTTGACTGCAAGTAGACCAGATATATTACATGCAGTGTACTTATGTGCTAGATTTCAAAGCCTAGGAAAATGCATTTAGTTGCGGTAAAACGTACTCTTAGATACTTTAGGTGTACTTTGAAATTTGGATTATTTTATCCCAAGAATACATGTTTTGATTTAAGTGGCTATTGTGACTCCGATTATGCAGGGAGTCTTGTTGATAGAAATAGCACATCCGGGACTTGTCAATTTCTCGGTGATTGTCTTGTCTCTTGGTTCTCCAAGAAACAAAATAGTGTAGCTCTTTCTACGGTAGAATTTGAATATGTGTTGGCCGCCTCTTGTTGTGTACAATTGCTATGGATGACCAACACATTGAATGATTATAACATTCACTTCTCTAAAGTGCCTATTTTGTGTGATAACACTTCTGCTATCAATATTGCACAAAATCTGGTTTACCACAGTCAAACTAAGCACATTGAAGTGCATACAAAAGGATTTGGTTAGTGTTGAATTTGTTCCAACACATGACCAATTAGCTGATATCTTTACAAAACCCTTGCTCAGTGATACATTTGCATCTATAAGAAGTAGGTTAGGGTTGCTCAAATTGGGTTAAAATTAACCCATCAGAAGTTCATGCGTTTGAAGTCGCATTAAGAACTTCAACTAAACTATGTCACTGGTTCAAAGTGACATCAAGTGCTTTATGTTTTTAAAACAATCATTAGAAGTTGCATTAAGCGCTTTATGTAAACTGTTTCACTCATTCGAAGTAACTTTAGGTGCTTAATCTCTTCAACCACAGTAGTTCAATGTCACTTCAGGTGCTTTATACTGTTTTAAACAGTCGTTCGAAGTGACATAAGGCGTCTAATCCTTATTTCTTCCTAGTCAAACCAAGTGACCCTTCACTTTTTCGCACGAATTAAAGGATTTGACCATTGCTGCTGCCTTTCTCACTTCCCCACGTCCGTCAGCTTTCTTCCCACGTTTTCCTAATTCACTCCCACTTCCCTATTCCAACTTTATCTCCTCCATTCCTCTTCATCTTCTCTTCTCTTCTTCCAATTAAATCTCCACTTTCCCATGTTTTCCACTTCCCAACCGTTTTCCCTATATCTTCCTCTTCCTCTCCCACTCCCTCAACCTTAATTTCAAACCTCTTCCTCTCACTATGCTCACAACATTGATGCAAACCATCCTTCTTCCTGTATTTTCTCTTCGCCAAAATCCAAAAACTTCCTCTTCTTCTAATCAAAAATGGCCTCTGTTGGACCTTCAAGGCCTGTCCCAAGGGGACACAAATGAAAACAAACTGCTGGGATTGTTGAACCAGAGAACCTTAAATCCATTCTGAAAAGACTAACTAAAGAAAACTTCCCATGCATGAAGAAGAAATTTGACTCTGATGTCAAGAATCCTCCACCTAACGTAGTAAAAGGTACCCATCTTTCTCTCCATTCGCACATGCTATATGAAGAATGGAGGATCAATAATAGACTTGTAGTGCCCCTCAAACTGATTCGCGTTGGTGATTTCACCGAAGCACATAATGCGAATCAAGTTATTGCCCTTTTAGATAAACAAGGCTGGACTTTACTCTGGTCCAGAATTGATATGAAATCCTTCTCAAGGACTTACACCCAACTGTTTTATGCCAATATGTGGGTTACCCCAAAGACAGAATTACAAGAGTTTTCCCTGCACACTGTGACAGATGGTACACCTCTCAGTTTCTCCATGCAAGATATCTGTGATGTCTTGAGAGTGAGAAATGAGGGACTGAGTGACTTTTTCGTATTTGACTGGAGTGACAAATATGAAGTTAGTGAGCAAGATGTTAAGTTCAATCTTGAGTATTTTCCAACCAAGAAAATTCAAAACATGCCCTTAGTGAATAGAATTTTGTTGGTTGTGGTGACTTGCTGTGTCAACGGTAAGGCGACAAGAAATCCGAGCAATATGGATTTCTACGTTACCTATCGTATCAAGCATGAGACACAATTGAACTTGGGGTGGATCATGGTGAAAGTGATTATGGCCGTTCTCAGGAAAGGATCTAAGGCATTGCCTTTTGCGAATGTGATCACCAATCTGCTCAAATCAAAAGGCATTCAGATTCCTAAAGGAGAAATCACAAAAGTGGCAAAGACGAACTACTATGACAACTTCAATATTGTCCAAGTGGTCGATTCACAATGGAGGAAGGCTACTACAATTCCTGACATTGCGGATGAGGTCGAAGAAGGACCTCAAGATGGTGAAGGTGCAAGCACTGATCCTGAACTGCTATCACGCATTCAGTCCATGGAGCAAACTATTCAACGGTTGGAGCTTCGTGATGCAGGTCATGAGGCTCGACACACTCGGAATGAATATCATGTAGCAGTTTTCAAGTCTGCCTTCATGTAAGCAGCACCTTGGTTCCAATTTTCCTCAGATTTTGATGATTTAGGGGGAGAAACTAGTTCAGGTGGTGCTGGAGGATCAATGGGCGCCGGCTCAATGGGTGGATTTGATTATTTTACAACTGGCGATGGATTTGGATTTGGTGGTTTTTCATCTGGTGATGGTGATGCTAATACAAGTGGAGCAGGAGGCGCATAGTGATAGTGACTTGTTTTGTCCAGTTTTGAAATGACTGGATTTGTCTAATATTAGAACAAAAATTTCCTTTTGACTTGGGATGATAAATGGATTTATCTCTTTTGCTTATGATCGAAATGTGATGATAATGAAATTTTTTGTTTATACATCATGAATTTGATTCATCATTTCCGCATAAGAAAAGTTTAGGCACAATGTGAGGGGGAGCATAAGTTAAAGGGGGAGCAAATCTTAAAAGTTATGCAAATTGTGAAATCATCAAAAAGAGGGAGAACGTTAGAATATGTTAAGTTTTGATGATTTGCACAATTGACACTTGAAACGCTAAATAAGGCGCCTCATGTGAAGTGTTTGAAGACCATAGCACTTCGAACACTTGCATAAGGCGCTTCATGTGAAGTGGCTAGAGACCAGAACACTTCAAACACCTAGATAAGGCGCTTCATGTGAACTGTTTGGCAACCAGAACACTTCAAACGCCTTGATAAGGCGCCTCATATGTCATGCTGTGTAACAAACACTTTGAACGCCTTAACAGGCGCTTCATATGTGCTACAGAAGTCAAATGGATTATTTTCCCCCAAAATGGACACGAATATCAAGTTACTTTTGACAAAACTCAGAATTACTTCGAACAAGTATGAAAGTTGAGATCAGACGCTTCATGTGACTTCAAACGAGTTCTGTTGCCCACTACAGGCGCTTCATGTGACATTGAACAAGTGTCCCTTATTTACTTAAGGCGCTTCATGTCACAGCCAGTTCAAATACACTTTAGGCGCTCCATGTAACATTGAACGCCTGTTCATAAATCACATCAGGCGCTTCATGTGACTCAACATTACAAATGTTTTATGCAGCACTTTCTTATAATTACTTGACATTTGTACCCTCCCTTTTAGTGAAACATCACAGGTTCCACTCCCACTTTGGAGAATGCCCTCTTTCCTCTTTGAGCTTTCAAGAAGAAGCTTCCTCAGGAAGCTTGTATTCATCCAAGAGAAGAACTCCATGGAATAAGACATGTCATTAGAAGAGACAAAACTCATTATTGTCTCCTGCAAGCTTGTCAACGGCTAGGAAGAGATAAAACTAGGGTTTTCCTCTCGTTTCATTTTGCAACTTTCTACCTACGAGCTCTCAAGTTTCTCTCAAGCTTTAGCTCTCAAAATAGTTATATCATTGTATATTTTACTTTATTTGCGAGAGCTGTGATTTGTAAAGAAGAAGAGTCTTCTTCTTGAGTGAAGATTGTGAGGAGACAAGTGTAAATCGTTGGTCAAGAAGCAAGGGTGTTTCTTGTTTGAAGAGATCCAAACCTTGGAGGGTTAGTTGATGGTGTAGTGGTGCATCATATTTCCAACAAGAATTCTTTGAGGAGCAATGATGTTCTTTGGAGGCTAGACTTCAGGGGGCTGGGATTTCTTGATTGTGGTCTATACTTGTGGCCTAGTTTTTACACTTCTTGTATTTTCGTTTTTGATTGTTGTTTCCCCAAAAAGAAATAACAATACCCCATTCAAAATCCTTCTGGTGAAAAACCAAGAAGGTAGAGAAGTAGATTCATTTGACTTGAACCTTTATATATCTCGTGTTCTTTACGCTTCCGCAAGTTTATTTATTTTCAAAGAACATACCCAAGTGTAGATTTGTTCTCACCATCGAAAAATATCCGAAAAATATCCATACTTGATGAACACACTATTCAACCACCCTTCTAGTGTGTTCTAATTAAGGGACCTAACAAAATTCATCAGAAAACCTAATTCAGACGAACATTCGACTGATTATGTTGTCCGTAAACACTGATTTTCTTGTAGTGTTAACCACCTCTTTTAACACTTTCAACAAAATAAAAGCAACAGTGCCTGTTACTTCTCCATAACCTCTCAGTTAAGCAAAATTATAAATGAAAAGGCATCATATGAATTAAAGGTACTTCACAAAAAGGAAAGCAAACGAAATAAGAAGTAGCTCCCATGTTAAATGCATAATCCCACAAAGGTAGTTTACCTAGCTAATATATATTTTTATTTTTTCAATTAAAATGAGATTTTAATACAAATGTTGAGCCAACTGAACTTTCAAACTTCTAAAAGGATAACATAATGACTACAATATACAGACAAGCTCCTAATCGTGATGATTTGTTGTACCTATCAATGTCAATGTTGTCTACAAACTAGTACTAGAAACAATAAATCTGTACGTTGTCAATTCAAACTATCATGATCATTCCTTTCTTGGACTAACTACTTCACTGATAGAAGAAACCTACACATGAGATTGATTACTACATCATAATCTAACGTTACAACCATGAGTCTTCAATGCACGTCCACCAATAAAACTGTAACACGTGTAAGAGAGACATAGCACAGTTTGTCTTGTTCATGAGGTGGAGGAATTTTCTTGATTACTAGTCCCACAAGCTCTCTAAATCTGATATGTTATGGCCAACAGATATGCCTTCAAGGTCATCAAAAGCCTTGTTGGAAATCACAGAGGAAATGTCTGTATCTTGTGATGGGCTAACTATGGAGTGGTTAGATGAGAACTGCTCCAAGTAGCACTTCTGGTTTGCGCTCGAATTCGGGCATGTTTGGTCCTGATAGTTAAGGATGTTTTGATGTTCTTGAATGGGATTTGATTCTTGGTAGGAAGCTTTGAAAGGATTGGGGTAGGTGGGAATATGGAAGTTGCTTAGTTGTTCTTGGCTTGGAAAGTTGGGATTGTTCAAACTCGTGGAAAAATAAGGAGAAAAGAATGGATCTATTGATTTTGATGATGAATTTGTAGCCCCTTCGAGATCTTGTTGCTCATGTGCGAAGCTTGAACCAGGCTGATGAGTGGTGCAACTTGGAATGTGTTCCATTAATGGTGGGAGTGTAGGACATGGACTACCAAGAATTTGGTCAATGAAGGAATCATTTCTTGCCAATTCAGCTCTGATTCCTGTGTTTTTGTGGAAAATTCTGCACACAACCCATTCATCCTGCAATACAAAATGGAAAGGACAAAAAGAGTTATTCTTCTGGTGTGCAAAAAGGTCATATAAAAGGACTTGTTTTTTTGGATAATAATGCTCACGACGTGACATGATGCAATTTTCATTACGTGACACCTGGAAACAATCTCTGTGTGTTTCTAACACATGGGTATGTTTACGTACATCTGACCTTCTATACCCGTCATAGACGGGAGCCTCTAAGACAATGGGATAACGTTGTTGTATTGGTCATGATGTGACATGTGTTACTATATTTTGCTCAAGGGATTAGGAATGATGGGTATTCTATGCTCATTCACTTATCCTGCAATTTGACATGGATAGATTTAAATTGGTGGGATTGTTGAATAATCTAGAAAATTAAGTTACGCTTATCTAATAATTAAATTTAATGAAATCATTGGTGCACACTTGTGACATTATTATTTTTTATATAATGGATGTCAAATTGTTAAAAAGTAAATTTTGTTTTGGATTTAAACCATCTTGGATAACAAGATTCCCATAACATAAAGATGACAGAAGGAGCAAGAGGGATAATTAAGAGAGAGAAAAGTAAGGGAGATTTTTGAAAGCAATGCATTGGTAATACTTAGAAGCAACCAACCTTTGCTTCCCTGGGTAAGTTGTAATGAGCAAATCTGCCTTCAAGCCGATATTCATGCATGACCCAATTAGTTTTTTCACCTTTTGGAGTTCTCCCTTTGTAGAAAACAAGGGTTTTCTTCATCCCGACAAGACAACCTTTGACCTTGTATATCTCCCTATCTTTTCCGGTTGCCTTCCAGTAACCTGTTTCTGTAGCTCTATTTGTCCTCATCCCTGTTGGGTACTTTCTATCTCTCTGGCAAAAGAAAAACCACTCTTTTCCTCCCATCTTGGCTCTCTCTGTAATTTCATCAAGAAATTCAAAATAATCAACTCATTGCCACACTCATCAATTACATATACAGGTATATATGCACGCACATGGATATATAGGCCAACACACACATATATATATATACACTCCCATAAATGCATATATCTGTTTGTGTTTTTGTGTGTGCATGACTCTATATATTTGAGTGTGTGTATCTATGTATCCATAAACATATACATATATACACACACACACACATATATATGTGTGTGTGTGTCTGCATACATTCAGATTTCCAATTCCAATGGAGCAAAAAAAACACTGTTTTTTAACTTTATAGTATAATGGAATAAAACAAAATGACTCACTAAATTAAATGCATTTCTTCTTGTATTGTGAAGTAGCAATATATCGAAAAAATAATCGACATAATTTTTATTATCTATCATCCAAAAATAACCTCTGTGTGTTTCCTACACATGAATAAGGTTGTTGTTTTTTGTTGTTGACTTGTGCGTGCATAGAGTTAATTGCACCAGATATCCACTCTTTTCTACAAAGTTTTAAGTAGCATCCGTACTTTCATCGAATACTCTGGACGGCCTTACTTATTCGTGAAATTATCAGCTAGCATCTGGATACCAGAAATTAACTGTCTATAGCCGGTTTTTAATTTTTGAAAATAAATAAATAACAAATAATTAATTAAAATTAGTTTAATATTCTAGAAAAATATAAATAAGTTCTTGAAAAATATAATTAGTTTTAAACAATATATAATGCTAAAAATAAATTACTTTCACCTAATTTCTGATGTTTTATTATTTTAACTAATTAAAATAATTAGGAAATAAATATGAAATAAATAAGAAAAAATAAAGAAAAATAATATAAAGTCATGGAAAATTTAATAGAAGCTAGGAAAACTATATGGCTAACAATATTTTCATGATATTCCCAATAATTAAAGTAAAGAAAAAAGGAAAAGTGAGCCGGGAAAAAATAAATTAAAAATTAATTAATTAATTTAATATTAAACTCATATAAATACGGATATATACACATACATATGCATATACATATAGAAAATTTTCAATTAAGAGAGAGAACATTATTTTCTTTTGTTAAACTCTAGCCCACTTGTAAGATTGTTCCCTGGATGAAGTAACGCTTGCAGAAAGACAAATTCAACCCATCTAACAGTCATTTCACACGCGTTGTAGAGCTATAATAGATGAAGATGAGCAGGAAAGGAGAAAAGAAAAAAAAGGAACTTACTTGGCAAATCCCATGGTTCACACTTGTTCATATCAACTTCTCCAATAGCAATAGCTTTGAATCTTTCATCCATGGCCTTTTTTGTGAGATAGTGAGTTATGATTTCCTCATCCGTAGGATGAAATCTGAAACCCGGAGGCAAATGCATAATCTCATCTTCTTCATTTACCACCATTGAAGTCTCCTGCATCTCTTTTTAAATCACCCCTTTTTCTCCTTTTTCAAATTTGAAAAGGAAAAACAAAAAATATCCCACGAATAATAACTAAAAGATAAGTTTTAAAAAGGGTATAAAAAGAATGAAAGAGAAAAAGATGAAATTTCTGCTGTGAAGTTGAGATGAACATATGGAGAAAGCAATCAAAGGAAGTAGAGAAATGGTAAGAAGGGGGTGTTATATAGAAAAGGAGAGCCTTGTAAAGGGGGACTTTTTGTAGTTGCGTGGACTACAAGGCACTTGTTAAGGAAGCCTATTATTTTAAACCTATATGGTGGTAATTAAATAATAATGGTTCAACTGAACACAATGGAGAAATTGTTCGGTGAATGGTATATTGACTTTAAATAATTTTTACTTGTTCGTTTGTTGAACTTTATGTGTTTTTCCAATTCTTCTGTGTTGAAGTGTTAAAAATCCACTCAATAATAATAATAATAATAATAATAATAATAATAATAATAATAATAATAATAATAATAATAATAATAATAATAATAATAATAATTGTCAATCAAATACAACAACATTACTTCATTACTTTAGAGGCTTCCATATATGACGAGATATAAAAGAATCGGATATATACAACCATACTTATGTCTTAGAAACATACAAATGTTATTTTTTGATGATTAAAAATAAAAATTGCGTCAAGCTGTCAACCAAATATTTGTATTAAAAGAGAAAGGTGTCAACCAAATATGTATCATACTTGCCAGTTGCCAAGTTTCATGTATTTTCCTATGAACATTCTAACCCTTTATTTATAGTTTACGAGTTAGAATAAATAGGATAAAAAAAACTTACTTTACAGCTGTTATGTTAAACATGTTTACTTAGTATAACTCGAACGTGAATATATGGATTGTTGCCAGTAAGATAAATATTTAAGATCCGGATACATCTATTGGGACACTTTTTTGTAATAAAATAAACATGACACTTAGTATTACATTTACAACATAAAGCTTGTCAAAGAAGTATCATGGTGTCACTTGATCGAATTTCTCTCTATTTGTTCCCATCACATTCACCAATTACCAACTAACAATGAACAATGATTTCTTCCACGCACAAAAAAAAAAAAGAAATAAAGTAAATAAACATCTCACTACTACCTTGTCCTCATATTCGTTGGCGTCTCTATAATTGAATCTGCACATATTGGAAATAGAGGAAAACAATACATTGGACGATGCAAGTGGTGGTGATGAGGGGAAGATGAAGACTAACATAATGGATGCGATCTAAAAAGGCAAAAGATTCAAAAAAAAATCTCAAAATGTGTCGAAAGTAATACCAATTTGCATGGACAAAGTCAAAAGAGACAAAAAAAAAAAGCATGTTGGTTGTATGGAAAACCATGACACAAGGCGGCTTTTTGCAACAAGTAGAAATGACAAACAAACGACCAAGTCAACCTTGACCATGATAATACAGAGGACGAGAAAATCATCGCAGCAGTTATCTTCTGTGAGGTAAACTTTGTTGGTAGTGCGGCGGCATTGGTGGTAGATACCGAGGCCACCAAACATATTGCTACCAGCAGAGATATCAAGAAATAGAAAGTGGTGAACAAGTTTTCTTAGGGAATGTACAAGAAACCCGAGTTATTAGGAAGGAAAAGTGCTCCTAAAGTTGACTTCACGCAAAAGGTTGGAGTTGAGCATGCGCTTCATGTACCTAATATCGTAGAAACTTGATTTTCAGAGCACTTCTCAATACGACTAAAGTTAAACTTGTTTTTTCAATTCTGATAAACATGTACTTGTTAGGTCCCTTAGAACACATTAGAAGGGGGGTTGAATAGTGTGTTCACCAAGTATGGATATTTTATGGATATTTTTCGTTTTGAGGTGCAACCAATACTTGGGTGTGTTCTTTAAAAAGAATAAAAGCTTGTAAGAAAGTAAAGAACACAAGTATGTATAGAGGTTCAAGTCAAATGACTCTACTCCTCTACCTTCCTGATTTTTCACAAGAAGGATTTTGAAAAGGGGATTGTTATTTCTTTTGGGGGAAACAACAATCAAAGAACAAAATCCAAATACAGAAAAACTAGGCACTTTGCCTAGACCACAACCGAGAGATCTAACCCTTTGAAGTCTAGCCTCCAAAGATCTTCTTTGTCCTCAAAGAAATCTTGTAGGGAGAATAGTGCACCACACACTATCAACTAACCCTTCAAAGTCTAGAAATCTCAAACAAGAAGCACCCTTGCTCCTTGACCAACAATCTACCCAATCTCTCACAATAGAATCTCACCAAGAAGAAGACTCTTCTTCCTCTTATAATAGTCACTCTCAACAATAAAGTAAAATGTACAATGTTTACAAGTATTTTGAGAGCTTGAGCTTGAGAGAAATTTTGAGAGCTTGCAATGTAGAAAGTTGGAGAAGATGGAGAAGAAAGCCTTGTTTTATCACCCTTCAAGTTTCTTCTTGTTTGAAACACTCTGCACAAACAATAATGGGTTTTGGCATCTTGTGTTGGTGAGTCCTCATCATTGGAGATCTCCCTTTGGCATGTAGCAACATTCTTGGAGAGATTTCAAAAGGAATGCCAAGAAAGGAAACCTGAATTCTTCAGCAGAGAAGGACCTGTGAAAAAGACACTAAAAGAGGAGGGTACAAAGAGTCAACTGATGTTAAAAAGTGAAGTATAAGACCTTTGTAACGTTGGTCACATGAAGCGCCTAATGTGCTTAAAGCACAGGAGTTCGAAGTGACATAGAGCGCTTGATGTGAAAATGAACTGTCGTTCGAAGTCACATCAAGCGCCTAATGTGGGCTGCTTAAGTCGTTTGAAGTCACATGAAGCGCCTAATGTAGCCCTTCATGCTTGTTCAAACTAACTCTGACATTTTCTCAGAGAAAATACTTGAGAGTATGTGCCCATTTAGGGGAAAAGTACTTTTGACTTGGTGGACCACTTAAAGCGCCTAATCAGGCGTTCGAAGTGTTCGCATTTTTCCACAGGGCACATGAAGCGCTTAATCAGGCGTTCGAAGTATCCTGACTTTCAAACACTTCACATGAAGCGCCTAATCTAGGCGTTCGAAGTGTACGCACATCCAGACACTTCACATAAAGCGCCTAATGCAGGCGTTCGAAGTGTACTGGACTCCACCAAGATACATTAAGCGCCTAATGTAAGCGTTCGAAGTATACTGACTACCAACAACACACATGAAGCGCCTAATCACTTGTTCGAAGTACCAAATGTGTAAATCATCAAAACTCAACATATTCTAACATTCTCCCTCTTTTTGATGATTTCACAACATGCATAACTTATCAAAGCTCCCCCTCAATTTACGCTCCCCCTCACTAGATGCAAGAAAAAAAATAACTTGAAAAGAACAATGTGATGAAACAATTTACTGAACATCGACAAAGAAATACCAAGTCACATTTTCTTGCAATAAACAATAACTGGAAATTTTTCAGAACCAACAACAAAAAGAAAGAAAATTACATAGCACCACCACTTGGTGGTGTAAAACCACTAAAGCCAAAACCTCCGCTAGCAGCAAAATCCGTGAATCCACCCATGGATCCTCCAACATCTCCAGAGACACCAGCATCACCACCACCGCCAGCACTGCCACCCGCACCACCACTTTCTCCCCCTAAATCATAAAAATTAGGGAGAAGAGCCCATGGACAAACCTGCATGAATGCATTTCGAAATGCAGTCATACGCAGTTCCTTACGCACATGCCGAGCTTCATGCTCAGCATCACGAAGATGCAAATGTTGAACAGTCTGTTCAAGCGCAGCAATGCGAGATAGCAACTCAGATGAATTGCTACCACCAGCAGCTTCTTGAGGTCCCTCCTCGACCTCTTCATCATCAGGAATGGTAGTGGCCTTCCGTTTTTGCGAGTCAATGGCTTGGGCGATATTGTAGTGATCATAGACGTCAGATTTAGCAACTGGGGTCAAATCATAATCTGTAATTTCAATACCTTTTGACCTTAACAATATTGTGATAATATTGGCAAAAGGTAAAGCTTTGGACCCTTTTCGGAGAGCTGCAAACATGACTTCTATGAAAATCCAGGCGAGATTCAGCTGGGTCAGATGTTTGAGACGGTAAGATACAAGAAATCCATGTTGCAGGGATTTCTAGTAGCCTTACCATTGATGCAGTAGGTGACCACCGCAAGCAAAATGCGATCCACCAATGGCATGTTCTGAGTATTTTTAGAGGGGAAATACCCTAGATCGAATTTTACGTCCTGCTCACGGACGCCGTATTTTCTACTCCAGTCAAATACGTAGAAATCAGTCAATCCCTCATTCCGAATTATCAAGACTTCACAGATTTCAGGGACAGTGAAGCTGAGAGGAGTACCATCAATAATAGTGTTGAGGGAATAAGTTTGGGACTCAGATTGTGGAGTGACCCACAAGTTGGAATAGAACAGCCGGGTGTGCTCGCGGGAATATTTTTGCATGTCAAGTCTGGACCAAAGAGATGTCCAGCCTTGATGTTCCAACAGGGGAACGATTTCAAAAGCACTGCTCGTCTTAGGAAGATTGCTGAGGTTGAGCAGTTTCAGAGGGATGATAAGATGATTATTTGCTACCCATTCTTGGAATAGCATGCTGGAGTAGTAAGAAACATGGGCACCTTTGTCAATGGAGCGTGGAGGTTTCTTGATTTCGGGATCAAACTTCTTTAACCAAGGAAAATTATCCTTGGTGAGCCCTTCACGAGTGTCCTTGATTTCAGCCGGCTCAAGAATCCCTTGTCCAGCCGTTTGTTTTCGCTTTTGGGAGCGGGGGCGTTTGAAAGGACCAGCAGAAGCCATTTGATAAAAGGAAAAAGGTTTTGAAAAGGAGAGGCCTTTGGAGGATATGCAGAGATGATTTGAAGATGTGAAGAATGATGAAGAAAGAGTTGGGTTTTTAAAGGTGAAGAAGGAAGATGAAAAGGATGGTGGAGTAATGGTGGGAGGAAGATTAATGGGAGAGTGGAGGAGTGGGAGAGAGGTTTGAGGAAGAAGGTGAAAGGATGAATTGAATGGGGAAGAGGGAAGGGGCAGACGTGGGAAAGAGAGGAAGAGAAAAAGAGGCGGCAGGGAATTGATGGTCCTTGAATGGCGCAAAAACTGAAGAGGCGGCGGACAGCACAGTGAAGAATTAGGGTTGAAGCGCCTAAAGTGACTTCGAACGACTTCACGAAAGAGGATAAAGTGCATAAAGTCACATTGAACGGTTGTGGAGATGCAGATTGAGCGCTTAATGTCACTTTGAACAAGTGAACACATTTAGATAAAGCGCTTAATCCCACATTGAACGCTTATGTAAAGGACCATAAAGCGCCTGATGTCACTTCGAACGAGTGACATCCTTAGCATCAGGCGCCTGATGTGACATCGAACGCCTGAAGCAAGTGTGATAAAGTGCTTTATGTGTACTGATCTTGAAAATTTAAAATTTTCGTGCTCAAAACTCAAGATGGGTTTTATCACCCCATGTTGAGCAACCCCATACTTCTTATAGATACAAAAACATCACTAGGTAAGGGTTTTGTGAAAATGTCCGCTAATTGGTCACGCGTAGGAACGAATTCCACACTAACCAAGTTCTTTTGTACACAATCACGGATGAAATGATACCTCACTTCAATGTGCTTGGTCCGACTATGTTGGACGGGATTTTGTGCAATATTAATGGCGGACGTGTTATCACACAAAATTGGCACCTTTGAGAAGTGAATGTTATAATCATTTAACGTGTTTGTCATCCATAATAGCTGTGCACAACAAGAGGCGGCCGACACATATTCAGATTCCGCCGTAGAAAGAGACACACTGTTTTGTTTCTTGGAAAACCAAGAAACGAGACAATCTCCGAGAAACTGACAAGTTCCGGAGGTGCTCTTCCTATCAACTAGACTCCCCGCATAATCGGAGTCACAATATCCTCTTAAATCAAAACATGCATTCTTAGGATAAAACAAGCCAAATTTCAAAGTACTTCTAAGGTATCTAAGGATGTGTTTCACCGCAATAAAATACATCTCCCTAGGATCACTTTGAAATCTAGCACATAAACATACTGCATGTAAAATATCGGGTCTACTAGCCGTCAAATAAAGTAGACTACCTATAATGCCACGATACAAGGTTACCTTGACATGCTTCCCTTTTTCATCCTTGTCAAGCTTGGCACTTGTGCTCATAGGTGTGTTTACCTCTCTTCCTTCACCAAAATTGTACTTTTTGAGCAAATCTCTTGTGTATTTGGTTTGGGAAATGTACATGCCTTCTTCGGTTTGCTTGATTTGTAATCCAAGGAAATAATTAAGTTCGCCCATCATGCTCATCTCGAACTCATCTTGCATAAGACTACCAAATTGCTCACAAAGACAATTGTTAGTAGCACCAAAAATAATATCATCAACATATACTTGAACAATTAAATGATTCGTACCTTGTTCTTTTATGAACAAAGTAGTGTCAACTTTATCTCTTGAAAAGCCATTATTAAGAAGAAAAGTACTTAACCTCTCGTACCAAGCTCTTGGAGCTTGTTTGAGGCCATAAAGAGCCTTTTTAAGTTTGAAGACATGAGGTGGTGAATCATGAGATTCAAACCCGGGAGGTTGTGCAACATACACTTCCTCTTGAATAATACCATTCAAGAAGGCGGATTTAACATCCATTTGGTAAATTTTAAAATCCCTATAACAAGCATATGCTAACAACATCCTAATAGCTTCAAGTCGTGCTACGGGTGCAAAGGTCTCATCAAAATCAATACCTTCTTCTTGACGGTATCCTTGAGCAACTAACCTAGTCTTGTTTCTAGTGACATTACCTTGATCATCCATCTTGTTACGAAAAACCCATTTCGTACCAATAATAGGATGATCGTGTGGTTTGGGAACTAACTCCCAAACATCACTTCTTTCAAATTGGTTTAATTCTTCTTGCATAGCCAAGATCCAATTTTCATCAAGAAGTGCATCTTTAATATTTTTCGTCTCTATAAGAGAGACAAATGCATTCTCTCTATATTGCCTTCGTGTGGTGATACCCCTATTTAGATCACCTATGACCAACTCTTGAGGGTAAGAACTTTTGTGCTTAAATGATCTAGGAAGATTGGTGACATCTCCTCCAACTTCCTCATGATCATGTTCCGGAAGAGATGAACCTTCATCATTCACATGACTTCCATGTTCCGGAATGTGTGATGCATTATCTACATTTTGTGTATCAACATGAGTATAAGAAGTATTTCTATTTGACTCACAAAGTTCATGCACACAAGGTGGAGGAGTACCCTCAATAGGTTCAACTCTCAAGTCAATGAAGATGTTTCCATTTGGAGGATCATCAACAATCTCTTGTTGAGGAACAACCATAGGAATATCCTCAAGAATTTCTTCTTGAGGAGTCACATCTTCATCTTCTTCACAATCCTCATTAAGTTTAAGTTCGTCACTAAGTGACTCATTAAACTTAACATGAATTGATTCTTCCACCTTTTGACTCCTTTTGTTGAAAACACGAAATGCCTTACTATTTAAGGCATAACCTAAAAAGATACCTTCATCCGCTTTGAGGTCAAGTTTGTCCAAAGTATCCTTGGTATTAAGTATGAAACACTTGCAACCAAAGACTTTGAAATACCCAATGTTGGGAACTTTTCCATTCCAAAGCTCATAGGGTGTCACATTTAGGTATGGTCTCAAATAGACACGATTGATCACATGGCAAGCGGCATTTACCGCTTCGGCCCAAAAATATTTTGGCAAACCGAACTCATTCAACATTGCTATATACATTTCTTGTAGAGTTCTATTCTTTCGTTCGGCCACACAATTTTGTTGAGGAGTTCTAGGTGCCGAAAGGTCATGAGAGTATCCTTTGGATACACAAAACCTTTCGAAATCACCATCAAACTCACCACCACGATCACTACGGATGGTCTTAATGGTGTCACCCACATGATTTTCCAATCGTTTACTTAGACTCATAAACTCACTACATGCATCACTCTTCTTAGCTAGAAACATCACCCATGTATAACGAGTATAGTCATCTACTACCACAAAGGTATAATGTTTACCACCCAGACTTCTTGTTCCAACATCCCCATACAAATCCATATGAAGCAATTGTAGGGGCTTGGAGGTGGAAATATTTGTCTTGGGTTTGAAGCTTGTTTTCACAAGCTTCGCCTTTTGACAAGTGTCACATAAGTCATGGTTTTCGAAATTTATTTTTGGAAGGCCTCGGACTTTACCATTTTCGCAAATAAATTTAAATGTTTTGAAACATACATGTCTGAGACGTCTATGCCATAGTTGCGTCAAATCATTCTTAGCAACTAGACAAGATACATTTTGAGAAATCAAATCATTGATGCTAAGTTTGTAAATATTTTTGAAACGCAAAGCCTCAAATAAGATCTTATCGCCCTTTTTCACAACACACTTTGTTTTCAAAAACGTTACCTCATAATTAGCATCACATAATTGACTGACACTTATCAAGTTAAACTTAAGACCTACAACATATAAGACATCACTAAGAGAGAAGGAATCGTTACCCACAATACCATGTCCTTTGATTTGGCCTTTGCTACCGCCAAAGTGGACAACTCCTCCGTCTTGCATAGTGAGTCTATGGAAGAGATGTTTGTCTCCCGTCATATGGTTGGAACACTCACTGTCCACGACCAATTTGACCTTCTTGTCTTCGCTTTCTCCATTGAGTGCTAGGGCCTACAAAAGAACCATATGAAGTTGGTACCCTTTTTGTTTTGGGTCCTTGAAGGTTAGTTACCTTCATCTTGCCTTTCGGCACCCACACAAGATTCTTGTTATTTTTAGCTCTACATACTCTTTCTACATAACCTTTCCTATTGCAATAAAAACATGTAGGAGTATGTTTGTGAGTTTGTGTATGCTTGTGTGAATGCTTGTGCGTAGGCACATGTCGTGTTTCCTTTTTAGGAACCACCTTCTTTGGAATCGAAGAAGGTTTTTGTCTCACAACATGAACCAAAGGTTGTGATGCCTTTGATGCACTAGCCTTTTGTTTAGGCATGTGCCTTTGCTTCTTCAAGGAGGTTTTGGACTCCTTGACAACTTGTGATTGTTCTTTCTTATTTCCCTTCTTAGATGCATACATGACACTAGTTTTGATTTTAGCCTTTATGCTTGGCCTAGATACATCCTTAATCTCTATTTTTGTAGCACTTACCCTTGAATCATTTTTCTTTTCATCAAGGGCTTGAGCACATGATTTCATCAAGTCATGTTTCTCTTCTAGTGCAATCACATGCATGGTCAAAAATATATCATGCTCAAGTTGCAATGCAATGTGATCTTCTAACATGTCATTATATTCATTTAAGCATGCTCTAAATTCTTTCTTGACACGTTTATATTTTAAGTCTAAGAGGTCATTTTCTTGCACTAAATCATCTCGTTCATCAATTAATCTATAGTGAGATGAAATATTGCATATCTCCGTGTCATCATCAATGGCCATGAGTGCAAAGAACTCCTTGTCAAGATCATCTTGAACCACACCCGTGAGTGCAAGATCATCATGGTCGCCATTGTCTCTCTCGGACCCGGAAAGAATGCTCTCCCAATGGGCTACTTCCGCTTGCAAGGCCTTCTTCCTTTGGTAGATGTCCTTCTTGTCTTTGAGTTGCGGCTCCTTCACCCGACAATCCTTCATGAAATAACCAAGCTTCCCACACTTATAACATTTATTCTCTTGGTCCTTCACCTTGTCCTTGGAGTATTTTTCTTTGATGAATCTTTTAGCTTCATCACCATTCTTTCTCGCAAAACGTCGGAATCTTTTGACAAGAAGTCCGACTTCATCATCCGAGTCCTCCGACTCGCATGCAAGCGCCTTAGTAGAGTGGCGAATAGGATCGTTCTTTTCTTGTGCATCTAAATGAATCTCATAAGTAATGAGATTCCCATATAGCTCATCCAAGGTGATGGTCTCCAAATCCTTGGACTCTTCAATGGCCGTCACCTTTGCGTTCCATTCTCTTCCTAAACTGTTTAGGAAGCAATGGTTTAGATCCTCTTGTTCTATTTTCTTGCCAGCCGCTGTGAGAAGGTTGACAAGCTTGGTGAATCTTTGGATAGACTCTTCTATCTTTTCACCTTTGGGGACAGTGAAGTTGTAGAACTGTTTGATTAATTGTCTCCTCTTGGCCTTTCTTACTTGAGATGTTCCTTCATGGATCATCTCAAGCTTTGTCCAAGCCTCATGAGCGGATTGGACTCCTTGAATCTGAGCTCTCTCATTTGAAGAAAGAGAGCTGTTTAAAATAGCAAGAGCCTTGCTATTTATGGCCAACTAGAACTCCTCTTTAAGAGTAGGATCATCAATATCAATGGGAATCATAGAGCCTCTTGAAACTTCAACCCAGATTCTGTGCCCACAAAAAAGTAGATATGTTTCCATGTTTGACTTCCATAGTGGGTAGTTTAGAGGATCAAACATAGGAACTTTGGCATGAACATTTGAAATGGAAGGGAATAGTGTTTCTTGCCTCCTTCTTCTTGAGGCATCACCACTAGGGGAACTCACATCATCAAAAACAAAGGGATCAATACTCTAATGATCAAATCTTGTATTTGAACTCAAATAAACAAGATGTGGCTCTGATACCAATTGTTAGATCCCGTAGAACACACTAGAAGCGGGGGTTGAATAGTGTGTTCACCAAGTATGGATATTTTATGGATATTTTTCGTTTTGAGGTGCAACCAATACTTGGGTGTGTTCTTTAAAAAAAATAAAAGCTTGTAAGAAAGTAAAGAACACAAGTTTGTATAGAGGTTCAAGTCAAATGACTCTACTCCTCTACCTTCTTGATTTTTCACAAGAAGGATTTTGAAAAGGGGATTGTTATTTCTTTTGGGGGAAACAACAATCAAAGAACAAAATCCAAATACAGAAAAACTATGCACTTTGCCTAGACCACAACCGAGAGATCTAACCCTTTGAAGTCTAGCCTCCAAAGATCTTCTTTTCCCTCAAAGAAATCTTGTAGGGAGAATAGTGCACCACACACTATCAACTAACCCTTCAAAGTCTAGAAATCTCAAAGAAGAAGCACCCTTGCTCCTTGACCAACAATCTACCCAATCTCTCACAATAGAATCTCACCAAGAAGAAGACTCTTCTTCCTTTTACAATAGTCACTCTCAACAATAAAGTAAAATGTACAATGTTTACAAGTATTTTGAGAGCTTGAGCTTGAGAGAAATTTTGAGAGCTTGCAATGTAGAAAGTTGGAGAAGATGGAGAAGAAACCCTTGTTTTATCACCTTTCAAGTTTCTTCCCGTTTGAAACCCTCTGCACAAACAATAATGGGTTTTGGCATCTTGTGTTGGTGAGTCCTCATCATTGGAGATCTCCCTTTGGCATGTAGCAACATTCTTGGAGAGATTTCAAAAGGAATGCCAAGAAAGGAAACCTGAATTCTTCAGCAGAGAAGGACCTGTGAAAAAGACACTAAAAGAGGAGGGTACAAAGAGTCAACTGATGTTAAAAAGTGAAGTATAAGACCTTTGTAACGTTGGTCACATGAAGCGCCTAATATGCTTAAAGCACAGGCGTTCGAAGTGACATAGAGCGCTTAATGTGAAAATGAACTGTCGTTCGAAGTCACATCAAGCGCCTAATGTGGGCTGCTTAAGTCGTTCGAAGTCACATGAAGCGCCTAATGTAGCCTTTCATGCTTGTTCGAACTAACTCTGACATTTTCTCAAAGAAAGTACTTGAGAGTACGTGCCCATTTAAGGAAAAAGTACTTTTGACTTGTTGGACCACTTAAAGCGCCTAATCAGGCGTTCGAAGTGTTCGCATTTTTCCACAGGGCACATGAAGCGCTTAATCAGGCGTTTGAAGTGTCCTGACTTTCAAACACTTCACATGAAGCGCCTAATCTAGGCGTTCGAAGTGTACGCACATCCAGACACTTCACATAAAGCGCCTAATGCAAGCGTTCGAAGTGTACTGGAATCCACCAAGGTACATTAAGTGCCTAATGTAAGCGTTCTAAGTATACTGACTTCCAACAACACACATGAAACGCCTAATCACTTGTTCGAAGTACCAAATGTGCAAATCATCAAAACTCAACATATTCTAACAGTACTTACTAGAAATGTAGAGTTTATTGGGAAGAGATTTCGTTCCGGCACATTATTTGTAATTGATGCTACTTGTGTTGCTAATAAAAATGTATATGCTTCTAAGTATCTGGTTGATTCTCTTGATTTATGGCATGCTAGATTAAGACATGTTAATTTAGATGCTATAAAGACATGTTAATTTACATATATCATTAATAGATGTAAGTTTGATAAGTGTCAATACTGTGTTGAAGTAAAACATCATAAGAAACCTTTTAAGACTACAGAAAGAGTTTCAGAGAAATTGGACCTTATTCATAGTAATTTAGGAGACTTCAAAAGTCATATAACTAAGGTGACGAAAGATATTACGTAACATTTATTGATGACTTTTTCAGATATACAAAAGTATACTTGTTAAGTCACAAAGATGAGGCTAAAAATATATTCATGAAATTTAAAAATAAAGTTGAGAACCGACTAAACAAGAAAATTAAGAGGTTGAGAACTTATAGAGGAGGATAATATAGTACAAAATTATTGCAAAAATTGTGTGAGGAAAATGACATAATTCATGAAGTTACACCTCCTTATACTCTTCAATCTAATGGTGATGCAAAAAAAATAGGACACTTCAAGAAATGATGAAAGCAATGTTAATAAGTTCTAGGTTGTGTAAAAATATGTGAGGAGAAGCAATTTTTCCAGCTTATCACATATTAAATAGAATACCTCTCAAAAGGACACTGCTTATGAACTATGGAAAAATTATGCATCAAACATAGATTACTTTAAAGTGTATGGGTGTCTAGCAAAAGGAATTCCCGAATATCAAAAGAGTAAAATTAGTTTTAAGACAAACAATTGTGTATTTGTTGGTTATGTTCAAAATAGTGTTTCATATAGATGTATGATAATTGATAATAATGCCATAATTGAGTATAAATATGCTGAATTTTTTGAGCATGTTTTTCCTATAAAACAAGTGCTTCTAGTTTTGAAAGAGGTGAGTCAAATAAGTCACTAATTGACAAGAATTTTGACCTTTCCAGAAGAAGTAAGAGACAACAAATCAAAAAATCACTTGATGAAGATTTTACTATCATCTTTGTAATGGAAGAAAATCCTAAAACTTATAAAAATGCTATGAAATCCATAGATGCTAAATTTTGGAAAGAAGCCATAAATAGTGAACTTGAGTCTATTCTTATTAACCATACTTGGAAGCTTATAGACTTTCCTCGAGGATATAAACTTATTGGCCGTAAATGAGTCTTTAGGAAGAAACTAAAGGCTGATGGTAGAATTGGGAAGTTTAAGGAATGACTAGTTGCCAAAGGATTTACACAATAAAATGAATAGATTTCGCCGGTACATATTTTGCGGCTGCTAGAACAAGAAACACTAGGATGTTGGTGGCTTTAGCTTCTACATACAGACTTGTCATGCACATGATGTTAAGACGGCTTTCTTAAATGGAGATTTAGATGAAAAAATTTACATGCATCAACCAGACAGTAAGATGGTTCAAGCACAGGAACGTCAGGTTTGTAGGATTAAGAAGTCCTTGTATGGCCTTAAATAAGTACCTAAACAATGGCATGAAAACTTTGATAATGCTATGATCGCTAATGGTTAGGTTAATAAAATGAATCGATGTGTTCATAGTAAGTTTGTAGATGTTGATGTTGGTGTTGTGTGCTCTTTTGCTGATGGCATGTTGATCTTTGAAACAAAAATGGATGTAGTTAATAATACTAAAAAAAATTTGTCCTCTGTTTTTGATATGAAGACATAAGAAAGGCTGATTTAATACTTGGACTTAAATTAATTGAGAAATATTAGGGTATATGCTTTAGAAAGTGGTCAGATGATGATTGTTGGAAAAAGCACATAAGTGTTCTTTAGAAAGTGGCCAAATTTTATATAAAAACATGTAAAAGATTGATTAGAGAATAGAGTGAAACTTGGATTGGATCAGTTTTGACCATACATTGAATCCTGAGTTTGGTCTGTCACCATACTCAAAATCTTCAGTTTGGTATGTCACCATACACTGAATTCAGAGTTCGGTGACAGGAGCCGAATGTTCGACGAGGATCTCTGAGTTCGATCTCTGAGTGCAGTATGATTATGAAGTTTCTTTTTTTTTGACACAACGCAGTACCGAATGTTTGGCAATCAAGTTTGCCGAACGTTATGTCCTGAGTTCGGTGTCAAGTGTTCAATTGCAATGTTTAAAAATTTCAAAACCCTGAGTTTGGTCAAAATGACTAAAATTTTGGTCGACTGAAACAGTAGAAAAATTCTGATGTCTTTTGATAAAATTATGCAACTTTTACAACTTGAGAGACAGGTCCATAAACCAACTTTGGAGACTAAATTAGAATTAAATTCTTCAGAGAGATGTTAAATTAATTACCTTATTGCATCAAAGCCTATTGATAGAAGAATCATAATGTTTTGAAAGACAATTCATAGAAAATAAGTTTTTTGTATACTCTTGTTAAAAACCTCTAGAACATCTTCTTTTTTCTTCTTCTATATCTCATATTAAACATTTCAATATCTTCTTTTTTTTTGTTCTTCTACCTCTCATATTAAACACTTCAATACATAAGTTCATCTTCTTTTCCTAGAGCATTCGAAAAGAAGAAGCCGTTATATCCTAAGAAGCATTTTCTGTGCAGTCCATCTTGATCAACTGGTAGAATCAATTTTGCTTTAAGACAGTAACATTGTTACGTCTCGGCAATTCTTTCTTGTTTACTTTTTATTTATTTTTTAACCACATTTTGTTACATTTTCTACCAAAAAGCACGCTTGATTAAAGAGAGGCTTACATAATGCTTTTTTCTGATACTTATTTGTATAAAATGACAAAATATTTCAAGTGCTAGTAATCATTTTTATTTTCAAAGTTTTCTCGCTGATCGTATTCTCCCTGAGCAATTTCTACGGATTTTCCATGGAATGAAGAGATTTCTTAAACTCTTTGTCCAAAATATGCAAAATTCTACTTGGAAAAAGAAAATAAATGTTGACTATGACTAATTAATAGTCATCTTGATTAACTGGAATATTCCTTAACAGCTGGATTTGCTATTTAATTATAGTTTGTAACCTTGACATACCCAGTCCGCAAGCCACAATAAATTAACCGGAAATTCTTGTTAAGCATGCATTTGAAGGAACATATACTATGTCGTTTTCTCAGTCGAATTTCTTTCAAATTGTGTTTCCTAATTACAAGCACAAAGGTGTTTTTTTTTTTTTTTTTTTTA
>AP025057.1:19054180-19064771 GCA_036186865.1 Eustoma russellianum
TTTTTTTTTTTGTAGAGAAAGAAAATATGAAAGGTGAAGGTCAATGTCACAACCCAGTCACACGAATAAGAACAATTGAGACATAGGTCATGGCTTGATATTGTAAAAGCTCACAAAGGTCCATATATAGAGCATCTTATGAGAAATCAAAGTTTTTATGTTTAGAAGAAACTAGCAAGATTATAATAAAAAACTTAATTACTCATCTTAAAAAGATGGAGGCCGGGATTTGGAAAAACTGGTAAGGTTGCTGTTTTGTGATTCTGAAGTCACGGGTTCGAGACACGGAAACACCTCTTGCACAAAGTGTAGGATAAAGCTATGTATATCAGATCGTGAAACGATCCGGCCCTTTCCGAATCCTGCGCAAATACGGAAGTTTAATACACCGGAAACGTTACTTTTTACTCATCATAAAAAGACATACCGTTTTTTGTCTTTTTTATAACGTATATTTGACAAAACTGCGCATTGGGGCTTCTTTCCCTTTATTTTTTTCAACTAGGTCATAACGATCTCAAAAAAAGTAAAAGAAAAATGATAGGAAAAAGTCATTCCAAACATGAACTTGGTTCATGAAATTGGTTCATGAGTATTTTGCATCTTCTAATTCTTTAAGGTTTGTTTTTCACTTTTTTATTTTCTTTTCTGGTACAGCTGTCGACCTTCAATAAGGAGCGTCCTTATTGAAGATAAATGCATAATTAACATTCCATCCCATGCATAACTTTTTTTTTGGTTGAATTGAGAATTAGTATTACACGAATATCAAGACATCAAAGAGATGTATCTCATACAATAGCCTTATTCGTAGAACGATCTATCGATCTACATGCATAATTCAGTAATGTAAGCTATTTTAAACAATAGAAGCATCGCCTATGTCTAAAATATAAGGAAAGAGCTTATACATTACTCTATACACATGTGTGCGTATTTTATATACTACATTTCTAGATACAAAAACTGTGTTTTTAAACATGTATATATTCTGTGCCTGCCAGATGTGGTACACTGTAGCTGCCAAGGCACTTTTTGCTGCCTTGGCTTTGAGTGTCTTCCCTTTTAGTTTGCGTGAGCTCCAGGTCAGCAATATGTAAACTGTATTAAGTCTCCATGGAAGTCCAAGCCAGACCGAGATGGATATCCAAACATGTCTGGTCGCCGAACAGGAGAAGAGGTGAGGTAACGTCTCTTGTCCCGCAGAACAGAGGTTGCATATATTATCGTCTAAGTAAACAAGTCTGCTCTTGGTGGCAGCCTGTTCAGCGTAGCCAGCCATAATATAAAAGAGTGTTTGGGAGTCACAGCTGAAGAGTTGAAAAGATGAATCAAAATTTTAGTTTTAATTATTATTTTTTGAATCATGATTATAATCAAAATCACAAAAATAACCCAAGTTCTTCACAATTATTGTGTCTCGTAGTAGAAATTTTAGATACCTTGGTTGATGAAAAAGATTCTTATAAGTAGGAGTCTTTTATGAGGCATCAGAAGACTTTGTTTGTCTGAAGAAAGTAAACTAAAAGAAATATTGAAAATATAGAAAAAATGTCTAAAACACTACATTGACATCATTGTCAATCTTGCAGCTTAATTTCCTTGGACTGCTAAACAACATTTAAATAATATAGAAACGTAACTTGAAGGCAGAAAAAGAGGCTCATAAAATGCAATAGTCTCGGCCGCCACTTTAAGAGTAACTTTGAGGTTATAAGTTTGACATGTAGAAATATTCTATTGCATAAAACAGAAGGCAAGACTATATATATCAGATTTCGAAACGATCTGTTTCATCTCCAGACTCTACACATACACAGAAGCCTAATACACCGGAAATTTCATTTTTAGTTTCGACCGCAACTTTATATTGTCGCAAACAATAGGACAGCTGGATACTGGATGCCTTATACATAGTTCTACACTTTTTATTTAATACTATTGGTATGCGATTTTCATCAGGTCGCTTACTAGTGAAAGCAGTGCGTCAAACTAGTGCATGTAGTATTCGAGAATTCTAACTGGCTGCGAAGAGTTGAGCGTCGAGTTGACCTGTCGAGCTGTTCTCGATGTACTTAACTTGTTGACTTACCTGTCGAGCTGGACTAAGCTCGACAGCTCGGCAAGCGCTATCCCAGAAATTACGGAAGGAATGTGATTTGAATGTATAATTATCTGATTATAAATGATTTGATTTATTTTGTACATATCCTTATCATACTCTGCGGATTTTTTACATATCAGTATCATACTTTGCGGATTTGATTAGCATAGCCATTTAGGTAATGTTTAGCGTTACAACTCCCATTGTACTATAAATACAGCAATGGAATGTGAGGAAAAGATAGATTTCGGTTGTCAACCATTTGTTTTCTTTCATGGTATCAGAGCGCGGTTGCTCCACCACCTCTTCCACCCTCTAGCCGCCGTATACACATCCATCAACCACCACCATGACAACCAGAATCTCACAAACAAAGAAAACCATACCACCTTATGATTTTTACTCTGGAGATCATCTGGGATTGCTTATTAATCCCGTACAAATGACGGGAACCAATTATGAAAAGTGGGCACGAGCGGTCAGAGGATCGCTTCTTGCCCAATGGAAATTTGGTTTTCTGGACGGCTCAGTTCAGAAACCCAACGACGACTCACCTAATGCGGCAAACTGGGAACCAGTCAATTCTATGATCGTGGCTTGAATTCTGAATACAATATAATCAAGTTTATGATCCACAATTTCTTATGCAGTGAAAGCTAAGGAATTGTGGGATGACATCAAACAATGATTTGGTGTGATGAATACTCCTCGAGTGCAGCAATTGAAGCAAGCACTCGCGAACTGTGAACAAAACGGGGACTCAGTTATGGTTTACTATAGGAAATTGAAGAAACTGTAAGATGAACTTAAGGACTATGATGCTCTGTCTATGTGCAACTGCGCGAGCTGCACCTGTGATCTGCGCAAACTCATTGCCCACCGAATGGAAGTGGACCAGCTCCATCACTTTCTCATGGTACTAGACGGGGCATATCATGTGGTGCACTCATCTATCCTGAACCAAGAGCCTCTTCCATCCTTGAACTGTGCGTATCACATGGTGGTTCTGTTAGGAAATCGAACGAGATCACTGCAAAAATGCGCAGCGGAAAACAAAAATTGATCTCTGATTTCCTACAAAGGATCCATGTTGTTCGTTTAATTCGACAAAAGAAATCAAAAACTACCTTCGTAGATTCGAAGTCTGCAGATGGGAGAGGTGCGAAAATACGATCACCCTCTGTCGGTATCCACACGAACGCTTCCGCCCGGAGTGCTAGCTCTTCAAACGGCGCGGCTGAAGAATTCGGTTTTCACAAAAACGATTCTTGCCCTTTCGTTTTCTACTGGTTGTGTGGTGTCCGAGATACACCATGCTCAGTACATTTATATAGATATCAAAATCCGATTCCTGATCGGATTTGTTAACGCTATCAAAATCCGTACCAGATACGGATTCTGTTAGGATTAGATAAAACCAATCAAAATCCATATCAAATATGGATTCTCTGTTATTATCCGATGATATAAATATATACATAAAAAACGAAATTAATAATAATAATAATTAATATCCAATATTAATATTATTAATATTAAAAACGATAATAATAATAATAATAATAATTAATATCCAATATTAATATTATTAATATTATTAATCTCAGCCATACGCATTCTTGTGTGTGACCCGATAGGCCCATATTAATTGGCAGTTGATTAAATCGCTATTAAACCAACAAGTTATAATTGGCCTCTAGCAAGGCATTACGACTACCCAATTAATACGAGTAAAGTCCAACTAGCCTAATAATAGTACATGCATTAATCCCTTTGTCACACGATATCTAGTTTGAACATAAGTCATGGTCAGCGTCATACTTATATAGTTCAAACATATGATTACTCGATCTCTAAGTAGACTGATAAAACAAATGATATTGATCACACTATCAATTCATTTGAGCACGGCCATGCATTTCACAGTCTCACTAATCGAGGGGCTCAAAGATATCTCTCTCAAAAGAGAGGGACAAATTCTATCTTGATTGTTCAATATCCTCTACATAATTTCTATCACATTCAATCATGACCTTTATTATTATCCAGTTACGGATAACGTTTGATCATGTCAAAATATAATAGTCCTTATGTTGGAAACTATGACAATCTCAAGTCAAAGGATTAAAACATGACTATCATGAGATTTACTTATGACGCTAATCCATGTAGCAATCTCATGATGGGTCTATCCAATACACTGTTCTCTAACAAGTATCTATGAGATTGATTCATATCACCATACACATAATCATCTCATGATTATCAAATCAATACTCATACTGATTATAAATTATTTCATCTCCATAACAATAATGAATCAGGGACATATATCAGAATTGTGTAACATACTAACCAACAATAATGATAATGAAACCTCTTTTATTAATAATAAATGCATAACATAAATATCCAAATCATGGCCTAGGGCACATACACTAACAATCTCCCATTTGCACTAGGCCTACAAATATTTGAGACCCATAGATCTAGTGTGCTGATCATGCTTGACCCGTGAGAGAGGCTTAGTCAATGGATCCGCTATGTTATCGTTTGTGTCAACTTTGCATATCTTGACATCTCCTCTATCGATGATGTCTCGAATGAGATGGTAGCGTCTGAGTATATGTTTAGATCTCTGATGAGACCTAGGCTCTTTTGCTTGTGCTATGGCACCATTGTTGTCACAATAAATGTCCACAGGATTTGCAATGCTAGGTACCACTCCTAGCTCAGTGATGAACTTCTTCAACCAAATTGCTTCTTTAGCTGCGTCTGATGCTGCTATATACTCAGCCTCTGTTGTAGAATCAGCCACAGTGCTTTGTTTTGAACTCTTCCAACTAACAGCTCCACCATTCAATGTGAATACAAAACCGGACTGCGATCTGAAATCATCTATGTCGGTTTGGAAGCTAGCATCTGTGTAACCATTTACAACTAACTCGTCATCCAAACCTCCATAAACCAAGAATACTTCTTTAGTCCTTCTGAGGTACTTAAGAATATTCTTGACAGCTGTCCAGTGACCTTCACCAGGGTCAGCTTGATATCTACTTGTTGTGCTCAACGGATATGAGACATCTGGTCTAGTACATAACATGGCATACATGATCGATCCTATAGCAGAAGCATAAGGAATTTTATTCATTCGATCTCGCTCATCAGATGTCTGAGGACATTGATTCTTGCTAAGATGAATGCCATGAGACATAGGCAAGAATCCTTTCTTGGACTCTTGCATGTTGAACCTCTTCAACATTTTATCTATGTATGTACTCTGACTCAAGCCTATTATCCTTTTAGATCTATCTCTATAGATCTTGATACCAAGGATATAGGTAGCCTCACCCAAGTCCTTCATTGAAAATGAATTCCCTAACCAAGCCTTAACCTTTTGCAAGGTAGGGATATCATTCCCAATAAGTAATATGTCATCCACATATAAGACCAGAAACACTACTGCACTCCCACTGACCATCTTGTAAACACAAGGTTCATCTTCATTCTTGATGAAACCAAAGTTCTTAACTGTTTCATCAAAACGAAGATTCCAGCTTCGAGATGCTTGCTTCAATCCATAGATGGACCTTTGAAGCTTGCAAACCTTCTTTGAATTCTTAGGATTTACAAAACCCTCAGGTTGTGTCATGTACACATCCTCGAGTAAATTTCCATTAAGGAAAGCAGTTTTGACATCCATTTGCCATATCTCATAATCATAGTATGCTGCAATGGCAAGGAGAATTCGAATAGACTTAAGCATAGCTACTGGTGAAAAGGTTTCATCATAGTCTATACCATGAGTTTGCTTGAAACCTTTAGCCACAAGCCTTGCTTTGTAGGTTTGCACATTTCCATCCATGTCAGTTTTCTTCTTGAAAACCCATTTGCAACCAATAGTCTTAATACCCTCTGGAGGATCAATTAAAGACCAAACTTGGTTATCAAACATGGATTGCATCTCAGAATTCATGGCTCCAAGCCATTTATCTGAATCTGGACCTGACACAGCTTCCTGATAGAAAGTAGGCTCATCTTGATCTATGAGCATAACTTCACTATCATCAGTCACAAGAAATCCGTATCTCTCTGGCTGACGATGTATCCTATCAGATCTGCGTTGGACTTGTGTTACATTTTCAGGCTCCACAACTGTTTGTGGTTCTGAAATCGTCTCTAAAGACGGTTCAACGATATCTTGTGGAACTTGAGTTTCCTCAAGTTGTACTATACTCCCACTTGTTCTCTTGGAGAGAAACTCCTTTTCCAAAAAGACTCCATTTCGAGCAACAAACACTTTGTTCTCTAAGGGAATATAGAAATAGTACCCTTTAGTTTCTTTAGGATACCCCACAAAAATACATTTGATAGATTTTGGAGCTAGCTTATCTGACATTAATCTTTTCACATAAGCTTCACAACCCCAAATCTTAAGGAAAGACAAACTGGGTCTCTTACCAGTCCACATCTCATATGGTGTCTTTTCAACCGCTTTAGATGGTACACGGTTCAAAATGAATGCAGCTGTCTCCAAGGCATAACCCCAAAAGGATAAAGGAAGATCTACTTGACCCATCATAGATCGAACCATATCCAATAAAGTCCGATTTCTCCTTTCAGAAACACCATTCCATTGTGGAGTTCCTGGAGGAGTCAACTGTGAAACGATTCCACAATTTCTTAGATGTTGGTCAAATTCTTGGCTCAAATATTCACCACCTCGATCTGATCGAAGGGTTTTAATTGTCTTACCAAGTTGATTTTGTACTTCATTTTGAAAAGTTCTAAACATTTCAAAAGACTCATGTTTATGTTTCATTAGGTAGACATAGCCATACCTACTGAAATCATCAGTAAAAGTAATGAAATACTGAAATCCTCCCCTGGCACTAATGCTGATTGGGCCGCATACATCTGTATGTACCAAGCCTAATAAGTCATTAGCCCTTTCACTATGTCCAGTAAAAGGAGTCTTTGTCATCTTTCCAAGCAAACAAGACTCGCAATTTTCAAATGATTCAAAATCAAATAAATCTAATAATCCATCTTGATGGAGTTTAGATACGCGATTCTCATTTATATGGCTAAGGCGACAATGCCATAAATATGAAGGGTTTAGTTCATTTGGCTTAGTTCTCTTTGAAGATATGTTATAAATATTACCGTCGTTGGAATCATCAAGGTTAAGGACATAAATGCCATTATAACTACTTGCAATACAATAAAGCAAGTCATTTTTATCAAAAATAGAACACTTCTTATTTTTAATTAAAAATGAATAACCTTCATCATCCAAAACAGACACTGAAATAAGATTCCTACTCATAGTAGGAACATAAAAGCAATTGTTTAAAACTAACAAAAGCCCATTGGGCAAGACAAGCTCATAGGTCCCTACAGCTATAGCAGCAACTCTTGCTCTATTGCCAACACGTAGGTCCACCTCGTCCTTCTTCAGCATCCTACTCCTTTTGAGCCCCTGCATATTTGTACAAATATGGGATCCACATCCAGTATCTAATACCCAGGAAGAAGAAGTAGATAAATTAATTTCTATAACATAAATACCTGAAGATGTAGTCGTACTACCCTTCAGCTTCTTCAACTCCTCCAAATAAATATCACAATTTCTTTTCCAATGCCCAGGCTTGTTGCAATGGAAACATGTTCCTTCCTTAGGAACCTTTGCCTTGGGACCAGTTTTCGGTTTAGCTTGACCCTTTGCCCCTTTTGCACCCTTTGCACTTTTAGCCTTACCCTTGCCTTTAGCTTTCCTTTTCATATGCTTGGTATTGACACTCAATACATGGGTAGGCTTCTTGATATTCCCCTCAGCAGTTTTGAGCATACCATGTAGCTCAGGAATGGACTTTTCCATATTATTCATATTGTAGTTCATGACGAACTGAGAAAAACTGCTAGGCAAAGAGTGTAGGATCAAATCCGTGGCGAGTTCCAAACTCAGGGGATATCCAAGTCTTGCAAGGTGATCTATATAGCCTTTCATCTTCAGAACATGAGCGCTAACAGATTCATCTTCAGACATCTTACAGTCAAAAAGTGCAACAGCGGTGTCGAACCTATCCTGCCTAGCCTGTTGTTGGAACGCTTGTTTGAGATGCACACTCATCTCATAAGCTTCTAAGTGTTCCAGGTCTTTCTGAAGTCCTGAACACATAGTTGCCAACATAAGACATCCTATGTCGTTTGAATCTTCCACATGCTTCTTATACTTGTTCTTAACAGCAGCAGAAGCATCAGCAGGAGGGGGTTCAGGGACAGGGTCATCGAGCACGTAGGACTTCTTTTCTTGTTTGAGAACAATTCTCAAGTTTCGAAACCAGTCAACAAAATTAGTCCCACATTCTTTTAATTTTTCCTTCTCAAGGATTGATCGCAGCGATAAGGTGGAATTGTTATTAGCAGCCATTTATGATCTACAAAACATGCAAAGTAACACTTTATTAATAATGAGGTTAAAATTTATAAAACTCTCACTAAAACATAACCCTCAAAAGAAATATTTTAGTGAGCTAAGATCCATATTTGACTTAATTCTAAACTCAGCTTTGGCATGACGCTTAAAATTAAGTTATTTAGGTAGGTAACATCTTTACCAATTACATCTCATGTAACTCTTAGAATTTATGGAATAATGACATCATATATCATTGTATGTTAGATTCCATCTAATGCCTTGGGCCCAAAACCGTTTTGATAGCCCAATTAAGTCTAACCAATTTTAAACATATGAGTAGCACTATTACTCATCCTACGTAGCTAGGAATGTTTAAAGCACATTGCTTTGGCAATACCTACTTTAATACAATCCCAGTTTTAATAGGTGTTTAAGACATGGATGGCATCAAGACTTAAATTATTAATGAGGGTTCAACTTAGTTTATGTCTTGCATTGCATATCATTATATCGTAGCATCCTATATGCATATATAATCTATCATCCACGCATCTCATACAAAATGATAAATATGTAAACGTGACATAGCATGGCCAAACTAAATATGATCTTCATGAGACCAAATGAAGATCATAAAGGAAACCCTATGTGAAAGACTTCCTATTACAACATTTGCAATGATACATATCTTCTTGTCTTGAGCTCGTGCCTCCATCTCCATGGAATCCACCCGTCCTTGGTATGTGTCGCCATTACCACTTTTGTAGCTTGATTCTTCATTTATTACAATAATAAAGAAAAACCTAACTACTTGTATAATTAAATACAACAAAAACTACAGCGGCACGCAGGCCATAATAACCCAAAACAAAAATATGACTAAGTCAATCACATAGGTCCTGAGGCCATGCTATGCGCCATGCAAAGACATCAACAATTATAATATATTTTACACAAACATATTATAACAAATAAATATATATTGACATTCTTAATGTCACGGTAACGAACTATAGGGCGTACGCATACGGCGGTCCCAAAAAGACAGTATCAATCGAATTGATAATTTTCTTTTCGAAACCCTAACTAAGACGCGTCAATCATATTAACGATCTTACTGTTTTGATTACGTGTAAACCCTTATAGAAGCACCGATCGAACCGAGAGTTATCATTCAAAACCCAAAACAGAATCATCAATCGAATTGACAATCTGCTGTTCGAAATCTGAAACAGAATCAATCTGCCATTCGAAATCCGAAAACAGAATCATCAATCGAAGCCATAATCTGTCTGTTTTGAATATGCATAACTCTTACAGAATCATTATCGGTTGTTCATATCGATATAAACATAATCGTTTTTGATCATCACATGAAAAACGAAAACTTTATATCATATATAACAATCTCGAATCATAACGTCTCATGAAAACGAATTGAAAACATCAATCCGCTCTCACCAGATGAGATTCAAATAGGGTTTTACACATAGCGTATGTTTATATCTAATATAAACAGAATCGGTTTTGATCATCGCATGAAAACCGCCGTATACAAATCATCTCATGAAAACGATTTGAAAAACACCCTTCTTCTCTCATCATATGAAATCCGAGTTGGGGTTTTTGTACATATCATGCCATACGAAAAACAGTAAACATATAATCACATAAACATGATATAATCGATTTAAACGAAATCAACAACCTGTCTCTGATACCACTGTTAGGAAATTGAACGAGATCACTGCAAAAACGCGCAGCGGAAAACAAAAATTGATCTCTGATTTCCTACCAAGGATCCATGTTGTTCGTTTAATTCGACAAAAGAAATCAAAAACTACCTCTGTAGATTCGAAGTCTGCAGATGGGAGAGGTGCGAAAATACGATCACCCTCTGTCGGTATCCACACAAACGCTTCCGTCCGGAGTGCTAGCTCTTCAAACGGCGCGGCTGAAGAATTCGGTTTTCACAAAAACGATTCTTGCCCTTTCGTTTTCTACTGGTTGTGTGGTGTCCGAGATACACCATGCTCAGTACATATATATATAGATATCAAAATCCG
>AP025057.1:19064781-19077411 GCA_036186865.1 Eustoma russellianum
ATATATAGATATCAAAATCCGATTCCTGATCGGTTTTGTTAACGCTATCAAAATCCGTACCAGATACGGATTCTGTTAGGATTAGATAAAACCAATCAAAATCCATATCAAATATGGATTCTCTGTTATTATCCGATGATATAAATATATACATAAAAAACGAAATTAATAATAATAATAATTAATATCCAATATTAATATTATTAATATTAAAAACGATAATAATAATAATAATTAATATCCAATATTAATATTATTAATATTATTAATCTCAGCCATACGCATTCTTGTGTGTGACCCGATAGGCCCATATTAATTGGCAGTTGATTAAATCGCTATTAAACCAACAAGTTATAATTGGCCTCTAGCAAGGCATTACGACTACCCAATTAATACGAGTAAAGTCCAACTAGCCTAATAATAGTACATGCATTAATACCTTTGTCACACGATATCTAGTTTGAACATAAGTCATGGTCAGCGTCATACTTATATAGTTCAAACATATGATTACTCGATCTCTAAGTAGACTGATAAAACAAATGATATTGATCACACTATCAATTCATTTGAGCACGGCCATGCATTTCACAGTCTCACTAATCGAGGGGCCCAAAGATATCTCTCTCAAAAGAGAGGGACAAATTCTATCTTGATTGCTCAATATCCTCTACATAATTTCTATCACATTCAATCATGACCTTTATTATTATCCAGTTACGGATAACGTTTGATCATGTCAAAATATAATAGTCCTTATGTTGGAAACTATGACAATCTCAAGTCAAAGGATTAAAACATGACTATCATGAGATTTACTTATGACGCTAATCCATGTAGCAATCTCATGATGGGTCTATCCAATACACTGTTCTCTAACAAGTATCTATGAGATTGATTCATATCACCATACACATAATCATCTCATGATTATCAAATCAATACTCATACTGATTATAAATTATTTCATCTCCATAACAATAATGAATCAGGGACATATATCAGAATTGTGTAACATACTAACCAACAATAATGATAATGAAACCTCTTTTATTAATAATAAATGCATAACATAAATATCCAAATCATGGCTTAGGGCACATACACTAACAGGTTCAAGAGGAGAGCCTTGGCCTAGTGAGTGTGGAGACTCAGCCTTAACCTGCGGCATTTGCTGTGATCAAGACGAAGGCAGCCCTTCGCCCGCTGAAGCTCAATGTTGTGTTCAGTCACTGCCAGTGCAAAGGACACGAGTTAAGTAGTTGCTTTCAACTTATAGGTTATCCAGATTAGTGGGGTGATCGCTCCAAAGGATCTGGTCGACCCAAGGGGCCGACCCCCAGAACGTCTGGTGGGGCAAAACCAGCTGTTGTTCCTGCTCATATGACAATAGCCGCAACTAAGCTTTTCAGTGATATTTCGACCTTGGTAAAGGACACCCTTGTTGAGCTGACTGAGGCCGAGCTTGGTGCTGCCCTTGAAGTCCTTAATGCACGAAAACACTCCCCCAATGAAAGCCTGAGTGGTGAGTGTTCTGACTCTTGTTGGATCATTGATTCTGGAGCATCTCATCACATGACAGGTAACTTGAACCTTCTCCCAAACTGTGCATTTATGCAACCTTGCACTGTGCGCATGCCTAATAAAACTAAAATAAATGCGTTTCAAAAAGGGCAAATCCGACTCAGCTGAGCTTGCTCTTGACGACGTGTTGTTTGTGCCTTATTTAGATTGCAATCTATTATTAGTTTCTCAATTGTTGAGTGATGGTAATTGGACTGTTTTGTTTACTCATGATAGTTGCGTGATACAGGACCGAAATACCAGGATGAGGATTGGAGTGCGTAATAAAGTCGATGGGCTATACATACTGCGCATCAAACCACCAGTTCGGACCTATGCTCTAAGAGTTGCAGCGGATGCAGTGACCTGACATAATCGGCTTGGCCATCCTTCTCCTAATGTGATGCAGCTGATCTGTGACACCGTTTTCTCCATTAACCTCTGATTCGGATTTCATTTGTGATGTATGTTTTCGGGCTAAACAAACTAAAAGCCCTTTGATTTGAGTTATGCAATAGCCGACAACTGTTTTGATTTAATCCACTGTGACTTATGGGGACTATATCGCGAAAAAACATCTTGTGGGGTGTCATATTTCCTAACTTTGGTGGATGACAAATCATGGGCAGTATGGGTTTACTTACTTAAAACCAAAGAAAAAGTACCGCCAGTCGTGCGAAATTTCTTTGCCCATAATCAGTATCCAATTCAATAAAATATCAAAACCTTTCGAAGTGACAATGGCTCGGAGTTCTTGCCCCCTTTGCTCTTTCTTTTCCGAACATGGTGTTTTGCATCAAACTTCTATTCTGCACACCTCCCCAACAAAATGGTCGAGTAGAACGTAAACATCGCCATATTCTCAATGTTGCTCGTGTCTTACGTTTCCAAGCTAAGTTACCTATTTACTTCTGGGGTGAATGTGTTCTCACTATAGCATATCTCATTAATCGTACACCAACACCCTTACTTTATGGCAAAACACCTTACGATCTCCTTTTCGGAAAACCTCCTGACTATACGCATCTTCATGTCTTCAGCAGTCTTTGTTATGCTCACAATGATTAGCATCACGGTGAAAAATCCCAAACCTGTAGCCATAAATATGTCTTTGTGGGTTACGTTTCAGGCACTAAACGTTGGAACATGTATGACATTACAACCCATACATTCTTCACTTCCGGCAATGTGACATCCTGAGAACACTTATCCCTTTTCCTCTTCACCTCTTCCGCCTGCTGTTCCTACTTAGGATTCTGATGAGTCTCCTCCTCTTCCCACTCTACCTCAGGCCACCTCAGCCGACCTTCCTTCATCCCCTTCTTCTCTGTCCTCTGCCGAGCTGAGCTCCACTCCATCTCTGCCCACAACCGAGCTGTCGGTTATGCGCAACCAAGCCTCACCACCAGAGCTGTCTGTGGATTCATCTCATGCCCCGAACGAGCTGTAGTCCATCTCATATCCTCTTGTCCGAGGTCACCATATGAAGAAAACCCTACCTCACTTTGCTGAGTATGATATGAACATCGCACAACATAGCCCCTTGGCCTCTTCCCCTACTCTGTGCAACTCCTCAAGTATTCCTTACTCTATTTACAACTACCTTAGTACTTCGAAATTTTTCTCCGCACACCGGGCCTTTCTTGCTGCACTCACTTTTTCTGTAGAGCCGCGGTCTTATTCTCAAGCAGTCTAGGATGCTCGATGGCGTGCCGCCATGCAAGAAGAGATTCGCACTCTAGAAGACAATCATACTTGGACGCTTGAGCCGCTACCACTAGGCAAACGTGCTATTGGGTGTAAATGGATCTACAAGATTAAATACAACTCTGATGGCAACATTGAACGGTATAAAGCTTGGCTCGTCATTCATGGTAACCACCAAGTTGAAGGTGTTGATTATAATGAGACTTTGCCCCCAGTGCCAAAATGGTTACCGTCCTGGTTCTCCTGGCTCTTGCTGCCGCGTACAATTTCTCCATGTGTCAAATGGATATCTGCAATGCCTTCCTCTATTGTGGTCTAGACGAAGAAGTGTATATGAAGCCTCCATCGAGATTTAAACCCGCAGCTCAAACCAGTTCTGCCGCCTTCGGCGATCATTGTATGGACTTAAGCAAGCCCCGCGATGTTGGTTCGCAAAATTGTTTGACGCGTTACATGCTTATTGTTTTGTTCAATCACACTCTGATCATTCTTTATTTCGCTACACCCGATATTGAGCTCAGCTCTTCCTATTAGTGTATATTGACGATCTTATTATTGTGGACAACGATCCAAGCGCTGTGGACAAGCTCAAGCAGTACCCCAGTCACTGTTTTCATATGAAAGACCTTGGTCCACTAAAGTACTTTCTTGGCCTCGAGGTTGCTTGTAACCGAGATGGGCTGTTTGTCTCCCAGCGAAAGTATACACTTGACATTCTCTCTGACCGTGGTCTGCTGGCTGTCAAACCTTCGGCTACGCCCCTCGAGCTATAGCATCATCTCCCGAGCTTAGAAAGACCAGTCTTAGATGATCTTTTCCCGTATAAACGTCTCATAGGCCGCCTCGTCTACCTCTCCATCACACTCCCTGAACTTTCTTACGCTGTTCACACATTAGCTCAGTTCATGCAAACTCTGCGGCTTGATCATTGGAATGCTGCTCTGAAGGTTGTTCATTATTTGAAAGGTTATCCTAGTCAAGGCCTTCTCTTTTCTTCCTCTAGTGATTTTCATCTCACCGCCTACTGTGACTCTGATTGGGCGAGTAGCCCTCTCACACGTCGGTCTCTCACCGCCTACTTCATTAAGCTCGGCTCTGCTTCGATTTCTTGGAAGACCAAGAAACAATCTATCTTCTCTTGGTCTTCAGCCAAGGCGGAATATAGAGTCATGGCCTACACTACTTGTGAACTTAAGTGGCTACTCGGACTTCTTCATTTCCTCCGCATTTCCCACAAGGAACCTGTTACCCTCTACACGGACAATCAATTTGCATTGCATCTTGCACAGAATCTCGTTGCTCATGAGCGCACTAAGCACATCAAGGTTGGTTGTCACTTTCTCCGTGATGCCATCTTAGCTGGGCAAATTCGCTCTCTGCATGTCTCCACGACTCATTAAGTTGCCGATCTTCTTACTAAATCTCTTGGAGCTCGCGATTTTTGCTTTCTATTTTACAGGTTGGGCATTTCAGATCTCCATGCGCCAACTTGAGGGGGGTGTTAAGAGTTGAGCGCTGACCTACCGAACTGACCTGCCGAGCTAGGCCAGCTTTGCCATCCTCGGTGTACTTAACTTGCTGAGTCTAGCTCAGTAGCTCGACAAGCGCTATCCCAGAAATTACGGAAGGAACGGAATTTGACTGTAGAATTATCTGATTATGATTGAATTGATTTATTTTGTACATATCCTTACCATACTTTGCGGATTTTGTACATATCCTTACCATACTTTGCGGATTTGATTAGCATAGCCATTTAGGTAATGTTTAGCATTACAACTCCCATTGTACTATAAATTCAGCGATGGAGTATGAGGAAAAGATAGATTTAGATTGTCAACCATTTGTTTTCTTTCACTGTCTATTAATAAAGATTATTACATTTTTCAGTGTGAGTTAGAATTCAAAAAAACAGCTTCTTTGTCCATTTATTTAAACGCAAAATTCTATTTACAGTTAGAGCATGAGTAGTCTTTTTCATTCATTTGAATGTAAGATACTATTTCTATTATTCTATCATCTATGTAGATATATATAGAGTCGCGGATCTTACTAGAAGCAACAACAACAAAAACATTACCCCATTACCTTAGAGGCTCCCACCTATGGTAGGATATGGAGGGTCGGATGTATGCAACCCTACCCGTGTGTTAGAAATGCACAGAGGTTGTATCCTGATTGTTACGCCCCGCACCCTCCGTAGGGTAATTAAAAGGCACAGAAAGATTTTACGGGAATTAATGACGGTCAACGGAAATTAAGTAAACATTAATATGAGGATTAATTAGAAATTAATGAGGAGATTTAATATTAGAATTTATTTATATTTAATTTAGGATTAAATAATTAAGTTTATCTTAAGAGATAAATAGAGAATAGATATAATTTAGAAACACCAAATCTTCCCCCATCCATATAAAAACTGACTAACGTCAGTTTTCCCTCATTCGCAGAAAGAAACGACGTTCCTTTCCCTTGGCGATTGAGGCTCCTCTGCAACCCTAGAGAACTCTTCCCCCAGGAATCCATCCAACTCTCATATGATCTTCAATCCGTTCTCGAGTAACCGAAGGCAAGTAACTTTCTTATAAGTTCCTACGATTTGTGAAAGAAAACTGGCCTATTTTGTTATCAAAATCGGATCACCATGCAGTAGTTTCGTTTTATGATTATTTGTTTATGATTTATGTGTTTGATTTGGATTTGGCCGTTATATGATGAAAATCGTTTCGTGGTTGTTGTTGCTTATGTGAAATCCTGCAAATCCCTACCCCTTGAACCCTTTTTGTGTTGTGATTTCATGCTGCGTGGGGTATGAGGGAAAAGATGAGATTTTTGGATTAGGACTGTCGGAATAGTGACGTTCTAGGTTTGAATCATTGGGTGGAATGTTTTTAGCGTTGAATCTACAGTTTAAGTCTGTGATTTTAGCAGGGTTTTAGGCGTGGATGGATTGGAACGCGTTTGGAACCAATTGGCTGATGGTTCTGCAGAAGTTCGCAGACGGAACCTTGAGGAAACGTGGACATCGATCGATCGATGTCAGAGATCGATGTCCTCTGAAGGACATCGATCGATCGATGTATAGGTGAGCTGAGAGATCGATGTCCCCAGACGGACATCGATCGATCGAAGTGGGAGAAGTTGAGAGATCGATGTCCCCAGTTGGACATCGATCGATCGATGTGCAGGTAGGCTGAGAGATCGATGTCCCCAGTTGGACATCGATCGATCGAAGTGGAGAGATCGATGTCCCCAGTAGGACATCGATCGATCGAAGTAGGGAATGAAGTCCAACATTTTGTGGGAAAGTAGAAGGAGAAAGAGAGAAGCTCGGGGAATTTTTGGGTGACCTTAGAGACTTCTTAAGATCTGATTTGAGTTTAGCCTAAGCCTCGGGAACATGACTTAGGACGGTGAAACAATTTGGAGAGTTCGAAAGAGGTTTTCGAATCGTAGTTCAATGTATATGACTTAGAGGGGTTAGGAGATGAACGTACGAGGTGTTTGAGAGTGCGACGAAGAATTGTTTGGGATACTTGCCTTAGGTTGTGAACTTTAGGATCAGGACTAAGTGTTGACGCGATAGACGAAGTTTAGGTTATGACGTGTAAGTTAGTGAGAGCTTGTGTGTTGCCTGTACGTGCGCATGTGTACATGAATGACTTATATGAATGTGAATTGCATGCAAGAATGAGAGATGAGAATGAAATGACGAGTCTTGCATCATGGCACGTGCATTTACATATTGATTTGAAAAGAAGGATGCTTCGGCACAGATTTGCGAAGGTGACCTGCAATGTTAACCGGGATGGAAATTTAAGCCGGGATGCATTGCAGGACACAAAAGGCTGTAACGTAAACCGGGATGAAAATATAAGCCGGAGCGCGTTACAGGGTATAAAGTTGTCTGTAATGCTAATCGGGATGGAAATATAAGCCGAGGTGCATTACAGGGTATAAAGTTGGCTGTAACGTAAACCGGGATGGAAATATAAGCCGGGGCGCGTTACAGGGTATAAAGTTATGTGAAGTGACCGGACATTGTGACATGCATTGCACTGTTTTAAAAGAGAAAGCGTTCATGCATATGTGAATGTGTAGTGTAGTGCATATTTTGACATGCATCACGAGAGTCAATGTGGTATGAATATGTGCGTTATTTGATTTGCAATGCGTTGTTATCTACGTGCAAACTGCTGTACTTGCTCTGTTGCGTTATTTGGATATATATTTGAAGGTTACAAGACATGTGCCCCACCATTCCCTTGAATTACATATTACTCATGTCTTGCCATGTGTTGATCCCGTATGTCTTATAAGCGGGTTATTTGCTAGCGTTTTCGCTAAGGATACTGCCTTTGCCTTTGCAGATGAACCTAGTTACGACATGATTTTCATTGAGGACGACGGCGAGTGGGCAGAGTGGGATGTTTAGACCTTGTGGAATGGATTGATTAGATCGTTTTCTGTCATTTTTATTTCTTGATTCATTTGGAATTTTAGGTGTCTACGACTATACACAGTTCTTGGGGTATTCACATTGTCAGTTGACGTACTGTATTGATGATTTAGATTACTGAGATATGTTTCCGCGCTTATTTCTCTTACGTCATCGATGATGTGTATTCGAGAGATGAGACGTCTTGTAGTCTTCTCAGTAAGCTACGACGGGTGTACCGATTCGGATTCCGCTGTCCGGGTCGGGGCGCTACACTGATGACCCATAATGAAAATTGCGTCAAGCTGTATCGATCAACTGCTACTTCACAATATAAGAAGCGCAGCCAATTTACTGAGTTATTTTAATTTATTCCACCATACTCCAAAGTCAAGGAAGAGTGTATACTTGACTCCATTGGAAATGGAAATGACGGATCTCAATGGAAGCAAACTTTCTATTTCTTGGGATAGAGGCTTTGTTTGCATGCCTCTTACCCTCTCCATATCCTAGAGATAGTTTTTGCTGTCGTTGTGATATATTTGATATGATTGTTGTTGTATACCGTCTACCATTGGAGCACAAGCTCCATCAGATAGGTAGTCTTTTTCTGGGTTTATAGTAAATAAGATTAGTTTCTGCTAGCATACCCAGACGGTTGAGTGCCGAGTCCTTAGCATATTGTCATATTTGTGACCTTTTGCTCACTTAAGAATTGGAAATGCTGATTTGTTCAGCGTCATCTTTTAACACTGGTGTCGAAAAAGAGAAAAATTGAAAATTTCTTATACAATGGAGTATAGTAATTGGCATAACGGTCAAAGTTTTAGACACAAAATGGGATTTTCCTAAATAAGCAATTCTTGGTATTCCTATTTATATACCTTGTAATTGAACTAAAACTCAGCGGAAAAATATTAATTGCGTGAAATATTAAGAGTGATAACCTTCTTTTATGGTTATTCAACCTTTAAAAAGGGTAAATTTTGAGTTGAAAGTATATAATCGTGGAAAATTTACAAAAAGACCTCTTGGAAATATTTTTTTTACTGTCTCGCATATGTTGAAATCAAAATTTAGCGGTATTCCTTTTTTTTTTTAAATATGTTTTCTGGGGACCAACGTAACTTGGAACAAATTTTTCTTTTCAGAGTCTGTGTCTTTATGACATTGATGTCACGGGTTCTAAATACAGAAATAACCTTATACACAAAAAAAAATATCAGGTAAGACTGCATACATCAGATCGTTTCATTATCTGACTTCTTCCTAGACCTTACGAAAACGCACAAGTCAGTGTACTGCTCCTGTAAGACGATTGTCGTCATAGTTGCTCTTGAAGTTGCTGAATCTTAGGGGTAATTTGTCTGCAACTGTCAAGGGCAAAAAAAACCTTAACGACAGTGAATGCACATAATAAATCCGTTCTTCTTAGTTTTTTTTTTCTTACTAGTCATGTTTTACCCCATGGTCACCAACACTCAATATTGTTTTTTTCAGATGACGATCAATGTTCACACTCATAAAAACTATTTCGGTAAATTATTGTGTTAAATACTTTAAAAGTTTAATTTTAGTTTGATGTTTGAACAATTACTTATTTGACCACGTATAACAATATTTTTTGGACGGATAGAATAATATAATGCAATTAGCGCATTCATTCACAATTTAGCATATCATAAAACTAGATTATATTGATGATATCTAGTCAATATAACAAAGTATTCGGGACAAAGAAACTTCAAAGATTCTCTTGGGAAACGAAAGGAAAAAATAACTACCTTAAATAAGATCTTCTGTCAGTCCATATTTAATATAATGACTAATTACCTAGGAAAATTAATACATGAATATCATATCCATGAAACCAGTAATATCCCACAATAGAATAAATTTGATCTTCTGAAGATTGAACAATTTGCTCATTTTAGATTCAAATTCAAGACTGAAATAAGCTCCGCTGAAATGAGCTGAAGCCTACAATTACTCAATGGCTCAAAATAGACCAGGTCAGCCAAGAAAGGGACAAACTTTCTCTGAAAAATACATGATATAAAATACTCCCTTTCAAAAAATATTATGGTGTTTTAAACATAGTTTACAACAACAATAACAACAATCATACTCAGTATATCCTAACGACATCAAAAGCTATCGCTAGAATCTGGGGAGTGTGAGAGGCCGGCAAACAATACCTCCATCCCACGGGATAGAGAGTTTGCTTCTAGTGAGACCCCTGACTCTATATGTACCTACATAGATGGCACAATAATAGGAACACGGTGTGCTAGTGTAGGGATTTTAGTAGACACAAATAAAAAGCTTCTGATATTACAATAATCATAAAAGTGGATATGCACAAATAATTGAAACACAAAGACAAAAACAAAAAACAAAAAAAAAAATGCAAAGTCAATCTAAAGTGTAGAAAGTATCTAATCCTCTAAGTATACTCTAAGGTGCTCCTATATCCTGCCTACACCTCCTTAAACTTAATCATCTGACTCTATGAACTCCTATCCTAGACCATGTCCTCAGAGAGGTGCAAATCTAGTAAATCATGCTTAATCTGGTTATCCCAAGTCAGTTTGGGCTTGCCTTTACTCATCTTTCCCTTTACAGTGAGACTTTCAACTGCACGCCGTTGTCAGTCTCATCTTGACATGCCCAAGTCATCTCAGTCTCCCCTCTCTTATTTTATCTTTGTTAAGAATTTGATCCAAGATAGGAAAAGGGAAATCAAATTACATAAACCTCCTTAGAGCCTCAACACATCCACTTTCACACACACATTATCACGTTAGCCATCTATGTTTAGGTAAAATCGGACTTAACCACATGCAAATCAAATTATTTCTACATAGAGACCATCTGTTGGAAGGGAGACATCATCATTTTGGCATAGCATCTATCCCTCCTTCTAGTTCTAGATGTAGACATTTCATAAATAACATCATCATCAATGCACTTGATGCATGTGTACGCCACTTAATAATAGAAAGATGAAACAACTAAAATGAATATTGCATGTACATCAACCGTCCAACATACTTGTCCAAGAATGAAATTAAGTTACATCACACTAATTGTGTTAAGCTAAGTTACACATGTGCATGGAAATGCATCTCTAACACATTATTCCTCTGCCCTTTCTGAGATAACAAGTGTGTTATAACTTTGGGAGAGGAGTGTCCAACATCATCTGCATTGCATCAGTTAGCAACTGCAAAGTTATTAAGGCTCAAACACATACCTCTAAAGACTTGCACAAGATTGTGAGCAAAAGTGTCCAGCAGTCCCTTTCCCACAATTAAACAGTAATATACGCTAGAAACCGATTTGATCAGCCTTTGCCAGAACAATACCCCTTCTAGTGGACCTCATCCAGGCATCATTTCTCACTACTTGAGTCCTAGACTTTCACCATTAATGACACATCCGTCGCCAACAACTGTACAGAAGAGAATGATGTCACTCAAATGGAAACTCAGAAAGATACACAAGATAAGGTGTTCCTTCTCAGCTGTCAAGACTCAGAGATTTCAATCCACTTCTGTGACAAGAACATAATGGCATGAAAAGCTGTTACCAAATATAAGTCCAAGCAGAAAAGCTATTACCAGTCCTCCCCTCCAATGGAGCTCAAGGGAACAACTAAGGGATTGAAACAACAACAAAAATTCTATAAAGCTGCTTCGTCCTGTTGTTTGCAAGACATAATTTATACCTTGAAAATATCTGAAGGAGTACACAGAGTAAAACTATTCCCTCCAAAAGGAAAAACCACCTTCTCTTGTAACTGTTCTCATTTCAGCTTGTTGCACACATTTTCTTTTGTCTTCAAGTTTTCTGGGTGTCTTTTTGACATGACTTTCTTGTTGAGTACATAACATTGGAGTAGCTTTGATGTCTGTAACTTGTGCCTCTTCAATTTCCTTCCCTTCTAGCCAAACCCCCAGCATTTGTTCAATCTTTGGTTCTGGGACTAAATGTTTTCTCTTCATCTCCAAATAATACTGGTATGACTCCTCCAGTTTACCATTCAAAAATAAACCATGAATGAGCACAATATATGAGCTTCTATCATGGTCAAGTCCATAAGAGCTCATCTCATTCCAGACCTTGAAAACATTATCAAGTTGGCGCCATCGACAAAACTTTCTAATCAACATTATGTACGTGTCACGGTTTGGGAAGCATTGCGTTTCCCTCATCTTCTTCAAGATCTCAAAAACATCTTCCCCGCTCCTTTGAATACGAAGGAAAGCGTGGTATGTTCGAATCGTTGGGGTGATTCCCCTTTCTATCATCTTGTTGAAAACTACCCGGGCTTCATCAGACAGACGTTTCTTGCAGAGAGGCATGATCAACGAGTTAAATGTAACAACATTTGGAATAATTCCATTTTCTTCCATTGTTTTCATGAGATTCCAAGCTTCTTCCACATGTTTGGCTTTTGCAAGAGCATGTATCACAGCATTATACACTTTCTGGTCAGGAACAATATCTAAGGCTTTCATCTCATCGAAAAGTTTGAGCACACCATGCAGGTTACCATACTTTGAATAGCAAGACATCATACTTGAGTATGAAAAGACATCAAGCTCTATCTTCCTAGTTTTCATCTCCCTCCAAATTCTCTTTGCTTCTTGTAAGTCACCAACAGCATTACACCAACCATTTAGAATGATATTCAAGCTCTTGGTCCTCAACGGGAATACACTTTTGTTGCAGAAAAGTAAATGCTCTGCATCTTTCACATTCTTGTAATGACAAAGTGCTGAAAGCAAGTCCTCAAAATCTTCTAGTCCTATTTCAAACTTAACCGTTTAAATGCGTAGAAAGTACCAATTGCCTTTCCAACATCGTGTACAGCACAATACTTTCTGATCATAATCAACAATGTCTTCGGAGTT
>AP025057.1:19077421-19087622 GCA_036186865.1 Eustoma russellianum
AAAACTTTCTAATCAACATTATGTACGTGTCACGGTTTGGGAAGCATTGCGTTTCCCTCATCTTCTTCAAGATCTCAAAAACATCTTCCCCGCTCCTTTGAATACGAAGGAAAGCGTGGTATGTTCGAATCGTTGGGGTGATTCCCCTTTCTATCATCTTGTTGAAAACTACCCGGGCTTCATCAGACAGACGTTTCTTGCAGAGAGGCATGATCAACGAGTTAAATGTAACAACATTTGGAATAATTCCATTTTCTTCCATTGTTTTCATGAGATTCCAAGCTTCTTCCACATGTTTGGCTTTTGCAAGAGCATGTATCACAGCATTATACACTTTCTGGTCAGGAACAATATCTAAGGCTTTCATCTCATCGAAAAGTTTGAGCACACCATGCAGGTTACCATACTTTGAATAGCAAGACATCATACTTGAGTATGAAAAGACATCAAGCTCTATCTTCCTAGTTTTCATCTCCCTCCAAATTCTCTTTGCTTCTTGTAAGTCACCAACAGCATTACACCAACCATTTAGAATGATATTCAAGCTCTTGGTCCTCAACGGGAATACACTTTTGTTGCAGAAAAGTAAATGCTCTGCATCTTTCACATTCTTGTAATGACAAAGTGCTGAAAGCAAGTCCTCAAAATCTTCTAGTCCTATTTCAAACTTAAAACCGTTTAAATGCGTAGAAAGTACCAATTGCCTTTCCAACATCGTGTACAGCACAATACTTTCTGATCATAATCAACAATGTCTTCGGAGTTAGCAAAGAAGGGCCATTCCGAACCGTCCCTATGCCACCCTTTCCACCTCTCATCTCTTCAATCAGACTCCAGGCAGTATCAAACTTCCTCATTTTCCCAAGTATCGAAATCATTGTATGGTACTCTCGAACCGAATGCGCATAATCTGGCTGTTTGCCAGCCCACAAGAAGAAGGTAAATGCTGCCTCCCAATGATTCTGAACTCTCGAAAGAACCTCAACCACCAATGCATTCGTAACCCTAACACCACATAGCTCTAGTTTGCTTTTCATCACACTGACATTGATCTTAGAATCTTGCAAAATACCCATAATCGTCTCCAAACCGTGAAAATCAAATCCGAGTTTCTCTTTAGAATCATTCATTCTGCATTTAAGCTCATCAGGACCGTCATCTTCAGTGAGATCATCATGTTCACCATCACTGCTTTGATCCCATTTGTTATTTGCAGTAGAAGCATCCGCGCTTGTTCCCTGGACTGAGGTACAAAAAGAAGAGGAGAGAAGAAGAGAAGTACCAAATGGAATCTGTAGCGAAGCGTTGCAAAAGGTACTCAACGTAGTTGCAGATTCGTGTCCGCCAGATATCAGCTTAGTAAAACTGCTGCATCTAAAGAAACGGGAACCGCAGTCCCGGCGAAACCCGAGACGCGACAAACCCATGATAACTTTTGCTCTGTATTTCCACATGGTGCTGGTAGTGGGTGCTGCCTCTAAAAGCTCTGGATCGTAAAGAAAAGACTAAGAAGTCGATGAGGACTACGAGCCGTTCGATGAAATGCCTGAAAGAAAACGGCTTCTCGCACATCCCAATAATTTCTCTTTTTCTGTAAGCAGACAAGTTTCCGGTGAAAAATGTCGATCCTCGAAGGACCAGTGCGTCCAGACAGCGAGGGGTCTTCTACTTGGCGGCTTATTTAGGAGGTCAGAATTCCACAGCTTAATCACACAATCCGCTTAGAATTTATACAATGTAGATTTGAGATTTTCATGTTAAGCAGCATCCTGTGTAGACTTCGCCATCTGTTATTCTAAACTCCTTAATTAAACAAATAACCCAAACAACAAACATATACTCACCATAAAATTACTGTGTATTCATAACTATGTGTATAATATATGGCCTTTTTTGTCACGCCTTAAGCATTCAGATCTTTTATGTAACATTTTAGACAATTCTTTAAAGGTATTCTAGGAAAGTTTCTAAGGAGAGTTGGTTAAATGATTAAAAGACTTAAAGGAGACGGCTATCTCTAAACCTGATATGAAACAGACTCGCACCTCGTTAGTTTCAGTTTCGCAGTTGCTGGCATGGGTTCAGAATTGGGTTTGACCCAAATGTGACCCGCGAAGTCGTAAGTCGAATTCCAGTCAACCCGTGGGTTGACATAATAATTCTGCGGACTTTAAAACAACTGGTAAAGTTGCTACTTTGTGACTTTGATATTATATGTTCGAACAGCAGAAACAGATTTTTGCACAAAATGTAGGGTAAGGCTGATCGCAAAGCGATCCAGCCCCTCTTTGGATCCTGCACAAACGCGGAAGTCTTAGTGTACCGAGAATGTCCTTTTATCTCATTTTGTAGGCAAAGAAGACAAGAAGAAAATTGAATAGAACATCATCAGTTTGCCCCCAAAGACATAATTTAGTCGGTATCCGAGTAATTATGCGTGTCAATATACAAAAAAAAAAACTAAAGGCAAAATACTAAAAAATTTACGTGCAAATCGAATAGGGAAAATTCATTAGCACATGTAATTGTGGTACGAATGTCGAAAAGACACATATCAAGTGGGAAGAATAGAAAAGGTCTTGGAAACTCATGAATTTGAGGACATATAAACGACAAATATTTTGCAGCTACAATCACTGATGTATGAAATGAATCTACAATTCAATTAATTTTTCCAGTTTCATTGCTTCTTCTGCTTCAATGGAGGTGGGAAGACAGCACGAAAAATCCAAGCAGCTAGTATTGCTCCTGTGAAAGGACAAATCCAATACACGTAGAAATGCTCCCATGCATTGTGCTTGTTGTTCATGTATGCCCAACCAAATGCCTGCACGCGATATAAAAATCATCAAGCAAAGATATTCCCGTGTCAATCATAGGCACCTTGGTTACTGTACAAAGCAGTAAAAAGGCTGCATAGAAAGAGACACTCCCTCGGACTTGCCAAATGTACTAAAAGACGTTCACGGTGTACTAGTCTCTTGTGTTTGTGCAGAGTCCGAGAATGAACCAGATCGCTTCGCGATCTGATGTACGTGGCTGTTTCCGCGGCTCGAACCAGTGACCTCAATATCACAAAACAACAACCTCACCAGTTGCTCCAAGGTCTGCCCCCTCTTTTGCCCAATGCACTAAGCATCAACAATGGCTCGCACATTACAAGTTTCAGTTTTTTGAACCATCATGAAACGGCATCCACACATCTCAGACATGATATAAGGCAAAGTAGGGGATCGAATCCTCGTTCACATAACACAAACAACAACAACAAAATCAATATTACTCCATTGCTTTAGAGGCTTCCGCCTATGGCGAAGTATGGGAGGTCAGATGTATGCAACCATACTCATGTGTTAGAAACACAGAGAGGTTGTTTCCCGATGACCCATAATGAAAATTGCGTCAAGCTGTGTCGATCAACTGCTACTTCACAATATAATAGGGACAACTAATTTAGTGAGTCATTTTGCTTTATTCCATCATATTCTTAAGTTCAAGAAAGAGTGTGTCCTTCACTCCATTGGGAATGGAAAGGCATAGTACAAACAAGTAAACAGCAAAAAAAGAAAAGGTAGAAGAAGACATGAACTCCAGCTCTTAGCTCCTGACCGCGCATTGTTATACCCGATACTAGTTTACCAAGTTTAGTTATTTCTACTTCAGTAGAATCAGGACTCACAAAACTCCCAAGAGAAGAATGCGTATTTCAACAGCATTTGTTACTTCAAGATGAATACATGTCACATGGAAATGGAGAAAGGAAGAAAGTATATAATCTCATTTTGGTCATGGATGTAAAATTAGCTGACTTCTTTCTGTGTGAATACACCATGACAATTAATAAAAGGTCCTAAAGTGTTCTTTTTCTGTACTCATGCAACTATATAAAGGGGGTAAAAGTGAAGAATTACTTTTATGTTGCAAACTGGAAATCAAATGAGTAAATTACCAAATCTCATAATGAGTGCAAACAAGTTGCACTGATGTGGCCTAATAGTAAGTCAGCATAGTTTATGCCTCTTTGGGTGGACTTTCGAGTAACAGGTAAAGTTACTGTTTTGTGACCTTGAGGTCGTGTGTTCGAACCGCAGACACATCCTCGTGACAAAGTGTAGGATAAGACTGCGTACATCAGATCGCGACATGGTCTCTCCCCAGACCCTGCACAAACGCGGGAGCCTAGTGCACCGAGAACACCCTTTTAGTTTATGCCTCTTTCTTGTTTGGTTCCACAATCCCTTTCTTATGATTAAGGGTTGCTTACATTATATTTGTACCATTCTGGAGATACTATTTTTATGACATGGGATTTCACAATCAAGTCTTCAGAAAGAAAAACCTATATTTGCTCGAAAAGTTACAAATATTCTATCCTTCTATTTCCAGTAGAGACAAATATTTTAAGGGTGAGTGACAATCAAATAAAAACTTGTCTTGGTTACTTTATTCTAAATCTACCAATGTCGTGCCCTTGAAGTAGAGTCCTCACAATCATAATTAGCTACTGTGTATGAGGTAAATCCGCTACACTGCTTAGCAAGAGTGACTCTCAGGGCTATCTTTATCACCCAATCCTAGAGGCAGCACATCAACCAACATAAGCCCCTTCATTTTCAAACATTCTTCTTCATTTTCTTAAGAAAAAGGGGTCCATGTGAAGAGGCATTATATGGATATTTTCGCACTATATTAACAGCATTATGTTCTAGTGGAAATATACAGGGGCAGAAGTATAGTTTTTTGTAAACCAAAAAACTTAAACCAGAATATAGTGTAATTAACTATTCTGCTCAGCATATTCAACGCTGTGTAAACTCTGTTGCAGAAAACCGATATGCAGCCTCTCTTGTGTAACTAGAGTCTGATAAAGTCAATGAAATTGCTAAAACTTACTAGATAACAAAACCTTAGCAATTCTCTTTAGCATTTAATATAGCATGTTACCACAAAACGAGGAAGGAAAAGGAAACATATTAATGGAGTCGAATTCCCAAGACAAAGTACAAAAAAACGAATGTTAGTGCTCAAAGCTTCTGACTTATGCAAACAACTTATCCACAGCACTGATATATTTCACACCAACACTTAGCCATGTCTATACCACGCTTGTATGTACCATGTAGAAAAAAATTAGACTTGTCTGACCCATACACAAAATAATGCATAAAATTTGAAGAAGCACTTATATAACAAAACTTGTCACAGGAATAAATGGGAACCAGTAAGGAATTGCAGTTTCTTTTACATGCACAGACATCCTAGATAGCTAATTGTCACCTGGAGAAAGTGAACTTAGTGAAAAAGAAAAGCTATCAAAGAGATAAAGACAGGTAATGTGGCTTCCAAAAACGAAAACGATAATGTTTTCAAAGCACATCATTAGTTGGAGATATGCTCTGTCCTTTACTTCTAGCTTTCCATGATAGTATTACTGTGAATGTCTTTAGTTTAAAAGCTATGGTTTAGGTAAATACTTGACCCTCTCTCCATCCTTAAGCCATAAAAATAGGTTTGAACTTCTTTTACGCATAGAGCAAAACATTTCTTCCGACAATTAGTGCAGTACAGCGCTTGCCTTCAGGCCTTCAATTTTCACAAAAGGAAGTTATATTTTGAGACAAAATATTGTAAAACTTGTTGAGATCAAAGAAAAGAAGCACATCTTGAAAGAGAAAAGGTAACAAATGTTAGCATGCCCACTGGGAAACACTTGCATTATGGGCACAATGTGTCAACTTCAAAATAGCATTTCCTCTCAAAGTAACAAAGCTGGATGTTAGACAAAACTTCCTTTCTACATGTAAGCATGCAATGTACTAAACCAAAGATATGCAGACAAATGCCATCAGAAAGAAGACATAAAGGAATGTACAGGAAAACATAAATGAAGATGAACACTTGAAAATAACTCCACAAAATTTGTCCAACTTACATTGGCCGGATTCATGGAAGGCCCAGTGAAACCCCCACCAGTAACCACCAATGCAACAGTAGACATTGAAATTAGCCAATTCTTCACAAATGGGCTTTTGGGACCTCGTAGCACAATAAGGAGAACAAGAAAGGTAATTGTGAAGGTCAAAAGCCCTTCCGCAACAGCCCCAGTATGTGCATCAACTTTTAAAGAAGGTCCACCAAGCATGTGTTTGTATTGATTCGGCATAACCTCCATAATAGCCCAAGCACCAGATGCTGCACCTACTGCCTGCAAAAGTAGCAATCTTGACTACATTTTTAACATCCTATTCCATAACCTTGACAAACGTCGAAATCAAAGTTTTTCATAGAAAGACTTCTGTTTGCAAATGAACAGTTCTGTAGCCTCCTCAAATTGCATTAGTATAAACACCTTTGGATATTAAAGTCATTCCCTGTTTTTCTGTTGAGATACACTAATATGAGACAAGGCCTTCAATTAGTACGGAAATTTCCCCCTCCCCCGGGCCCGCTCCCCGCCACCCCACTTTTCATCTTTCCCCAAATTCAATACACAATAAAATAAAAGTTTTTCTTTTTTTCCTTTTTTTTTTACCGAAGTTCACAATATGCTTCTTTTTCTGCTGCTTCAATGCCCAAGAACATTGAATAGTATTTGAAAGTGAATAATATGAGAAATTTGATTCCCAAGTAAACTCCGTTACTACCAAATTTCCAAAACCCACTTGGATTTTTCCTTAAAATTGCTGATCAACTTCAATTTAGAAGGAAATTTCAAGAAAGAATAATAACAACAAAAGTCAAACATATTTGGCTAGCCAACACAACGCATAGAAAGTCAGGCAACCTGAGCAGGAAACCGGAGGGCAGCGGAGAAGAGGGAGAAGTTAGGACCACCAACACCGGCGGCGTAAAGGGCGGCGGTGGCCGTGGGATTAAAGCTGGCACCACCAAGAGCATGACCTATGGTCCCAATAAAAAACAACAAAGTAAAAATGAGCAGAGTAATGATGAACAAGTTTGCAACCCCTTGAGCTTGCTGCAGTCCAAGAAAACCAGCAATCAGTGAAGTGAGAACTCGAAGAGTGGATACACTAAAAACCCACATGAAAGTCAACACCCCATCAGCTATTGCACTTCTTATAGCACCCATTGCAACAAATCTTCCAACTCAATTGGCTATTCAGCTAAATAGTTGAAGGGGAGCAAAAATACTTTTTCTTTGTTTGCGAAAGATTTCCTCCTCTTGTAGAGCCTGGAACAGTGGCTGCAAGAGCAAGAGGAGGAAGTGCAGTTGTAGGTGTGAATTTGGTATGAAGATGGTAAGACAGCACAAGAGAGATGGACATAAATTCCAATTTGTTAATTAATTTTTTTCCTAAACGAGTGGGGAAATAATTGAGAGGCTGATGAATGCAGAAATTTCTACACATATTATAGTTTTAATAAAGTATTTTATAGAAAAAATATCTTTTAGAGAAATTTTAATAACACGTAAAGTGTTTTTGTGAATGATGTCTAAGATGTTCTAAGGTGTCATTACTAATGGCGCCTACGAGACACCTCTAATGCGCAATTGAAAATGATGCCTTAGAGCAAAACATCTTTTAACACATGAAAACTGTTCTAGAAGCTCTGAAATCCGCTATGCTCTAAGACCATTCCAATGCACCCAAAAACCTTATTTTTGGATTAAAAAACCACTCCAATGCAACCCAAAAACCTACCCAAAATAGTACAAAACACTATTTCTCCCCTATTTTTGTGTTCACTATTCATCCCCCAAAAATATTAATCATTTTTTATTATTTTCTTCAATATTTAAACCCAAGATTAATAAATAATAAAGAATATTTTATATTTATAAATTAAAAGATAATTAAAAGATATTTATTTTAAATTAAATAAATATAAAACATGCAACAACAATAATTAAACATAAAATAAGATTAATTAAATAAAGTACATTACAAACAGAGGATGAAATACGTTACAAGCATAACATAGAATATTTCACAATAAACAAACTAAATTAACAACAAGCTTCTAAGATAACTAATACAACATAAATATAAATTAAAGCAATAACAATTCACTAATTCGGGAGATCATCTCCATCTCCATCAAGATTTTTCAATAATCTAAGAGATTATCTCCATCTCCACCAAGACTGTGAAATAGTTGGCAAACTGATTTGAGACAGGAGGTGGTGGTTGTGGAAATAGACCCCCTTTTGCCATTATTCGTGCTTGTTTAGATCGAATATCAGGATCACTAATCTTATCTAGAGAGAATCTCTGCATTTATGCAGAGCAATCAATGTATGTAGCTCGATTCTGCACCACATAACTGGTCTTTGTCTGCATTACACGTCTTATCTAGAGGGAATCTTTGCACTTATGCAGAGCAATCAATGTCTGTAGCTCGATTTTGCACCACATAACTGGTCTTCGTCTGTATTACACATCATCATCATCATCATCTGTACTCATGCAGAGCAATCAATGTTTGTAGCTCGATTCTGCACTACATAATTGGTCTTCATCTTTATTATGCATAACACTCAATAAAAGTAGCTAAAGATTAGAGGCTCTTCTTAATTTCCTAAAATTACCTTATTCCAAACAATAATATGAATTTCAGTAATGGAGGTTCTTCATCTGAAGCTGAATATGAAGCCACTGATGAAGTTACAAACGTGGGATTTTCTGAAGAAGAAATAGTGATGAGGATTATTCAAAACAACAACATGATTGCGCAACATGCCCTCATGCTGAGAAATAATAACCCTATACAAGTAGGCTCTATCCCGGGTCACATTTTTATAAATCGTGACTGTGAAGCAGCATATTAGAATTTATGGAATGATTATTTTTCTCCCCATGTTACAATATATATTTCGATGTCGATATCGAATGTCGCGATCTTTATTTCTACGAATTGTGTAAGAAATTCAAAATCATGACCCATATTTTCAACAACGAAGAGATGCATTAGGCACACCTAGGTTGTCTCTTTTACAAAAAGTAACTGTTGTTTTTCGGATGCTAGCGTATGGTGTGGCAGCAGATGCTACTGATGAGTATGTAAAAATTGGAGAATCAACAGCAATTGAAAGCATGAAGAGGTTTTGTCGTTCAATTGTGGAGATATTTTCTAGGGAATATCTTCGATCACCTAATGCTAATGATATCATAAGCTACTCCATATTAGCAAACAATGTGGTTTCCTAGGAATGTTGGACAGTCTCGATTGTATGCATTGGAAATGAAAAAATTGTCCTTCAGCTTGGGCTGGACAATTTTCTGGAAGGAGTGGTTCTGTTATAGCCCGTGACCCTCGTACGTGAAATTGCCATGCAATATATACCCATGCACACACGTCAACGACATATCTTCCTTTCATGTATTACACATAAAATGAAAACCTATAAATATTAAGATATACATGTAGGTACAACTGAAAATAAGAGAAAATATAAATATATTGCATATTGTACACACATACACACGGCAAAAAAAATTTAAAGAAAAAAAATAAAATAGATAAGTTTAAAACCTAGAATCCTAATATGATTAAGAAACAAATAGATGAAGTTTAAATCAAATTACAAAACCAAATTAAATTAGGATAAGCTAACCTAAATATCTTAGGATACTACCTAAAGCTAATCTATAACTATACATACACATAACACAATTTTTACCTTATTCAAAAACGGCAGCCCACCCTAAATTTTCCCTAGCCTCCAGCAGCCCTATTTATTTTCTAGAACCTCAGCCTGCCGCCACACCTATTCTTGAATCTTCAAAATTCCACAAACGGTAGCCACCATTCTTCAAAGTCCCAAGCATCCTGCCGCCAACAAAAAAAAAAAGCCACCATAATTCTCCCAAATCTTAATTTCTCCAAGCTCCATATTCCAACAAACGTCCAGCAGTTTTATTTATCCAATTCTAAGCAATTTTCGCCACAGCACAGAGGAAGAAATCCAACCAATTCTTCATCCGTTCTTCGTCCATGTTCCGTATAGCACGTTTAATCCAAATACGAGGTAAGTACCCTTGCTATATTTGCTATGATTTTCCAACGTTATTATGCTATTTTCATGTTAAATTGGATCTTGCATACGTAGTCGTGTTTTGCATAGATTGTTGAGTATATATATGCGTAGTCGATGAAATTATGTACCGATCATATATATGTATATGTTTATATATGTGCCGCGGAAAGATATATATATATATATATATATATATATATG